>JARQOC010000007.1:138147181-138808014 GCA_033576535.1 Allobates femoralis | reverse complement strand
ATGTGACATACAAATACTAAGTAGCAAGTGTATGTAAAGTGTAAAGGAAATGATACATGGTTGTTTAAATATTTTGTAAGTCTAAGTCTGAAAATTGTTATGTGCCCTGTGTAGTTGATAGCCCTGAATAAAATCCTGAGTGACCAATTGCCTCCAGTAGTCACCTGATTATAACATTGAATCCACCTGGGGTAATTTTTTCTCAGTGTAACTGCACCTGGTCTGTGAAAGCTTCAGAGGTTTGTTTGAGAACATTAGGGATCAAAGAGCATCAGGAAATCAAAGGAACACACCAGACAGTTTCAGGGATAAAATTGTGGAACAAAGTAATGCAGGGTTAGGCTATAAAACCTAAAAAATAATCCACGCTCTGAACTCATGGATGTCACAGGAGACTATAACAGACAAAGGGGTAAGGTAGCAGGATGGCAGTGATGAGCTAAAGACGATTAGGGGAACTAGACTGACCACTGCTGTTCCCAGAAGTATCTCTGAAGGTGAGGATGTCTGGGCTGCCACCCTTTCCCTGCTCATGACCAGCCCTAAGCTATAACCCCTCACCTTCACCCAATCACCAGAATAGTCACAGCAACTCCACCCAGGATTGGAAAAGGAATAGCAACTCCAAGGAAAAGACAGTTTCTGAAAACTGTACCAGCAGTAAACTGCACACATGATACACCCCAGCAACAAAGTAATACATTTTACAGTACCTGCAGATGCAGAGTAAGTAGCAATGACACTGTTGCAGATAGCACCAACAGTGAAAGGAGTATGGCACAACTGCACACCTACCAAGACATGGCCTTCCACATACACTCATATCACAAGAAAGGAGAGCACTATTTGAGAAGCAGCCAAGAGGCCCATGGTCACTCTGGAGGAGCTGCCCGATCCACAGCTTAGGTGGGAGAATCTGGCCACAGGACAACTATATAGTTTGCAACATCACACTCCACAAATCTGGCCTTTATGGAAGAGTGGCAAGAAGGAAGCCATTTTGAAAATAGGTGAATAATAACTTTGGTTTGCAATTTTGATAAAAGCCATTAGAGGACACAGCTAGATTGTGAAGAAGGTGTTTTGGTCACATGGGACTAAAGTAGAACTTTTTAAGCTAAATGCAAAACACTATTTGAGGTAGAAAGCTAACACAACACATCACTCTGAAAACCCATCCCCACCGTCATACACGGTGGAGGCAGCAGCATGCTGTGGGGAGACTTTTCTTCAGCAGGGGCAGGGAATCTGGTCAGAGTTGATGGGAAAATTGATGGAGCTAAAATACTGGACAATACTGGAGGAAAAACTTTAGATGCTCTAAAAGACTTGAGATTGGGACATACGTAAACTTTTCAGCCGGAGAACAACCCTAAACATCCTGTTAGACCAACAATTTTTATCAAAGCATATTCATGTGTGTGAATGGCCCAGTCACCGTCCAGACCTAAATCCCATTGAATATCTGTGACAAGACTTGAAGATTTCTGTTTAGAGACGTCTCCATCCAATCTCACTTTATTTTGTGCAAGGAAGAATTAACAAACTCGCAATGTGCAGCCACAATAATTTAATCTAACACCAAAAGCACTTAGCCGGGTGCAGTCAGACCCCATTTAGTAGAGGCAAACACAGGTTTTTGTTTTGCATTTTTTTTAATAATTTTTGCAGGGTGCAGTTGGGCCCCATGGGGCATCATTCATCTAGTGGTGCGGAGGCATCGTGCTGGGCTGCCCCCTTGTCTAGTAGCTGGGACTGGATCAGTGGTTAGCATACGGACGCTCTGCATCATGTATATCCATGTGAATGGCGTCCTATGTACGCAGACATTATCTGTCTGCATAATAGATGCCACCAGTCGCCTCCTGCATGTATGGGTAGGTTGAGAGTGATTTATCGTGTCGGTATTATGCACCTGTGCCTGCCTGTACTTTAATGGTCTGACTGCACCCTGCTGTTGGATTGTTGTGGCGGCACAAGGTGAGTTTTTTGATTATTGTCATTTTAGTAATTTTTTCAAAATTTCAATGTTTAAATGCACAAAGCTGGAAGAGCCGTCCCCCAAAGGACTTGCAGCAGTAATTGCAGCTAAAGGTGATCCTGCAAAGTATTGACTCAAGAGGGCTGAATACAAATAGATGTCTCAATTTCCTTTACACTTCATAAATATTTGCTACTTGGTGTTGGTATCACATAAGATCCCAATAACCCCTTAGTAACCGCGGTTAATAGAGCTGCAGCAAGGGAAACCCGAGATGACGCAGCATATGCGTCCAAGGTCGGGAACGCACTTGCTTTCATGACGCATATGCTGCGTCACGGGTCGGGAAGGGGATAAAATACATTTAACCTTGTGGGTGTTACGCGAAAAAAAATGTTGAAAAGTTTCTGAGGTGTATACACCTTTTCAAGGTACTGTATGTATATATCTATAGATCAGTATATTTTCCAATATTCCGAAAAGTCTATTTCTCCAGAACTTATTTTCAGCACAGAACTGCAATATACTGTGAAATTCAAAAGATCAGAAGCAGAACACTGAACAAAGAAAATTATTTATGAAGCCAGTCTGATTAAAAAAACAAGTAACTTATGTTGTTTTAAGGTTTTTGTTAGACTTTCTTCCTTAAAGGGCTTGTACCATGAACAAAGTATGTGTTAATCAATAGATGTTTGAGTCAGTGACGCATGAGCTGAAGGAGACAAGACATGGGGCAGAAACAAGTGCTCAAGTGATAATATAGGCTGGGGTTACACATAGAAATCCGTTTTTGGAAGTCCTTTTCATCACCAGTCCGTTTTTTTTGGGGTGCTTTTTGAGCCTCCTGCACTTCTGAACGTTTTTGGGACTTAGTCATTTTTTCATGAAAAACGCATATGCGTTAACGCATGCGTTAACGCAGATGCCTATATGTGCTATGCGTTAACGCATGCGTTTCCCATAGGGCCCCATGTTAAAAAAACGCATGCGTTAACGCATGCGTTTTTTAACTGATGCCAAAAACGCTGTTTACTGCGTTTTTGGCTCAAAAACGGACAGGGCAATGTTTTGAGCTCCAGAGAAAAACGCACAGGGTGTTTATTACACCCAATGCGTTTTTTCTGTCAGTTTTTGGACTTAGAAAAAAAATTAACAAAACTGAAGCCAAAAACGGACTGAGGGCTTATGTGTGACCCCAGCCATAGGCATGGTAATATGTGGTATGTGGTATGATCAGATCATGTCCCTGTACGGTCAGACACATCCATTACACAGTACATAGCAGGGACACATATATAAGATTATCTCAGCACAGGAGATGTGGTATGATCAGACCATGTCCCTGTACGGTCAGACACATCCATTACACAGTACATTGCAGGGACATTATCTCAGCACAGGAGATGTGGTATGATCAGATCATGTCTCTGTATGTCAGACACATCCATTACACAGTATATAGCAGGGACACATATATAAGATTATCTCAGCACAGGAGATGTGGTATGATCAGACCATGTGCCTGTACAGTCAGACACATCCATTACACAGTACATAGCAGGGACACATATATAAGATTGTCACAGCACAGGATATGTGGTATGATCAGATCATGTCCCTGCATGGTCAGACACATCCATTACACAGTACATAGCAGGGACACATATATATGATTATCTCAGCACAGGAGATGTGGTATGATCAGACCATGTCCCTGTATGTCAGACACATCCATTACACAGTACATAGCAGGGACACATATATAAGATTATCTCAGCAACAGAATATTTTTTTTAAACACATACATTTGTGGAAATTATTATTATGCCAAGATCTATTGATTAAAATGTACTTTGTGAGAAATCCCTTTAAGTCTTTTAAGTGTGTTTTACAGATTGTTCCATAACAGTCTAACAATACGGAATATAAGGAAATCTAATAATTATTGGGTCTGATTGGTGCATGATTAAAGGAGAGGTAGTTAGCTGATGGGCACACACACATGAATTGGCCCAATTGTGCCCTATTTCCCACAATTTAGTACATATAGACTATATAGCAGTAATGGACTTCATTCAATATTTGCATGTATCTTGGTGCACACTGTGCTGCTGTGTTTTTTGTAGATAGATAAACAGACAGATCAATAGATCTGAGATAGATAGATAGATAGATAGATAGATAGATAGATAGATAGATAGATAGATAGATAGATAGATAGATATTATTTTGTGACGAATACTGGAATAGTTTAAAGTATTGGGTACAAATAATCCAAACCTAAATATCTTACTTTGCTATTCACTTATCAGTAATAATTACATAACCAATATAAAACTATTACCCTTATGATAACTGTACATCATTGCAATATAATATATTATAAATTATTTAAAAATACCGTATGTAATAAAAAATAATACAATTTTCCTTTCTTTCAGGCATGGTGAACTTCAGTGAGGTAACAGGTTATCCTTTAATCCAGCACTGGACTGTCAGATCTGTAATGTACCATGTTCGACTCAACCAACCCACCGTCTCCCAAGGTAAAGCCAGTCATGATCATTGACTTCATCTCCCATTAAATCATTGTGCTCTGTGAATTCTTATGACAATGTATTAAAATCTTGAATCTTTGCACATTTTGTGCCCAGTTTAAAGGGAATGTGTCAGGTCAAAAATCCGTATGTAACTGATATCATTTTCTAATTCCTCTGGTGAAGCTCTTTCTATTCATGTATTACTATTACTTATATTTCCTTCCTGTGGCGCCCCTGCGGTCTAGTCGCCACAAGGAGTACTGCACCCACTCCACGGGTGTGGTATCCCTGTTCTCAGGAAAACGAGATGGTAAGTCTGAGACACCCAACTCACCCTTAGGACCCGGACCTGGGTATGGTGGGCGGACCCAAGAGAGGGAGGGCTCAGTCAAGGGATGGAATAGGGAAAAACTGTGGGTGGGTAGTGAAGAAGTAGGAGTGAAGAAGAAAGTTGGCCCAGGGACTGTAGCGGTGAGGAGCTCGTCCTGGGTCGGGAGAACAGCAGTCAGTGAAAAAGGCCAGAGGGAGCCCTAGGGGCACGGGCAGAGTGGGAGAAAACCACCCATGCGCCAGAATCCAGGTTCGATCAGAGTCGGACAGAGGGGCTGGTTGAGAAAAAGGTACCATCCCAGAGGTGGCAAGGAGACTCAACACTCCCACCACCTAACCAGAGGCCACGAGATCTACAGGAGCTGTGCCAAAACCTGACACATCCGCAGAGAAGGTAGCCGTACTAGGGTCAGGGGACTAGGTATCCGTCGCCCGCCAAGACCCGTGGCTACCAGATTCCGTCTCTGTGTGCAGAGGCACAGGTAGGAGAGGTGGATAGTCAGCGCTAGGAGAGCAAACAGAGAACGTAACGAACACAGAAAGGTGTCTTGGACAAACTATCCCGGTTCCTTGAGAACTGTCCGGACTGGGGGTTGGCAGAAGGCAGCATCCGGTGGCAATACTTAACCGATCATTGAGTAAAACGGGTACAGAACTCAGAAGCTGTGTGAGGCTGTTTCTTTCCCACCTGCCTCTACAGCCAAAATCATCCAACGGTCTAGCACCGCCATAGATTTTACCAGTTGCCCTAGGGAACCGCTCCACCCATGGGGAGCGATATCACCTTAGCTGCTAGTCCATCATCCCTAGAGGTCCCACACCGCAGCATCAGCTATCAATAGCTGAACATCATGGGTGGTGTCACGACTTTAATCCCCAAAACCTTAACTCTCAAACTTTTAATGACACCTCCAGGGTCCCGGAGCCCGGTCTCGACCCCCGTGACTCCCCAGCAGTACTGTAGCACTCTTCCGAGTATCCCACGGCCCTGGGGGGGTGTCATTCTTATCTTCTGTAAACTGCAAAAAAGTGATTCATTCCATCTGTCAATCACAGTGAGTGATCACTTATTTATCTGCTGCACACTCCCCAAGGAATGAATATTCATGCATCACTGTACTGCCCTGATCTGTAATCACACAACCAAAGTGGAAATGAAATCAGGTGTGAGGCACAGAGTACAGGGGAAGGAAATAGCTGCCTGGGAAGCTCTTCTATGTCATTGTTTCTCAACTCCAGTCCTCAGGACCCACCAACACGTCGTGTTTTCAGGATTTCCCTAGTATTGCACAGGGGTTTGAATTATTCCCAGTGCAGGTGATTAAACTAACACCTGTGCAATACTAAGGAAATCCTAAAAACAAGATCTGTTGGTGGGTCCTGAGGACTGTAGTTGAGAAACACTATTCTATGTGGACCTGTAGAAGTGCAGATGGGTTAAACGGCCATAGTCCCGGTGGCTTCCCTGCTGCTCCCTCGCCCCTTCTCCCCAAACTGCATGTCAAGTTTTAAATTTGGTCCCAATAAAGAAATGTTTATTCCGGAAGGGTGCCAATCTTCTTATTGGACTAGTTGCAACGTTCCCGCACCTGGGATTCTTGACAGGCACCTCCGTATCTCTCTTCGGATTCAGACAGCTCACAGTGGAGTTCAACAGGCAGTATATCCACACTTTTCCTATCACTTTACCCTTGATGGTGGTTATATGTCTGAATTTCTCATTGGTTACAAAGTCTTTTTTTTAAATTTTTTTTGACTGTTTTAACTGTTGAAAAACTGATTAAATGATAGCGCCCTACAGGCTAAACTACCTGAACGCAATATTAGCATGGGATCTGTGATAGAAGGTGCAATGCTTACTCTGCACTCTTCCGAGAGATTGTCAATACATCTATAAGAACAGAGTGATTGCTCAGACTTTAATGATACCTCTGCCATGACCACAGCTGACCTTCCGGGGCCGAGGCTTTAAGTGTAGAGCAAGTTCATTATACCTTGACCAATCTGAATAATATTTTAGAAGATATAAAAATAATGCATTCTTTATGGAGTAGTCCTAAAACCACAATCAGTGAGTGAAAATGTCAAAGCCACTAATTGGTCCAGCCCTGCCTGCGTATGTCATGTAACCTGCCCCGCTAAGACTTCTTGATGAGGACGGGAGTTATTTGATGCAATAATCCCACTCATTAAAATTGACCTTGTGTTCTTGGATGCGGGAAAGGAAAAATATCACTAGGAAAAAGGGCCTGATAAATTGTAACATATTTATCCAAGACAAAAACAGGTTATCTGTATTATTCTACCGGTGCAAGTTTCATGGTCATGTTAATGAGCTGTTTGCACCAAAATAAATAGAGATCAAAGTCACTTACTAAAGGCTTCTGTGTATGAATGAGGAATTTGGGGAAGCCACCATTTAATTGTACTGTATTTATAACAATCATTGTTTTTCCTGTGTTTAACCACATGGCAGAAGAAGTGTAAGTTGTAGCACCCGTTCAGTGGTCCCGTCGTGGCTCACGTCTGACCCCCAGCAAAACGGTCACCGGATGTATGCGCCGATGGAGCCATTGACTTTACTGGTGCAGATGGAGTCACCGTATGCTTTGTCGTTCACCATTTTCGGGAGTATTTTTTTTCTGCAGGTGACTGCGTTCAGGTGTCCACCTGCATTAGATGTATGAGTCAGTTATCAGGGTAGGGGTACTCGGATACCGGGACAGGTTGTTACCTCGGTGGGGGATCACGGCTGGTCGGTTCCCGGTTCCGTGCCCTGGACCCTCAATGGCGGGGATGGTGGGGAATGATGATGGATGGGGAAATGGTACCGTGACGCCACCTATGGTAACGTGGATACCAGCGCTGCTGCCGGCCGCTGAGGTGGTGGAGGTGCAGCTCAGAGTAGTACAGCTCCCCACAGGTGGAGCTTTACCTCAGGGCAGCGGGGTGGATGAGGGGAGTAGTAGTGGCGGTTCTGTGGTGAACGCTGCAGGCTGCGGCAGGGAAGCAGACACACACACACACACACAATAGTCTCTGGTTCGGTACCTTTTTACTGATGTCCGGTAACAGGTACAGTCCAGAAGAGTAACCAGGTTACTGGTGCAATTTGGGACTTTAACCTTGGAGAGTTGTGAGGCCTCCTCTGTCGCTGTGTGCGGTGGTTTGGGGTAAGTCCTGCCTGTAACTGAACTTGCTGCTCCTTCTCCCTCTCAGGGTGCTACTCCATAACCGACAATGAGGACCTTGGTGTGGGATCCCTATTCTCCTCTTGGGCCCCTGGTCCTATGCTTGGTCAGGTTTTGGTGTCTCACTTGCTGTAGCTTCAGGGGGACTAGATCCTCCTGGTCTGTTCAGGCTTTTCCTGCTACAATAGATTATTAGCAGAAATGGACTCTGGTGTCCGGGTGGGCTAAAGGGAAACCAGGTATGTTCCCTTCTTCCTTTCACTGGCCTCCGACCCTCTCCCTAGGGCGCTGCACTGCTGGGTCAGTGCTCCCTGGTTCTGGGCCTGGCTTGATCCCAGCGACCAGCTCCTTCCAATACCTTCCTCTTTGGCTGTCTGACTGGAACTAACTGCTCCCTTCACTGCTCAGAGCAGACTAACTGACTCCTCCCCTCAGGCCTGGATCCTTATAGGGGAAAAAGGGTTAAAGCAGCAAGTAGAGCTCCCCCTCCAGGTCTGGGGTGGAAGGTGTTGTGTGCTGTGAGTATCAAGGTGTATGTCTCTCCTTGCACCGGTGGGTCCTGTGGCAATCCCCAGCCAGGGTGCCACATATACTTCTGAAAATGGTGCACAACAAAGCACATGGTGATTCCATCTGCGCCAGAAAAAGTCAATTGGCGCACACATCCGGATGCCATTTTGCTGGAGGTTTAGACGTAAGCCCCAACGGGAGCACTGTACAACGCAATGTGAAAGCACCCTTACATAAATCAAATAGCTTAAATGTAACCTACCACCAGGTATTACCCCTCTAAATTTTATTTAATCACAAAGAACATTAGGAAAGACTTTTCTAACCTGATGACTATACAGTTGTTATTATGGACATAATTACAATGCGTCCAGGGGTTGCAAAAGACATACGTGTTTGCCCTATGATGTAATAATATCCCCTATCCTGTAATATTGTCACTGATCCTATCCCCTTTCCTGTAATAATCCTCATTCCTGGCCCCTTACTGTAACAATGTTCTCCATTCTGGTCCCTTGCTGTAGTAATGTCCTCCATCCTGGACCCTTCCTGTAATAATATCCTTTATCCTGGCCCCTTCCTGTAATAGTTCTCCATTCTGGCTCCTTCCTGTAACAATATCCTCCATCCTGGCCCTTCTGTAATAATGCCCCCTATTCTGGCCCCTCCTATAATAATGTCCTCCCTCCTAGTTTTTTTCCTGTAAATATGTCCTCCGTTAAGGCCCCTACCTGTAATAATGTCCTCCTTCCTGGCCCCTTTCTGCAATGGTGTACTCCATCCTTGCCCCTTCCTATAATAATGCCCCCCATGCTGGCCCCTTCCCGTAAAAATGTCCCCCATCCTGGCCCCGTCCCGTAATAATGTACTTGATCCTGTCCCCTTCCAATAATAATGTCCTCCATCCTGGCCCCTTCCTGTAATAATTTCCTCCATCTTGGCACCTTCCTGTAATAATGTCTTCCATCCTGGTTCCTTCCCATGATAATGTCCTCTATACTGGCCCCTTTCCTGTAATAATGCCCTCCACCCTGGTCCCTGTCACGCGCTTAGATTGCGCTGACATTACTGGATGCTGCTGTGTGTTGTTTTTCTTTAAGAGCTGCATGAGGTGTAGTTGTGAAGGTCTTTGCTTCCTGTGTTGTGCTCCAGAACTGCACTCACTATTATGTTCAGCTGCTGGTTGAGGGGTTGATGTTTGATTCACCTGGAATCCCCTCCCCCTGGCTTTAAATAGCTTTCCCTCTCCTCTGTCAGATGCTGCTGATAGAGTTATTTGCTCTAGGTCATGGCGATGTGCTGTTGCTTAGCTGCTGGGCTGAAGTCTTTTCTTGGAGTAGCTGTGATCTCTGATCCGTGGGTGGAGCTAGGGGCCCTCAGCCTAGGGCTTTTTAAGAGCCAGGAAATAGGGCGGAGTCTTGGACCTCCTCACCATCAGAGGTACCTCCGAGAGCAGGGCGAACTAGGGACCCCAAGGGTAAGGGTCAGTTTAGCTCCTCCTGATCCCTTCGCCATTACACCTACCTGTTACCTGATTCCTTTACCTCCCAAATGTGACAGTCCCTACCTGTCATAATGTCCTCCATCCTGGTCCCTTCCTGTAATAATCTTGTCCATCCTTGCCCCTTCCTGTAATAATGTCCTCAATCCTGGCCCTTCCTATAATAATGTACACATTTTTTAAACATCATAATTCTTATTTTTCACGTAGAGGAAGCAGGAAGGTAGTGAGTGGCAAAACTATAAAAACCATGGCCCCAATGCATCAAAGTGTTTATGCCAGAAATTCGGTTTAAAACTGTTTGAAAAGCGGCAAAACAAAATTTTACACAATGCAAAGTGACACAAAAATGTTCTGACTCTTTGTCATTTTCCCTCCAAATTCTGCTAGCTCCATCAAAATGGGTTGAACATGGTTAAAGCCGCTTGGCAAGTTCATGACAGGTTGTGGACGGCACAAATCGTACTCCAGTCCCTGACTGGAATAAGATTCCTGGCGAGGGGCACCTTCAATTTTTAAAGTGAACCTGTCACTTGTCTTGGGGGTCATACACCATGCCCACCATCTTTAACATACTGTAAATGGGGTTTCTGTAGTCCCTTTATATCCCCAGACTTGTCCCTTGCCATACCTCAGAAATCAACTTTTAATATGTCCCGCTCTGTATGTAAATGAGTTGTTAAGGGTCTGATGGGGTGCTGCACACTTCAGTCTGTGCCGCCCAGATGCCTGCAAACCTGTCCCTCCTGTGTATGTATGTAAATGACATACAACGTTATTCACATGTCTCGCGCCTGTGCAGTGATGCAGGTCACTATGCTCTATTGAAGCCGCACAGTGCCTGAAGTCTCGCGCCTGCGCAGTGGAATCTTGTGAGACTTTGGACACTGTGCAGCTTTAATAGAGCACAGTAACCCACGCCACTGTGCAGGCGTGAGACGTGTGAATGACGTTGTATGTCTTTACATACACAAGAAGGACTGTGTTTTCAATGCAGCGAGGTGGGATTTCTAGGCAGCGGGGCAGCTCGGACTGAAGTGTGCTGCACCCCATCAGACCCTTAAGAACACATTTACATACCACATGGGACACATTAGAAGTTGATGTACGAAGTATGCAGGGACACGTCTGAGGATATAAGAGGTTATCGTAACCCCAATTAAAGTATGTTTAAGGTGGTGGGCAGCGTTTATAATTCCAAAACAGGTGACAGGTTCACTTTAACCTCATCGTTTCTTGATGAGTAGCACACCCCATTATCTGATCTTGATGAGTGGCACACCTTGTTGTATGCTCTTGATGAGTGGCACACCTCATCATCTGGTCTTAATAAGTGGCACACCCATCACCTGGTTTTGATGAGTGGCACACTCATCATTTGGTCTTGATGAGTAACACACCATCCTCTTATCTTGATGAGTGGCACACCCCATCTTCTGCTCTTGATGAGTGGCACAACTCATCATCTGGTCTTGATGAGTTGCACGCCCCATCATGTGGTCTTGATGAGTGGCACACCCCATCATCTGGTCTTGATGGGTGGCACAACTCATCATCTGGTCTTGATGAGTGGCACACCCCGTCATCTGGTCTTGATGAGTGGCACACCCATCATTTGGTCTTGATGAGTAACACACCCCATCGTCTGGTCTTGATGAGTGGCACACCCAGTCGTCTGCTCTTGATGAGTGGCACAACTCATCATCTGGTCTTGATGAGTGGCACACCACATCATCTGGTCTTGATGAGTTGCACGCCCCGTCATCTAGTCTTGATGAGTGGCACACCCATCATTTGGTGTTGATGAGTAACACACCCCATCCTCTGGTCTTGATGGATGGCACAACTCATCATCTGGTCTTGATGAGTGGCACACCCCGTCATCTGGTCTTGATGAGTGGCTCACCCCATCATCTGGTCTTGATGAGTGGCACACCCCGTCATCTGGTCTTGATGAGTGGCACACCCCATCATCTGGTCTTGATGGTTGCACAACTCACCATCTGGTCTTGATGAGTGGCACACCCCGTCATCAAGACCAGAGTGAACAATGCCAATCTTGATGAAAATTGATCCATGTATTCTATCCGTAATTGATGATGATCCACAGAAATGGAAGTTAAATGCCTGTGGTTTTACCAAGTGGATTGCACCCTCTAAGTTCATTATTGCCCCACTTCTGCTACTTGCATATTATACACCTGACCCTAGTAATGTTGCCTTTATTTAGGGCAATTGTGTTAAATAATGTGCCTTTTTCCATACTGTGAAACGCTATTTGCAGTAGTTCTTGCTTTTCTGCAGGATGAAAATTATTCATTTCTGGGAAAATATAGACAATCTTTGAAAAGAGATCAGAATTTCATCTTCAAGCATTTATCTGCTCTGGTTTTTATCTGCCATTTATTGTGAACATCTGATCTTCAGACACAGATTACACATCACATTTCTATCTCCTATTTATTGGATTCTGTTCCAGAAATAACTTACATATCAGATTAGACAATAAAATTTTAGTTTATGTCAAACCATTTCTTGTTTGCTTTTTTTCAAAGTGTCAAAATGTTGCTGGAAAAGGTCAATTTTATCATTTTTACATACAGCAAATGTGCGGAGCAAGAAATACAAATTCCATCTGAACAATCTTATCAGAATTATTAAGGACTGCCAGATCTCACAGGCAGAAAAGTGATAAAACTATGGTCCCTCGGGTTTCCACCACAGATTCATGGCACTTTGAAGTCTGGAATTTTCTAGCCTGATATGCATAACCAGTTTCAATGGAACAATAGTAGACAATTAAACGACCAAAGAGTAAGAATATCTTCCCCTTAAAGTCCCCGTTACACATAGCGACATCACTAGCGAGATCGCTACTTCGTCACAGGTTTTGAGACGCCAGTGATCTCGCTATGTTTGACATGTAGCAGCGACCGGGCCCCCGCTGTGACATCGCCGATCGTGTCTGAATCTCCTGAACCATTTTTTCATCGTCATGCTCCCGCTGGCCAGCATGCATCGGTGTGTTTGACGCCTTAAGGGTATGTGCACATCAGTCGTTTTCTGGGCTGCTTTTGGACGTTTTCCGTCGGCGTTTTCCGCTCAGTTTTATGTTAATTTATGTTAATCCTATCCTCCGGTTGCATTAACATGCTAGTCAATGGATTTTAGAAAACTCTGTCTTCATTAGAACGTTTTTCTTCTGGTCGTTTTCAGTCAAAACTGAGTTTTCTCAGTCAAAACTGAGTTTTTCCACCGGTTTTCCAAAAATAGAGCAAGTGACTTCTTTCCACCGTTTTTCCAGCGGTTTCAGCTGATCAAGTGCACAAAAAACTCAGTTTTCAAAACCGCCGAGAAAACCGCCGAGAAAAACGCTGTAAAACCGGGCGGAAAACGAGCAAAAAACGAGCAAAAAAACGAGGGACACTGCTGAGCACAGAAAACTCAGTTTCTGCCAGTGTCCACCGGTTCCCGGTCGGTCTGCAGAAATGCAGAACCGACTGATGTGCACATACCCTAACAACGTCCTCGTTGGCGACTCAGAGCTCAGCCACGAAGGTCTGAGTCGTCAGACTAGCTGCTGTGTGACAGGGTCCCAACGAACCGCCGAGGTCGTTATACGGGTCATCGCATCGTTGCTGCGTCGTTGAGTAGACTTGACTGTTTGACATCGCACCAGTGACCATGTAGCGATGTTCCAGCGATCCTTACCAGGTCATACGTTGTCGGGATCGCTCGAGCGTCGCCAAGTGTAACGGCACCCTAAGGCAATGGTCCCCAACCTTTCTTACCATGAGAGCCACGGTCAGTTCTGAGAAATGGTCGCTAGCCACATCAAGCGTGCTCCTTCTACCCCACTAAAACAGAAGCGTCACCCAGAGCCCCGATTAATGGTATAATGCCAGCAGTGGCGTAACTTGCCAATTGCACCTTGGCCCTGGAGCCTAGGGGGGCCCAAAAGTCCCTTTGGCCTACAGAAAAAGACTACTGCTATTAAAGATTTGTGAAAAATTGGGGGCCCGGTTGGAGCTTTCTCATTGGGGCCCATAAGCTTCAAGTTACGCCACTGAATAACAGCCAAAACTTTTCCACAGAAAGCACATTGTGCCCTCTTCCTTTGCAGACAGTATAATTATATCCGTAGGTTTATATTTTACCCCCATTTGGATTTCTTGAATGAAGAATTACCACCAAACTATTGCATCCAGCTTCATGAACCCTCTATCTAATAGTATTATCCTATCTCTAGCTTATCGTACATAGCCGCACAAGCCCCATCCCGTTACTATATGCGCATCAAGAAGTACTCTTCTGTGCAAAGCCACCATCTGGAGAATGTCTCTTCATAGTTGGCTGCTGGACCTTGTACTATTGCACCAAGTTGACAGACAGTTTTGAGTCACACATCACAGACCTGTGAGCCAAATGTGGCTCTTGAGTCTACAAGTTGGGGAATCACTGCTTTAAAGGATTGTCCAGTTAATCGTTAAAGTGTATTGGACCTGTTCACACTTGCCTTATTCTTCTTAGGGTGTGTACACACAATCCGGAGGCACTGCATATTGGACGTAGTGCCACCAGACTCGAGGGAAGCCGCAGGTGCACGCAGGGGGACCGCAGCTACCCTGTACCACGATCGACGTTCTGTGCAGGGTGGCTTCCCCCTGTATTCACGTGATGAGGATCTCTTCCGAATCCGCAGCAATAAATTAACATGCTCCGGAGAAAGAAGCGGCAACCTGCACTGCAGGCGAAAACACGCTGTGGAGGAAAGAAGCACAGTGAGTATGGGATTTCTAGAAATCTCATCCACCGTGCTGGTACTGTACAATGCAGTATTTTTGACCCAGTGGTAAGATGCTGCGTCCAAAACGCTGCTATTCCGGATTGTGTTCATGCACCCTTGAAAGTGCTGGTCAGTTTTTTAATCAATGATTAAAGCTACGGTGTATCCACAATAACATAATACTCATCCGCTATGCTAGGTTAAATATGACCATCATGTCTCAGATAAAAAATGTTGACAGGACATCATATATAGTAAGTAAAAATGCCAAAAAGACACCAAATCTAGGTAAAAAATGCACCACAACCATTAGAGGTCAATCTTTAATACCGGTATATTGCTATTACACATGCCATATATAGGTAAATAAAAACAGATGATGAAGGTAATTCACCAATACAAATGTAATATAAGGGTAATGGTCAGACACTGCACACACAGTTTGCTTCACTTGGGTGTGGGGTTGCTCACCTGTCCTCTCTTTGCCCCCTTCAGCTGTGGCCCGATCCCTTTCAACTCCCTCCTACAAGACACTTCTGTCCAAATTCTCCTTCACGTTCTCGTTCTACTTAAACCAGCAAACACACTACTTATGTATCCCTTCTTATGGCTGCTTCACTTATACAGTGCCTACTTTATACAGTGTCTAGCTGCTCTATTTTATATATCCCTTCCTTATGGGCTGGCTTCACTTTATACAGTGCCTACTTTATACAGTGTCTAGGCTGGCTCTATTTTATATATCCCTTCCTTATGGGCTGGCTTCACTTTATACAGTGCCTACTTTATACAGTGTCTAGGCTGTCTCTACTTTATATATCCATTCTCTTTTGGACTGGCTCTGCTTTATATATCCCTTCCTTATGGGCTGGCTCTACCTTAACTCTTCCAGTTCTGACATTCTCTAAACCCTAGGATCCCGCTACAACTGAGACAGCTAACACTAGTGACACCTAGGGCTGACTGATAATACTACACTCACTTCCAGGAAAAGAACATAATATCATACCTATACACATAAATATACATCATATGAAAACAGCAACATTCTTAAGAGGCAGGAATCTCTCTCTGACGTCAGCCACCTCCCTACCTGTCAAAGATAAATGCTGTGAGCAATGCCCTACCGTAGATTAGAAGTAAACTTTGGACACTTAAACAGTGCAAGAAATAAGAAAGATGAAGCCTGAACCAAGTCGTTCAAAATACAGAGAGATGGCAGATGAACAATAGACCTGGGCAGTATGATTTAGGGCAAAAAAATATATATGTATAACCCAGTGTCTAGAGACTAGTTCAATGATCATAAACAAGGCAAGGAGAGGTGAGGCATAGCAGGATTGAAAGAGCTCATGGGTATAGCCGACCTTGAGCTTCATCAGGAGTAAGATACAAATATACATATAAATGTCCCATATAAATACCACATATAATTGCCAGACTGCAGACAACTGCACACTCCCATTAGTTGGCCTTATTCAATAATCATGCGCATACACCGGCATCATACTCAGACATTATAGAAGTGACAATGAGGCTCTAAATAGATGAAAAGCATGTTAAAGCTCAATACCAAATGGCCAAGCATGTGTATTAGACCTGTCGCTAACAGAATCCAAAAACATAGAGGTGCATGCGCATGCGCAATAGACCTGTCATTAAACAGATTCAAAGAGCAGTTGACATGAAGAGAATGGAAATTCTCACAGGCCCCATCATGCCCAGATGAAACAAGTACCGGTACTATATATAGTGTGGATCTATGCATATTTGCAAGAGACAGACAAAAATAGAGAGAGAGAAAGGCTGGCTTCGCACTGCTGTTTTTTGGCCTTCATGTAAATCCGCCTTAACTGAATACACTCATTGAGAGTCAATGGAGCTGGATGAACTTGCAGGTGCATCCAGTATTTTCCATTTTCACCTGATCCGGGCATGATCTAGGTGTCACCGGATTGTTCACTGAGACCAAAACTGCATTTTGTTGCAGTTTTGGTCTTCGGGACAAAACCCTAAAGCACCTGGATCCAAGGCACTCTGGGTGGATTTACAATGAGGCTCAATGTAACCCGAATCAGGCGGATTCCGGATCCCGCCGGATACAGTTGTTGAATTCCGCTTTTTGAACTGCGCATGCCCAGACCGCAGGTCTAAACGACACGTCCCCTAGGAGGCGTGTCATTTGTCCCCGGATCCGGCAGAAATAGGTAAGCACCGAGAAGCAATGTCTGCTTCCGCACCAGTATTATCACTGATCTGGAAGCCCGAATCAGTGATCTACCATTGTGGGTGCATCAGTCTGTGCACTTGTGGAGGGATCCAGGGAATGCAGGCTTTAATCCCCGGATCAAAAAAAACAGCCTTAAGATAAATTCTAACCAGGGTATTGTAATATATGTCCGATATGCAGGGACAATTGCAATAGAACAGAACAGGATGGTGCACTAGAATATCATGTGATACTAATACACAGAACAAAAAGAACAAAAAAGAAGGAACAAGCATTTTTGTTGAAAATTAACAAAACTTTATTCTGAAATAGGTCAGGATAAAAGGAAGAATAATTGTATTCATGATTAGAGTTATAATAACTGATTAGAAGGAACAAGTTATTATGAACACTAATTAAAGCAATAAAAGGTAAAAAATATTTTTTTTAAATAAACACTTAAAAAGCCAAACGTTGAAGTCGGCTTTTTATAGCAGTCCCATAGCGAATGAATGGAGGATACAACACATGTCGCCACCACACCATTCAGATGGGGCATTTCAATCCCACCTTTTATAGATAGGGGTGATAACTTCTAAAATTGGAATAACCCTTTAAGAAAAAAAGTTTATATATCTTGTTAGGATATCCTGGGTTCAGAGAGAGGGAGTCCTCCCATTATCCTCATACCTTGGCTACAAAGATGGCCTCTTTCTCTCGAAGACCCATACTACCCTGTGTTACTCAAACGACCCATTGATTTGAATTGGCACTGTATAATGTTTGATTTCCCCTTTGATATCAATGCCTGGAAGTTGAACACATAAGGCCCCCATATACATTGTATTAATGTTGCTCAAACCAACCAATAAGAAGATAAAGATCTGGCATTTCTAATTTTGTAAAGATGAGCTTTTTTGTTCTCCCCAAAAATAATCCGCCAGAGGAGAAGTCTGACGAACCTCTCTTGTAGAGTACAAAGAATCGTTCAACTGAGCGACCTCTTCTGTGAATGGATGAGTTGAGAGAGATAGATATCGGACAATTGATTATCTTTACCATTATTCTACCAACAACCATCTGTCATAAATGTAAACCCTTACTGCAAGGTTTCTCCAAATATACCATCTATCTGTTATGTAAAGGTCTTAGCAGGGAGTCTTTTGTGCCCAATATTAGAAGGGATCTTTCTAATAAGTTTTATTTATTGGCCTTCAGCTCGATCTCGAGCCACGGCGACTTGATGGATAAACGCTCTGTAGGAAGACAGATCTCAAAGATAGATAGGTCCACTAGGGTCTTCTCCGCCATTATTTTAACAGTATCAAGCCATCAGGTTGCTGGTGTTCCTCTTCGGCTTATTCCTTCTATTCTGCTGAGCCAACGGGTTGCTGGTCTTCCCTTCGTCTTGTACCTTCTATTCTTTCAAGCCATCAGGTTGCTGGTCTTCTTCTTCGTCTTGTACCTTCTATTCTTCCAAGCCATCCGGTTGCTTGTCTTCCTCTTCACCTTGTTCCTTCTATTCTTCCAAGCTATAGGTTTTCTGGCTTCCTGTTCATCTTGTAACTTCTATTCTTCCAAGCCATCGGGTTGCTGGTCTTCCTCTTCTCCTTGTTCCTTCTATTCTTCCAAGCCATCAGGTTGCTGTTCTTCCTCTTCTACTTGTTCCTCCTATTCTTCCAAACCATCGGGTTGCTGGTCTTCCCCTTCACTTTGTACCTTCTGTTCTTCCAAGCCATCAGTTTGCTAGTCTTCCTCTTCGCCTTGTTCCTTCTATTCTTGCAACCAATCGGGTTGCTGGTTTTCTCTTTCACCTTGTACCTTCTATTTCTCCTACCGTAATGTCCTTCTCTAGTGATTTTTTTCTTCCTATGATGTGTCCACAGTAGGCAAGTCGTAGCTTGGTGATCCTTGCTTCAAGTGACATATCTGGCTTGATTTGTTTCTAACAAGTAGGGTTTGACAAAAGCAGACAACACTTCAACACTTTTAAGAAGTCCAATCCATTTATAACATATGGACATGTACTTAGCCTTGATAGCATTTCATTGACAGAAACATCTTTTTGAAGTCTGACTTCTTCCATATACTGCCCATAAATGACTTCTAAATTGCCTTGACTTAGATGGAGACCAAGTGACCTATCTAAGACCTCCCAGGTGACAGATTTTCTTCATATTGAACAGTCATTTAAAAGGTCTGACTAAGATAAATCTGCTACTCTGGGATTACAGTAGTCTTAAGTATAGCAGTTTATTATCGACTGCATTGGATTTCTATAACAAGGTTAAATGCCCAACAATCCAGAAGTTGTTCGTGGCTACAGGTAAAGCATTTCTAATGATATGGTAAAGAGGTTCTGCTACATGAAGACCAATTCTTAGCACTGATATAGTCTCATTAATTTTTTACATTCATGTACAATTCATGATGTTTTATTTCCCTTGTCTCAAACTTTGCTCTTTTCCCATCAGCATTCAGTCATGCCCTTCACGCGCTTGATGGAGCTACTTCCCGTCTAGAATTCATGCCACTATTAGAACAATTTGGAAACCATTACATTCAGGAGGCGGTGTATGGATTTGAGGAAATCTGCTCTATCTGGTATCCCAACCGGCAAGTACAGAGACAACTGTGGCTTGAATTTGAAGATATAAGCAAAGGTAAGAGATGGAGTTGAGCGAAAGGATTTGCAGGAGGGTCCTGGTCCGGCATATGTTTTGAAACCTCATGGCTGCGAACCTCCTACTACATGAAACATCCCAAGTTCCTCTTGTGATTGGTGGTGCACCGTGATGATGGCATACATAATCTTATGTTACAAGGCCTCTAGACCAGAATCCTTCAAGTCTTATTGGTCAACATTAGTTCATGATTTTGTGCAATTTAAAGTTTGTTTTACAAATTTCCCTCTTACACTTTTGCATATGTCGAATTTATTTTTTACTCTGTTGCTTTGAGATTCAATCTTAAACCAAAGGTTTGTATGGAATTTGTTCAATATGGCTGTTCCGATATAAAATAAAAGAGCCAATTTAATTTACATTGACTTGGTACGATGATGCTGTAGTGACACTGTTTTACGTTTGCAACATTTACATTCAATCCACCAATAACTTTGTTTCTTTATTCTGTAAAGACGTTCCTCTTTGTCACTTCACGGATTGGCTACCATTGCACATTGATTACCGTTGAAACTTCAGCCTGTGACATACAAAGTTGTTCAAACTCCTCTCCATACATCCGTTTCCTAATCGTCTGATGCAACCCCACATATCTCCTGTGCTTCTTTTTCTTTACTATCCTTTTGTCTGCTCAGTTTCTCATACGCTTCTCTTTATACATTGAAACTCACTTATCAGACACATCGGACTCTCTGACACCCTTTAAATTGAACCGGTCAACAGTATTTTGCATATAAGTAAAGCCTTATATACAGCATTCTGGCATACTGAATAAGTCCCCAGGCTGATCTGTATAATGCAAAACAAAGCAGCTTTTATTGTACTTACCTTGGGGGCAGGGCAGTCCGATGGGTGTTGCAGGTCTTGGTCGGCCTCCTACTATCCTCCTTCTTATGGATGATGCATCCTACATCATTCACTCATTGACCTTCATTGGGCTTCTGCGGATGTCTACTTTTCTCTGCCCTGCTGAGAGCAGAACAAAGTGCTGTAATGTACAGGAGCAGCGAATGGTCAAATAATGCCCGCGTTCTGCACTTGTGCAGATGTTCTTTCACCTTTCTCTGCGCCTAAGCATTACACTACTTTGTTCTGCCCTCAACAGGGCAGAGAAAATTATGCATGTGCAAGAGCACAATGGAGGAGACTGTGTGTGTGGGTGATGTAGGACTTGAAGCAGAGGAGGACGGCGACCGTGAGTATAGAGTAGACACGAACCAAGACCAGCGACAACCATTGGACCAGACCACCCAATAGGTAAGTATAATAAAAGCTGTTTTTTTGCATTATACACATTGGCCCTGGGTCTTACGTACAGCATTCCAGAATGCTGTGTATTGGGCCTAATTGGTGGTTGCTGCAGCTTATATGAAAAAACACTGATGACAAGTTCACTTTTAAGTTTTGAAAACAATTTTAAAGGGATACTCCGGGAGATAAATAATTTTTTGTAATGTCCCTGCATGCACACACTATAAAGCTTAGTATACATCTGTTATCTTTAGAACTCTTGTAATTGACTGTGACAGGAGCTGCTCCTCACCCCTCACCCCTTCTGTATGAGGCATTATGTCACTCACCAGTGTGCATCTCCCTTCTGTACCAATCTCCTGATAATAGCTGTGAGAACAGGAGTGCGTGACATCCCAGTAGTTGCCTGCTATGATTATTAGTCACCTGGTATCTGCCTTCCCACAGTCAGGCTGAGAAGAGGGGTCAGGGCCACATATAGAAGCAGATACCAGGAGACTGGCTGTTACAGCAGGCAGTCATGTCCCCGCCTTTGAACTGTAGAAGTGCTATTACAGGAGACTGACTGATACAGCACGGAGCTGCACACTGGTGAATGATGTAATGTCCCATACAGGAGGGATGAGGGGTGAGGCGCTGCTCCTGTAACAGTCAATTACAAGAGTATAAAAGATAATATAAGTGTAATAGTCATCTCAGCTTTATAGTGTATGAGTGCAGAAATGTACAAAAAAAATTCATCTCCCCAGAGTACCTCTTTAGAGTCCACTTTTCCTGAAAACATTGCAACCAGCAATTCAACTACCAAATAAACTCATGTTTATTATGCCTGATGCAATCGGAAGCAGAGACGCATTGCCCGACGTTTTTGGCTGCGGTTGCAAAAACGCATGCGTTAGTGCGTTTTAAAAACACACATAGTTTTTTTAATGAGTTTTTGCATGCATTTTGAATGTGTTTCCATTAAAATCAATGGGGGCAAAAACGCATGCGTTTGGATGCGTTGTTAGCAGTAAAATCACATAGAAACGCAAATGTAGCAAAACACAGACCTGGCTTAGATGTGAAACAGGTCTGACACATAACTGCAACTGTGTATATCACAAAGTGTGCGGGTCACAAAATGATTTATTTTTGTTGCACATCTGTTTTAACTATAAAATTTGACATCTTTACATGACATACCATTACTGTGACTTGTTGCCACAATTGACAATTTGGATGTCTGCATTCCTTCTTCATTTTTCTTTTTTGGGAAGGAAAGAAGGGAAATAATTGTGTTAAACAATTGCAAAAAAATGTATTAAACAAATCTGGAATTTTTTTTTTTTTAATTTGTGACTGTTTTTGCACACTTTTTGCATAATAGTGGTAGCGACATTTCTGGAGTCGTATAAACAATATATACAAGTATGCATGATCAATAGTGTGAGCAGCCTCTTAATACTTTAGCACTCCTGGTATCTCCACTATTAGATCACATTAGTAGGGTGGACAGCAGTGTGATCAGCCTCTTCTTACCTCACCACCCCTGGTATTTCCAATATTAGATCAGATAGAGTGGACAACCATTTTAGCAACTTCTTCTTACCTCAGCACCCCGGTATCTCCAGTATTAGATCAGATAGACAATGTGGACAACAGTGTGATCAACCTCTTTTTACCTCAGCCCCCCTGATATCACCATTATTGCTAGACTGTGTGGACAGCAGTGGGAGCAGCCACTTCTAAACTCAGCACCAGTGGTACCTCTAGTATTAGATCAGATAGGTAGGGTGGACAGCAGTGTTAGCAACTTCTTCTTACCTCAGTGCCCTGGTATCTCCAGTATTAGATCAGATAGATGGGGGTATTCAACAGTGTGATCAGCCTCCTCTTACCTCAGCCTCCTAGTATTGCCAGTTTTACATCTGATAGGCAGGATAGACAGCAATGTGAGCAGCCTCTTCTTACCTCAGCCCCCATGGTATCTCCAGTATTAGATCAGATGGACTGGGTGGCAAGTAGTGTCAACAGCTTCTTTTACCTCATCATCCCTGATATATCCAGTGTTAGGACAGACATGAAGGACAGCAGTGTGAGCAGCCTCTTTTTACCTCAGCCTCTTAGTATCTCCAGTATTAAATCAGAGAGAAAGGGTGACCAGGAGTGTGAGCAGCCTCTTCTTACCTCAGCCCCTCTGGTATCTCCAGTATTAGATCAAATATTCAGAATGGACAGCAGTGTGAGCAGCCTCTTCTTATCTCAACATTCCAGATATCTCCAGTATTATATCAGATAGACAGGGTGGACAGCAGTGTGAGCAGCCTCTTCTTACCTCAGCTTCCCAGGTATCTCCAGTATTAATCAGATAGACACAGTGGACAGCAGTGTGAGCAGTCTCTTCTTACCTCAGCACCCCTGTTATCTCCAAAAGTAGATTAAGATATAGACTGGAATATGAAGGAAGAAATACTGACTTTCCTACAGCACATGTGCAATGGCACCTGTCTTGTTAACTTTACTGAGAAAGGTTTTAGTCAGTGTAACAAGACGGTGGTCATTACAGTATTCTATAGGATTACGGCACAAGAAAAAAATGAGTGTGATTTACTAATTAAAGGTATTAAGCACCTACATTATATAGTAATTTCCTTTAGATAGTTTTTTGTTCCTATTCCCAGAGAACCCCTTAGAGACACCCACCAAGCTCCTGTAGGCTATTGGCTGAATACGTGTACTGTGCATCGTCCACAAGAGGGGAATTACTGAGAAAATATAGTTGTATTTGGAGAGAAGGAATGTAATTTTTGTCCTTGCTGTGTGCTCTGATTTATGTAACAGAGATATCAAATTGTTAGGTTTTACGGAGGCATTAATTGTTTCTTTTGTTCTTCTTGACGCCTTCTGAAGATACACATCTATTTGTTCACTGGAGTCCTTATCTATAATGAATAACAGCGAGGGGGACAGTAATAATTGCAGTCTTAACAGTGGTCATACCCTACAGATATTAGTTAGGATCAAACACGAGAAAAAGAGACGTTTCTGGCCGGGGACGCTAAACCTTCATTTGTTCACCTCTCTACCAGGAAAACAGAGCTGCAGGAGACAATGCTTTTTATTATAGGTGTAGATTGAAAGTCCTTGGACCTGGTCCAAAAGGGATAAACCGAAACACTGCTGTGCTAGATCAAGATTTCATGTTATTTGCAGTCATATAATGACTGCAGTATAAAGTAATCATTTGTATGGTAAGGCAGCTAATGCAATCCAATCCTTATTGCTTACTTATACTGACTCTCATCCACAGATAGCTGACTAGATGCTTTTTTTGAGGTCAGTAGACAATAATGGCTAACTGTATGCAAGATTCCCATCGGTGGTGTACAGTAGGTTACCAGTGCCCAATGCAAGTCAAGTATTGTGCTTCCTAACTCAATAATAATGCCCTAAAATCTAATGCCCCCTAGAGTAGTGTACACAGACAAAAAAGGGCCCCTAAGCAAGGACAATATATGGGCCATTTGCTGTCCAATAGCCCATCATAAAGCACTATTCCATCTGCTTTAGAGGTAGAATTGGCCCCTTTACTTCTTGGGCCCCTGTGTGTAATGTATTATAGGATCACTCAGGGATCTATTAGCAGATGGGAGCACAGACAGACTGAAACCAACTTAAAGGTGAACAAGTCTGTATTAAACAGGATCACAGGAAGCAGGAAGCCAGGAATTGAACTGAATACTCGAGCATGGCTATACAGTAGGCTGAAGTTTATAAAGACAGAGAGGAGGATCACATAAAGCAGTGGACACCATTTTGATTAGGGGCAAGACACTCAAACTGCCAATAGAAAATCAAAAGTCTTAACACTGTGAGATTACAGAGGTTACACTAATGGTATGTCTGCCACTGGCCTACTAAATGCCCCCTTAGAAAGTACTGACGCCCTTTAGTGATCATTAAAAAGGAATGACTTGAAAGTGTGCGCCAGAAGAGCTATAGGCTCGCAGTCTCTAGAAGATGTCCTGCACAGAAAATTTGCACTCTGTCACACACCAGTGATGATAACCCCGTACCTTTAGGATTAAGGCGCCTTCCCATCCATCCATATTCTAGTTGTTTTCCTTGTAAGAAGTCACTCATTCGAGAGTAGTCTCTAGCCCTCAGATGTTCTGTTCGATGCTACAGTACTCTTAACACTATCCCACTCTAATCTTAACAATGTGGCTGCCTCGAGTCAACTACTAAATGGGGCCCTGATGATTTAGCAACTCAACACTTATCATTTCCTATCTCCCTTCTAAACTAAAACCAGTCTCTCACCCCAGGAGCTAACCCCTCCCATTGTAGGATAGTCCCAAGCTTAACTATTTCTGCCCCTGCAGTCATCTTGATGCTGAGTAGATCTTTCTTAGCAAAAATCCTTTACATTCTGATGCAAACATTATTACATATTAGCATATTACTCTACATCCTGCATATCATTCCTATGCATCTTATCTTATGTCCTTGGCATCCCTTGATAATTTCCATGCTGTTATATGTAACGAAGTGGCTAGTTAGGATAATAAACTTTGATAAAAGGTGCTACCTTTCTTAATTGAGTTTGCAACTCCCTGACACGCGTTTCGCCCTGCTTCTTCCAGGACATGGTGGTATGATAATCCATAAAATGTCATAGCTGCAGGGCATTATGGGATGTCCACGTGACAATGCAAAATGACAATAACCTGCTCTCTAATGCTGCAGCAGTGTGGGAAATGATGCCGAGCAAGTTTTTTTGTGAACTGCAAATCAAATCTCAAATGTTTGAATCCATGTGATTTTGCTGGCATGTAGTGAAAAACTATTGAAGTTGTATAATGAGAGATTTGAGCCTAAACAAGTATTTGTGAAAAGATTGGACACATTTATTTGCTTGTCATGTCCCATGATTGGGAATGGTCAATGTCTTATTGCTGTATATTGCATTTTCTGTGTTGCTAGGCAGCATCTGGCCTTGTTTAGTATTTTGTTCCTCTCCTCTCCCTGTAACCTCTGTGATGTCAGCAACTCCTCCCGTTTTCCCCATGTATTGTTCCTGTCATCCATTTTAGTATGGACACATGCTGTACTGCTCTGTGAAGAATCACTCTTTTTACCTGCTGCATTGAACATCAATACAAACATTATTATTATTATTATTATTATTATTATTATTTATTTATACATTCATCTCAATTTCTCCTGGACTCTTACTACAATGTCTCTGTGGCTGAGTTAACCTATCTGTGACTCCATCATATGAACATGAGTACAAATGATTCGAATACCCAGCATATGTAGTTCAGACATCTATCTCACATCTTGAAACCTTGAAACAGAATAAGTACCGTTAATTGCACAGTGTTTTACAGACGTCATCACTACCCCCACTGGAACTCTCCATCCAAATTCCCTATCAGTATGTCTTTGGACAGTGGTAGGAAAACCACAGAAAGACAGAGAGAACATACAAACTCTTTGATGATGTTGTCTTTGGGGTAATTTGAACCCTAGACCCAAGGTAGCAAAGTAAAAGTTCTAACCACTTAGCCAACCACACCCATAGCATCTAAAGTGTAACACTATTCACAACTGTAGTGCTTGAAAATTACCGTAAGTAGTAATGTCAGGACAGTAACAGAATTGTGAAAAATAAGAATTTGTATTTGTTCTGCACACACATCACACATATGGAGGCCCTTCTCAGTACCATAGTTATGCTTCATGTGCTGATTGGCATGCACTGGGCAAACCATTGGAGTCACCGTGTACAAAACCCAAGTGATTTGCTATACACATTATATTTGTCACATAACTGCGATTTACACTGCTAGGTTAATTGACTTCCCAGAAACTTGGCCTTAGTAGCAGGTGCTTGTCTGATCGACGTAGGGAGACTAAATTGAAAGCTTCAACTGTGATGTGGATGAATGCAGTACTGCCTAATAACACCGGCACCGAATAGAAAGAGCTAAAATATAAAATACTAAATATATAAAATGATATTGAGCTACAGAGAGTAGTCTCACGTAGCATACACTGAACCAGTTAGAAAGGAAAATAAAAAATATAGTTGTAAGGGCTCATTCACACAGAGCATTCGTGCTCCGTTTTTTTTTATCAGCTTTTCGGTGCTGTTTCTTCATCAAAAACGAATCCTCTTTTTGCAAAAAAGCATTACATCATCCATCTGTGTTGCTTTTTTGCTTTGTTTTGCGGGAACACAGACAGACGCACAGACAGAGACACACACACTTTTTCTACCCTCCCGATCCTATGGCGAGCCTAGCGAACATAGCCTTAGGGTCTCAATTACATCTAGAAGAAGGAAGATCCTTTAAACACGACTGTGGGGTCTTTGCCAACAAAGTAGGATCACCCTGCTCTACATTTTTAGATCATTTTAAGATTCTCCAAATCTGTTGGGATTTAGGTTTAATTTCAGGATACCTTTGAGTAAAGAAGATAACTATGAATTCCCTTGTAGTTCCGAGTAGTGAAGGGGTCAGAATTAAAATTTGGTTACTCCTGGTAAGACTTGCCCTCCCAAGACCTTAAAAAAGAAAGCATGACTACTTAAAGGGAACCAACCACCCCAAATGACCCCCCCGGACTGTTAATATGTGTCCCTACACCCAGCACACACATTTGGGGCAATCGTTTTTGCTAAAAAAAACTGTTTAGTAGAAGCTAAGATATAGCTTTATAAAGTTTAAAAAATGTTGCCGACTGGGCGTTACCTAGCTTGTCCACCTGCCGAGTGCATCTGCCCGTCAGCCTCCTCTCCCCCTCCCTTCAGTAAAGCCCTGCCCTTTCAGCCTCTTCACAAGCTGGTACACGGACTTTCATGGCCGTGCACATGTCATCAGCTATAGCCAGGGTCACGAGCACACGCTCAATATAAGTCATGGTGGGGGCCGCAGCTATAAGTCGGGTGGGGCCCGGGGGGGTTGGAGCGCTGCGCAATATGTATTACCTGGTCCGGTGCCGTCCCTGCAGTCCTGTCCGGTGCTGTCCCCGCTGCTCTGTCCGGTGCTGTGCCCGCTGCTCTGTCCGATGCTGTGCCAGTCTACATGCTGTGTCCCAGGCCGGTAACATGATTATCGGTGTGGGCGCCGGGCAATGGGGACGCTTCCTGCTTCCTCCTGCCAATCCCCACCCAGGTCAGCCCTGCACCAATGAGAACGCAGGGCCATTGTGTCATGTGATTGCCGCTGTGACCCGTGACTCACGGGTCCTGAGCCAATCACAGCGCAGGGGCGGTTACATTACATCACTGGCCCTGCGTTCTCATTGGTGCAGGGCTGACCTGGGCGGGGAATGGCAGGAGGAAGCAGGAAGCGTCCCCATTGCCCGGCGCCCGCACCGATAATCATGTTACCGGCCTGGGGCACAGCATGTAGACTGACACAGCACCGGACAGAGCAGCGGGGACAGCACCGGACCAGGTAATACATATTGCGCAGCGCTCCAAACCCCCCTGCGGCCCCCATCATGACTTATATTGAGCGTGTGCTCGTGACCCTGGCTGTAGCTGATGACGTGTGCACGGAAATGAGAGTCCGTGCACCAGTCTGTGACGAGGCTGAAATGGCAGGGCTTTAATGAAGGGAGGGGGGAGAGGAGGCTGACTGACAGATGCACTCGGCAGGAGGACAAGCTAGGTAACGCCCAGTCGGCAACATTTTTTAAACTTTATAAAGCTATATCTTAGCTTCTACTAAACAGTTTTTTTAGCAAAAACGATTGCCCTAAATGTGTGTGCTGGGTGTAGGGACACATATTAACAGTCCGGGGGGGTCATTTGGGGTGGTTGGTTCCCTTTAACAATACCATGGTTGAGTGATCGGTACTCAAAACGAGCAGGTTGAACTCTCGGATAAGCATGTCTAAACTATCGAGTATAATGAAAGTCAATGGGAAACTCAGACAGTTTTTCTGGAAGATCTTCTTTAAAAATGCTTGAGTTTCCCATTGACTTCCATTATACTCAGTACTTGAGTCACACCCATCTGAGTGCCCGACCTGCTCATTTCGAGTACTGACTATCAGAGCATGATAGTGCTCGCTCATCACTAAGGGTGATGTAAAACCACTCCTGTCTATATACTAAAGTTGTTTTATAGTTATAATATTGATGACTAGTGATGGGTGAACCCACCGATTTTCGAGTTCGGCACACCTGGACAGACTTTTCTTTAAAGTTCGAGTTTGGGAATGGATTTGACCTGAACTTGAGTCCAAACCCTGAACTCGGCCTATACAGTTGTGACATAGCAGTTGGGGGGGCTGTAAAAAGAAAGAAAACTTCGATTACATATCAGGATTATACTTAACGGGTCCGTGCACTTGTACTTCCAGGGCCACTTAATAATTTCACAATATTCACTGGCAAGGGGCGCGACAGCCAATCACAGACATTCTCACAGAGAGTGGGCATCTGTGATTGGCTGTTGGAGTAACCCGGAGACAGCCCATACATTTTTGCATCTACCGTGCAGTCTGGTGCACTTCACAAAATAGATGGCATCATGATGAAAGAAGATTATGTGGCAATACTGAAGCAACTCTCCATCCTTTCTGTCACAATTCAGCCAATTACTGTGTCCTGGACTCAGTGAGTAACAGCTCAGCCGCGCCCTATAGAATCAGGTGCATGCTGAGCTGTCAGCATTTTAAGTGACAGCTTGGCTGTCCTGTCTGAGTCTGGAGTATGTTGAGCTGTCAGTATTATGTGCTAGAGTTTAATCACCCAATCAGGCATGGGCAAGATGAGTTCCTTTCAGGTGTCCCCAATCTGAGCGATTACCTGGCTATTTTGCTGGCTGTGGTATGACTATTGCCAGTCGTAGCCTTAGCTCGGTGGTGTGTGTGCTTTGTTACTAGTACTCTTGTTTTCTAATCTTTTGCTGCTGCATCTTTTGGACCTTCCCCTTGACTATCCATTTTGTCTAGCCCTTTTGTCTTGATATGCTACCTTCCTTAAATTCTTACCTCAGACTATCACCTGATTACTCTTTTGTCTTATCTTTCTATTTATAATGAGCTCTCTTGGCCTCTTGACTCCCAGCATCACACTTTCTTTTTGCTTTCCGCAGTGCACCATAGGTTTATCATGGGACTCCCATTTTGTGATCTATTATGCGATATGTCCCCTACCGTGTGAACCCCCTCCATCATATCAGGTGAACAAAGAGACTTCCTCAGTCTGAAAGGTCTGGGGCCTCAATCCTCAATCTGCCCCTGCTTGCCTGACTGCATTGCGCCAACTGTAAAGTATGGCAGAAGTATTTTGCTATGGGGCTGTTTTCCAAGGATTGGCCAAGACCACTTAGTATTAGGGTAGCAAAATCCAAGTGCATTAGCATACCAAGCCACAAAGCTTGTAAGTACTTATTCCACTGTTCAGTATGTAATGCTCTGAGCTCATACTCTGGAGTGGCGCCCTTGATTCATCTCCGAGCTAGGTTATAGGAGCCAGTAATTCAGAATGCCCCATCACTTTGGGATTGTCTGTACTTAGCCGTATCTAAGATGCCCTGTCCCATTAATCCTGATATCAGATGATGTGGCACCATTGACAAAGCTCTGTCTGTGACTATTGTAAACAGTCCTATGGATAAGGCTCTGCGGGTACAATGTGTACAGTGCTATTCCTATTATAGGTATCAGTTAAAGACAGCTTCCAGTGCATACTAAAGGGATGTCGAAGTGACGGATTTGCTCCTTATTAGCAGTGGCAGTAAATTCTCTCCAAATATGTAACTGATCTGATTTAGCGATACTGACAAAGTCAACTACACACATTTATTTCAGGAACTTTCCCATAAGCAGAATAGATGGCTGAGAAATATGGAGAAGCAAATGACATGAATGTAAAATACAGTCTGCAGTGTAAGACTCAATTATAAGCTCTACGTGGTGATTTGCAAATACTGGATCTCATTTATCAAAAACATCTCTGACAAGAGGACCTCATTGCCTGTAGCAATTAATCAGGGCTTAGCGTTTATTTTCTAAATTGTACTAAAAAAATGAAATATTGAATCTGCAAACCCTTTAGATATACTAATTTGGGCAACAACCTGCCCACTTTATTCCGTCGGCATCTCAAAATTCTGAATACTTAAATCAGCCACAATTTGCCAATGATGGTTGGCTTTTGCCCCAACACTGTAAGACTCTGTTCACATTCACATTGTACTTTCCAATTCAAGGCTTTACGGAAAAAGAGACAGCCTTACCAACACCAGGTCAGATAACCAATGCACCAGGCGGTAACACAGAGTCCCCATGATAAAGGTGGGGGCAGCACAGGTGCAAAATACTGATGTAACAATAACAAACCTACCGTACCATTTCATGGAGCAGTTTCTTGCCTACTATTAACATTGCACACAGATGAGATTTGCAAAGGGCACCATTCACACAGGTACGTGTGATGCACAGGGTCTGGCTAGAGCCTATTGATGACGCTCATACAATTAAATCAGGCGGGCTGCCCAGCACCATAGAAGTTGTAATGCTCATGAGGGTGAGTGAGGGGAATTAGACTCACTGGACCACAGAGGGAACTGTGTCAGTTTACCCCCAGGGCAGGGACAGACCTAGGCACAGGTCAAGAATAGGCAGGTACAGCTTGATGGACAAGGTGGCCGGCATAGTCACTGACTTTGGCAGGTACTGCTGGGATACCCGTGACAGACAATATAGAAGGCACTGTTATTGGCAGGTAGCAGCACACTGGTATAGGGCCAGGCAGGGGCAGACAGGTAGGGAAGGCAGGACACAGGGAAACAGGACTTGACAACTAGCTAAATAGACAGAAAGCTGACAGACTAACTAACATTTTAACCAAACACCTCCCCTAGTGGGAGGTTGTCTTAAGTACCCAGTGCCTCTCAGCCATAGGCCTAGGAGCACTTCATTGTAATGGTGCTGACTCTTTAAGACTAGGGTAAGAGCGAACGCGCGCATCTTATCCTTACTCTTGGAAGACCTATGTGGCGTGCACAGACCCCTGCATCGAAAACAGCAGCAGAACACATGAGCAGCTAAGCAGAGGGAAAGGGACAAGCAAACCTGCCTCGGTGGTGAGTATGCCGGTGTCCTAGTAGGGATGTCATTGTTACATTAGTGCACCCCACAAACACAGATACCCCAATTCTCCAAACCAACACTAAAGAGCCTGGCTGAATAAAAATGGAAAAATGTGCAATAAAAAGCTGAAAATTAAGTATAAAATACATGAGGAATTGATCAATATTTTGGCCAAAATACGCAAGCTCCCAACCCATGTCAAAGGTCCTCATACTTGCGAGCCCCTACACTAAAACACAAAATGACTTACAGAATGTCCATAACTTTCTAAACATTTCTTCAAGTGTCTCATAATTTAATAAAGTTTCAGTAGGTACAAGAAAACCCTTCACAGGTTGCAAACCACATTACAACTACTGGACTACTGGGTGGACACCTACAGAGTTTTGCAAAAAACAATCTCTCCATAATAAAGAAAACAGTACTGCTAGTGTCACTTAAAGGAGGTTGCTACCCTGTAAATCAATGTCTGACCTTTAATAAATGCTGCTACATGACAAAGGATATTAGCTAAGCCAGAAATCCATAAGATGATTCTTGGTAAAACTCTTGGCCAGAAGAGATAGTATGGAAACTGAATATTTTATAAAGAAGATCCCAGAGCAAAATGAAAAAGTTAAGCCTCGTTCACAAGATTGGCAAATTGTACGACCTCCCAAAAGTTAGATTTAACAACCTTGTACTTAGATCTCATCTTCTGCCAGTCTCATGTCTATTTCCATTAACAGCTTCATTCTGAACAAGTCAATGCTCAAGTGTCAAACCATGTTCTACCGATCGGATACTGAAATCCCAGAACAAGGACCAGTGGATGATCATAAACAGGTTTATTAGTCCATGCGTCTTGTAGGCGGCTGCCCACTTCTTCAATACTTACCATCAGTCATGGCTAGGGACTCATGACCTGAATGTATCGCTGCCTATGAATATTCAAGGAAAAACAGCTGAGAAAGAATGATAAAGCACAAACCGAGCCTTATCTGAGACTTAGTATGCCATAGGATTTATTGGAGGTGCTCACCTTATGTGGTTGTGAGAAGTCCCAACCACTGTAATAGCGTCAAACGGCTGCCGCAGTTCCCAGCGGTTACTGTATATCCAGCTTGCTCAGTAATTTATTGTTTTTTTGTCTTTCAATGTGCGGAAATGTGTTGTATGGAGAGCTGAAATTCTTGTATTCCATCTATGAGAATTCGTAGAGAAAACCGTATATCTAGGTATTGAAAATACTAATCCGGTGAATGTTCATCACAACCACATCTATACAATAGGTTCCAATGTGACTGAATATTCATTATATCCAGGAGAGGCTAAGGAAGGGTTAATAGGCACTCTGCCGACATCCATGAAACATCAAGAGTTAGTTATAACATAGGTTTAGTGTCAACGCGTTTCAAGGCTCTCTGCCCCTTCCTCAGAACAATCCAATATGAGGTCACATTGGTTTACTCTGAGAGGGACCAGAGAGCCTTGAAACGCGTTGACACTAAACCTATGTTATAGCTAACTCTTGATGCTTCATGGATATCGGCAGCTTGGTCATTAACCCCTTTAGCTTCTCCTGGATATAATGAATATTCAGCACATTGGAACCTATTGTATAGATGTGGTTGTGATGAACATTCACCGGATTAGTATTTTCAATACCTAGATATACGGTTTTCTCTACGAATTCCCATAGATGGAATACAAGAATTTCAGCTCTCCATACAACACATTTCCACACATTGAAAGACACAAAAACAATAAATTACTGAGCAAGCTGTGTAATCTTTAACAGGATGGGAAGTGTTGTTTTCTGAAGTCTTGTGGTTATTTAGCCTCAGAGCTGTTAAGGTGTAATATCTGCCTCAATCCTTGCATCCAGCCGTGAGAGCTCTCACGTCTTCCAATTTCCAACACAGACAGATCTGAAAATGCATCTGTCTCCAGCTCATTTGTGACTATAACATCAGCACCTTATTTGCATGTGTGATTAGTTACTCCTTAGATGTGTTAAGCGCTCCAAAAACAAAGCGCCTTCAAATGTTAATGATGTTCTGCTTTTCTCCCCAGTATTATTTGGCTTTAACCGTACTTTGATAGGCTTCTGATACACCTGTAGAATAGACAGGATTATTTGGTCTGAAGATACTTTTAAGGCCCCCATTCACATTAGACTTATGTCAGCCGAACCTGCCGGTATCGAATGGTTCAGACAACAGCGTAATGTGCTTGAAAGTCGGGTGAGATGTCGATCAGACATATCCGATTTCGGATTACCTCTTGCATTTTCTCCCTGAAATAATCTGCAAGACAATGATCCATTGTTGGCTTTGTCATATAGAACACCGGAGCACTCAGTCAACCGGGTGCTCCTGTTTATAGGAGAATCGGCTGAGATGGTTGAGGCATGATTTGGTCAACAGCACTACCATTTTTTGAAATCCGTGGGAATCCATGTAAAACTGGCTACAACCGGATCCATTTACTCCCCCAATGGGGATAGATGAACTTGTGCTTGAATCTGGTTATATCTGTTCAACACTAATCTGTTTTTTTGGCTGATACCAAAAACGCAACTTGTAGCATTTTTGTTGCTCGTGTAAAACATGGAAGCACACTGATCCTTGGCTATCCGTCTGACTTTAAAATGGAGCTCTATGGAACCCAGATCCGTGTCATCCTGGTGCACAGATTCGGTTTCCAGACTGAGCATGCCCAGAAGCCAGTTTTATATGACATACCCACTAGGGGTGTGTAATTTGTCACTGAATCCGTCAAAAAACGTGTACAATCGATGCAACTGGATGCCCCCGCACTGGTATTACTGTAATAGGACCAAATGCCGGAATGCCCGCGCTGCCACCAGGAATCACCAGGAAACGAAGAGTTAACTGGGCAGATTTTTCTTTATTCAATCCTACACGTTTCGGAGCCACTAACCGAGCTCCTTCCCCAGGGAACATCACTAGTGGCTCCGAAATGTGTAGGATTGAATAAAGAACAATCTGCCCAGTTAACTCTTCGTTTCCTGGTGATTCTTGGTGGCAGCGCGGGCATTCCGGCATTTGGTCCTATTACAGCATTCCTATTTCCACGTTTATCGTGAAGGTGCGGCCCTGCAGCAGCCATCTTATAAGCTATCTTACAGGTGATTATACCGGTTGTGGGTGACACAACTGAATCAGGTGAGCAGTTCTTAATTTACACCGATATAGCCTTTTGAAAAAAAGGATAAGACCCTATGCGCATTTATCTCACATTTGCAGGTTACCCCGCACTGGTATTATCACTGATCCGTCAGCTGGATCAGTGCAATAACCGGGGCAGGAGCATCCAGTTGCATCAGGTTTTACATTTGCAGGGAATCAGTGGGGGATGCTGGTTAAACATGCATTCTCCTCGATTTAAAAAAAAATAGTAGTGTGAAACCAGCCTTAATCTTACTTGTACTATCCTGGAGCCTCCCGGAAAAAGTGGAGATACTTTGGATTCCTCAGTGTGCTGATAGGTCCCCAAATTGCCACCAAACCTCTTAAAATCTAGGTTTCTTCGAAATCAGGTTACTTGAGACCCGGTTATCTTAGGAAGGTGGAGAAGGGAGTGTGGAGGGTATAAAAATCGGAGTTGAACGACTATGGAGGATTGTCAATGAGAAATGAGTAGTGGCTACATTCAAAGATTTTCAGTGGTGCACTGCACACCTCACCGATAGCAAACCATTAAAGGTGACCAGTATCCTCTTCATGCCTCAGTTGGATGAACCAATAGAGACATTTGAGCCATATATGTTTTTTTTTCTTTTAGGTATATAGCCTTCATTTCATCAATAATATGTGATCATTGGGTTGTAAACCTTGTAAACCACTTAAGAGTTGCCCTAGATAGTTTCGGTATCTCTTACAGTCTTTCTTTTCTTAGGAAATACGCCATCTGATGAGTCTGAGGAAAGAGAAAGAGAACCCAAAGTGCTGACATTCCCAGAGTACATCAACAGTCTCCTTGATACCGGCACCAGGCGACTGATCCAAGGTTTGCGCATGGAGTGTCAAAGTCGAGGCCGATGCTCCTCCTATTGCCAGCTGTGCCATGTTACTTCTAGCCCAGATGCTCCACCAGAACCAGTTCTTCTAGAAGTCACAAAGGCAGGCCCGATATATGAGCTGGTCACAAACAACAATGTCACCCAGCAGGTAAGTGAACATAACACTTGGTGCTCCACAGGAAAAGAGGTGTAGGAGATGTAGAGGATTTTAAAACATTTGTAATGTGATAAAAATATAGAATAGTAATTAACTAATTTGACTGTCATTCCTTGTTCCAATGGCCCCTTTTGGACTATTTTTAATTTCCTGAGATAATGAACTTTGAGTTTTCATTAACTGTAAGCCATAATCATCAACATTAACAGAAATAAACACTTGAAATAGATCCCTCTGTGTGTAATGACTCTATATAATATGTGTTTCACTTTATGTATTGAATTACTGAGATAAATTAACTTTTTGATGATATTCTAATTCATTCAGATGGACCTGTAGGTATATTTGCATTAAAATCTATAACAGAATTCCAAAACATACCAGATCTCTGCTGTAAATAGGGCTAATATGGCTACCTGCCACCGTTTCCAGTGGTTCAACTGAAACTGGTTTAGCAAATGACCAATCAGTTACTGAATGAGTTGTCAAGTCCATGGCTGTAGAAGTGACATAAGATTTGTAGGGGCAGATATCTCATTAACTTCCTACAGTTTATCCATTAAATAGATTTTTAGAAACCATATATTTAAAAAAATTAGGAAAAACCGAAACGACATTTAGTTTCACTTACGGTAGTTTTCATTCTTAGTAATGCTCTTGGTTGCTTCTTATTTTTGACCTTATTTCAACCCAGAATATACTAAATGTTTAAATATCTATCCCAAGGCCAACTCCTCATTTATGATAAAGAATAATTAACGCCCCACGCTCACAGGGTTCACCTCCGCAGCACAAGACTGCTTGCTTTGCTTACTTTGCACTGTAGGGTATGGATTATTGAATATATACACTCATTTAATGCCCTTAACTTTTTAAATCAAATTAATTTTAACATTTTTCAGATAGCTATATCGATGACCCAAACTATAATATGGTGTAACTCATAGTCCTGTATGCATCAGAAACAATATATGTACCAAGCAAATAAAACAAAGAGGAGGTTATTGAGGCATGCAGGAAATAGATACCGTATTTTTCGCTTTTTAAGACGCACTTTTGTTCCCCCAAAACTGGGGGGAAAACAGGGGTGCGTCTTAAAAAGAGAATGTAAAAAAAAAAAAGTAAAAAAAAAATGTAAAAAAAAAAATATATTACCTAGGGGTGATGTGGGGTGGGGGGGTGGATCGGAGGCGCCTGATCCGGTCCATGGAGGTTGGGGGCCAAGGCACAAGCTGCGGGGGGGTTGCGCCGGTCTCCGGTGGGCGCCGCCATTATTATTTACCAGCATGCATTGCCGGTCTGCATTGCATTGCATTGCTCCTGTAAATGGCCGCGGGCGGGGGTCTGCGCATGCGCCGCGGCCATTTCTATGAACTCCAGTACTATGATTCTCCAGTCTTCAATAAAATGGCCGCGGCGCATGCGCAGACCGCGATTCACGGACAATTCTGGACACAAGAGCATGCATTGCCAGAGCGGCAATGCATGCTGGGAAATAATAATGGCGGCGCCCACCGGAGACCGGCGCAACCCCCCCGCAGCTTGTGCCTTGGCTCCCAACCTCCGTGGCACCCCCGCAGCTCCTGCCTTAGCCCCCAAAATCTGTGGCACCCCCAGCAGCTCCTGCTTAGCCCCCCAACATCTGTGGCACCCCCAGCAGCTCCTGCTTAGCCCCCCAACATCTGTGGCACCTCCAGCAGCTCCTGCTTAGCCCCCCAACATCTGTGGCACCCCCAGCAGCTCCTGCTTAGCCCCCCAACATCTGTGGCACCCCCAGCAGCTCCTGCATAGCCCCCAACATCTGTGGCACCCCCAGCAGCTCCTGCTTAGCCCCCCAACATCTGTGGCACCCCCAGCAGCTCCTGCTTAGCCCCCCAACATCTGTGGCACCCCCAGCAGCTCCTGCATAGCCCCCAACATCTGTGGCACCCCCAGCAGCTCCTGCTTAGCCCCCCAACATCTGTGGCACCCCCGCAGCTCCTGCCTTAGCCCCCAACATCTGTGGCACCCCAGCAGCTCCTGCTTAGGACCCAACCTCCATGGCCCCGGAGCACCACCACAAACCTCCCTCGGTAAGAGTTGGGGGGCTATGAAGCAGGATGCATGTCCCCCATTTTAGGACATGTATGAGGAGGGGGAACATAAACCAGAATTGGGGCATGCATACCAGGAGGGGACCATATATTAGGAAGGGGGCCATATATCAGGTGGTGGAAACATACCAGGATGGGTTCATGGATACCAAGTGGGGGACCATTTAATTAGGAGGGGGCACATATACCAGAATGGAGACAAATATATCAGAATAGGGGACATATAAACTGATTGTAAGACGGACACTGGCATTATAAGATGAACCCCATTTAACATTAAACATTTTTTTTTCCCTTTTCCTTCACCAAATTTGGGGGTGCGTCTTATAATCAGGTGCGTCTTATAAAGCGAAAAATACGGTAACTACAGTACAAGTAGAAGTCTAGGCAAACTCAGAAAAGTGTGTCTATGAACCTTACATGGAGACATGAGAGTCAGTGGGTTCTCTCGTCTGTTGGCCTGGCTGTCTTTACGGACAGGGGCTCATCCCATTGAACATCCACATTCTTCCCCATAGACAGAACACTACTCAGACAACGCAGGTTGAGAGAACCACACAATGATAAGACTTTATTGGATCATCATGAGCATTGAAAAGCATATAGTACATTCCCAACAAGAACACAAGATGGTGCAAGCGACAGAGTCTCACCCTTCCGTTGGTTCACCAGAGATTAGAATCTTTATGACTTCGAGGCTTCCAGGGCCAACTCTCCCAACCAGTAGCACCCTGTTTTTGGTGGGCAGCCATTGAGATGAAATGGCGGCAAGCTTACGAAGCTGACTGAGCAGAGTAGGGTAGGCAACCAGGTGACCGTATTGTCCCAACCTTGGTTCTTCGAGCAAATTTGTGGGCTCAGTGTTGGGCAGTAAAACTGTTCTATGTTCCTCCAGCTGGATACACAGATCCTAGGCTGAAGTCCTTTAGAAAGATGGTGACAAGAGCAATGCCTTTTGCATACCCCTCAGTTTTCATTTCAGGGTATTTTGTCATACAGGATTGGTGGGGGATGTTCTCTCATTGGTCGCTAGTTTAATCTGACTGCACAATTTTCCTCTGAATGATGTAGTCAAAGGGGCTAAGGTAATTTACATTGCACAGACAATCCACAAATTAACAGACAATAGGGCTCCGGTCAGTCTGAAATGAAACAATGGCTGACTTTTCTTGATTTATTAATACTTCTGACCTACGGTAATTAAGAAAATTAACTCCCCACAAAAGCAGCAAGATGCTAAGTCATCACACCTTCTGTTTAAGTAGATAAGAAGGTTTTTCTATCAGAACAACCCCTTTCGATCGGTCCTATTAGGCATATTAGATAAGTCAGATTATAGGGGTTTTACAATACATTAATATCAAACATTGTATTACAAACATAGTTAATATGGTTGCAAAGAGACAAATGCTTATGACGTTCATCTCCAAGGTGTGAGGGTGCATGGGCCAACAGTGGTTGGCATTTTACATTTACACATTATATATCATAACAAAAGACATTGGCACGATTGGTGTCTTCAGAGGCAGGAACACGACCACCTAGGTCACCCTCCTACAGAATAATGGGGAAGGACAAAGGGAATGGGTTAAATGTACAACCATAATGTATGATCCATTGTGATGGTAACAGCAGATCTGGAACTGTTGGCAACTTTGAAGGAATGAGTCAAGAACCCATTCACAATGACATGAACGGCTGAGCGTAAATGTAGATTTGTTATAACTATCTGAATGATAAATTCTAGATGATCAATCTGCATTCAGATGTATCTACCCTTGTAACAGCAGTGCTCCATTACTGTTGTTGTATACATGACGTCAGCTTGCCCATGTGTCTCCATTTCTGCCTCCAGGTATAATGTTCAGGTGTCTGTCTTTTTACAGTATGATTGTGTGCTCATCTGTCTGTCTGTCCTTCTTTCAGTTGCTGCAGGAAGCCATGCTCAGCTCTCTCTGGTGCTCAGGTCGTGGTGACGTGATTGAAGATTGGTGTCGATGTGACTCCACAGCATTTGGTGTAGACGGACTTCCGACTTGTGCTCCCCTGCCGCAACCCGTGTAAGGTTCAAGGTTCCCGAGCTATCTACATTTTTGTGTCTACTCTATGTGTATGTGACTTAGATAAAATCTAATCTGATCTAAGCTGTCACTAGGTGTTAGCATGCTCAACTGACAGAAGCAAAAAAGTGACCAAAACACTAAATCCTGTTGTAACAACCGTCCAATGCTACTAGCAAAGCTGCTGGTAAGGCGGAACCCCAAGAAACTCTGGGACCTTGTAACCACTATACAGCGCCCAAGAGGTAACTGCCCTAAGGAGGGGAAAGAAGAGATTAAGGGGGTAGTTATAGAGGGACACCAGGGAAAGGAAAAGGAGAAAGCAGGGTAGCAATGTCAAGAGCCGAGTCAGAACCGAGAGGGCAGTGAGGTACAAAAGAGTCAAAGATCAAGGACAAGGTCTAAGTAATGTAACAGAAAAACTAACAAGTCAAAATAGGGAATCAGGAATATAGCTTTCAGCTAGTGAGACAGGTCCTAAGTTTTATATATAGGTGGCCCCTCCCCATAGGCAGTGGCTCAAGAATCAATGACCCTATACCAATACTATCAGGCTGTAAAACACAACAGGTCCCAGCCACACTAACCCTAGAGGACGTTAGAAGCCTGCGCGTTCCAGAATCCAAAGGCTGTCTCCCCCAACACCAGCATCACCTGCAGTGTGGACTCGGCGGTTTATCATCAGCGCCATCCATAGGCGAACATGGCGGTGCCTGGAGACTGGGACAGGAATTACAGGAGCAGGTTCAGACGAGGACGCATCACTAGCACATCCATAGATGGGATATGGTGCCCCCTTGTTACCAGGGCAGGAATTACAGGAGCAGGTTCAGACAAGGACACATCACTAGAACATCCATAGATGGAATATGGTAGCACCTAGTGGCTGGGCCAGGAACTGCAACAGCAGGACCAGATGTGTAGCTTCTTGATGTGGTTTTGATTAAAAAAAAATTAATGTACTTGAGCCCTTTTAGCCCTCTCAGTCCTCCATGTTCACATGCTTAAGGTATCTCCACTCATCCCAATGATTGACATTTTTTCACCAATGCACAGAGTAGGCAGACAGCTATCAAACAATGAACAATCAGAAAATGACCTATTTTTAAAGGGAATCTTTCAGCAGATTTTTGCTACCTCATCGGACAACAAAATTATGTAGGCAAAGAGATTCTTTATCCAAGGGTGAATCCCATAGTTTATTGAGTGAAGACATTCTGTCAAAATCAAAGCATTTAGATTTAGCTATGTAGCAGAGCTGGGAGAGCTGCTTCCACCCACACCAGGCTGTCATTAGTGATTGTGCATTGACTTTCAGGTGTCAATCACAGCAAGGGGTGTGTCAAACTGCCATGTGTGTGCGATTCTAGTCCTGTAATAGTAATCTCAGGGTAATAAAACCTTTGATTTAAATAAGCAATATCAGGCACACAGATAAGAGAAGCACCTTTGCTTTTTGTTTTTTAAACCCTTACTACATACTGTCCTCAGTTTACATAGTAAACTCCTTGTGACAGATTCTTTTTAAATCAAGTTTGTTTTACATGTATTTTTGTGAATGGTGAATCCTGTGTTATCTACTGTATATAGAGGTGTTATCAGTCATTGTACAGGAGGAGGTGAGCTGTGATATCACCTATTGTGAATGGTGGATCCTGTTTTATCTACTGTATACAGAGGTGTTATCAGTCATTGTACAGGAGGAGGAGGTGAGCTGTGATATCACCTATTGTGAATGGTGGATCCTGTTTTATCTACTGTATATAGAGGTGTTATCAGTCATTGTACAGGAGGAGGAGGAGAGCTGTGATATCATCTATTGTGAATGGTGGATCTTGTGTTATCTACTGTATATAGAGGTGTTATCAGTCATTGTACAGGAGGAGGATGTGAGCTGTGACATCACCTATTGTGAATGGTGGATCCTGTGTTATCTACTGTATATAGAGGTGTTATCAGTCATTGTACAGGAGGAGGAGGAGGTGAGCTGTGATATCACCTATTGTGAATGGTGGATCCTGTGTTATCTACTGTATATAAAGGTGTTATCAGTCATTGTACAGGAGGAGGTGAGCTGTGATATCACCTATTGTGAATGGTGGATCCTGTGTTATCTACTGTATATAGAGGTGTTATCAGTCATTGTACAGGAGGAAGAGGTGAGCTGTGACATCACCTATTGTGAATGGTGGATCCTGTGTTATCTACTGTATATAGAGGAGTTATCAGTCATTGTACAGGAGGAGGTGAGCTGTGATATCACCTATTGTGAATGGTGGATCCTGTGTTATGTACTGTATATAGAGGTGTTATCAGTCATTGTACAGGAGGAGGAGGTGAGCGGTGACATCACCTATTGTGAATGGTGGATCTTGTGTTATCTACTGTATATAGAGGAGTTATCAGTCATTGTACAGGAGGAGGAGGTGAGCTGTGATATCACCTATTGTGAATGGTGGATCCTGTGTTATCTATTGTATATAGAGGCGTTATCAGTCATTGTACAGGAGGAGGAGGAGGTGAGCTGTGACATCACCTATTGTGAATGGTGGATCCTGTGTTATCTACTGTATATAGAGCTGTTATCAGTCATTGTACAGGAGGAGGAGGTGAGCTGTGATATCATCTATTGTGAATGGTGGATCCTGTGTTATCTACTGTATATAGAGGTGTTATCAGTCATTGTAAAGGAGGAGGAGAGCTGTGATATCATCTATTGTGAATGGTGGATCCTGTGTTATCTACTGTATATCGAGGTGTTATCAGTCATTGTACAGGAGGAGGAGGTGAGCTGTAATATGACCTATTGTGAATGGTGGGTCCTGTGTTATCTACTGTATATAGAGGTGTTATCAGTCATTGTACAGGAGGAGGAGGTGAGCTGTGATATCACCTATTGTGAATGGTGGGTCCTGTGTTATCTACTGTATATAGAGGTGTTATCAGTCATTGTACAGGAGAAGGTGAGCTGTGATATCACCTATTGTGAATGGTGGATACTGTGTTATTTACTGTATATGTTATCAGTCATTGTACAGGAGGAGTAGGTGAGCTGTGATATCACCTATTGTGAATGGTGGATCTTGTCTTGCCTACTGTATACAGAGGTGTTAATAGCCATTGTACAGGAGGAGGAGGTGAGCTGTGACATCACCTATTGTGAATGGTAGGTCCTGTCTTACCTACTGTATATAGAGGTGTTATCAGTCATTGTATGGGAGGAGGTGAGCTGTGACATCACCTATTGTGAATGGTGGATCATGTGTTATCTACTGTATATAGAGGTGTTATTAGCCATTGTACAGGAGGAGGAGGTGAGCTGTGATATCACCTATTGTGAATGGTAGATCCTGTCTTACCTACTGTATATAGAGGTGTTATCAGTCATTGTACAGAGGAAGGAGGTGGATCCTATGTTATCTACTGTATACAGAGGTGTTATTGTGGCGCCCCACCATGCAGGTGCCACAGAGGGGTACTGCAACCGTAAAAGAGGTGCAAGCGGATTCTAGGATGGTGGGTGGAACCCATAACCAGCACTCCCACACTAGTTTACTCGGTGGGAGGTTGCCCGGGAGGGAATAAAAACACCTCTAAGGGGAACAAGGATCCTAAGTTCTGGTGGAGCAAGGGTCCCTCGACTGAGGGACCAAGAAGAGACAGAAGAAAGAGAGAGGGAGTAGGAGAAAGGGCTCCCAGGTGCAGACAGTTTACCAGGCATCGGAGCCCGCACCTGTTGGATAATATAGGACCGCAGAGAATCCGGAGTATCCTATTCTCCCGGGCACCTGAGCAGTCCAAAAGAGGGAACCTGGCACCGCTGAAGGAGCAGGCGGCTAGCCAGCAGAGGGTTACCCGACAGCGGCAAGGGTGAGAGAAGAAAGGAGGTCAGGTGGGCTTCAAGTCACCAGGCTTCACACAACCACTGGTAAGCAGGAAGGAACAGACGGGAAAGGAGGCACACACCAAGGGTTCCATCACACCACCTGGGATCCACTTGCAGCCATCCGTTAGCTACCTGTTATAACAACTTATCCTGAACTGTAAACGTCAACTTAAAATGCTACAAGTGTCCAGTAAAGTACCCGGAGAGAAGTGAATTCGACTCTGCTGCATTTCCTTGTGAATGACTTTATTCCCCTACAGGAACGCTGCCCTAGAGGTCCCAGTCCTACCTGTGGAGGACTTTACCACACTAGCCGCGCTACCAAACAACCTCCGGCGGACTGTGGCGCCGCTGGTGACCCATCACCAGAAACTACAAGTAGCATCACGACAACTTTGTATATAATCCCCTGTAAATATCACCCCCTTTTTGGAAGATAGGCTCAGGACATGGGGTCCGGCGCGGCCACCACTCCCCGTGACAGCAGGAGCGTTAACCCTTGCGGCCTGACACCCAAGTACCCCAAAGCCTGGGCTCAACATTATCAGTCATTGTACAGGGGGAGGAGGAAAGCTGTGATATCACCTATTGTGAATGGAGGATCCTGTGTTATCTACTGTATATAGAGGTGTTATCAGTCATTGTACAGGAGGAGGAGGTGAGCTGTGATATCACCTATTGTGAATGGTGGATCCTGTGTTATCTACTGTATATAGAGGTGTTATCAGTCATTGTACAGGAGGAGGAGGTGAGCTGTGATATCACCTATTGTGAATGGTGGATCCTGTGTTATCTACTGTACAATAATTGTAAAACAATAGCCTAATTTAAAAGGTGTTTTCCATGAACAAAGTTCATTTTAATCAATAGATTTTGGAAAAATAATGATTTTTACAATTGGATGTGTTTTTTTAAAAAAATATTCCTGTAAGGTCAGACACGTCATTACACAGTACATAGCAGGGACACATATATAAGATTATGTCAGCACAGGAGATGTGGTATGATCAGGCCATGTCCCTGTACAGTCAGACACATCCATTACACAGTACACAGCAGGGACACATAGAAGATTATCTCAGCACAGGAGATGTGGTATGATCAGACCATATCCCTGTACGGTCAGACACGTCCATTACACAGTACATAGCAGGGACACATACCGTATTTTTCGCTTTATAAGACGCACCTGATTATAATACGCACCCCCAAATTTGGTGAAGGAAAAGGGAAAAAAATTTTTTAATGTTAAATGGGGTTCATCTTATAATGCCAGTGTCCGTCTTACAATCAGTTTATATGTCCCCTATTCTGGTATATTTGTCTCCATTCTGGTATATGTGCCCCCTCCTAATTAAATGTTCCCCCACCTGGTATCCATGCCCCCATCCTGGTATGTTTCCACCTCCTGATATATGGCCCCCTTCCTAATATATGGTCCCCTCCTGGTATGCATGCCCCAATCCTGGTTTATGTTCCCCCTCCTCATATATGTCCTAAAATGGGGGACATGCATCCTGCTACATAGCCCCTGAAACTCTTACCGAGGGAGGTTTGTGGTGGTGCTCCGGGGCCATGGAGGTTGGGTCCTAAGCAGGAGCTGCTGGGGTGCCACAGATGTTGGGGGCTAAGGCAGGAGCTTCGGGGGTGCCACAGATGTTGGGGGCTAAGGCAGGAGCTGCTGGGGTGCCACAGATGTTGGGGGCTAAGCAGGAGCTGCTGGGGGTGCCACAGAAGTTTGGGGGCTAAGCAGGAGCTGCTGGGGGTGCCACAGATGTTGGGGGCTAAGGCAGGAGCTGCTGGGGTGCCACAAATGTTGGGGGCTAAGGCAGGAGCTGCTGGGGTGCCACAGATTTTGAGGGCTAAGCAGGAGCTACTGGGGGTGCCACAGATGTTGGGGGGCTAAGCAGGAGCTGCTAGGGTGCCGCAGATGTTGGGGGGCTAAGCAGGAGCTGCTGGGGGTGCCACAGATGTTGGGGGCTAAGCAGGAGCTGCTGGGGTGCCACAGATGTTGGGGGCTAAGGCAGGAGCTGCGGGGGTGCCACAGATTTTGGGGGCTAAGGCAGGAGCTGCGGGGGTGCCACGGAGGTTGGGAGCCAAGGCAGGAGCTGTGGGGTGTTGCGCCGATCTCCGGTGGGCGCTGCCATTATTATTTCCCAGCATGCATTGCCGGTCTGGCAATGCATGCTCTTGTGTCCAGAATTGTCCGTGAATCGCGGTCTGCGCATGCGCCGAGGCTATTTTATTGAAGACGGGAGAACATAGTACTGGAGTTCATAGAAATGGCCGCGGCGCATGCGCAGACCCCCGCCCGCGACCATTTACAGGAGCAATGCAATGCAATGCAGACCGGCAATGCATGCTGGTAAATAATAATGGCGGCGCCCACCAGAGACCGGCGCAACCCCCCCGCAGCTTGTGCCTTGGCCCCTAACCTCCATGGACCGGATCAGGCGCCTCCGATCCACCCCCCCACCCCACATCCCCCCTAGGTAATATATTTTTTTTTTTACATTTTTTTTTAACTTTTTTTTTTTACATTCTCTTTTTAAGACGCACCCCTGTTTTCCCCCCAGTTTTGGGGGAACAAAAGTGCGTCTTAAAAAGCAAAAAATACGGTATATAAGATTATCTCAGCACAGGAGATGTGGTATGATCAGACCATGTCCCTGTACGGTCAGACACGTCCATTACACAGTACATAGCAGGGACACATATATAAGATTATCTCAGCACAGGAGATGTGGTATGATCAGACCATGGCGTGTACGGTCAGACACATCCATTACACAGTACATAGCAGGGACACATATATAAGATTATTTCAGCACAGGAATATTATTTTTATACACATCAAATTGTGGAAATTATTATTATTCCAAGATCTATTGATTAAAGTATATTTTGTTTGTAGGAAAACTCCATTAAATAATAAATCTTTTCCTGATGAGAATGACTTGTTATACCGTGGACCAGCACAAGTTATAGCGGAGATCAGTCGCTGTGACCTTATCTCATTCCTCCATCCTTTTTGCTGTTCTCCCTTTTGTCTTTCCTCATCACCTTTCACAGATCACTGTCATCCTTAGTCTCCGCTCACGCTGTTGGCGACTCACAGCTCTCGTCTCCATAACGGGATATTGTTTGTCGCTGTCTCATCTTTTATATGATGCAATAAAACATATTTTATTGATAATTATGTTTCCACAGTTCCCAGTCTCATGTTCGGCTTCACACATCTCTGAGCTTTGTGGGATACGAGTAATAATTTTCTTTTTTTATTAAGTTATGGATCGCGGCTTTCTAAACCAATTTAGTAAGCGGCGTGCGGCGCGCCTACCCTCTGTATGTTTCATGTGTTATAAAGCGCTCTCTCTGCTCCATAATCTGATCTATAGGGTTGTGTCACTGATTCATAAGCTCAAATCATTACAAATATGGTAAGTCAATAAAAAATGTAACTACAAAGTCGCTTCAATAATGTGACCAGAGAAATCCGGTAGGCAATCTGTTCTACTATTGAGACATATCGGGTATCCGGGGTCTCTTAAAGGAAATTCTGCATTGTGACAAACATGTTCCAGCATGGAGTATGGCTTAGTAGAAGGTATCATTAACCCCTTCATCACCCGGCGATTTTCCATTTTCTCTCCATTTTCTCTCCCTCGTCTTCGGGCATTTCTGAACACGACAATACCAAATATGTGTATGGGTTTTGTTGTAGTTTTATTTTCAATGGGACAAAAGGGGGGTTGTTTGAACTTTTATATGTTTTTTGGCATATTTAAAAAACTTTTTTTTTCCACTAATTTATTTTACTTGTGCCCTAAGGGAATCGGAAACTTGCATGGTCTTATTTCTTGTGTTTTACAGAGCCGTGTTAATGCACAAATGATCATCTCCTTTGAATGCCGGCACTCTGCCAGCATTCACAGGAAGGAGTCATGAGTGCTCATATGATCCTTTGCTGTTATGGCAACACATCAGCACCCCGTTATCGCATCACGGGGTCACCGATGGTGGCAGGGAATATCACAATCACCGCCGCTGTGTGTTAGATCACTTTGTCAGAGTTGGACAGTGCAAGCTAACTATTTAATAAGTGCAGGTGGATCTCTGATTCACCTGCAACTGTTAGCTGCACATGTCAGCTGATCAGATCAGCGGACATGTACGGGGAATGAGGCGAGCACAGCACGTGAGAACACATCAAAGGAAAGGAGGCAACCTAGGTCATAAAAGGGTTAAAGAGAATCTATCATCAGGCTTTTGCCACCCCACCTGAGAGCAGAATGACATAGGGGAAACACCCTGATTCTAGTGATTGAACACTTACTGTACCTGATGCTGCAGTTTGGATAAAATCACATTTTTCTCTGCTGTAGATGTACCTGTTCTATGAATGTTGAGCTCTGCTTAACCCCGCCCACACCACTGATTGGCAGCTTTTATTGTTTAAGCTGTGTATAGTCAGAAAGCTGCGATCAGTGATGGAAATGTGATTTTACTACCTGGCAGCAGATTTACTAGTTGCCTGGAAATAATCTGATAATCTCCTGCTGATAAAACAGTGAATTTATGAAAACTACAGCAAATAGCCCAGTAAGTGGCACATCTTTAAATTAAGGGTTTCAGCCCCTACATTATACTGTTCTTAGTTTTGCAGAAGTAAAGCCATGAACTGGAGTATAAAAAGCACCTTCATACTGTGGCGATACAACAAACAAAATTCAAGAAACAAAATGAGCATATACATTGCTGTATAAAGGAAGTAAAAAGTTATAGTACATATAACCAACACCAGTACAGATTGTTTTTTATTTAAAAAGAAGCTTAAAGTGTAACCAATATTTAAATTTTTATTTAATAATAATGTAGAGCAAGCAATTTCAATAAATTTTGAAATATACTTTATCAGATAATTCTGGTTGAAAACCATTCATAAACCTTCCACAAGTTCCTCAAGGTGTCCCCACGATACTGTGTGTGAAGCAGATACAAGCTCATTCTCAGTTAGATCCGTCTTCACACTGAATACTGGGCATGTAACCATATAAGGGAAAGGGGTGTGGCCTACACTCCTGACTGCAGCTGGTGAGGATACAATGTATCAGATTAGCTCAACCTACAGCACAGTTGCTAAGAAATGTCAGAATGTCAGGATCAGTGCAAGCTCCTCTATCCTTGGCAGAAACTTCTGATCTAGTTATCTGGCTCTGCAAAACTCAGTCATGATCACTGTGTTAACCCCTTCTCTGCTATCACATTGCACTGCTCACTATCATCTACTGGCCACCCCCACACAGTCATGAAATGCAGTTTTTAAAAGAGCACAGAAAAATGTGAGAAATTAGTCACATGGCACAAAAAAAGCATTATCTTAGCTGCTATGTGACGCATATTTAAGAACCAGTGCAGTATTGTGGGGTTTCTTTTCAATGAAATTACATTTACAGTTCAAAGCCATCCCAATGCAACAATGTATACCTCCAGAAACCGGGTGCGATTGCAACCCCTGTACCTATTGTAGTTACAGCCCTGATAGGTTCCCTGTGTTGTTATTTATACTAATTCCTTTTACTTACATTTACAGCAGACTATATGCTCATTTTGTTTCTATTTTACATTGTGTCTGTTCTTAGATTAGGTAGTAAAAACCTGGAAACAAATTCCCTAAGTAGTAATGAGCTAATACTAAAATATTCGGGTTCAGGTTATTCTTACTAAATACCCCAAACTATTCCAGTATTCGTCACGAATAAAGCCGGCTTCACACCACGGTTTTTCGGGTCCGGGTCTGTCCAGTGCCCCCCAAGTATTCCTATGGCGCCGGATGGCTTTTATTTGCCATCTGGTTTTGTGCTATTCTGGGAGGATCCGGTTGTCTTCGTTTTTCAGCAGCTTGTGGCAAAAAAGAACAAAACCGAATCCTCCTGGATATGGGGCGATCCAGCGCCCATAACATGGGAGTCTATGGGCACCGGATCGCGCCGGGTGCAGCAAAACAACAAACCGGTTCCCAGGCTCTTAAATGTAACTGCGCTCATTCAGCACCAACGACAGCGCAGCATTTTTCAGCCGCCACTGAAGTTCAGCACCTGGAGAGCTTAACGGCTGAAATTTCAGCACTGGACCGAGCAGAAACGATTCCTGCACAAAACGGGATCGGAGGACATATTTGCCTTCCGCTTCTGCTCGTCTGGGGCTGTCAGATTGTGTCCGGTGCATCCTTCAAAACACCGGACACAGCCCGACAGCCAAAAATCGCGGTGTGAAGCCGGCCTAACAAACCTAACGCAAATCAATGGGGAAGTCAAGCATTTTTCTGGGAAATCTTCCTTCCTTTCTTCAAAGAAGTCCCCCAGGACACGGGATCAGACGTGGCCACCACTCCCTGTGACACACGAGTGTTAACCCCTTGAAGCTTGATACCCAAGTACCCCAAAGCCTTGGGCTCGACACTTCCTTTCCCCTGTGGAGGCACTGTTGGGAAATGAAATACTGATAGGACGCTCCGCTGATCACAGTTGATCAGTGAGGATTCTTTCATGGGGAAACTTCGTCATCAGTTTATTGTCAATGAACCCTTCTATCAAGTAGGGATTGTCCAAAAAGGAGAACCATGTAGTCACAGACAATCCTAAGCATAAATCTAGATTGATTTTGTGCATTCTCCTTCTCTTCTACTTTTTCCGCCATCGCTGTTGGACTTCGGCGTAGACTGAATTACTGGACGGCAGAGTTGAATATTTCATGACATGAGGTCGATACCTGTTCCGTGTATACCCTACTATCAGCTGCTTTATTGATCAGCTGCATGGATATTGATCAACAGAAAGCATTTATAGATTTCTAATAAAAAATGTGAAGATTGAACTTCTTATTTTCTTTTTCTGGTGGCTCAGACGGTATAGAGAAAATGTAAGAGCTGGCAGATATCTGATCGACCATAGCTGTCAGTGCAGTGAGTTGTTTCACTCCGAGGGGCCTACTTAATAAAAGCCAATTTACTTTAATAATTGCTTAGCTAAATTTGGTAAAACATCAATGACAATAGTCAATAACAGAATCCAAGGTATTGCTTCAAGTGAACCTGTCAGCAGTTTTTCTGCATATCAGCTGCAGCCATCACCAGTAAGGTCTTATATACAGCATTCTGGAACACTGTATATAAGTCCCAAGGCAAATCTGTATAATGCAAAAAAAAACAGCTTTTATTATACTTACCTGGGGGTGGTCCGGTCCAATGGGTGTCGCCAGTCTTGGTCCGGTACTTCCTCTCTTCTTGTGAATGCCGTCCTCTTTCCTGGTTCTATTGGGTAACACAATAAACATCACTTGCACACCACCTCCTCCACTGAGCTCTGGAGCACACATACACCTCTCCATCCTCCTGAGGACAGAGTATACTGTAGTGCGCAAGTGCAAGAAAGGTCAAAGAATGCCAGAAAAGTGCACGTGCATGCGCGGTCTTTGACCTTTTCCTGCACCTGTGACTACAGCTCTTTGCTCTGTTCTCAGCAGGGTGGAGAGAAGTACATATGCAATGGAGCGCAATGAAGGCCTGTTAGTAGATGACGTAGGATGCGTCATCCACAAGAAGCAGGGAAGCGGACAAACTCACAGGAAGAAGGGAGGCGCCAGCCAAGATCAGAGACACCCATCAAACCGGATCCCCCCCCCCACCCAGATAAGTATAATAAATCATTTTTTTACATTTTTACACATCCCAACATCGTTTCGATATTGGCTACAACGGCACGGGAGCGCGCACTTTTTGGGCAGAAATCCAAGATCGAATAGGAGCTGTCACACAGGGAGATATCGGCAGGCAACACAACTGTGATGTCTACGCCCCCTTGTACTTGCGAACCAGGGAACGACCATTTAACATGGGAGTGAATAGGGGAAGTTGTTCTCCAAATCATTGTTGCGCTGTCACAGAGAACGATCCTGCCAGATCGTCCATCCAATATTGGGCAGTTGGGGAGGCTGCTCATTTCTCCCCCGATATCGTTTTGGCATCGTTCTTGCATCGAATTGTACATTCACACCACACAACGCACGAACGATATCGGGGCCAACGCACGAACCACGTGACTTTTTATCGAAGTTGGACGACGATATCGGGACGTGTAAAGCGGCCATTAGGCTACGTTCACACACAGTGTAAGGGTATGAGCCCATAAGATGTTTTTACGGCTGTCCTGGATGCAGCAAAACTGGTAATGGTTTCAAGGATCCTAGAGTCCTTGCCAGGAGATTTCCTGCATTCAGGTCCTGCAATTTTATCGCGTTTTTACTGCGTTTTTGATCTTGTGTTTTTGCAACAGTTTTGCCATTGTCTGCTGCACAACCGGAGGAAAAATAGAACATGTCAATTCTCTCCTGTCCGCAGCAAAACCGGAGGGATTTGACACTACTTAACACTTGCAAAACCAATATGTGTGCACTGCGTTTCTGTGAAACACATTGGTTTTGCTGGGAATCCCAACCCCAGGAATAAATTAGCATACATTACCATACAACCAATGGTAAACCGCAGGCAGAAACAGCAGCAAAAATGCTGTAAAAACGTCCTGTGGGCACATACCCTAATAGCTGCGTTTTGTGATGATCCGTTTTTGGTGCAACACTGCACCAAGAATGCATCCTCAAAGAACGCAGCGTTCTGTGTGAACAGCCTGTGCTTTCTCCCTGCGCTTACTCACCTCGCCGTGCTCCCCCGGTGATCGCTGGTGATCTCCTAATCCACGCCGGGCTGCAGCAAGCGCGGCCTCTAGGACCCCGCAGCAGCATGTATTAATTTAGTTATGACGGCATCACCACTAACGTAGGTGCAAGCAGAAAATAATGTACTTACTTAAGAGGTTATCTGCCGCGACACTACTATAACATTATATATGATAGATGAATGAGCGGCCCAGGAAACAGGAGGATCAATGGGTATATGAATTGCAGTAACTGCCCTAGGTTAAATATGAAAAATGGAGTTCTTAGTTTCCCATAGCGGCCGCTAGAGGGTAAGCTTGGCATCCACTTACAAGGAGCCTCCACTGCCAAGTCCTAACACTAAGCCCTAGTGAATTGGGAATGTGAATGGGTTTATATGCCCAAGGGTTGATTGGAAACAATGAAAAGGTGTGTGCAGGACTCCAACAATGGTGTCCAAGTGTGGATACCAAACTAAGGGATGGGGGAAGGGGATATAATACAGTGGGAGCTCAGTCAAAAGTATGCACTATATTAATTTAGTTATGACGGCATCACCACTAACGTAGGTGCAAGCAGAAAATAATGTACTTACTTAAGAGGTTATCTGCCGCGACACTACTATAACATTATATATGATAGATGAATGAGCGGCCCAGGAAACAGGAGGATCAATGGGTATATGAATTGCAGTAACTGCCCTAGGTTAAATATGAAAAATGGAGTTCTTAGTTTCCCATAGCGGCCGCTAGAGGGTAAGCTTGGCATCCACTTACAAGGAGCCTCCACTGCCAAGTCCTAACACTAAGCCCTAGTGAATTGGGAATGTGAATGGGTTTATATGCCCAAGGGTTGATTGGAAACAATGAAAAGGTGTGTGCAGGACTCCAACAGTTTGGTATCCACACTTGGACACCATTGTTGGAGTCCTGCACACACCTTTTCATTGTTTCCAATCAACCCTTGGGCATATAAACCCATTCACATTCCCAATTCACTAGGGCTTAGTGTTAGGACTTGGCAGTGGAGGCTCCTTGTAAGTGGATGCCAAGCTTACCCTCTAGCGGCCGCTATGGGAAACTAAGAACTCCATTTTTCATATTTAACCTAGGGCAGTTACTGCAATTCATATACCCATTGATCCTCCTGTTTCCTGGGCCGCTCATTCATCTATCATATATAATGTTATAGTAGTGTCGCGGCAGATAACCTCTTAAGCCCGCAGCAGCATGTGACCGGTGACGTCGCTCGGTCGCATGGTGCTGTCTAACGTCCTGCACAGGTTCTACGGTGTCAGGATGAAGGGTCATCACCAGGGAAACGTGGCGAGATGGGTAAAAAGTGCAAAGAATTGACATGGCCATGCTTTTTGAGGATGCGCTTTGCTGCACAAAGCCCATCTGCAAAATTACAGACCATGTGAACAGATTTTTGCGAAAGCCATTGCTTTTGCTGGGATGTGTAACGGTGCTGCGTTTCACTGCATTTACTCAGTGCTAAATAGCGCTGCGTAAATGGTAAAATACCCTACATGTGAACGCAGCCTTAGGTCATTTGAATGTTGAGCTCCAAGGGGGGTTCATTGTATTGGAAATTTACCATATAAACCATCAATGATAAACAAATATAAAAGAAATGCAATGTTAAAAAAGTGGCGCACCCAATTTCTTCTAAAAACTGCCGGTTCCCCCACTATTTACAAATTGATAATATTTTCTTCCAACCATTACTTTTTTGATGGGAACAGACCCTCATTGTTTTCTTCAGGTATTAGAGAAATTTATAGAAGTAGTAGACATTATTTTAAAAGCCAAATGCACATGTAAATGTTACTTACATAGTGAGGTACATCTATACCAAGGGTATGAACAGCAAGCTGCATAAATAATGTTGGCACACTATGTCTTCCGGGTAGCTGGCTGTGGCGGCTACTTTACACGTCCCAACATCGGTACGATGTTGGATACAACGACGCGGGAGCGCGCTTTTTCTGGGCAGAATTCCAAGATCGCATAGGAGATGTTACACAGCGCGATATCGGCAGGCAACACAACAGCGATGTGTACGCCCCCTTGTACGGCCGACCCAGGAACGACCATTTAACATGGGCGAGAATAGGGGAAGTTGTACTCCACATCGTTGTTGGGCTTTCACACAGCACGATCCGGCACAACGTCCATCCAATATCGGGCCGTTGGAGAGCAGGCTCATTTGATCCCCGATATCGTTTTGGCATCGTTCGTGCATCGTACTGGACATTTACACCATACAACGCACGAATGATATCGGGCCAACGCACGAACCACGTGACTTTTTAATCGAAGTTGGACGCCGATATCGGGACGTGTAAAGTGGCCATTAGGATAATAGGGTCAGCTGCTATACTTGAACATTTCAGAACTCAAGACCTTCTCTTACCTCCCCATAGGTTACACCTGTCTATGCTGCAGGAGCCCAGCAGTTCCCTCCTGGTACTTGAATGGATGCATTACGAATCCCCAATCGGAGCAAGAATAGTAGATTATCTCATAAGCCAGGAGAAGGTGACCGACAAACTGGACCATTCCAAAGTGGAAGCAGGTAACAATGACGGTGAGAAGAGTTCCTTCAAAGCAAATTGCATTACTTTTAGACAACAAATGTTAACTTAAGATATACTGTAGTTACTTTACAGCTTATTTGGCTAATGTGGTGCAAAATAAAATAAAATCTGAGTGTATCCGCCAGAACAAATTACTAGATTTCTGCAGACAAGTCTACAACAGCCCTCCATGCAGGAAAAAGAGCCGTCAGATGAACAATGATTCAACCAATCCTTCAGCTGACAACTATCTCTGCTGATTTCTCCATGTATAGGAACTCTGCTGAGCTCCCTTGCATTACCTAGGACAGAGGTCCCCAACTCCAGGCCTCAAGGGCCGCCAACAGTGCAGGTTTTCAGGATTTCCTTAGTATTGCACAGGTGCTAATGTGATCATCTGCACAGGTCATGATTCCAACCCCTGTGCAATACTAAGGAAATCCTGAAAATCTGCACTGTTGGCGGCCCTTGAGGCCTGGATTTGGGGACCTCTGACCTAAGAGAAAGCCATTGCTAGACACCTATCTCACCAGGAACATAAGGGTTGGCTTGTTCGAAATCAAACCTGCCAGATCTTTAACCCCAACAATAATTATCTGTCAAGGAAGAGTAGAGGTCCCCATATGGATTAAAGGGAACCTTCCGGCTACTTTACACCCCCAATCCTACATGTGTACCTGAGAGGACCATGCCATCTGGCCAATCAGGTGGCCGCTAGCGATCACGTTATTGTGACGTGGCGGCACCTGATTGGCCAGATCTCTCCCAGCCATCTGATTGGCTGGGAGAGTGAAAGGTCCTTTTCCATGCATAGATGTCCATCAGTGCAGCCTTCGGTTAAGGTGAGTATCCAATTTTTTTTATTTTGTAACCACTTTTCTTCTCTTTTAGAGGACTTTTGCAGTAGTGCTCAGAATCGCTATACTCGCAACGAGTACCGAGTACCGGGACCTACTCGTTGCGGGCATAGTGATTCCGAATACTACGGTACTCACTCATCCCTACTTGATGGATATTTTGGCCAAAACACACAAGCTCTCATAGATCCTCATTCAGATTTTACCCCTGGTGCCCTGGATGGATCCGGGGATTCTTGTTTTTTTTTCACGGAGACCAACTCATAACAAGAAGCAGATTTTGTCTCTGATCAAAATCTGTGGACACCTGCATCCACCCGGATCCGAGGCGAACTGTACTCAACCGGATGCACCCGCAAGTGTCTTCCACCCCATTGAAAGTCAATGGGGCCAAAAATGGATGTGGGTTGATCCAGTTTGTAACGGATTGACCCTGATGCTTAAAAACGACAATGTGAAACCTGTTTAATCTGATGTATTGTATACGTTGTGTTTATATGTTTTAGATGATAATTTAATAGTGCGCCACTTTTCTTTTTCTTTAACATCCTCCACCATTTCCATTATCAGAGACTGTCTTAAGTTTCGTTGAAGATATAATCTCAGGAGCAAAATCTCCATGTGTGATGCCGGCCCAAGTCCCTGACAAACATTCTTCGGTGATATCGATCGTGGTCCGCTGCCTGGAGTCTGACACTTCTTACACGTGAGAGCCATCCTCCGCTGCTCCATAATGTTATTTGATTATCAGGGGTATAATGGAGTCAGACTCTGCCGGTTAAAGTGCTCTGATTCTATTTTCATTTAAATTGACCATCTTTAGCATTAGTAAAGTGAATCAGTGAAGTGAATTATTATGGAGCATTGTGGGAAAAAAAGGTTAATAGATTTTGCTATTAATAGTCCCTGTATTATTTAACAGGTGACATCCTGTTGCCTTAGGGCTTATGAGCCCCTTAATAACCCCGGTTTGGTAGATTAATCTTTTCATATTACTCCCATTTAATCATCTTTGGTAATATCTATTCACGTTGAGGTCTTAGTTTGGCCAAAGTATGATAAGCTTTGCATCGTGGCCTTAGGGTTCCGCTCTTTCTATTGTAGCAGGTAATATAATTTGTGGTCTTCATCCCAGACAGGTTTAGTTGCTTAACCCCTGTTTTTCCCTGACTTAGGAAATCTTTCGGCACGTCTTGTGCTTTGATCAATTTAAAATAGCTTTGTCTCCCGGTTTGATTAGGTTCACTCTATGGGGAGTTGATAACACAGGTCGACGTTCTGAGCCGAGTCGTGTGACTGTGCGAATGCCGTGTCCGGAGGTGGATGACGTGAAGTCTCAAGGTAAAGGTTATTTTCAATCTCAAAAAGGGGAATGTTTCAAGGATATCGACTCCAGTTGGTGCAAATCAATTCAATCATCCCAGTCCGTCGACCAATAAAGTGGGGTATGACCATTACAAATGAGTAGGGAGTACCACTTCTTACCGGTTGAAGTCCGCGGATCTTATTTTGATTAGGCGTCCTAGCGTAACATCAACTTTGCAGCAAGATGCACATGTGACGTTCAACAGGTAAAAGGAGATACTCTGCCTCCCGTGCAGCAGCCACAGTCAACTATTATGGCAGAACACATGGAAAATAAGAATACATTCACACCAATTCTATTGTAAAAACCTTCAGTAGCATTTCTTTTACTTAAAGGGAACCTGTCACCTCGATTAACCATCCTATCCTACTACTACCTCTCCCTTCACCTTCCTAGCTGATTCCTAACCATCCCTGTTTCACTTAAGAGTTCCCTATATAGAGTAAGAAAAAGACTTATATAGTCACATGTACTCTGCAGCCGAAGTCTGCGGTGGGCAGGCTCCGGGGCTCCATTCTCTCCTCCTGGCTTGCTCTAAGCACGCCCCACTGGGCGTCATTATTCCTTTTTCTGTCCATCCTCTATTTGAATTCCCACCTCTTCAGATGATGATGCGCTGAGCCGGCCCAGTGCATCATGGGGGCTGATCACATGGTACGGGCTAGCTCCGGCACATTCGCAGTGCGCATATTGAATCCTGCCCATACCACGTTCTTTGAGAATGACATAAATCAGACTGCAGCTTGTCCTAGCCAAGTGTAAGTAAGGTGACAGACTGAAGATATTCAGCTCCCAAGACCTGTGTTTCAACTCACAAGAGCTGTATCACACATACCTTAGTCAGCAGCCAGCTGTGCGTGAAGAAATATTTTAACCCGTATACTCACCTATCAGTCTGACAGCTTTAGAGCAGAACACAGGAAAATGACTGAGCACAACTAGAAAACCAACAAACATTGATGAGAATTAAGTTGGAGATCCTGGAGATAACCTCCTTGTGCTCAGGGAGGAAGAGATACATTTCTTCACATATGACAATCTGACAGAGGATTTGTGATACAGCTCTTGTTGGTTGAGAAGCTCTGGAGAGGGACAAAATGTACATAGTAGGGTAATACTTTCTGGTAAAGGATAAATATAAGTGATTGTAGCGCTCACCTGAAGGTGCTGTGTGCAGGCACAAACACCTATAAAAGTGTAAAAAGCCAAAGCTGCTGCCCAGTGGCCTTCAGGAAATGGTTCTTCCAAATTTAAATTTTAAAGCCCGTATTAACACATGACAAGGACAAGCTGCAGGGACTCCATTTTAGTTATTGAAAAGGTATTTATTTTGACCCAAACGATTCTATAGAATAGGCCATTATAACTTTGAACCATCTAATTTCTACAACCTCTTAGTATGACAATACATAACAGGCTGCAGAATGAGTTAGAAGTGATCCTTCAGTGAGCTTGTTCTGGTAGAAGGTTCTTGACCCCTTATCTCTCCTTTTCGGACTAATCTTCTAAGCTCATCTATAATAACATCATAGTTGAACTTTTATTTCATCCTTAAAAAAGTGTGATACAGCACTGCATGTTGATTTATGAATTAACTGCTTTCTTCTCTAGGAGCTGCACATTAAAAAATACAGATCCATAAGTATACCATGTACTTCTGTAAGGATTTCTCATACCTGGCTTTGATGATTTTGACAAATATAGCTAAATTTACTGTTGATGTTTATTATTGGAAGTATTCCCACCCTGCATATCCCCAATATATGCAACTCCTCTGAAATCTGTCCTACCTCATGAGTTGGGTAAGGCCGGCTTCACAGCACGGTTTTCTGCTGTCAGGTTATGTCCAGTGTTTTGCAGGAGGCACCGGACATAACCTGACAGCCCCGGACAAACAGAACTGGAGGGATCCTGTTTTGTGCCGGAATCGTCTGTACCACTGTCCAGTGCTGAAATATCAGCACTGTGACTAGCAGGGAAGCTGGCCGCAGTGCTGATATTTCAGCCGTAGAGCTCTCCAGCTGCTGAAATTCAGCAGTGGCTGCTTCTAACAGCTACCGCTCTTTCAGCACCCGGTGTCCGGGAAGTGGCACGACTTTCTGCTGGATCCGGCGCCCATAGACTCTCATGCTATGGCTGCCGGATTCGGGAGGATCTGGCTTTGTCCGATTTTTGCATCAGACACAAAAAGTTATGCAGACTCCGGTTTTGTGTCCGATGCAAAAATCAGAAAAAAACGGATCCTCCAGGAAAACTAGCAAATCGGACGCCAAATAGGCACCATCCGGAGCCATAGGGATACATGAAGGGCAAAATTGGATCCGGTGTGAACCCGAAAAAAACCATGGTGTGAAGCCGGCCTAATGCATTCAGATGGAGAGGCGTGAATAGAAAGTTGACAACCCACTTACACAATTCTCCCCACATACTTCAATGGGAGTTAAACACAGTCAAGTATATTTGCACAACCACCCAAATCTCTATTCTATCTCTTCCTTAAGGGTCTCAGTGAATAAGTGACTACTTTAACTGTTGAGAACCTATGGGCAGGGTGTGGCCGCTGTATGTGTGTACAGCGGCCTAGATCAATCACAATAAAGACAGATAGAAGCCCATATACTCTGCTTGATTGTTGCACATGTGTTTGGGCCTGTTCTAACTTTATCCATGGTTGCTGGTCTGGCAGTGTGGGGGTGAGATATGATAATGTCCGCATGTCATGTCTGGACCTGGTCTGCCTTTACCTGCGTTGCCCTTTTCTGGTGCCACGGGAGTGGTTCAGAAATGCTTCAGGTACGTGTGCATTTAATATGGTTCTGCTTTTAATGCATTCAGGAGGCTGCAATGGCACAGCGTATATAAAAAACATAGAGTAGTACAGCCCCATCTAAGAATGCCGTGACGTGGCGGGGTAGCTCAAAGAATTAATCGATTGTTTGCTAAGTGTCTCAGTTTAAAGTACGGTTAGAAATTAATATGTGCAATAGAGTGCTGACCACAGGCAGTGCTGGCTTCTTGGCTTTTTTATTTGTAAAATATGTTTGTACCGTTTTAGTCAGTAGATAGAAAAATATTAGAATCTGAGAGTCCTCAGTGGTTGATACCTTTTAATGGCTAACTGAAAAGATGGTAAATAATAGCATGCTTTCGGGACTCAAAGGTCTCTTCATCAGGCTAAAATGACACAAATTTGTGTCATTATTAGCCTGATGAGAGACCTTAGAGTGTCGAAAGCATGCTATTATTTACTGACATTATAGCTGTGAACTATAACCAGTAGCATAGCTATAGGGTGTACAGTAGTAGCAGTAGCACTCAACCCCTGTTATCTGAGGGGCCCCAAAAGCATCTCTGTGACATAGAAAGATACCAGCATCATAAATTGTGCATTGTAGATAAGGGCTCCTTTACAGGTTTTGCATTGAGTCCCTGCGGAGCTTCAAGGCATGCCTCTGGCTATATGCCTTCCTATGACTACATACATATGTTTGTTTTACATCTAGAATGAAATATATTATGGATACGTACGTGATATTTCCCCATAGAAAACCAAACTAACACCTTAGGGATTGGCTGTAATTTCAGTAGAGTTATGCACTGGATTCCGTGTACTTTTTTTTTATGTTTGTCTTCCTGGTACTAAAATAGAGTAGAAGACAGTGAAGATATTTACTTAGTGCTATGACAAGCTTCAACAGCATCTTGTGCATATTTTATAATGAAATGCTGTGTGCTGTAAATAAATTAATAGGTAGATGATGTTAAAAGAAGAAAAAAAAAACATATAAAATGCATCACAAAATATAAAAAAGTTGATTGTTGAGCTGTAGTGAATAACTTCAGTACCCAGAAGAGAGATTGCGGAGCCCACACCCTCCGCCTCTGCCCAATCTCTGTAACAGGGAGATCATAATTACATAACGTCGTCAAAAATTCATGATACACAAAGCAGATTGTTGTTTTTTTTTTACTATTCAATGAAAGCTTCTTTAGAATATATTCTCACTAAGAATTTTAAATATTAACTTTTTCAATTGTGTACTCTCCCCATGGAATTTTGGAAGTGCAGATCCCTGTTCCTGTCAAGGGTTCGTTAACGATCCCATCTCGTGGGCATAATTTAGCTCTTACCACTTCCAATACAAGTAGATGTACGTCCGTCTTAGATTTTTTTTTTTACTTTTTCCGCATTTGCAAACATACACAGAAGTATCTCAACGAATTAGAATATCATCATAAAGTTAATTTATTTCAGTAATTCAATACATATAGTGAAACGCATATATTATTGACTAATAGTTCGATATTATAGTCACCCTTTGAGGTCTCGTGAAATATGACACAGTTTGAGGTTTTGGGTTTTAATTGGCTGTAAGCCATAATCATCAACATTAACAGAAATAAACACATGAAATAGATCCCTCTGTGTGTAATGACTCTACGTATATAATATATATGGGTTCACTTTATGTATTGAATTACTGAAATAAATTAACTTGTTGATGATATTCTAATGCATTGAGATGCCCCTGTATTTGACTATGGGCTGAGGAAAATTTACATTTTTGGGATCATCTATAAATTCAATATCGTCTTCTTCATCTTCATATCACTTATGTGAAAATGCAGTTCATTCTGCTACGGTGATGTCAAAGTGTTTGCCCTCATCCTGATTTCTTACTCTTTTGCTGTCACACTTAAATGTTTCAGATCAACAAATCAATTTAAATATTAGACAAATGAACAAAACCTGCAGTTTATAAAAGAAGGTCTTTATTATTAATGGAAAAGAAATCCAAACCTACAGGGCCTTGTGTGAAAAAGTGATTCCCCCTAAACCTCATAACTGATTGGGCCACTGTTAGTAGCAACAACTGCAATCACGCATTTGTGATATCTGGCAATGAGTCTTTTACAACATTCTGGAGGAATTTTGGCCCCCTCATCTTTGCAAAATTCTTGTAAGGGACCTTTCACATCAGTGTTTATTTAAGGTACCTTTACACGCCACCACTGCAGGATGCATACAACCCGCTACAGGCTACAAATGTAGCCAATATCGCCCGTAGTAGCGGCGTCTGAAGACGGGACGACACAGCCGGCTACAGATACATCTGTATCCGTGCACTGCCCATAAACAGATGGCTACATCGCCGATTGTAGCGAGCTGTATCGGCGTGTAAAAACCCACAGAAGGGAACTGTGGACACCCGGCGATGTAGCTGCAATGTAGCTAAGGCGTCACTCCGTGTTACCGCGCCCCATCTGCGATCATTGGAGGAAGCTCCTGCGTTGCGATTGGTTGTCGCCGCACAGGGCGGCATATTTAAGGAGCTGACGAGTCACACTACACAATTGCTCGATCGTCATGTATTAATCAGCCTCCTGCGCTGGCTGCCCAATCATGGTATTATTGCTTTGTCCTATCAGCGTACGGAATTCTCGTAATCCACAATTGTGGCACGCCTATGTGCTGTCCATGCTGCAACAGGTACGCCCATAGTAGCTGGTTGTAGCGGTGTGTAAATGACGTACGATGGGCTACAGATGGCTACTTGAGACACCCGGCGATGTAGCTAGCTGTAGATGTAGCGTAGTGTAGCGCACCTTGTGGCGGCGTGTAAAGAGGGTGCGTTTCCCATTGGTAACCGTTTGGGCGTGCTCGTGCACGTGAAGTAGCCGTTGGTATCCATCCTGCAGTGGCGGCGTGTAAAGGTACCTTTAGAATCACTGCAGATCCGGCAGATTTCGCCACATCTGCCGCATAACGGCCGCCTTGCGGCATGAATGCAGCAAGCCCCATTCATTCTCTATGGGACTTGCAATCAGATGTGGCAAGTGTGGTTTTGCCAGATTTGGCACTTGTGGCATGTCAAAAAAAACGCAAAACCACACTTTCCGCACCTGACCACAAGTCCCATAGAAAATGTATGGGATTTGCCGCATTCGTGCCACAAGTTAGCCATTACAAGGAATATGTGGCGAACTCTGCCAGATCTGCCGCAATTCTAAATAAACGCTGATATGAAAGCAGCCTAATACAGCCACATTGGAGGGTTTCCACCTTTTTAAGTTCTTGCCACAGCATCTTAGTCGGATTAAGGTCAGGACTTTGACTAGGCCACTCCAAAGTCTTAACTTTGTTTTTCTTACGCCATTCAGAGGTGAACTTGTTGGTGTATTTTGGATCATTATCCTTCTAAATAACCCAAGTGGTCTTCAGCTTGAGGTTACGAACAGATAGCCGGACATTCTCCTTCAGGATTTTTGGGTACACAGTAGAATTCCTGGTTCTATTTACCACAGCATCTCCAAGGTCCTGAAGCAGCAAAGCATCCCCAAACCATCACTCTTCCACTACCATGTTTTACTGTTGGTATGATGTTCCTTTTCTGAAATGCTGTGTTGCTGCTATGGCAAATGTAATGGGACACACTCCTTCCAAAAGTTCAATTTTTTTCTCATCAATTCACAAAATATTTTTCCAAAAGTCTTGGGGATCATAAAGATATTTCTGGCAAAACTGAGATCAGTCTTTATGTTCTTTTTGCTCAGCACTAGTTTTCGTCTTGGATCTCTCCCATGCGGCCATTTTTTGGGACCTACTAAATTACCGGTCCCCCCTACTCTAAGTGGCCTAGTCCTAAGTGTGTGTAAGAACAGACTCCATAGGTTAAACCCTGAACTGACAACTTACGGGGATAACACATTTGTTGTCACAGTGTAGTACTTCCCTGTGGCGCCTAGCCAGAGGGGTGCCACAACATCTTCCCATGCCAGAGCACTGTTGTCGTCATCAAAGTTTGACAGCAACATTTAACAGATTAACAGTCACGGGCAGAGGTCTGCTTCACTCGCAGCTGTTAGAGGCAAGTGCTGGCTATGTGTCATCCTGTGAGCCCACTCCATACACCCACTACTGACTTGCACCATCCATGTACGTTGGATTAATGATCTGTCCTTGGACAATAGCCAAAATGAGACTAGTCTGGTGCTGCCCCAGCTGACTCTTCTTTGCGTATTTATGTGATTGACTGGTCTTTCCCATAATGAGATAGGAAAGTACCATGGCACTTCTAATAAAGAAGAAAGACGTTCCAGAGAGGACAGGAAGGGTTAATCCAGTTAAAACATATACTTTATTGACTTCATGCTAAAACATCTTGTACACAGGTAGTTAGATGACCCCAGCTACAATTATGTCTTATTCATGGATTTTTTCCTATTTCATGTATATGGCACTTCTAATGATTTGGTTCTCAAGTAGGACCCAATCTATCACCACTTTCTAGCTCACTGCCATGGTTGCCACAGCACAACCCAGCGCTGCTTTCCGGTTACTTGATTTTAGCACATTGCGGAAGGTCCATAGGTGACCAAAACATTTCTGCCCTACATTGGATTTTTATTCTTCATTAAAAATAATTTACTTTCATTGAATTTAAGTACCAAGTTTTCTTACATTTCCCAAAATGTGAAGCCTGTCAGTCACTTGCAGAAGTGTTGGAAAGAACCAGCTGGGGGCAGATGCAGACTAGTCATGCCTCCAACTATGGTTCCCCAGCTTCGTAGGATTTTTTTTTTAATGCAGTGACAGTAACATCAATATACCTGGCTGAAATTGTACATCCGGCCTCTAATTCATGCTTCTTCCAGTTTGGGTAGCATGAATCAGCTGATAGGTTCCCTTTAAATTCACTATGATTTGTAGAATTTCAATTGGAAAATAAAATAAAGCAACGTTCGGGTTAAGCCTCATGCACAGAGTTTTATGGATCTGTTTTACATGGATGGTAGCAAGCCACCCAAAAAAGTATATGGCTCCATGCCTCTTCACTATTCAGGAGCACAGGATGGGTGGTATCCACCTCTGTATATGTCTCACCACCAGGGGCGGACTGATGCCTCTAATTCCGGGAGGCAGTTTTTCCTGCCAGCCCTAGGTGAGGAGCAAGTAGGGGGGCAAGCTATTGGAGATATGGAGGAGCGGCGGAGGGGGGGTTTTCTGTCGGAGGTATTGAGGGGTGTGGGGGGTTCCCTTGTGTATCGGAGCTCACTCACATAGCTGTCAGCCGCGTCTCCTTCTGTTCCACAGCAAAGGTGGCCCTAGATGAGGGCTAAACCACCAGCCCAGGGGCACTTGCCCCCCTGCCACCTGGGCCAGTCCGCCCCTGCTCACCACAAATCTTACTCAAGTACTTGCTGAAGATTTATGGAGTACCGATGCCTCCGTCCCACCCCAGCACCACCCACTTTACCAGAGTTGGGCAAAAATGGCATTAGAGCACCAAAAGTCATACAACGTGAGCGCAACAAAGTTATAATTTTTAAAAACCTATTACTGCACTATCGTTAGCTTTGATGACTTAGTCTCCATATTTTTCTAAACTTGTCCGACCCCTCCTGCAGTTAATATTCATGAAAATGCACATTATGAGCCCAGAGGCGTTCAGTGTGGTCTTCCTGTTGGCTTACTCTACGAATGCTGCTGAAATACCACCAGACTCTTGGGTTAATCGGTTTCCTTTAAATCTCCAACATTATATCTCTGGCTATAAAAACATCTTAAATACCCAGACCAAAACTAGTTCCGGCTCATGAAATCCCCAAATGCTAAAAGAGAAAAAACATTTTAGAATCCAAGATGAAGGTTTTTTGCATTTGTAATTAATTAAACGTTATAAATTGCTGGAAAGTTCTTCATTTAGTTACATGACCTCGACTGTTATATTTTGTGTATTCAGTGATATTTGTTACAGCAGTTCCTGCAGTTTAGCTTCTTTTGCAAACTAATTAAATATAATTAAGACCTAAGTTAATAAACTGTTAAAGATAACAAAGAAAATGGGTTATTGTTTTACTTCGATGCATCTACAGAATATTCTGTATTTTTCAGTTTGGGATGTAAGGAAATAATGAATTTGGGTACCCAATTGGATTGTGATTATAGGCTAATGTTTGTCATTGTAGTCTACAAGGTGGTCTTTACCATGATGTTCTCAATGAAGATGCAAATCGAAGTCATATAGGATTTTTAGGAATTTGCTGGACCAGGCAAATTGGAATATTTTGGGAGTCACTAGGCATGAATCACTTAAAATACCCACCTCCATTTTACATATTCCAGAAGAATGAATGAGCCAGGGAAGACTCAGCTCGATTGCAGATGGACAGACTTCCCTATAATGACTTGAAGCTATCAGATTACATAGTATAGCAAAGGCAATCATGAGGGACTATGATAGGCTGTAAAAAAGTAGAGGCAGGGAATGCAGCAGCCATATTGAGAGCCTGGATAGTGTGCTCAGGTTCAAAGCTTAGTCATAGAGATAGGGAGAGAAAGTTATAAACCAGGGGACAAATTCTGCAGATATTTTGTGATAGCACAGAAGTAAAGAACGATTACCATCCGATTACAAATGACAACAGCCTCTGGCCCCGGGTGGCAGCCCTGATTTGAGAAGAGGGGGGGTGCTATCAGAAGTGTTTGAGGACCGGGGGGGTGCTATCAGCAGTCAACTCTCTTACCAGCTCTGACGCCATGTACTATCGCCGCGCCGGCCGCAATGCATAGCCTCACTTTAATATTACTAAGGTCTCATTCAGACATCCATCAATCGTTTACATGTTCTATTGTGTTCATAGTAGGATGACATGAACCCATTAATGTCTATGCTGCTATTCACATGTCCATTTTTGTTCCAAGACTATGAGTAAAATTACCATAAGACTATAGGTCTGTGAAAAATGAGGTACCGTATATAAAAAAAAAAAGAATAGTTCCGCACCACTTTCTTAATAGGAACCTACAGCACAGGTTTTTGCATGGTAGGTATACAGGCTTTTGTGAGAATCGGCAATACGGTGCTAGCTTCAAAAAGTTGCAATGGAAGGTTAGAAAAAGAAATGGAAAGCTGCACTCACCAAATGTCGTTAAAACACGAGACTTTATTTGAGGTCCATGTTAAAACATGCGGGAATAGAAGACTGTGGAGCTGTACTGGAAGAACAACAGCTGTTTTGTGCAAGCAAACTGTACAGACACATAGGAATGCAGTTTGCACAAAACAGCTGTCGTCCTTCTCATGTTTAATGGCCTTTGGTGAGAAGAGCTTTCTATTTTTTCTAAACTTGATGAACTCTGAAAAATCAGGGACAGCAAACATTGCTTTTTATGGGCTATCTGTTTTAATATTGCAGTGGATAGGAGAATATAACTGATGAAATACTGATATTAAAAAACTGACACATTGACCAAACATTGATGATAATGTGATCCAAACCACCGCAAGAAAAATCATAGACAACTGAATGATGTTTAAGGCTGTATTTGAATCAAATAGCTTGAAAGGGGTTGGGTTCAGTCCTAGGAGACCTCAGAGTGTTGCACACACCTTTTCAGAGAAGTTGGAAGATTTGCAGGACATTGGTCACAGAAAATCGACTCGTGCAAATAAAATCTTAAAGAAAAATATGTTGTAACTAGAGAGTTTCCATTTCAACAGGTCATGCTCATCTCTTGTCGGCAAAGTGAACAATCTTTCAGGTTGTGTTAATGTTACTGTTCTATTTCTCAATGCTTAGAAGTCGCTGATAAGATCTACAACCTTTTCAATGGCTACACCAGCGGTAAGGAGCAGCAAACAGCATACAACACCTTGCTAGAACTGGGGTCCCCAGTCTACACCGTGTACGATTCCACTACAACCAGCACTTCCAGAGTTTTGGAGAGTTCACATGGCGTTGTGAGGATGAGCTGGGACCCAGGTATACTTTTCATTCAAATTAAAACTTCTTAGTTTGGGTGTACTACAATATTGTGTGTGTTTTAAGAGTAAATGTTTTCTTTTTTACTTCTGTAGAGGAGGTATTAGCTAGCTTAAAAGAATCAGATAGCTCCTAATATCACCAGTTTTATGCGGGAGGCACCCCAAAAAGTGACACTTTAGCCAATAGAAACAGAAAACGAGGTGATGTCAGACAGTGGATATCATTTTGGAAACATCTGGTATATAGCAAGGTTAACATGCAGCAGTACATACAACACTGCAGCAACAGGAGAAAACAGACGGCACTCACCGGAATAAAGGCAAATCAGCGGTGTCCTTTATTGTAGGAACATAACACGAATGCAGGGAGGGGGTGCCAAGGGTGACAACGGACCGTTTCGGGCTCTCGCCCTTCGACTGGTCACCAGTCGAAGGGCGAGAGCCCGAAACGGTCCGTTGTCACCCTTGGCACCCCCTCCTTGCATTCGTGTTATGTTCCCACAATAAAGGACACCGCTGATTTGCCTTCATTCCGGTGAGTGCCGTCTGTTTTCTCCTGTTGTTGCATTGTTATGGACTTTCCCTATTGACTGGCACCCCGGTGATTGTGCCTCCTGCCCACTGGCAACGATACCCTGTGGATTGGCGGGGTGGTGCCCTTGTGTTTTCTACTGTTTGCTTGGTACATACAACACTGTTTCGTGGAGTTTAAGGGAATCTGTTTGTAGGTTTTTTGCTTTGCCGTTCTGTAAGGGTTAAAAAACAAAAAGTAACTGTGCTTCTCTTATCTGGGTATGTGCAATTTTTGAATCTAATGGCTTTATTACTCTGTGAACACCATTACCAGACTAGAACGTCACAAGCATGGCAGTCTAACACGCCTCCTGCTGTGATTGACACCTCACAGTCCATGCACAATCTCTATAGAGAGCCTGGTGTGGGAGAGGGCAGCTCTCTCAGCTCCACTGTCTTCCTGAAGCTAAAACCTTTGATTGTGTGAGAACAGCTGCAGCCAGTAATCCAAGTGATGCATCATTGGATTTAAAATCTCCTTGCCTACATTATGTTGCTGTCAGGAAACAGAAAGAAGCCGCACACAGGACTTAACAAATTAGATCAGCGGTATTATTGTGCCCAAATGCACATAGCAGGGTGTGGGTAGCGGGTGGGAGGACGGGGGTGGTAGTACAACGTCGTTTCGCTCCGCTAATGGCGCTTTAATGGGTACAATCCTGTTTAATCCTATAACAAGCCTTTTTAAATGGCTTAGGATTTATACCATATCCCAGAACCTCGTATCACCTTGTATCTGCAAATTGGTTCTGATCTGGTATAAATCCTAAGTATGACAAAGCTTATTAAAGGGTCGCTTTTCGCATTTGAGTTAAAGTTTACTTCCTCCTTGAAGAGACAATTTGAATACTTTATATCCCAGAGGAGCATAGCAGCTCTTAATCGGGATGGGCAAATACAAACTCTAAAGTTCGGGGTTCGTACCAAACACTTAGTGTTTGGGCACAGACCCCGAGCACGGACTTCCCCATACATCTGTTTTACTGTTCGGGTTCGGGGGCTGGGAGGGCTGTAATAGAAAGCAAAACATTGATTAGACATCAGGGTTAATACTTACCAGGTCTGCGAGCTTGTACTTCTGTGGCTGCTCATTAACTTCCTGATTATTCACTGCACGGTAGATGCTAGAATGTATGGGCTGCTGCCAGGTTACAATACTGGCTCCAACAACCAATGACAGACACGCACTCTCTGGGACAGTGTCTGTAATTGGCTGTTATGCTCCTCACCCATTGTGTCGGCGTCTTTGATTGGTTGCCACAGGCAATGAACCTGACATCACAGTATTGTAAAAATAAATAATTAAAAAAAAATTACATGGGGCTTTGCTGTATTTCCAGCCAGGTACAACTAAGCATTCAGGGAGCACCACACTGCAAAATGCAGCTTGCAGTCACAACTAGTGAGTTTCAGGTCTTGCTAAGAGCAGTATAATATGGACAAGTTCACCTCAGGTCATACATCCGTGTCTCTATAGCTGACCCAGACCGTGATGTCACTACTTTCACTGCTGGAGCCGAAACTCAGTTTCGGGTCCCGCCGTGAGCGGATGTCACATAGGATCGTGGAGGATTTGTGTGGGAATCATAAAGATGGGAATTAGGCATGTGTTTGTGTATTTTTAAACAAACAAATGTTTTTTCTTGGTGTGGTGTATTATTTACTATTTACTTAAAGATTCATAAAGGCCGGGTCTAACATTGGTCTGACATTATGAATCTCAGGCTAAGTTTCTGCTGGCAATATACTTCCGGCATTAACCCCTTTATTACCCAGTCTACCCCCACCACAATGCAGCTGGAAGAGTCGGGTAAAGCACCAGAAAATGGCACTTCAATGAATGCACCATTTTCTAGGTAGGTTAGGAGCTGCAATTTGCAGCATGGGGGGCCCGGAATGCTTGGGCCTTCCCAAGCTGAGCATTCCGGCCTCCAGCTGCCTAGTTGTACCTGGCTGGAAACCAAAAATACAGCAAAGCTCCACATCATTTTTATTTACTAGTTTTTTTTATTTTTAAACTACTATAACATCAGGTTCGTTGCCTATGGCAAACAATCACGGACACTGTCAATGGGTGAGGGGCGCAACAGCTAATCACAGACACTGTCACACATTTTGATTGGCTGCTGGAGCCAGTGCAGTAACCTGAAAATAGCCCGTACATTCTAGCATCTACCCTGCAGGGAATAATCAGGATGTTAATGAGCAGCCACAATAGTATAAGCGCGCAGACCCCGGTAAGTATGAACTGATGTCTAATCAATGTTTAGTTTCTTTTTACAGCCCCCCCGCCACCATTTCGTAACTTTAAAGTCCAGGTTCGGAGTTCGGACTCAAGTTTGACTCAAGTCAGGTCCCGAACGCGAACTTTAAAAAATGTCCAGCAGGGTCTGCCGAACCCAAACATTAGAGGATTCATCCATCATGAACTTTTAAGTCTCTTCATTGCTGGCATGTTGGATCAGATGTGTAACTCTCCACAAGGAGAAAACCTTACCCCTTGTATAAGCCAGCACATAATGCAGATACATTGACACTCTGTCCATGCAAATTTACGTATGCTGCCCAAAAATAAATCTGGAATTTACTGTAAAAAGTTCATATTTTTAATACTTCTTGCTCCTTTTATAGGAAAGCTGGCCTAGTATTATCTCAATTAGAAGCTTTGAGTCCTCGATGCAGTTATCTCCTAGGCGAGCCAAGAATCAGCCTCCGGCGTTCTTCACTGCGCTACCTCGCCTGTCGCTACAGTGAGCCCAAACCCATTGCAATGAACTGGACTGAACTGAGTAGAGACCTGAAGAAGAACTGTGAGGAACAAATACTTATAGTACTCAGCAATGACTATGGAGACAACAAAGACAACTAAAAGTCACTGGTGTCTCATCTAGTACCAGGACTCAGGAACATTTTGTGCTTAACTGAAAGGCAAGCTGAATTCGTTACTGTACAAAAAAAGATTGGTGATCAACTAGTCCTGTGTCGAGTTCTGAACGTACAGCAGAAATTAATCTGGACAATATATATGACTACCACTTGTTAGTTTCTGGATGTATGAGATTGGCAAGAGATGTCATGACTTCCTCAGTCATAGTGCACTAAACAGAAAGCAAGTGTACAAAGTGTAATACCGGAATCCTAAACCCCCCAGATATATATCATGTAATGTCCTACAGTATTGCATCCAATGTTATGGACATAAATACCTAAATGGTTGCAACAATGACCAACTCAGGCTCTATGTCATGAAGATGTTTACCCCATTATGCCATAATGAAATGTTAACCAATATTTACAAACCAATGGAAATTCTACAAAAAGGTTTCTATGGTTTATTGGTCGTAAAAGTTAGTGTTGTTTATTGGTTCAGAAAGTCCAACTTAAAGAGATCTAAAATTACCCCTTTTTTCTATATCTACGACTGATAACCAAGGATGATTACACATTAAGAGATCTCTTCATGTCTTCGGTAACTCCTCTTGCTTCTTACTCTTGTTTGGAAAGAGTCTAGAGGCGACAGAGCTGATCACACAGTGCCTAATTCTCACTGGGTTTGGTCTATTTATCGGTGTCTTCCAGCTGTACAACTGCAACAACATATTCAGTAACAGCTTTGCCCCAGGTAGAAGATCCAAGTCCCTTTTCCACTAAACAATTAGACACGAGCCAGAAAGGCATTTTTTACAATTTACAATTTTTTCTATCAGAATGAGTTGATAGCTTTTTTTATTGATCTCAACAGACCTGGACCTTAAAGTCTAGATGAGATATGTTGATAGTTCGCTTAGGTTCAGTCAATGTGAAATTGTTATCAAGTTGGGGCAAATATATAAAGTCTACCTACATTACTCTATTATTACAACTAGGATAGAGGCCAAATTGCAGGTTGGCAATGCAGGCAGACACATGGAAAATGGCGGCCCCCACTGCAAACCGACGAGACACCCCCGTAGCTCCGGTCCCGCAGCCTTGCCCCCACCCTCCATGGACCCTGCAAACCTGCCTCCTAGACCTCCACTTTATCACCACAACCCCCCTTGGTAAGTAATGGTGAGTCCTGGATGGGGGCCATGTACAGGGGTGCACCAAGCCCCACTGCCGCCGCGGTGATTACCGGGGGGGGTAGAAAAGCTGGCAGAATCCAGCGCTGCCGCCCCTTCAGCAGCGGGTGATGACCGGGGGGGGTGCTGGTAGAGCCCAGCGCTGCCGCCCCTTTAGCTTTTCTCCTGCAGTGATCGGCCGGCGCCATGACAGGGGGAGGCTGTGTGCATGAGGCGCCGCCCCCTTCTGCACTGCCGCTCCCCCTGCCTCTTGCCGCCTGAATGACAGGGCTCACACTGTCCAATGGACGGTGCGGCCCTGGCCATGTACCTTGATGAGGGGACATACATACCAAGATTTTAGGGCCATGTACAAGGATGAGGGACATACATACTGGTTGTAAGACAGACACTGGCATTATAAGACGGACCCCATTTATCATTAAAAATTATTTTTTTTCTCTTCACCAAATTTGGGGTGCATCCTATAATCCAGTGCATCTTAAAAATCAAAAAGTATGGTACTTCATTATTTCCTTAGTTCTTCATCTTCTATCCAAGCAGCTGTTGGGCATTTCATTTACATATGTTTCCCACTAATATATATTTTACTTTATCCCATAATATCAGCTCTTTCCTTCTTTTGGCATAAATCATCACTGGGAATTTAGAACCATTCATCATTTATCAACTGTGGAATCTAGACGTTCAGGTTCAAAGCCTTTTTGGGCAATTATGTTCATTTTTCCCATTGCTTCAATTGATTGACTTCGATGAAGGTCATGAGATCTCAACAGTTTAGGTCTGAAATAAATGTATTTACTTATTAGCCCATTTCATATAAGAGTCAGTGAAGATTAGCCGATTGTTTACTTGGAATATATTGCATGTTATGGGACCAATCTATTTTTCAAGAAGCATTAATGACCTGTAAAAATATTATTTTTCATGTTGGTGGATTACAGAATATCAGTCAGTTAGTTACAACTTTACCTTTTAAATTAAAGCCCCCTCCACATTCGACTAAAGTCTACCAAATCTGTTGATGTCAATGGGTTCGGCCAACTGTCTAATATGCATTGGGGCTCCAATTCTACATCAATAGATGATGTTTGGATAGATAAAGAATTGATATGTCCTATCTGACTCTCATAAAAACCACAGAAATGCTCAGCAGGAAAGTGTGCTCCTTTGAATGAGGGAGTCAGTCGAGATAGCTGCTGCCTAATTATCATTCAACTGACAGCTACGGAGGGAGGGGGGCATTTATTTTTATGTTCCATAATGTGGACAAGTAAGAAGATGATACAATTCTACATCTGCAATTCAATGGACTCCAACGGAACCTGATTGATCCTTCTTAAATCTAGTGAAGAGCTTGTCTGCAGGGTTGCGGTGGTTGGCTGTCTTTCGAGTTAAGGTAAGTCTCTTAGCAATTGAAGGCAATTCCGAAAACACATAAAGGTTTTGAAGCCTGACCGGAGCCCTCATCTGGTGAGCCGAAAACTAGTTTGTATGCTTTGAAAATCTTTTGGAATTAAACCTACAATTGATAAGGCTGCCTTCACACCACGAATTTTTTGATCTGGGGCTGTCCGGTGTAAACCAGACAGCCCCGGACCGGTTTTTGGCCCCATAGCAGCCTATGGGGCCGGATGGAGCCAGATGGCAGCTCTCTGCCATCTGGCTTAATCACTCTGGGATAATCCATGGGAATATGGATTATTCTTTCCGGACACAAAAATGATGCTTGCATCATTTTTTTGTCCGGGGAGAAAAATCTCCCCAATTTGCCGGATCCCGGATTCGGACGGATTCTCCCGTATTCTCCTGGAGCCGGAGCAATCCGTCGCTCCCTAACATGGGAGCCTATAGGACTGAATTGCCCAGGACCGTGAGGATCCGGGCACCGGACACTGGCAGCTGTTGTTTCAGGACCGCGGCTAGCTCCATGCTAGCCGCGGTCTTGAAAAATCAGCAGCTGCGGCTGCAATTAGCAGCATCTGGCTGCATACAGGACCGGAGGGCACATTTAACCCTCCGGTTCTGTGTGCTGATCCGGTCCGGGGCTGTCAGGGTCATCCCGGACAGCCCCGGACCGGATCACACCATGGTGTGAAGCCAGCTTAAGAGACTTCATTTGCTCAGTGGAGTGTTCTGTGCCACAGTCCTGGACAAAGGGAAGTGTACATTGCACACTGACCGCTACTTCCACAACCATCCCCACCTAGTGCCACCACAATTTCCTAACTGCATAATATCTTAAATATAATGCATTGTGTTGTGTTATACCATATATTTATTCATGCTGCACTTATCTTCCCATCAAATATGGATGAGCATGGAACTCAGATGGTGCCTCCAAATCTGATTTAGAAATCAGCCTTACAGAAGCCTGACTTCACTAGTTATTTCTTTCTGAATGTTTTTTACAGAAGAAAGCTTTACTAACGATACAAACCATATAGAAGGAGTATGGCTTCCACAAGATACTATCAATAGAACAAATATCTAGCATATGTAGACTTACACTGTTGAGCAAAAGGGTAACAATGTTTTGAATTTTTTGACATTCAGGCTCCATATTTCACCATTCACTACTCTTTTGTGAGACTAACTTCATTTTATAGACAATAATCTTGGCTATCTCATACATAAATTTGAATTGCAACTATTTAGCATATTATTAGTTATGCAGATTCTTGTCATGCCACTGCATTGTTACTGTTTTGCTCTTAAAAAAATCCAAATTTTTATTTTATTTTGTTAATTTACCTTTTGCTTTCAACACTGCATGAATCCTTCTGGGCATACTCTTGAACAGATTCAAGCATGTCTCAACTGAAAAGTGATCCCAGGTCCCTTCAACAGATTCTTAATATTGGTGTATACTGGTCCACCTACTTGGGTATCTACACAGCTTTTCCTTGAACTCTAACCACAAGTGTTCAATTGGGTTGAGGTCTGGGGCCAATCCAGCATCTGTACCTCTTTGTCACTTAACCATTTCTTTGCTAATCTCAATGAATGCTTTGGGTTGTTGTCTTGTTGGAACCCTATATTGTCCTTTTCATATCTATAGTACTTGAGAGTATGAAGCAACTCATTATGTAGGATACTCACATAGAGTTCAGAATTGAGGCCACCATGAATGCTGGTCACGTATCCAATGGTTTTGACTGTGAAACAACTCAATTTCATCAGGCCTCCTCAATCAAACTTAAAGGGACCCTGTTAGGTCATTTTTCAGTATGATACTATTAGTGCCATTGAATTTTGCCTGGGCGGCCTTTTCAGAATATGTAAAAATCATTACTGTACCCTTTTTAGTTTTCTTCCTATAAGCACCTTCACACCCAGCAGGCAGATGCTTCACTATTCAGGTTTAGTTGCAAGTCAAATTTATATATGAGATAGCCAAGATGATTAGCTATAAAATGAAGGTAGTCTAATGCTTAATGGTGTAGTGAGTGGATGGTAAGATATGGAACCTGAAGGTCAAAAGTTGAAAACATTGTTACCCTTTTGCTCATCAGTGTATATTATATTCATTGAGGATCATTAAGTATATTAAAATAACATAAGCATTACATTAAGTTTATTAAAATAAGATATTCATATTCCATATTTTTCAGATTATAAGACACATTTTTGTTCCCCCCAATCTGAGGGGTGTGTCTTATGATCCAAATTTACTATCTACTCTGTGCTGTGCTTTAAAATAATAATTGCTTTCAACTTAACCTCTGTAGCTCTGTGCATCCAGCACAGCGGTGTCTTCCAGTCTGTGTCCGGGCATCTGATCATATGACCGAGGCGCACAGTGATGACATCAATGTGCAGTGCCAGTCATATTGATCCGATGCCTGGACACAGACAGGAAGACATCACTGTGCTGGTAGCATGGAGCTACAGAGGGTAAGTTGAAAGCATTTGTTATTTTACTATGTACGCGCCAGCAGGGGGCATATAGGGTGACAGAGGGGGCATATGCAGCACAAGGGGGCTATGTATGTGTCAGCACTAGGGGGCTATATATCTGACAGCACCAGGGGACTGTGTATGTGCCAGCACCAGGGGGCTATGTATGTGCCAGCACCGGGGAAGGGGGCTATGTATGTGCAAGCACCAGGGGGCTATGTATGTGCCAGCACCTGGGGGCTGTGTATATGCTACCACCAGGGGGCTATGTATGTGCAAGCACAAGGGGGCTGTGTATGTGCTAACAAAAGGGGGCTATGTATGTGCCAGAACCAGGGGGTTATGTATGTGTAAGCACAAGGGGGCCATATGCAGGATGGGGGGAGCTATGTACCAGAACAAGGGGGCCATATCCAGGATGGGGGACCATGTACCATGATGGGGGGGCTATGGGCCAGAATGGGGGTTAGATATACCAGGATTAGGGACATATATATGATTTGTAAGATGGACACTGGCATTATAAGATGGACCCCATTTAACATTAACAGTATTTTTTGCCTCTTTTCCCTCACCAAATTTGGAGTGCGTCTTATAGTCCGGTGCGTCTTATAAAGTGAAAAATATGGGTAATAACAAATTGGCTACTTTTCACATGGTTATGTAATGGAAATGTCTACTACGTAGAAATTCAAATTCACTTTAACTCCTGGTCTTTTGGGTTCAAACATAGTAGAAATAAGTATTTCAAACAAGAAAACGTTCCGAAGAGGCCACAGAATTGTTCCAAATGTTTGTCTCTTATTTACTGTAGAACACTTTAAAAGAACATCAACGTAGAGTAAGTTGACACATTTCAACATGATTCCATGTCTTTGTCATAACTTGTGACTGAGACACGGAGATCGTGTTGAAACGTGTCAACTTACCCTACGTTGATCTTCTTTTAATGTGTTCCAAATAATGGACCAACATTTGGAGCAATTTCGTGTCCTTTTAGGAACTTTTTCTTGTTTGGAATACTTTAATTGCCCAGCCAACGGGCATCTGTCTGAGGCATGATGCAGGGTGGCGTGTCTACATTTAGTATGGTGAGCGTCTTCTTAATTGGTACAAACAAGCTTACGATATTGTATAGTCAATAAAATGTGAAGAGTTCTTTCCTTATGCCTATAATAGTAACAGCAGACGTTTTACGAGTTGACCCAAAATGGGGATCAACGGTTGCTTGCCAAAAGATATCGAGTAAGAAAATCAATTTTTCAGAAGATGAGGATATCTTGAGACTGGATCATCCAGCGAAAACGACTTAAACTAGTCATTTTATTTCATACTTTGCACTATTTTGTAGCAAATAAGTGGCATTAACAGCAGTGCAGAGTCTCAGTGAAGTGCTCCCAGGACACACTTATTTCCTAGACTTGAATTAATTGGGTTAGGAGGTGAGGAGGGTGCAGTATCCACCGTTCTCATCTGCCGGTGACACCGATTTACACTTTAGTTCAGAAATCATATTTTACCATGAATTTGTAAATTGTTTTACCCTTTAAAAATTCAAAACATGACTGTTAATAGCAAATGAAAGGGAAAAAGTCTTGTATTTTGAGATAATGTGTACCATCCTGTATTAGGGGGAGCCGCTAACTCAATGACACATACCACTTTGACAACAGAGTTGACAATCAATATTTTGGTCTATGAATTGGATAAGCAAATTATGTAAAATTTGATTGTTTCGTTGGTTTATTTCTATACACATTTTGTTTCAAGTTTTTCTAATTTATGTTTCTGTTAACAAGCCGTTAAAAGATTCAGTTTTTGGATTCAAAGAGAGGTCGCCACTTGCAATGCAAGAAATCCTGTGATTTAAGGGTCACTACGACATAGACAATATAAACATTGTAAAGCCAGTCATTTTAATAGAACTAAGGACCATGTCACACCTGGCGACGTCGGCGACGATATTTTAGGCGACGCTGGGGCGTGGCCTATCACCGCCGACATCGGCAATGCGTCGCCCTATGTAACTAGGCACATTTGACTGGTTGCCTGGTTTCACAGCAGCGCTGTGAAATCAGGCGGCCGATCTGGGGCAATGTGTACACATCACCCCATGTAAACGGCCAACGGCGATCTCACAGGCGATGGGAACCATAGGCTCCCATTGAACTGCATTGTCGCTGGGGTTTTGAGACACCGCCTGTCAGATCGCTGGTGCCTCATCAGAGGTGTCGCCCCATGTAAATGGGGGACGACGACGCTGGCGAGGCATCAAAAAAGTGTGTGCTCCTGCCTGTCGCCGCCGACATCTCCGGCGGCGTTGCCAGGTGTGACGTGGCCCTAAGGCTTTGTCCATACTCTGGTCTGAATCCTTTATGTTGGATTTTGTTCTATTGCCTTTTTTGCCATTTACAGACTGAAGTGGAATGGAGAAAAATAACAAAACGGAACATGGCTAGAGTAATTGAAGCTCATGGCCTGGTCAGGCATTCTTGTATATTATGCTGCAACAACAGTTAAAAATAAATATATGGAGCCTGTATATATATATACAAAGCGTTACTTTAAAAAAAAAATGACTCGGCCCCAAAAGCTTTTTACGGAACCAACAAATAGTTTAGAAATCCTATATACGCCTAATGGAAGCTCAAAAACACTACATGGATTCTAGTGTTAGCCAAAAATAGTCTTATTATTTTTTGAATTCCACTTTATTATGGGAATGGTAAAATAGCTTCTGAGAAAAGGGGGATGAAGATTTTTTTCATTTTGCCATTTCACCAGACAATGCTTCTTATTGATGGCAGGAGCATAGATTACTGAATTGTTGCCCCTAAGTAGAAAAAATGATGGCAATCTAATGTGCACACTATTTGTGATCCATCTATTTCTGCTGTGTTTTTGCACAAAAAATGGATCAATTTTTGTCAGGCCAGCAAAGTCTATGAGATTTGTGAAACGCTGTATCGGCGGCATAGTTTTTCCCTGATCAGGTTTCACTGCAAAAACCTGATCAGAAAAAGAAGAAGCATGTTAATTAATTGATCCAGATTTACAGCAAAAATACAGCAATGCTCACCCTCCTCCACAGATCCCACAGCGAGCCCCAGTGATTCCTTCCTCCCGGGCATCGCAGATCCTGTGTTTATCGATCTTCCAGGACCTGCAGCCCGTGTGACTCAGCCTGTCATACGGTGTGCAGGATCTTGAAGTACCGAACCCGGAAGCAAGAAATCACCGGTCACCGCGGGATCACAGGGGAGGGCGGAAGAGTGAGTGCGTGTGTCTGTGTGTCTGTGTATCTCTCTGTGTCTGAATGTCTCTGTATCCCCTTATTTGTGCACAAACACAGCACAAACGCAGCTGCAAAAGTGATCCATTTGTGCTGTTTTTTTTTTATTAAAACCTATTAGGGTATGTGCACATTGGACGGTTCTGCATCATTGCAGACCGTCAGAAAACCTGAGCAGTGTCCCTCGTTTTGTTAGCGATTTTCTAGCGATTTTGTAGCGATTTCCTAGCGATTTTCAGCATTTTCTCAGCGATTTTCTTGGCGACTGGTTTTTGTGCTAGACACGCTGGAAAAACGCTAAAAAGAAGTCACATGCTCTATTCTTGACAACGGTGGAAAACCGGTGAAAAAAGTGGAAAGGAGAAAAAAAAAAAAGTTCTAATGTGCACAGCGTTTTCTGAAATCCATTGACTAGCATGTTAATCCAACCGGTGGTTAGGATTAACATAAAATTAACATAAAACTCAGCGGAAAACACTGGCGGAAAACGCTAAAAAACAGCTAACAAAACTCCCAGTGTGCACATACCCTTAAGGTTTAAATTCAGAATTTTCCTGAGCAGAAAAACATCACTTTTTTGTGTGGCGCACAAAGCCTTACAGAGTGGATCCAACATAAGCAAGTTTAGGAGAAAAGGTAGATGGTCCTTGATGTTGCCATAAAGAAAGGTGCGAGGAATTAACAGGATATAAAAAATTAAGCTTTCAACAACCACGATGTGCTCTGACTTTTGCTTTGTCGCAATATCTAAAAACAGTTAGCGCTTCACTGTTATTAATGGTCTGATAGGCAAAAAATAAGCATTGGCGGTGAAGGGCACATTCTGCAATCCCTACTTTTGGCACGAAGAAGGCTAATCCTGCATCTTATCATTAGAGATAAGCAAATAAATTCCAGCAGAATTGAATTCTACTAGAATTTTACAAAAATCTGTATTCACCAAAATGTGGATTTTTGGGGGATTCTCTTCTGCATGGTTTCAACCAAACAGCTGTCCGACACAGGGGCGTATCTAGGGGGGTGCAGCCGGATCCCTTGCCCCGGGCGCAACTCAGAGGGGGGCGCCAGCACACCCCCACGGCTCCTCACCCAGGGCTGCAGGGACGGCGGGGCTGATAGCTGACAGCACAACCCCCCGCTCCTCACCTACTCTGGGGGGGGCGCCAAAATAGACCTTTGCCCGTGCGCCATGAAACCTAGTTACACCGCTGGTCCGACATATTTCTGAACCATAACGGGCCATCAAAAGGTTTGAAAAATGTTACCACCCTTAAACTCAAGGCTCAACTCTCCAGCCCTTCTGTTACTATGGCAAGAACTGGACAGGTGGCGGCGATTACCGGAGGGGCCGAAGAAGTGAGTGCAGGGTGAGTTTGTAATTTTTCACATAGTTTCTTTATTATGCTCTGGGGTCTGAAGAAGCCACAGATCATAATAAGAAACATAACATTTGCATAGAATAACTTCTTTCCCGGGAAAGACTGTACGAAGAGACAAATTCATACTTGGCCTGATGCGATCATCTCTACTCATCATTCAAGACTTTTTACGGACGGTAGCAATGAAAATGACCATGTTAGTGTGAACACAGCCTTATTTACTGCTACTTTCATGGGGACGTAATGACTCACCAGGGTCATACTCAACAATTAACCAAAAGTCAACCAACCATTATGACTTCTTCTTTGCATATTTCTGTTTGTGGGCTCCATTGTTTGCATATTACTTAGTTATAATATAGCATGGTAATAGACATTTCCGAGAAAATGTGAAAAATGGCTGTTTTTTTAAAAGCATCCAATCAGGTGTTACTTATTGTATAAACTGTACAAATGTTTTTTTGTGATTGGTTTCTGTCTATAACGCTCCTTATAGAAATTTACCAATAAAACTGTGTTCAGAAATGAAAACAAACTACCTTTGGCTAGACTATCCAATATTGAGATCTGGTCATATATATATTGTAATGTCGCATGTGTCTTGATATGGTGAGATCAAGATGATAATAGTTATACTAAAAGTGCAGATGTTCTATCTTGTGTGTGTGATAACAACTAAGAGTATTCGATACATGAGGCAGAAATATCATCTGGATTTATGGGCAAAGATCAGCAGTATAACAGTAACAGTAAAGTGGAAGCTATTGTAACACATTTTCACTACATAGGGGCCCTCAACAACGCTAGATTTTGGCTAAAATAAAGGGGTTGTTCCTTTTCAAGAAAAGATACTTCCCAACTGTAGACTGTAGACTGTACTTAACTTCCCCCAGCACCAATGGCGAACCTCACCACTGCTTCCTGTGTCTGGCAATGGCCAATGTCAAAAGCCCGGCAGTTAATGAGTGAGTTAATCAACGTGATTGAGAAAAATCACTTCCATGTGAACTCCCTCCTACTTAGAGCCACAAAGCTTCATGATTAGCTGTCAGCACGGCAAATAATGCCAGACACCGGGAGCAGCATCGACATTCACCGGTGGACCACGACAAGATGAGTGCAGCACGGTTTCTTTCTCTATAATCGTTTGCAGCTGGGGATTAACTGTTCACGGTGCGCCCTCATAAAAATAAAAAGCCTACACTCGCTTCCGGTGACAATGCAATTCCAGCAATGTTGGAATTTTTGTTCCCAGGGTCCACCTTATTATGCTATGTGATCCCCATGACCGCAGGTGGTTAATTAATTAATAAGTAGTAAAAGCTGCATCCGCTGCTCATTTCCTGTTGATTACTCCTGTATCTGAAGGTGAGGCGCATGAAGCCAGCGCTGACTGGTCACAGGGCTCACGTAGCATAACAATGCCACATGGGCCCCGGGAACACGCGTTTCAACATCGCTGGAACTTTGCTGGCACTGGAGGCGAGTATAGGTTTTTTATTTTCATGAGGGTGCACATGGAGAATGAAAAGAAGTTGTCCGAGTAGTAAACAATCCCTTTAGTTAAAACGAACAGTCCCTTTAAGATTTTTTTATCTTTACCGTTCCTTTGAAGTTGCTTCTAAATTATGCATATTTGTAAATTGACTGTATATCCCAAAATTGGCCGTTCTGTTATTTAGATTAAAAAAAATTGCCAAGAGCTGTCAGGTGTAAAAAGTTTTATTTTACAAATTATTTGCATCATTTTTGTTTCATATCCACTGTCTTGTGTTGGTAATCCAAAAGGAGTGTATCGTATGGGAAGTGCTGTTCCTAAATTGGGAAACTTCACTGTGATAAGGACCTGTGTATTAGCAGTCACACAGTCAGGGAAAGTCACAGTTATTATTTACCTAACTGGGGAAAAAATATCATTTACTTTTGCAAAATGTGAAAATCCCAAAATATTTAAAGGGTTATCTGGCATTTATATATATATAAAAAAAATGTACCTAAGCACTTACAGGCAGGTTGCTGCCACCTACCTGCCTGTTGTGCCCGGCACCATTCACCACCGTCCACCTCCGGCACAGAGCGGGCGCAGACCCCTCCTGAGGGGGGTCAGCATGGCGAGGTAAACAGAGGAGAGGCTTATTTTCCGATCTCCTCTGTGGAAGGCGTGGGATAGCCGGTCTCCTGCTGATTGACAGCTGGCTCCCTGCTACCTGATTGGGGGAGGCGGTTGTCAATTAGCATGACAACAGCTGTGACACCCATTAACAGAGGGGAGAAGCTGCCTCTCTATTGACGTGATGTCAATGGAAGCGCCCAAATCGTTGACAGTAGAGGTTACCGGTGGTGAACGGTGTCGGGCACAACAGGCAGGGAGGAGGCAGCTACCTGCCTGTTAGTGCTTAGGCACATTTTTTTTGATAAATCCCAAATAACTCCTTTAATATACTTCTCTACATATTTGTCTCTGTTCCAGCCCCTCTGCTGCCTTCTCATCCTAATCTTTGGCTATTTAGTCCAGTACAGGATAACATCTCATCATTCTAACAATCACAGTCATAAACAATATCACATCATCAACGCAACGCATCAATAAGTGCAGGAGTAAAAGCACTGGAACAAATACAAATCTTTAAATTGGGTCTGAACATTTGGGGATTTTCTAATTTTGTAGCCTTAGACTTGCTTTATCTTCGTCAGTAGAAAAACGAATCTGGATTTTTTTGTTACCTTTTCGCTACAAATAAATATTTGATTTCCATTTAAGATCAATCAGGATGTAAAAATAATTAGTATTTTTAAATTACCTGAATTTATTTGACTTGTAATTATTTAATAGATTCAAAAAAGACGATTGCATGTGCAATAAATACCGTACTTATGTCAACATGTCATTTTGGCTGCAATATACATGTTTATCATGGGATTACATAGATGTGGAAAAGCAATGAAGTTGCTTACTTTTTCTTATGTACTGTAGTGATTTGCTCAGTGATAGTACGGGGGATATTCAAATGGTGGTGGAATTGAGGCAAACAGGCATAATGTCACAGTGTAGTATGATGAAGGAATGTCAGTTACGGGCAGGGTGACCAGGGAAGACTAGTCTGACCTAGTCTAGGAACCCTGAATGGCCCTGATCCCAAAGGTATCTCTCATGGTGAGAAGGTTCAGGCCTCCAGCCTCTCCCTAACCTCCTACACCAGCCCTGCGCTCTTCCCCCCTCCCTCCACAGAACCGGGTGTGGAGACTCGGGGGTCAGGGGGCGCTCTCGTCCGCAGGCCCAGCCGCCTTTACAAAGACAGCGTGGACCAGGGCTCATCCCCAGCTGAACGCCCGAGCTCCTTAACCGTGGGCGGAACACTACTCAGACAACACAGGGTGAGGGAATCACAATAACAAGGCTTTATTGGATCCCCAAACAGTTAACAGCATATAACGCATAACCAAGCAAAACACAACATGTAACAGGCAACAGAGTCTCACCCTTCCGCTGGCTCACCAGGCTTTAGAATGTAGCACGGCAAAGTCTGTAGCCAGGTGACTGTATCGTCCCAACCTGGGTTGCTTCCTTGTCCTTATGTAGTCGAATCCGATAATCCGATACTGAAGTCCTTGTGGTTCTTTTAGTCCGTGTTCTGAGCCCCTTGGTCGGCACCGAAATGCCTAGGCCTGGGGTTTATGGCTAGCTAATCAGATCCGAAGACCCTAGATTAGCTGCCTGTATCCAATCCAGTGACCTCTAGCCGGGACCGAAAATCCCTAGACTGAGGCCACTAGACAGAATCTAACTCCAATCTCCTAAAACTGCTGGTCAAAGTCAACAGTCCTCCTTATATACCCTCAGCCCTCATTGTAGGATATTGGGGACGTCATGATTGGTGCAATAACACAGTCTTTTCATTCGCTGAACTCCAATCCTCGTTTAACATATTTTAGGTACTATTGCAATCCAAATGCTGATTGATATAGCACCTTACAATGGAATGTTAGTCTGAGACACTCAGTCTGCAAACCATGACAATAACACAATAGTGGCTGGAGCCTCAATCCACATTCACAGGGTAATAGACAATGGACGATTAGCATAATTAAGTTCTCTGGCCTTCAATGACAAACAGGTTAGATAATTACATTACCAAGCTAAACTTTAACCACAGAAATCTATGACAATACTGTAAGAAATTCTCTTTGACCATTACAAGTTTACAAACCTATATACAATATGATATGTCTGGATGAATAAGAAATCCTCCTACATTATATATTAAAGGGTCCATTTCGTCACATTCCTCCCCTTCTTATTTAGCCAGACAGGGCAGTCAAATATGATAAGTCTCTGGTCATCCTTCTCCTCTTGGCGGCATTGTCTTTTTTAATGGTGAAGACAGCAATCGAGGCTTCCATCTATACACCTCCCCCAGATTACCTCCCCCAGGATGGGCAGACATATTGTGGATAAGCAATAAAATGGGATTCAAGGGTTGGGCTCCCATAAACATCTGGCCATCAATTCCCCCCCAGTCAATGGCCACAGTCTGGCTAAGTGTACTCACTGTTGATGGCTCCGAGGAGAATGATGGGGTCTGGGAACATGGATTATCATCTGAAGGTGGGGTAGCAAGATCCACATCAGGGTGCTGCTTGGCTTCCTGGATGTTGGTGATGGCTGTGACAAACTGGCTGGATAGTCCTTGTCCTGGGTCAGCTTGCAAAACAACAGATGTGAGAGGGCCATCCATGCACCCCACTTCAACCTCCTCCTGGTTAGCCCCTGAAACAACAGGTGTGGGGAAGCTGCTCACAAATCCCACATCAACCTCTTCCTGGTCAGTCTCTACAATAGCAGGCATGGGGACGCTGTCTGTAAGCTCCACATCGACCTCTTCCTGGTCAGTTTCCACAATAGCAGGTGTAGGGTCACAGTCTATAAGCTCCACATCGACCTCTTCTTGGTCAGTTCCCAAAGCAACAGGGATAGGGACGTTGTCCGTAAACTCCAACTTGTCCTCTCCCTGCTCAGGCTCCAAAATAACAGGTGTAGGGTCACTGTCTGTAAGCTCCAACTCGCCCTCTCCTTGGTCGTTCGCCCCGGCCAGCTGCACACCTTCCGAAGGGATGTCTGAGCACTGACCCTCAACCAGGGAAATGGTTAATTGGGAACAGGGTACAGGGTCTGGAGAAACAATAGCTGGACTTACCAGGGTGTGGACAGAATCAATTTCTTGTTGTCCCGGGGCTTGGACGTCACTGACCTGGACTGGCTGTGCTGGCCGATGAGCTCCAGGCATGGGGCCCCGGCGTTCGCGACAATCTATGTCCATATGTCCAAGACGTCCACAGGTATAACAGTGCTGTGGATTGGGCAAGTCATGTATCCTGTCTGCATACCTTTGTCCTGGTGGGGCTTCTAATGGGTAGCGGAATAATCCTACTCGAGCGGCTGGTGGTAGCAGTTGGTGAGCTGGAATTCCTAAAATATTTCCCAGAACCCAAGCCCTCTCTTCTCTTGAGGCTTTGGGCCCCAATGCAGCCAAGCACTCCTTGATTTGGACTACTGTGGACCTGGGGGATTTCACGATATTCACTGGAGTCCATGATTTTGGTCACAATTACACCTTGGTACCAGTCGGCGGGTGTCCTCATATCCTCAAACAATCTTTGGTAGTCCCAATGACCAATTTCTGAATCAAGCCACGAGTGTCAGCGTTCTGCATATTTAATTATTTTCCCTATGGCACAGATTCTGTTAGCATCCTTTAAGCTGCTGCCGTATCTCCTCTCGGCCATTGTTCCCATGGTTGGTCTGGTGGGGTTGGCATGGCAACGTCCGAAACTGAATGCCTCACCTATGGCCTGATGGGTATGCTTATATGCCTCCTGGTTGTTGAGCCTTGGACGGTGTCAGAACACCAGTCCTTGCATTCCCTGGGAATAAACCAGGCTTTGATATCCAACTCCACTGCAAAGTTTTGGAGACCGGGGTCAAAAGGGTGCCTACTCGTCCAGCAGGCTGCCACCCTTACATGACAGCGGGCAACCAGGGTCATCCCAGCTGAGGGGCCCGAGCCCTCCTTACACGTGGGGGTAACAAGACTATCGACAACACAGGGTGGGGATACAATAACAAGGCTTTATTGGATCCCAAACAGTTAACAGCATATACGCATAACAAGCAAAACACAAGATGTAATAGGCAACAGAGTCTCACCCTTCGCTGGCCTCACAGGCTTTAGAATGTAGCACGGCTAAGTCTGTAGCCAGGTGACTGCTCATCGTGCACGGGGTTTCCTTGTCCTTATGTAGTCGAAATCCGATAATCGGATACTGAATGTCCTTTGTGTGTTCTTTTAGTCCGTGTTTGAGCCCTGGTCCTGCACCGAATCCTAGGCTGGGGTTATGGCTAGCCTTCAGATCCCAAACCCTATTTATGCTGCTGTATCCAATCCAGTGACCTCTAGCCGACAAATCCCTAGACTGAGCCACTAGAGAGTAGATCTAACAATCAATCTCCTAAAATGTGGTCAAAGTTACAGTTCCTCCTTATATACCTCAGCCTCATTGTAGAGAATTGGGGACGTCATGATTGGTTGCAATAACACAGTCGTTTTCATTCGCTGACTCCAATTCCTGTTTAACAATTATTTTAGGTATTATTGAATCCAATGTTGATTGATTATATGCAACCTTACAATGGAATGTTAGTCTGAGAAACTCAGTCTGCAAATGACAATAACACAATGAATGGCTGGAGCCTTCATACCATTCATTCAAGGGTAAAGCAATGAGCAATGCGATTAGCATTTAAGTTCTCTGGCTTCAATGAAACAAAGGTTAGATAATTAAACCAAGCTAAACTTTAACCACAGAAATCTATGAAATACTGTAAGAAATTCTCTTTGACCATTACAAGTTTACAAACCTATATACTAATATATGTATTCTGGATTGAATAAGAAATCCTCCTCATTATATATTAAAGGGTCCATTGTCACACCCGGGATACAGCAATTCCAAAGATATCAGCACACAAAACACCAGGACTGCACAGCACGGGTTCCAAGCATAGAGTGAATCTCTATCAGCAGCACCACCTGGTGGAAGGAGAGGCTACTTAAAGGCTAGAGGGAGGGGAGTTCAGGTGAGTCACACATTAACCCCTCAACCAGCAGTTGAACCTAATAGTGAATGCAGTTCTGGAGCATACACAGGAGGCCAGGACCTTCACAACTATCAACCATGCAGCTCTTAAAGACAAACAACATACACAGCAGCATCCGGCAATGTCAGCACCATCTAAGCTGTGACACATATTTTTCCATAAAACAAAGTCCATTGGTTTATTACATCATAAACTGCATAACATAATGAATGAATTTTATGTAAATCAATGGAATATTATATGACCCTCAGTCTGTCTTAATGTAGATATGCCCACCTCACATTATATACATAGTCCATTTAGGCACTTGGTTACCTTACAGGAGCTATTCCCAGTCCATTATTCAGGAAACTGCCTTTCTGGGATCACCAACACCTATCAGTTCCAGATTTTTAGTAGGACTGTAGATTCCTTAATATCTCTGTGGTCTCCTAGTTGTGTACCTTACATGATGCCAATTATTTCCATGCTTACCATATCATGTGCATTCCAGAGCTCCAAGCACTGAGATCGAGCCCTCACGGTTCTACCAGAGACATCCCAGGTTCTATATATGATCTCCGGACTTCAAGCATTTCAGGGTCTCAGAAAGAGAGGTCCCATCATGGTCCCTAAACCTCATGACTGGCAAGGACACATTCTCCTAAGCATAAGACTGGCCTCCTGGCCATACATCTTCCAGGGCAGCTCCTGCTTTCCAAACCACAGAGAGACTTTTAATCCCAGTAACACAGAGATTATATTCCCTGAGGTGTGTGAGAAATCAGGTTAGAAAAACATGCTCCTTTCTTTTCGCTATTCTGCAGTCCTGCAAGTAATGCATTACCTTAACCTGTGGAAATACAAGTCCCAGCATAATGCATTACTTAAACTTGCTGAACTACAAGTCCCAGAATACATATTTGCAATGCAGCAAGCCACTGCATCACAGTACAAACATGGTATAATAAGTTAATATGGGGGAGGTGTCATGGCTATGGACTTTGCTCCACTAGATATGGCAAAGTATCAAATGAGTCAAAGATTTCATCTCTGGAGGACCACAGGCTCTCAAACATTAAACTCTACAATCACAGTTGAGACGTCAACTTTTCTCAAATTCAATTTTCCCAATCATATTTGTTTCAGGTGAGGCTGAGCGCTTCAGACACAAGAACGTTACATTCCCCTACAATTGTGAATGGATAGTAGAAATGAGTGAATTTGTTTGCATTGAATTAAGTTTTCCTCAAATTTTTCAAAAAATTTAATTATTCAGAATCTGAATATTTCGCAATATGTTTCACAGAAATTCAGCAAAGAGGCAGCCGGCTGACCGGCATTTCACTAAACCACGGCAGGCCGGTAATGGGTAAAGCAGACAAAGAGTCCAAGGAAAAAAGTATATGTTGGACCACATAGATTCCAATTGCTGATTCTTTCTTTTATTGAGCAGCTAAAGCTGGTATTTAGTTATGACTAAGACTCTAGTGAGTCGAATCGTGTCAACGTGTGTAGAACCTCGTTGTTGTATTACATCAACGAGGTTCTACACACGTTGACACGATTCAACTCACTAGAGTCTTAGTCATAACTAAATTGTGATGAGTAAGGCTCTTGGGTAAGTCAAAATGTGTCAACATGTATAGAACCTCGCTGATGTTTTGATACCATTTTTTAGTTGCTCAATAAAAGAAAGAAACAGCAATTGGAATCTACGTGATCCAACATATAGTTGTCTCTTTGGATTCTATGTCTGCTTAGCCGACGGGCATTGAGCCATGGCCTGGATTCCGCTGTGGACTATCCAAGTACATCCATTTGGTGAGCGGATAAAATTTTCATTTTCTGCACAAAACAGAAAAATACTAATACTCACCTCTCCGCTCACTGTGGTTCCGGCAGTATGTCATCCGATACGGTCACACGCCTCTTCTTTTCACCTTCCCCTATTTTTGGGATGCTCCCTGGCCAACTTTATTGGGCACCAAGGTTTCTCGTGCTGAGTTGGTTCTTAATGTCACTGCACACTGAGCAATCGCTGATTATGCTTTTGGCAACTAACATCCTGATGTTATCATGTGTGCTTCAATGGCACAGAGACATGAGAGTACAATATGCTTTTGAAAAACAAAGAAGCACTCACCTTTTCTTCTCCAGACAATAATTCTTCAAGGTGTCCTGAACAGTCTGAATTGAGAAAGGTGGTTTCATCAGGGAGAATAACTTTACCCCAGTTCTCTACAGTCCAATCCCTTTACTTCCTCCAAAGTTATTTTCTCTGATGAAGCCCCCTTTAGACAATTTTGGACATTTTACAGAATAATTGTCTGGACAAGAAAAGTGAGTCCTATGTCATACTAATGGTAATGCATTCTGAGGCCAATCATCTGGTGGCTTCATTTTCATCCAAGGCGGTAGAATCATTTAAAAGAATGGGATCTAAACATTCTCAACGAACAATTTCTCCTAACCATCCAAGCAATTTGGTGATGAACAATACTATTTTCAGCATGATGGGGACCATGCCACAAGGAAAAAAGTGATAAATAAGTGGCTCGGTCAACAAAACATGGGAATTTTTGGACCATGACCAAGACATTACCAGATCTCAATCCCATTAAGCAATTGTGGTCAGTTCTTAAAAAGTGGTTGAACAAACAAAATCATAGAAATTGGGGTTAACTCCAAACTCCGATTAGACAACAATGAGCGGTCATCAGTCAACATTGTAAATGTGGAATCTTCATATAACTTTGATGTCAATAAAAATGTAAAAAACTTATGAAATGCTCCTAATTGTACTTCAGTAACCACAGAAACATCTAAAAACATAGAAGCGGGTCAGGAGTCCGGATGACTGACTAGGCTGACAACACGTGTGTGCTAAGGCGCTAGCTGAAAGAAATACAAGCTGAGATTGGAAGCAAAGCAGTTTGCGAATTATCATAATACGATATACACGCGGTTTTGGAACATGTTACAATAACTCCTCTGGCAATATCGTTTACTATTTCAAAAAGGTCGATATTATTCTGACTCATTCTACTTGCTGAAGTATCCGCTATGCGGTTATTCTTAACCCCTTATCCTCCCATACTCTATGATGACCACGTGCAACATGATGCTTTTATGTGTGTTGTGACTTCAAACCTATCAGTCGTGAACCTCTGATACTTATTTAGTCATTTTTTCTCTCAGACACTCATCTCCTACCTTGAATCTTTAGATATGGCCTGTTCTTATGGGTTAAGCAATCTACATTGTCATGAATGATCCTTTTAGTATGATCTATAAAATAGTGTCATTAGTTTTAGTCAATATTGTGCCGTGAACAAAGGAAAATAGCCTGAGAAAATTTGGGAAATAGCAGAAAACTTTATTTGTCCTGAATTTGCAAGATTATCCTTTCAATATATTTTGCCTCTTTGTAGATGCCATTAAATATTCACTTCAGTCCTTTTAGCAGAAGTAAACAATTTTGGAATCATAAATACAGGCCAAGCTATATTTTTTGAGGAAATGAAGAAACATGCTTTGAAAACTTTGCAAAAAATATTTTATCTTTTAAATTAAAGCAGAATAAAAAACAATTAAGAGATCATATAGTAAAATGATAGGAATTAGAATTCTGACGGCCAAAAAGTGTGAGCTTAGATGAAATAGAAGTGAATGGATATAAAAAAGATCCAAGTGATCATAGCTGAGAAGACAAACTACATTAATGGTGAAAATAAAAGAATGTAGAATATACAGTTGAAGCCAGAGGTTTACATACACTATATAAAAAGACATATATATGTTTTTCTCACTATCCAACATAAAATCGGAATAAACCTTTCCCGTTTTAGGTCACTTAGGATTACCATAATTATTAATGAGTGAGAGAGTGATTTAAGGCATTTTTATTACTTTCTGCAAAGTCACAAGTTTACATACTTTTTATTAGTATTTGGTACCATTACCCATAAACTGTATGACTTGGGTCCATTGTTTTGGATATCCTTGCACAAGCTTCTCACAAGAGTTGGTAGGAATTTGGGCCCATTCCTCCTGACGGAACTGGTGTAACTGAGCCATGTTTGTAGGTCGCCTTGCTCGCACCTGCCTTTTCAGCTTTGTCCATTAATTTTCAATAGGATTGAGATCAAGGGCTTTGTGATGGTCACTCCAAAACATTGACTTTGTTATCCTAAGGCAGTGTGCACACAATCCGGAGGCAGTGCATGTTGGACACAGTGCCTCCAGACCAGAAGAAAGTTGTAGGTGAGTGCAGAGAGACTGCCCTGTACTCACGATCTCCGGTGGGTGCAGGGTGGCTTCTGCCTGTATTCGATTCCGACTCCACAGCATGAAATTAAGATGCTGCAAAGATGCGAAAGTGCCGCAACCTACAGCAGAGGTAAAAACACGCTGTGGAGGGGAGAGGCATAGTATACCACTGTGCTGCTACTGTAGAACACAGCGTTTGGATGCAGCAGCAATACTCTGTGTCCAAAATGCTGCAATTCCTTATTGTGAGCACACAACCTTAAAGCCCCAGTCACACATAACGATATCGTTAGAGAGATCGTTGTAACTGTGACGTTACAACGATCTCTCCAGCGATATCGTTATGTGTGACACTTTGCAGCGATCAGGCCCCTGCTGTGAGGTCGCTGATCGCTGCAAAGTGCTGTGGGTCATTTTTAGATCGTTGGTTTCCCGCTGGTCAGCACGCATCGTTGCGTGTGACCGCGAGACACCAGCGATCTGTGACCTCACAGGGCTGGTTACTATGGTAAACACCGGGTATCCAGGCAGCGCGCGCTGCCTAGATACCCGGCATTTACCATGGTTACCAGCGTCCTCCCTGCTTAGCACTGCCTGTAAGCATGGAGAACGCTGGTAACTATGATAAACAGCGGGTATCCAGGCAGCGCGCACTGCCTGGATACGCGCTGTTTATCATAGTTACCTGCGTTCTCCTTGCTTAGCGCTGCCTATAAGGCAGCGCTAAGCAGGGAGCGATATGGGAGGTGGCTCCCTTGGCCTGATCGCTGGGGAGATCTGCCTGTTTGACAGCTCCCCAGCGATCAGGTAACGACGCTCCAGCGATCCCGGCAGGACGGTATCGCTGTCGGGATCGTTGGAGCGATCGTTATGTGTGACTGCACCCTAAGCCTCTTGGGAACCACTTTGTCAGCATGCTTCGGGCCATTGTCTATTTGGAAGACCCATTTCCGCCCAAGCTTTAATTTCCTGGCTGATGTCGAGATGTTGCCTCAGTATTGCCACTTAATCTTCTTTACTCCTGATGCCATCTATTTTGTGAAGTGCACCAGTCCCTCCTGCAGTAAAACAACCCCAAAACATGATGCTGCCATCTCTGTGTTTCACAGTTGGGATGGCGTGATGGGTCTTGTCTGTTTAGTCTTCTTAGGCTATATGCCCACTTTGCATTTCTGCTGCATTTTGTTACTACATTTCTGCATGTGTACATGCAAACGAGCAAGACAGAAATAAATTATGCATTGAAAATATTGCAGAGAAGCATTATAGGTTTGTATGTACAAAAAAAATAATGGAGTGCTATAAGCAATCCTGGCTATCATCACATAAGAAAGATCTATTAGTTTTGCCAGATTCAGCAGGTTTATATTTTTGTAATGTTATTTGTGTTACAGTTAAATGTGGCGCCCCTGCAGTCTGGCTGCCACAAGTGGTACTGCACTCAACACCCTGCAGTGTCATGCCTGGAGAGGGGTATTCCCCTGAACATCCAACACATCTGAACTCTAACCTGAGGGCTGGGAAAGACTCTGGTTGGAGGGAGGAGTTAGGAGAGGGAGGGTGTAAGACAAGAGTAGATATTAAGCAGTCTGTAGCTGGCCTTTGGGCTGATCAGTGCTCAAGCTGCAAGAGGGTTACCAGGAACCCTAAGCTGCCAGATCTTTATGACTGGCAGTCAACCTGGAGGCTACTGGGCTTCAGGTGCAGTAGCTGCATAGTTATGGATCTGTACAGGGCTTAGTGGCATAGAGGGCTGTAGGACTGGTGGATACAGTCGCTCCCAGAGTCCGCTCCATCTGCCTGTCTGGAAGGATCCACAGAGCCGAGGAGAAGCTGGAGGAGTTACAGAGGTTAGAAAAGTGAGAACAAGCAGCAGGAAGGCTAACACACCTTATTCCAGCAGGGTGGTCCCATCTGTGTCTGAACTTCCAGAGCCACACACTTGCTTCAACACAGAAGTCCTGGCTGTGCTACAAGATCTCCAGTAAAGGTACAAAATGGCTGGACAAGAGCCGTGACTGGGCTGTTAATTTACAGGGCTATTGTCTGTTCAGAAATGACTGTACAAATAAGCGAGCAGGAGGTGTCTGTTTATACGTAAAATCATCCTTAAAACCCATCCTGCGTGATAATATAGGTGAATCTAATGGAAATGTAGAGTCCCTGTGGGTGGAGATAAGGGGAGGGGGAAAAAATAATAAATTACTGATAGGGGTTTGTTATAAGTCCCCAACAATAATGGAAGTGGAGGAGAATATCCTCATAAAGCAAATAGATGAAGCAGCGACTCAGGGAGAAGTCATTATTATGGGGGACTTCAACTACCCTGAAATACATTGGGGAACAGAAACCTGCAGTTCCAGCAAAGGTAGTAGGTTTTTGACAACTATGAGAGACAATTACCTTTCACAACTGGTTCAGGACCCAACATGAAGGGGGGCACTGCTGGACCTAATATTAACTAACAGGCCGGACCGCATATCAAATATACAGGCTGGAGGTCACTTGGGTAATACGATCATAAAATAATAAGTTTTCAAGTATCCTTTAATTAGATGTGTAATAGAGGGGCTACAAGGACACTAAACTTCAGGAAGGCAAATTTCCAACGGTTGAGAGATAATCTTAGTGCAATAAACTGGGACGGTGTCCTGAGACATAAAGGTACAGAACGCAAATGGGAGACGTTTATTAGCGTCCTGAACAGGGCCTGTGCACAATATACCCTATGGGAATAAACATGCTAGAAATAGGAGGAAACCACTATGGCTAAATAAGGCTGTAAGGGGGCGCAATACATGACAAAAAGAAAGCATTTAGGGAATTAAAGCAAGTAGGTAGTGATGAAGTGTTAAATAAATACAGAAAATTAAATAACATCTGTAAAAAGCAAATCAAGGCAGCAAAGATGGAGACAGAGAGACTCATTGCCAGAGAAAGTAAAAAGAATCCCAAAATATTCTTTAACTTAAATAGTAAGAAACTAAAAAATGATTGTGTTGGCCCCTTTAAAAATTATCTGGGTGAAATGGTGGATGAGGATGAGGTTGATGGTGGATGAGGATGAGGATGAGGATGATGCTTTAAACAGTTCAACATTTATTATAAAACTCAAATATTGTACAATTTTATTTCCCCACATGTGAATACAACAATTTTATTTCCCCACATGTGAATACTGTTAGGCTATGTGCACATCTGACGTTTGTGCATCTCTGCAGAACGTCCAAAAACCTGGGTTTTTTTAGCAGAAACTGAGTTTTCTGTGCTCAGCAGTGTCCCTCGTTTTTTGCTCGTTTTACGCCGGGTTTTCCAGCGTTTTTCTCGGCTGTTTTCTCGGCTGTTTTGAAAACTGAGTTTTTAGTGCACTTGATCAGCTGGAAGCGCTGGAAAAACGGAGGAAAGAAGTCACTTGCTCTATTCTTTGAAAAACGTTGTAAAAACTCAGTTTTGACTGAAAAAACTCAGTTTTGACTGAAAACGACCAGAAGAAAAACGTTCTAATGAAGACAGCGTATTCTAAACTCCATTGAGTATCATGTTAACCCAGCCGGTGGCTAGGATTAACATAAATTAACATAAAACTCAGCAGAAAACGCCGACGTAAAACGTCCAAAAACAGCCCAGAAAACGACTGATGTGCACTTACCCTTAATGATTACCATGACTGGTTGCAGTACACCCTCCTAACCACAAGGTGCAGTATAATTTGTTGAGAAATTTAAAAATGCATGAATTTCAGCCAACAGAGCTGATGTCAGATCTTCCGAACAATTTGTTTTACATGATAAGGAGGGTTATATTAACCCACAATACAACAATCATCAGTAAGGTTATATGGCATAAATAGGGTCTTATCAGATTAAACACTGGGTAATAGTATAATAAAGGTTCTCACCTTGTGTGTCAGAGATAACCACTATATGACTGCTGCAGCCACCTTAGACATCAATAGACAGTAATAAAAAATAAGATGGTGTATGGCCGCGCTGTCGGAATAATCCACTCCAGTAGGGTATGAAGGACTTTATTTCTCTACGCATTTTAGGGCTAACACTTGCCCCTTCTTCAGGAGAAAGTCAGGTACATGACTTCACGGCTCACCTATATTTATCAAGGGTCTAAATGTACACTTTAGATTTTCTTTGGAAATCTCCGAACTCACGTCCGTGTATATTTTGGTCCTCACCGGCGCCTAATGTATCCCTGAGAGTTTAAAGTTCAAAATAATGGGTCCCAGCCACAAAAATAAAGGATTTTGAGGCTTAGTGCTAATGAATCTTTATTGATATAACAGCACCAAAATAATTCCACAACGCTTTACAATTCAGATTTTCATAAACAGTCATAGGTAACAATTCTAAAAATAATACAATAATTAAAGAAAAATAATGTCAACCCTTCTCGTAAGAACTTTCAATCTACAATGAGGTGGGGGTGACACAAAGTACAGGGGCTTATTTACAATGATGGTCCAGACATCCCGAAGAAATGGGGGATAGATAAAGGCTGCATGAGTCATCACCAGCCAGTCTGTGTAGAGCTTTTGGATTTGGTGGAACTTGATGGAGAATTATGTTCAGAGAAATAGTGAATGGGCTATACAGAATATAAAGGACTTTGATTAGGGAATGTGATAGATGCTCTAAAAAAGGTGTGTTTTTAGGGAGCGACTAAACAGTGTAAGGCTACATTCATACATTGCATATTTTTGAACGTTTTTTTTGTGCACAATTTTCAATAATACGCAATGTGCCTTGTGTCTGCCGGCAAAGTGAATGTGAAGACAGTGCATAAATTTATGCAGCGCTTTTATGGGAAAAAACACCGGAGTAAAAAGAATGACCCTGTCAATTATTTATGCAGCAACGCCGGCGCTTTTTCCCATAGGGGGCGGCGCTGCTGCATCTGATGTCACAGAGGGGAGGGAGAAAACTGGGTCCTCCTCCCCTCTGTGACATGTGTGACCGCTCCTATTTGATTTCGCAGTGTATTAATATACACTGCGAAACCTAAATTAAAGAAAGTCAGCGGTATTAAAAATAATAAAGAATGAATTCTTACCTCTCCGCCGGCTTGTTCGTGCTATCTGGGGCCAGGCACCAATCTGACAGGACCTTGCATGACATCATGGGCGCTGATTGGCCGCTCGCGGTCATGTGATATCAGACGCGCATATCACATGACCACGAGCGGTCAATCACAGCGCACGATGTCATTAAGACATCATGCAAGGCCCTGGCAGGTCGATGCCTGCTGTTGCTGCCGGCTCCCGGCACCGGAACACACGGCGGAGGGTAAGTATAAAAATCTTTATCATTTTTATTACATTTGGCTTAATTTTACATTTGATTTTTCAGTGTATAATGCAATGTGAAATCAAATGGGACTGGGACAGATGTCACACAGTGGGGAGGAGGAACAGGATTCTTCCCTCTGTGACATCACTGAAGAAGTTGCCCCGTAAAAACACGCGGTGTATGAATGCACTGCGTTTTTTTACAGGGCTTTTTTGCGCCGTTGCAAAATGCTGAAAAAAGCGCCCGCGCAAAGAAGCGCAGAAAAAGCGCTGTGTGTGAACATAGCCTAAGTTGTGGAAAGACTTAATTTCTTGAGGTAGAGCATTCCAGAGAATTGCTGCAGCTCGGGAGAAGTTTTAGAGCCAGGAGTGGGAGGTTCGGATTGGTGGGATCAAACATCTAAAGCTAACAGGAATGCTTTTCCTTTTTTTTTAAATAATGATTATTATATAACCTTTGGGTGGCAAATTTATGAGTGATAAATTATTTCATTTTATCAGTCCCTGATAACCTAGTCCATAACCATGATAAAATAACAAAACATTTTTTACTATTATAGCAGAATAATCATTTTTTAAATTACGATATATGCTTAGATTTTATAATCCATAGAAGAAAATTCAGTATGTGCATCTTTAGGGATATGCAGCCTTTATACTATGTAACTGACAGCAGCCTTAGAGATAATAGTCAAAAACTGACGACTCACTGGAAGAACATACAATTTTTTCTACTCCAGCTACAGTCTAAGAATATTGGGCTTGACAGACTGCCATAGATAGCATCAAACCTCTGCAAAGATCCCTGCCATGTGACAGTGCATGAAAGCTTCCTCTCCAAGGATATGACAATCTAAGGGGAAAGCACTGGAGACCTTGACAAGTTTTCCAATTGCGGACTTTGAATTATGATCAGGTAACAACTAAATGGCTGATACTACACATACAATAGGGTTATAAAGCTGTTTCCAGGATTAGATGTAAGATATGATATTATTTTTCTTCAAAAACAGTAACACAGTCCATGATCTTTGTTTGGTTTTGTATCTCAATTACAATTTATCACCCATTTACAAATTGAGATGAAGAGTCTGATCTCACCAATTAGGTGAATGGGGGTCATGTGTTTCCTGTTTGGATTAAACTGTAGTGGCACACGTGTCAGACATTGTCAGAGGGCGTTACGAAGATAGCTGACCAATGTATTGGCCTATAGCTGTATCAAAGGTTATCATGACTGACAATGAATCATCTTGACAACAAGTCACAGAGAGTTATCTCGGTTATCCCTCCACACTTGTACTCATCCAACCGCCTGCAAGACTTCCTCCATGCTTGGAATTCTGCACCCCAAAAAATCCAATTGTCCCCTACACTCGTAACCTTCAAGCAGAACCTGAAAACCCATCTCATCAGTACAGCCTACAGCCTGAAATGACCACGGTGCCACCTCACCACCACTGGACCCGGCGCTCCACCACCACTGGACCTGGCGCTCAGGGCCGGACTGGGACCAAAAAGCAGCCCTGGAAAACAAGCCCCACCAGCCCACACACTATATCACCCATCAGCCCCGATCAGTGAATTTAGCTTTTATGTTGTCATGCCCCTCACCACTTTTTTAAAGGTGTTATCTGAAGAGCCACATGGGAATGGTGCAACAGAGGGAAATCAACCACAGCTCCATTTACATGTTACTCTCCAAAGCCACGTTTCCCAGGATTGTGGGGTCCCAGCGGTCAGATTGTTGGAATATGTTTAGTGCAACAACTCCATTACTGTGTATGTAAGTGTTGTATTGCTAGGTTTGTGTATTGTGTATAAAGTTGGATTTAAAAAAAAAGAAAAAAGAAAAGGAAACACTCTCAGAGGCTCACACAGAGGAAATACCATGTGACTGCAACCAGTTTCCTGTGCCTGTGCATGAGAGAAGAAGCAGCTGCTGCACAGATACATCTAAGATATGTATATTCCTGTTTCCACAAAGCCCTTCATATCTGTACCTGTTTGTTTCTAATTAAAGCTCAGTTCTTTTGTCCACACGTTTTCAGTGTATCCTGAATGATCTGCTGCCAACTCTGATCCACCGCGAAGAGAATGTCATCACCGATACAAAAGAGAAGTGATGACTTCCTTGTTCAGGATAATCATAATTAAACAACATTTAAATGCTGAAATTCACAAAGTCCAATACCGCCTCTCGGACAGTAGGACAGGAGAAGTGGTACTGTGCAGTGTATATATACAGAATATCTGGCAGCAGGACAGGAGAAGTGGTACTGTGCAGTGTATATATACAGAATAATACAGATACTGAGGATTACACCCAGTATACAGGACAGGAGAAGTGGCACTGTGCAGTGTATATATACAGAATAATACAGATACTGAGGATTACACCCAGTATACAGGACAGGAGAAGTGGTACTGTGCAGTGTATATATACAGAATAATACAGATACTGAGGATTACACCCAGTATACAGGACAGGAGAAGTGGTACTGTGCAGTGTGTATATACAGAATAATACAGATACTGAGGATTACACCCAGTATACAGGACAGGAGAAGTGGCACTGTGCAGTGTATATATACAGAATAATACAGATACTGAGGATTACACCCAGTATACAGGACAGGAGAAGTGGCACTGTGCAGTGTATATATACAGAATAATACAGATACTGAGGATTACACCCAGTATACAGGACAGGAGAAGTGGTACTGTACAGTGTATATATATACAGAATAATACAGATACTGAGGATTACACCCAGTATACAGGACAGGAGAAGTGGTACTGTGCAGTGTATATATACAGAATAATACAGATACTGAGGATTACACCCAGTATACAGGACAGGAGAAGTGGTACTGTGCAGTGTATATATACAGAATAATACAGATACTGAGGATTACACCCAGTATACAGGACAGGAGAAGTGGTACTGTACAGTGTATATATACAGAATAACACAGATACTGAGGATTACACCCAGTATACAGGACAGGAGAAGTGGTACTGTGCAATGTGTATATAGAATAGTATACAGTGTGGACTCAACACTATAAATTATATACACAGTCACAGCTCCATACTAAATGCTATGTACACAGTTCCACAGTACATACTAAAATATAGCTACTTGTCAGTAGCATATATTGTATAGCTGTGTATACTGGGTGTGTGCCATTGTCCATGTATGTACTTATCGATGTATGGGGTTGAGATATATATATTGTATATACAAGATTGAGGTGTATATATATTTGATACTATATATGGGGCTGGGGGTGAGGTATGTACATTAATAGAATATATGGGGCTGAGGTTTATCCATTGGATAGGAATGGGGTTGAAGTATACTTATTAGAAAGGGTATACTAGGGCTGAGGTATATACTATATACCTCAGCCCCAGCATGTCCTATCTAATGTATATACTTTGGCACCATATATCCTATCTAATGTACATTCCTTGGCCCAAGTATGTCCTGTGTAAAGTATATCCTGGGACTGAGGTTTATACAGTAGACTAGAAAAAGGCCCGATGCTATTGCATCGGGAGTGCGGTGTAATGAACAGGTGCCGTAAAAATAGTCGCTGAATAGTACAGTCTTCTCTCCGGAAAGTACGCTGTTGTTGCGGGATTTATATGGAGTATATGGTGGCTCAGTGGTTAGCACTGTATATGGTGGCTCAGTGGTTAGCACTGTATATGGTGGCTCAGTGGTTAGCACTGTGTATGGTGGCTCAGTGGTTAGCACTGTATACGGTGGCTCAGTGGTTAGCACTGTATATGGTGGCTCAGTGGTTAGCACTGTATACAGTGGCTCAGTGGTTAGCACTGTATATGGTGGCTCAGTGGTTAGGACAGTATATGGTGGCTGAGTGGATAGCACTGTACATGGTGGGTCAGTGGTTAGCACTGTATATGGTGGCTCAGTGGTTAGGACAGTATATGGTGGCTGAGTGGATAGCACTGTACATGGTGGGTCAGTGGTTAGCACAGTATATGGTGGCTCAGTGGAGAGTAGTGTACATGGTGGGTCAGTTGTTAGGACTGTATAGAGTGGCTGAGTGGTTAGCTGTCTCCTCCTGTCCTCTGGCCCTGTGTTCCCCTGTCCTCTGGCCCTGTGTCTCCCTGTCCTCTGCCCCTGTGTTCCCCAGTCCTCTGCCCCTATGTGCCGGTGTTCTCTGGCCCTGTCCTCTGGCCCAGTGTCCCGCTGTCCTGTGGCCCAGTGTCCCGCTGTCCTGTGGCCCAGTGTCCCACTGTCCTTTGGCTCAGTGTCTCGCTGTCCTCTGCCTTGTGTCCCCGTCCTCTGCTCATGTTCTGTGTCCCTCAGTCCTGTGTGCCCCTGTGTCCCTGTCCTGTGTGCCCCTCTCCTGTGTGGCAGTGTCCTGTCTTGTGTGTCCCTGTCCTGCGTGGGCCCCTGTCTGTCCTGCGTGGGCCCATGTCTGTCCTGTGTGGGCCCCCTGTCTGTCCTGTGTGGGCCCCCTGTCTGTCCTGTGTGGGCCCCCTGTCTGTCCTGTGTGGGCCCCCTGTCTGTCTTGTGTGGCCCCTGTGTATCCTGTGAGGCCCCCTGTGTATCCTGTGAGGCCCCCTGTGTGTCCCCCTGTGTGTGCTGTGAGGCCCCTGTGTGTCCCCCTGTGTGTGCTGTGAGGCCCCTGTGCCCCCCTGTGTGTGCTGTGAGGCCCCTGTGTGTCCCCCTGTGTGTGCTGTGAGGCCCCTGTGTGTCCCCGTGTGTGCTGTGAGGCCCCTGTGTGTCCCCCTGTGTGAGCTGTGAGGCCCCTGTGTCCCCCTGTGTGTGCTGTGAGGCCCCTGTGTGTGCTGTGAGGCCCCTGTGTGTCCCCCTGTGTGTGCTGTGAGGCCCCTGTGTGTCCCCCTGTGTGTGCTGTGAGGCCCCTGTGTGTCCCCCTGTGTGTGCTGTGAGGCCCCTGTGTGTCCCCGTGTGTGCTGTGAGGCCCCTGTGTGTCCCCCTGTGTGTGCTGTGAGGCCCCTGTGTCCCCCTGTGTGTGCTGTGAGGCACCTGTGTGTCCCCCTGTGTGTGCTGTGAGGCACCTGTGTGTCCCCCTGTGTGTGCTGTGAGGCACCTGTGTGTCCCCCTGTGTGTGCTGTGAGGCCCCTGTGTGTCCCCCTGTGTGTGCTGTGAGGCACCTGTGTGTCCCCCTGTGTGTGCTGTGAGGCCCCTGTGTGTTCCCCTGTGTGTGCTGTGAGGCCCCTGTGTGTGCTGTGAGGCCCCTGTGTGTCCCCCTGTGTGTGCTGTGAGGCCCCTGTGTGTCCCCCTGTGTGTGCTGTGAGGCCCCTGTGTGTCCCCCTGTGTGTGCTGTGAGGCCCCTGTGTGTCCCCCTGTGTGTGCTGTGAGGCCCCTGTGTGTCCCCGTGTGTGCTGTGAGGCCCCTGTGTGTCCCCCTGTGTGTGCTGTGCCATCGCTCGCTGCGCTGGCATTTATTATATAGGATTAGATAGGATATTTTGAGGCTGAGGCTATAAATATGGAATGTGTATACCTCAGCCCCAGTGTATACATCACACAGGACATTCTGGGGCTGGGAAATATAGATTAGATAGGATATACAGGGCTGATGTATAATCATTAGACAGGATATACTGGGGCTGAGGTATATAATACATTATATAATATATACTGGGGGTGAGGTATGTACATTAGATAGGATATACAGGGATGATATATACTATATACCTCATTCCTGTATATCCTATATTATGTACATACCTCACTTACAGTATATCTTATATAATGTATATACCTCAGCCCCAGTATATTCTGTCTAATGTATGTATACAATGGGGCTAAGGTTTATACAGTACATTAGATTGGATATACTGAGGCTGGAGCAGTATATATATCTAATATACATTCATTAGCCCCAATATATCCTATCTAAAATATATTCCTGGGCCTCAGTGTGTATATACATTACACAGGACATACTGGGGCTGAGGATATACATTAAATAAGTATAGCCCCAGTCTCAGTACATCCTATTTAATGTACTGTGTAAATGTGAAGAGTTGACGTGAGAAATTAGTATGATGCAGTGCAGGGGCCGGGTCCTCCACTCCTTCACTCACCAAGGCAGCCTGTGCGATCATGCAGGCAAGCAGCGGCTGCAGCCCACTCGATGCCGACATCCCGCCAATAGTCAGAGCCGGCATACAGAGGACGGTGTCAGCATCAGGCAGGTATGGGAGTGCGGGCCAAATTACCGCGACCCGCGCGTTCGCGATCGCCGCTGCGCGTGCGCGCCATTACAAAGTATTAAAGGGCCAGTAGCATTAATAAATCCAGGGCAAGCGGCCCATTGTGCAGCATGCCGCTCAATGCTGCGGCCCACTGACTCCCCGCTGTGCACAGCGGTGGCGGCCGCAAGATGATTTAAAGTCAGTCTGCGGCCACAGGAGCGGTCGCAGCAGCCCCGCCCACACCACCATCACCAGCCAATCGGGAGAACTCCCGGTAGTCCCACCTGCCAGTCCGGGCCTGCTGGCGCTCCACCACCGCCAGAGCAGACCCAACCTACAGTCTCCCTTCCCACCGCCCTGTAGAATGTAACCCCGCAAGGGTAGGGTCCTCTCCCCTCTGTACCGGTCTGTCACTGTTAGTTTGTTCATTGTATTTTTAACCTGTTTGTATGTAACCCCTTCTCATGTACAGCACCATGGAATCAATGGTGCTCTATGAATAAATAATAATAATATTATTAGGATGCCTTATAAGTAATGTGTCATCAGAAAATTACCTTTTGCACAAAGTAATTGTTGTGTTTTACGTATTTGTTTTTAATATAACGATCTTTATTAGGGTGGAGTAACATTGTTCGAGATTTGCATCAAAACGCCCGGATCGGTCGGTGGCTCTCTTGACCTGAGCATGTCAGCTGCATTAAAATACATGAAGCTGTCACACTAGGCTCAGGAGAGCCACCGTACAGACCGGATCCAGGGATGGTGTGTAGACAGTCCGCGCTGCTTGAAATAATCAGTCAAAAGTCTTTAGGTAAAAGACCGCCCTTCTTTATTTCCACTCCGGGCACCGTTCCTGAGGAAGGAGCTGGTAAAAAGCTCCGAAACGCGTCGGATTAAAGAACTACTTCAACCAGACGATCCATTGTCCTGATCTTCCTTTGGTAGCAGTGTGGATCATACGACACTTCGTCCTTTTATGCTAATCTTCACATTGGACACTGGAGCTACTTTTGGACTCCTTTTTCAGAAGTCTCCTTATCATCAGAGGCAGGATTGCACAGGATCTGTCAATCACAATGGTTTCCTCTGCGATTCCACAATGACTTGGCACACGCTCCATCGATGGTTCATTTTAAAAGTTAATGTCTCAGTCAGTCGATTGCTGCTAATATACCGTAACTGTGGATATCCGGAAACATCAGGAAGTTAGAGAATAAATAGCCCCAGTGACCATTGTTACAAGTGCAATATTTCCAATTTTTATTATAAATACAGATTGTGATATGAAAAAAATATTGCCTTTAAAAAGAAAGTCCTGTAAAGTTAACAGAAAATGATTTAAGCAATGTCATTGTCAGATGACACATTATCATTAACATTGCACCATTAAATGCCCAATTATACATTTTATGCTGCAAAATCCCAGTGCTGTATTATGTGAGACAAGGTAACCTTCATTAGATTTGTATCTTTCAGTCCAATAAAAACATTCGATAGAGTGGCAGCATGTAGAACCCAAAATACAGGCCGATGGGCGACACCGGTGCCTACTTCATGAATGGATGGTGTTCACTGCAAATCAGACACTTATCAGCTATTCTGGATATACCATATTTTTTTTGTCTTATAAGACGCCCCCCATATTTATAGAAGTAAAAAAGAAAAAAAAATGTAATGTTAAATTGAGCCCCAGCTTATAATGCCTGTGTCTGTCTTACAATCAGCATTTATTTCCCTCATCCTGGTACATGACCCCCCCATCTGACATATATCCCTCTATCCTGGTGCAAGGCCCCCCTATGCTGGATATGGCCTTCTATGATGGTACATACCCCCTAGACGGTACATAGCCCCCTATGACGGTACATAGCCTTCAGTGATGGAACATAGCCACCCAAGCTGATGCACAGTTAAAAAATAATAAAAGATCATATTCCCCTTTCTGCATTGCTCCCTGTAGCCGCGCCATCCCTCCGTCCATCTGCTTGTGCCGGCATCCAGTGAGTCATGTGAGCAGTGCATGCAGCGATGACATCACTGTGCTGTGCCGCTCACATGACTGGTTAATAGCACAGACAGCAGGGATGGCGCCGCTGCAGGGAGCGATAGAGAGAGGTGAGCATGATCCTCTATCGCCGGGTTAGTCACTGGTTTCCATGCAGTGAAAGCATGGGATGCATTGACTATCCACATAGGATTGCAAGGGGCTGCAGCTGTAGACGCTAATCCTATGGGTTTCGCTCATTAGTTACTGTAATATGCACCACTTCCCCTGCTAGTAATGGACAGAGGGTTGCTGTGAATATTACATGAGCCTATGAGCAGGCCCACGTGACCTCCTGTTGCCTCTGCAACCCGCTCCAGCCTCCTCCAGCCCCCTCTCCTACAGCACATCATGTATTCGGATTATAAAATGCATCACCCACTTTCTCCCAAAATTTGGGGGAGCAAAAGTGCATCTTCTAATCCGAAAAATACGATATTTGGTTAGCTGTATAAGTGGAACAACCATTTTTAAGGTTTTGGCCTTTTTCTAATTGCTTTTAGAATAGTGCAGGAAGCAGCCATATGAATCACGATATATTCTTACCATCAGAAAAAGCTCACCAAAAAGATAGCCATGAAAGACATCCATTGCACTTAGCAGGAGGTTGCTAGCTCTGCTGAGAGGCAACTCAGGGGTCTTAATCGGGGGTGGTTGTGTCACCTGCGATCAGCCATGCTATGGGGGAGGTGATTGGTGGCATTTATAGACACAAGGTTACCATAGGGCAGTGTCAGTCACACAAGCACGTGTGTCGCATAGTGCCAGTATGCAGCCTATTGGTCACGCCCACGCTATTAGATTAGGCGGGCTGCTCAGCACCATGTACATGCATCACACAAATGAATGATGCCCCCAGAGGGCTGAGCCGCACACTGCAAAAGATAGAAAAAGTGCAACAAACACTAAGGATGATGATGTGAGGTGTTAGTGGATATTTTGGCCAAAATACGCATCTCGTAGCCCACCGTCAAGGGTCCTCCCACTTAGGAGTCCTAACCATATGTCTGATCCCCGGTGATGTCCTCCTCGTGGGCAGTGCGGGAGGATCTGGTAATTGTGAGTTGTGAGCTTCTGGGACCTTACACTGCACCGTGTGACTGAGTCACATGATGAGTCACATGGGTAGGTCCTAGAAGCACCGAACAACTCATAGGTCCTTCTGCTGCCCGGGAGGAAGACATCACCGGGGATCACCGTGGGATCGCGGGGAGGGTAAGTAATTAGATGTTGGTGATGCAGATAGCGCATCAGAAAAACGCCACAAAAATTGATTGTGAGCATACACTGAGGGGTTAAGAGAATGAGATTGTGCTGAAATACCAGAGACAGACAAGTTGGGACCGATTTGTTGGGGAACAAACAGACTTTTTCTCCAATCTTAGACAACCCCCCCTTAATTACTTCCAGGTCTGTTCTTCATAGAATTTGTGAGGCTTTTCACTGTCTGATATTGTCTCTAATGTTTATTGTTGAAGTATTATATCACTTTCTGATTGCTTTACGCATCCTCTATAAAAGTCTATGATATTCCCTGCATATCTGTTAAACTGTAAATAAATATCGGAATACTTCATGCTCTTTTGGATATTTAAAATGATGAAGGATCTAAATCTCTGGTGGACGTTCATGTTCAGAAGCAATAAACTCAATCTCTCTTTATGAGTGTTTACTGAAAATTTAAGACGTGTGGGCTCTAGAGTCGGGTAATGAAACAAAGAGGAAATATCTTAATGAAGGTTCCATGACAGAATAGCCAATTGTGGATTGTTATGTACTAACTCACGTTCTAAAAAGATTAGAAGACACGTTAAAATATACTCATCCTCTCATTAGTCTTACCACTCCCCCCATCTTCGATTACATCAGCCATTTTGGTGATTCTTTGTTTTTGTGCCACATAACTAATTTTAATATTTGGGAATATGATAAAATACACTCGTATGCCCAATGTTCAAAAAGTGGAAATGTTGCTGTAATTATCATGAAGGTAACATGCATTACCAGAGCTAATCATACACATTGGAGCTTCGCCAGTGATGAACAAGGGCTTCCTGCATGCCGCACTTGTAACAATGTCAACCTTCAGAGACAAACCAGCCTCAGTGCTACAAAATGTTGTCTACAAAGTCAATCTTTCATTGGCTCAAAGAGACGAAAGTATGAAGGCACCAATTCTGACTGTGCGGTGGATGTTATGGGAAGGTTCAGCCAAATTTTGCATTGTGCTGGGTAGCCTAGACACTGGTATGAAGTCTGGCATTATCATGATGCAAGTGAAAAGTTCTCTTCTTTTCTTCCCCAAGGCTAGGTTCACATTACCGTTTGTGCCGCGCTCAGGGGGATAGCGTTTAATACATAGGTTTTGGCAGCATAAACGCAGTGCTGCCGCCATGGTAGCGCCGTGTGAATGCTGCCAATGCTCACCTATGGAGAGGCAGCCCATAGCACGGCATCTGACTGAAATCTCATGTTATTTCCTAAGTCGAGAAAAGACGTTGTTGAAAACATCTTTTCTCGCCTTAGGAAATAACGCGAGATTACAGTCAGATACCGGCGTTTGAACCGCGCTAGGGTCCGCATCTCCATAAGCAAGCATTAGCAGCGTTAACGCGGTGCTACCATGGCGTTAGCACCGCGTTAATGCTGCCAAAAACCTATGTTTTAAATTCTACCCCCCTGAGCGCGACACAAACGGTAATGTGACTCTAGCCTAACTCTGTGAAGAAATCCAGACCGGTGAGCTTAAAATCGCGCTGCCTCTTACCAACCCAAGAAACGTGATTTTAACTCCTGATGCTGCACACGAAATGCTTCGAGTTTGAAATAAAATTCACAGATGATCTAATACACCTTGGATTATCCTCTTCTTGGCGATTCTAAGCTCACCGGTTCGGATTCCTCCACACGTGGGTATGAAAATTCTTGGGTGATTTGCTGCAGCCTTGGCTTCCATAGTCTAGGCTCTACTAGTGGTTGCGTCTCACACAATTATATAAGGTGAGTGGTACCGCACTAGGACTCTGGAAATTCAAGCCTTCTTCTGAATTACCGTATAATACTCCAAAAAAGACTGCAGCACTCCGGTTTAGAGGTGTTATATGCCTTTAATAGGCCTTCAGGACGACACTGCGACGTTTCAGCCTCAGGGGGCTTTTTTCTGGCTAGAAGATAGCCCACTGAGGCTGAAACGTCACAGTGTCGCCCTGAAGATCTATTAAAGGCATATAACACCTCTAAACCGGAGTGCTGCAGTCTTTTTTGGTGTCTTATAAGAAGAGCGAAGGAAGGTTTGTTTTTGACTGATTTACACCCATTCACCAGTTGTGCTGCTCATTTTTTGTTATATTACTTCTTCTGAATTAGCTTCTTCATGTAGCATTCAAAATGTAGAGTTCCTCCAGGAACATTTTTTTTCCCTAATCACTGTGCACATCAATGCCTACAGATGAATGTGTCTTAAACCTCTTTACACCCAGAACATAGCTTTTCTTTCACCTTGTCAGGATTCCTTCTTTTCCAGATTACCTTCTTTGCCTCCTCACCCTTACCCAAGATGGCATCTGCTGTCTCATCCTGTCCATGTGATCCTGCTTTCCTGTTTATTTAAGCTCCAGTCCGTCTCCCAGGTTTTTCTTGAAGAGCTGAAGACTCACTTATTCCGTCAAGCCTACAACCTGCCATGAGACCCAGGCGACCGCCCCATGACTGACACTCCCCCAGCCTACTGTATCCCCACCCGCCTCTCGTAGACTATGAGCCCTTGTGGACAGAGTCCCCTGCCCTCCTGTACCTGTATGTCCTGATTGTCTAGAGTTAGTGTACTTGTCCTTGCCTCCCTTATGTAAAGCGCCATGGAACCTAATGGCGCTATTTAAATAATAATAATAATAATAATTCTTGAGTATTTTGCTTGAATCTCTGGCTCCTCTGGTTCCTCTTTGCATCTCCACACTTGTGCTCCATCTCTAGCCATTCCGGGTCAGCTCTTCCCACTTTTTCTGCAGTCTGCTATTCAGCTGATCTTTACCTGCGCTCATAAGAGTGTACAATCTACAATGAGGTGGGGGTAACACAAAGTACAGGTGTTTATTTACAATGAAAGTCCAGCCATCTTGGAGAAATGGGGAGTTGGTAAGGGCTGCATGAGCCGTCAACAGCCAATCTGTGTAGAGCTTTTCGGTTTGGTGGAGCTTGATGGAGAATTAAGTTCAGAGAAGTAGTAAATGGGCTATATATAAAGGACTTCAATTTGGTTTCGGAATAGGCTGCCTGAAAAAGATGTGTTTTTAGGGAGTGCCTAAATTGTGTAAGTTGTGGATAGTCCTAACTTCTTGGGGTAGAGCATTCCAGAGAATTGGTGCAACTCAAGAAATGTTTGGGGGCCCGGAGTGAGATGTTCGGATTACTGGGGATATCAGTTAAAAGTCGTTTGTAGAACGGAGAGAACAGGTAGAGTGATAGATAGAGATTAAAGCAACAATTAAATACCAAGTTACAATATAAATTGTACGGCTATTTTAATCAGGAGCCATGCAATGAACACTATAAGTGACACCACTACATAACACCTTTTTTCTAAACATACATGGTGGTTAGAATTCACTGTTAGAAAGGAAGTCAGAGCGTCATCTCTGATCCATGTATGAAGCAGAACATTAAAGCACCAAGGCATTTTTCAACTGGATGACAGCTCATGAAGACCCTATATATATATTTTTGGTGTCTCATTTATCAAAAATGACATGTATGATCTTTATTTTTTTCTCCCCATACTCTGTGTTTGAAATGCTTCTGAAGGACGTTTGCACTATACATGTATGTAAACTTTCACAGGAGTACATTATGTATAAGGAAGAGCACAACACATATTAGATGAATGGCCATTGACAATATATTGTACATAGGACAAATGCGCTTGACTCAATGATCCTTGGTTCTTTACCATTGCTTCAAAAAGATTATTTCCCACTGCAAAATCTGCAGTTGCCAATCCTTAAATTTACCCCTGGTGGATTCTTTGTGTTGTGTATCCAACAATTGGCAGAGAACATCCTTAACAGTGAAATACAAGTATGATATATAAGCATTTAAGTCACTAGTTATTTTTTGGGATTTGTTGTTCTTTAACAGTACCTTTTAGGTCTTTTTGTCACCTACCACCAATGTGATTCAGATGCCTTCAAGCAGAGGCTGGACAGACATCTGGGATGATTTATTGAATCCTGCATTGAGCAGGGGTTGGACCAGATGAACCCAGGAGGTCCCTTCACACGATGACCAAGGAGGTCCCTTTACACAATAACCCAGGAGGTCCCTTCACACGATGACCCAGGAGGTCCCTTCACATGATGACCCAGGAGGTCCCTTCACATGATGACCCAGGTGGTCCCTTCACATGATGACCCAGGAGGCCTCTTCACATGATGACCCAGGAGGTCCCTTCACACAATGACCCAGGAGGTCCTCCACATGATGACCCAGGAGGTCCCTTCACATGATGACCCAGGAGGCCTCTTCACACGATGCACCAGGAGGTCCCTTCACATGATGACCCAGGAGGTCCTTTCACACGATGACCCAGGAGGCCCCCTCACACGATGAACCCAGGAGGTCCCATCACACGATGACCAAGGAGGTCCCTTTACACAATAACCCAGGAGGTCCCTTCACACGATGACCCAGGAGGTCCCTTCACACGATGACCCAGGAGGTTCCTTCACATGATGACCCAGGAGGCCTCTTCACATGATGACCCAGGAGGTCCCTTCACACGATGACCCAGGAGGTCCCTCCACATGATGACCCAGGAGGTCCCTTCACATGATGACCCAGGAGGCCTCTTCACACGATGCACCAGGAGGTCCCTTCACATGATGACCCAGGAGGTCCTTTCACACGATGACCCAGGAGGCCCCCTCACACGATGACCCAGGAGGTCCCATCACACCAGTGGCGGACCAGGACCCAGGGGACCCTGGTGCAGCCATGGTGAGGTGAGAAGCGGGGGGGGGGGGGGAGTGGCGCTGTTGGCCATCAGCAGTGCTGGCGGCCATCGGAGAGGTGTTTGCGGCGGCTCTCCTACCTGCTGAGGCACGCCGGTGGGAGCCGGAGGGGCAGAGGAGAAGAGGGGTGGGATCAGGCAAGGGAAGCAGGAAGCTTTCTGCTTCCCTTGCCTGACCCTCCTCTCCTCTGACAACGGCTTACGGGGGTCAGCTGGGGTCCCCCCTGCAGGCTTGAAGGGGCCCCCTAGCCGGTCGGGGCCATGGTGCAGCTGAACCAGCTGCACCACGGTAGTTCCGCCCCTGCTTCACACGATGCACCAGGAGGTCCCTTCACATGATGACCCAGGTGGTCCCTTCACATGATGACCCAGGAGGTCTTTTCCAGCTCCACCATGATTCTATGCTTATCCAAAAAGTTAAAGTTGCTTGTTATTTCTCATCTGGTGAAATGAATTATCACAACACTTGGTCCAGATTAGCAGTGGTTATATAGTACAATGAGAATAGCTGGTGTAACAGGGAGATCCAGCTGAAACAACAGAAGGTGTGATGACCAAATGTATCAATAGGAGCAAACTGAGATCATGGAATCAGATGAAGCAGAATAGAATAGTTTTAGCGATGAGGAACTATGGTTCTATGGCCAGACTGGACCATCAGTGTAGAAGAATTCACTAAGCTATTTAATAAAGATGAGACTGTCACAGAGTCCAATACAACACTGACAGCAACAGAGCTGAGCTTGTTACAGAGACCAGGAGGTAAGATAAATAGCAGAGTTAGGTTTGTTACACAATCCAATAAACCCGGGCTGGTCAGCGGTATAATAGAGCTGGATCTGTTACAAAGTACAGTATAGAAATCCTGGTTACCGTCATAGTAAGGTTGGGTTTTTTCACAAAATCAAGTATAGAAGATTTCACCAGTGGAATATCAGAGTATCCTGTGATACAACAAAGCTGAATTTGTCAAGTGATAAATTCAGAAACAATGTAGTTGTCCTCAATAGTGGCATGTATGCCAACTACCTGAATACTCAAACAGAGATCTGCAACCTGCATCAGCCTATAATAGTCTGGGAGCATGACATCAGGGGTGTGCGCCAGGTTGCCCTGGCAAGCCAATATATCAAGTAGAGAATACAGGTTGAAGGGGGAGGACACCGTTCCCTATACTGAATCCAAGAGAGATGAGAAGCATTGCTTCTTCCTAACTCTGCCTAATATGGCTTGAATATTATTAATAAGTGTAGGGTATATCATGCCAAGCCTTTATGAAATGCTACATACGTGTTGCTGTGTAGGAATGTACCCTATTGACAAGGAAAAAGGTAATACTTGTCAAGTTGGCAACACCTTATGTATACAGGTGCAAAAATCTACTATGTATATCTAGAGGGTTGAGAATGCGCACATAGGGTCTTATCCTTTATAGGCAGGTAAATGTGAAAAAATCAGATTTGCTCACCTGGTCAGGTTGTGTAGCACACAACCAGCGTAATCGCTCGAACAATGCAGCTGCTGCAGGGACTGTACTTCCACGAGGTGCGGTACTGTGATCAGGTATTTTGGACGAAGTACCTTAATGTCCGCGCTGCTGCCAGAGAGGAACATACACCAACGACACTGGGACGTCTGAGTACTGGTAGTAGAGGTTTATTTCCAACGCGTTTCGGAGCCACGTACCGAGCTCCTTCCTCAGGGAACATCAAGAGTACACTGGACAGATTTGTATTTATCACAGAAAAGGCGCCAAAAAGATAATTACAGTGACGTCAGTAAATAGGGAGGATCACAAAATGACGTCACAATGTTTATCAACAAAGTTTCGTAGTAAACTGAATATAGTGGTACAATGTTAGGATATAACATGAGAAATAACATATTAGTCATGTAGATATTATACATTTCACCCGATCAAACAAAATCTTACCATATTTACATAAAAATTCATAAAAAATTCATAAAAAATATATTTACATATAAAGTGGTGTAGTGCTGATTAGAACTCATAAAAATAGGCAATATAAATCTTGTATTAAATGTCTTGTGTGTGTCCTCTGTGTTACCCGTTGTGCTATCCATTCTTTTGTATGTTAAATGTAATATAGTAAGTGAAGGTGAATCTGTGAAGAACAAGTATAAGTGCTGTGGTTTTGTGATTGAGATTGTGTGTATTGTCCGACTATATTGGTATTATATTTGTTTTACAGAGTTCAATTAGTATATATCTCTATTTGGATGTCAAATAAGAGTTCCTGGGGGGCAAAACTGTGTAACTACGTACATCTACATATATTTGTTCCCAAGATCATATAACCGTTGGATAAAAGTAACTAAATGACTTTATTCTAAAATTACTGAAACAACAATAAATATGAAAAAAATGAAAAAAATGAAAAAAAAATTTTTTAAATATAAAATCAAGAAAGATAAAAATATGTATTATATTATAAAAATTACCTCTGTCGTGTAAAACAGATTCTGAGCTGATAAAAACTTTTTCTTTATAGGGCATTTTACTAATTAGTAAATTATTACATAAGACCTCATAGGGAACTTTTTGTTTGTCTTTATTGTTCATAGTGTAAAAGGCACCTGCTATTTGAAATGGAGAACATGAGTACAAATTGATAGTTGTATTAGGGTTAATTAGTGAGAACTGAAATGGAGCGGATAATCTACACTGACTACGGAGGAATACATTGTGGTTAGAAAGTATAGAACTAATTCAACAGTCATATTAAAGGGTTAATCCATGAGAACTGAGGTAGAGGGGTTAATTTGCACTGGCTGAGATAAAAATCAAAAAATTTTTTGAGGGTATGGAGATGATTCAGTATATCTCTATATCTACATTTTAGTATAGGCTAACTGAGATTTAAAGAATAGAATTAATGTCATTATAAATATGCCTATGTTTAACTTTATTTACTTTATTATTGGGAGTAACATTAAACATAGGCATATTTATAATGACATTAATTCTATTCTTTAAATCTCAGTTAGCCTATACTAAAATGTAGATATAGAGATATACTGAATCATCTCCATACCCTCAAAAAATTTTTTGATTTTTATCTCAGCCAGTGCAAATTAACCCCTCTACCTCAGTTCTCATGGATTAACCCTTTAATATGACTGTTGAATTAGTTCTATACTTTCTAACCACAATGTATTCCTCCGTAGTCAGTGTAGATTATCCGCTCCATTTCAGTTCTCACTAATTAACCCCTAATACAACTATCAATTTGTACTCATGTTCTCCATTTCAAATAGCAGGTGCCTTTTACACTATGAACAATAAAGACAAACAAAAAGTTCCCTATGAGGTCTTATGTAATAATTTACTAATTAGTAAAATGCCCTATAAAGAAAAAGTTTTTATCAGCTCAGAATCTGTTTTACACGACAGAGGTAATTTTTATAATATAATACATATTTTTATCTTTCTTGATTTTATATATAAAAATTTTTTTTTTCATTTTTTTCATTTTTTTCATATTTATTGTTGTTTCAGTAATTTTAGAATAAAGTCATTTAGTTACTTTTATCCAACGGTTATATGATCTTGGGAACAAATATATGTAGATGTACGTAGTTACACAGTTTTGCCCCCCAGGAACTCTTATTTGACATCCAAATAGAGATATATACTAATTGAACTCTGTAAAACAAATATAATACCAATATAGTCGGACAATACACACAATCTCAATCACAAAACCACAGCACTTATACTTGTTCTTCACAGATTCACCTTCACTTACTATATTACATTTAACATACAAAAGAATGGATAGCACAACGGGTAACACAGAGGACACACACAAGACATTTAATACAAGATTTATATTGCCTATTTTTATGAGTTCTAATCAGCACTACACCACTTTATATGTAAATATATTTTTTATGAATTTTTTATGAATTTTTATGTAAATATGGTAAGATTTGTTTGATCGGGTGAAATGTATAATATCTACATGACTAATATGTTATTTCTCATGTTATATCCTAACATTGTACCACTATATTCAGTTTACAACGAAACTTTGTTGATAAACATTGTGACGTCATTTTGTGATCCTCCCTATTTACTGACGTCACTGTAATTATCTTTTTGGCGCCTTTTCTGTGATAAATACAAATCTGTCCAGTGTACTCTTGATGTTCCCTGAGGAAGGAGCTCGGTACGTGGCTCCGAAACGCGTTGGAAATAAACCTCTACTACCAGTACTCAGACGTCCCAGTGTCGTTGGTGTATGTTCCTCTCTGGCAGCAGCGCGGACATTAAGGTACTTCGTCCAAAATACCTGATTACAAAATCTACTATGTGGCCGATATACAGACATATACAAACACAATGCGGCAGCACAATGTGATTAATATATGAAATATGTCTATAATTGTAAGAAAAACATAAGGTACCTAGTTAGCGATTTTTATTCAAAGAGTATGAAAGCCATCCAACTACGTCAAGGTGCACCTTTAAATATGGATGGTCTCTAACCACTAATTGTCTTACGGTACCTCTATATGTGCAAAAGCTGCGCCACGTGAACAGGGAGTGATTGGTGTGCCAGGCATAGCTTGCAATTACAACCTTAAGGCAGTCTCTGTACATACAGAAATCAGACAAATAGTGGTTAGAGATCATCCTTATTCACAGGTGCCCCTTGATGTAGTTGTTGTTCTGTAGGACGATGTGTCGCTTGATCCGCGCTGCTGCCGAAAGGAACACCAGAAAACCGGAGTATCTGGAAAGATTGTAGCTTTATTGATTGAATAAAGCTACAATCTTTCCAGATACTCCGGTTTTCTGGTGTTCCTTTTGGCAGCAGCGCAGATCGAGGGACACATCGTCCTACAGAACCGTTCTTGCACCGCGGTGACCCGTGCATGTGTGAATCCTGCAGCAGCTGACCCCTCGAGCTCATACTAGGTTGTGGGTATACACAACCGGACCAGGTGAGCAGATTCTGATATTCACTGCACTCTTTTCATACAAAGGTAAGACCCTATTGCGCATCATCTCACAATTCCTTTGATGTAGTTGTTGGCTTTTGTACTCTTTAAATAAAAATCGCTGACATGGGTACCTTATGTTTTTTAATGTTTACAGCAATATTTCATGTATTTAATAATCGCAGTGTGCTGCCGCACCGTGCTTATAGGGGTAAAAATAGGGCTTCATTAAAGGGAATGATCCTAATATGTATCAGCAGTGGTTGGATTTCATGCCTCTAGTTATAGACACGTCCTTCTTTACCTTTCATAAAGGAAACACGGTTTTACAATATTGTCAGATGTTTATACGTGTATAACGAAGGCCAGGCAGGGATTCTGATGTGAACTGAAGTAAGTCAAGGATTTTATTTGCATATCATAATAATGAATTACATTTTTTGATTGAAATCTACGAGTCCCAGATGATATATGCACGGTTGTAAGGTGGAAACATTGTTTACATCAAAGGTCCCCAACTCTAGTCCTCAAGGCCCACCGACAGGTCATGTTTTTAGCATTTCCTTAGATTGCACAGAGGTTGAAGTCATAACCTCGGCAGCTGATTCAGTTATCATTTGTGCAATACTGAGGAATTCCTGAAAACATGCACTGTTGGTGGGCCTTGAGGAGTGGAGTTGAAGACCTCCGGTCTAAATCCATCACTAGGTAGGACTATGGTGCTTGGCAGGGGTGTAACTATAAACTGGTGCCGGGGTTGCAATCACACCCAGGCATTGGAGCCTAGGGGCCACAAAAGTCCCATTGACCTATAAAAAAACAATGCTATTAAAGATTTGCAATAATTGGGGAGACCCATTGGAGCTTTCACATCGGGGTCCATGAGCTTCAGGTTATTATTATTATTTTTTATTTATATAGCGCCATTAGGTTCCATGGCGCTTTACATGAGGATGAGGGAGACAAGAACAAGTACACTAAGTCTAGCGATCAGGACGTACAGGTACAGGAGGGAAGGACCCTGTCCACGAGGGCTCACAGTACACCACGGAGGGGTGGACCTACGTGGTGCAGCTGGTTCAGCTGCACCAGGACCCCGATCGGCTAGGGGGCCCTTCGAGCCTGCAGGGGGGCCCCCAGCCGACCCCCGTAACCGATATCAGAGGAGAGGAGGGTCAGACAAGGGAAGCTCCCTGCTTCGCTTGCCTGATCCCGCCCCTTCTCTCCTCTGCCCCTCTGCCGCACTCTGCATGCACCCGGCGCGGCTCATCAAGTATGAAGGTATGAGAGCCGCATCTCCAATAACGCACCCCCCGCACCTCGCGACGGCCGCCAGCACCCCCCCCCACCCACCGATCCTTGCCGACGGCCATCAGCACCCCCCGGCCGCAACAAGGCTGCACCAGGGCCCTCTGGCTCAAGGTCTGCCACTGACCACGGGTGATGGTGCACACATCTCTTATTGAATTCCCTGATTTTCTGCAGTATAATATTACATTCTTAGGAGTGTTCCTAAAATCCGGAGATGCATGATGCTATCTGAGCAGTTTATCAGCTGCTTATTTTATTGGATATAATATGATTATAACAAGTGACAGCATTTTTATGCATAATTTCCATACATGTGTACTTTATGTTGAGCTACTAATACTGACTTAGTTGATCCATAAGTTACCTACTAATACAGCAATACCTTATTACCAATCATCATGACAAGCTATCCAGCATCTTTTTTTTATCTCCAGATGGTAATTGGCTCTTTGTTCTTTATGCCCGTTACTTTGGCAGTCTGATGGGATATATCGGTGTACAGGGAATTTTCGCTTACAGAACAATGACTTCTCAGGTTATGGAAAGACCATAAATTTTGTGATGTTTCTCATTAATGATGTTAATGACATCACAATTAGCTTTATATACAAAGAACTGACTGTTTTATCCAACACCTGTTGCTTTTCTTTTGCCTTTTTCTTTAGGGACTTTAGGTTGGTAACATTACAATAAGATTTCCTGTTAGTAATTTTATGATTTAAACATTACAAGGATGATCATTAGAATTTTTGCATACAGAAGAGGGTTTTTAAATATTCCAAGAAATTACATAGTGAGAATAGCTATGGGAAAATCAACAATGAAGTCATTCGACAATGTCTTCAAATCAAGGAATGTTTCACAGGCAATAAATGCATAGTCTGTTTTTTTTCTGTAGTAACATATGGAAGTGAAACATGGTCGATAAAGAAACAAGACAGAAGAAGAATCAACTCTTTAAAATGTGGAGCTGGAGAAGGTTGTTATCAATATCAATCTCCCACCTTGATTACTGCAACCTCCTGCTCACCGGCCTCCCCGCTACCTCCCTTGCACCTCTCCAATCTATTCTAAACTCCACTGCCTGACTAATCCATCTGTCTTAATTCTACACCCCTGTCTACTCCCTCTGGCAAGCCCTTCACTGGCTCCTGATTACTCTGAGATCCAGGTATAAAACACTAACCATGACATACACAGCCATCCACAACCTGTCCCCTCCATGCATCTCTGACATGGTCTCCTTTTACCTACTCTCACGCAGCCTGCGATCTTCCCAAGAGCTCCTTCTCTACTCCCCTCTTATCTCCTCTTCTCACAAACGCATACAAGATTTCTCCCATGCATCTGCTATACTCTGCAACTCTCTGCCCCAACACATCAGACACTCACCTACCCTGGGAACCTTCAAAAGTATCCTGAAGACCCACCTCTTCCGTCAAACCTACAACCTGCAATGAGACCCTGTCCACCGCACCGTCTCACGAAAGGCCGTACCCCCTCCTACTGTATCTCTACCCATCCGTCTTAGGCTAGGGTCACACTTCACTAAGTTTTTTAAGGTTGTTTTTGACAGCCTGCGTTTTTGGGCTGCATTTTTACTGTTAGCTCTGGAGCAGCCTTAAAAAACGCAAGCAAAAACGCATGGTATCATTTGGTGGCATGCATTTTCGCATGCAATTCCCATAGGGCCCCATGTTACAAAAACGCATGCGATTTTGACTACACACCAAAAAATGCAGCATGATGCATTTTTTGGTGCTGAGCCAAAAAACGCCTCCAATAAACGTTTTTTTTGCATTCGGGCCTATGGATCCATTTTTCCAAGCGTTTGTCACAAAAGACAAGTGTGAAAAACTCATGGAAAAAAACGCATCCACGACACCAGTGTGACCCTAGCCTAACACTGTGAGCCTTCACAGACTGGGTCCTCTCCCCTCCTGTACCTGTATGACTTGATTGCCCACACTGATTGTACTTGTCCTCATCTGCCCTTTCCATATGTAAAGTGCCATGGAATCTAATAGCGCTAATAATAAATAATATAATAATAATAATACCATAGATGATAAGAGCAAGAAACAAATCAATTTTGGAACAAATCAAGCCAAACATGTCACTTGAAGCAAGGATCAACAAGCTATGACTTGTCTCCTTTGGACACATTATATGAAGAGAGAAATCACTGGAGATGGACATTATGGTCGGAGGAATAGAAGGTACAAGGTGAAGAGGAAGACCAGCAACCCAATGGCTTGCAAGAATAGAAGGAACAAGGTGAAGAGGAAGACCAGCAACCTGATGGCTCTGAAGAATAGAAGGAACAAGGGAAGAGGAAGACCAGCAACCTGATGGCTCTGAAGAATAGAAGGAACAAGGTGAAGAGGAAGACCAGCAACCTGATGGCTTGGAAGAATAGAAGGTTACAAGGTGAAGAGGAAGACCAGCAACCTGATGGCTCTGAAGAATAGAAGGAACAAGGGAAGAGGAAGACCAGCAACCTGATGGCTCTGAAGAATAGAAGGAACAAGGTGAAGAGGAAGACCAGCAACCTGATGGCTTGGAAGAATAGAAGGTACAAGGTGAAGAGGAAGACCAGCAACCCGATGGCTCTGAAGAATAGAAGGTACAAGGTGAAGAGGAAGACCAACAACCAGATGACTCAGTAGAATAGAAAGAACGAAGCAAAGAAGAAGACTAGCAACCCAATGGTTTGACAATGTCAAGATAACGGTGGAGAAGACCCTGGTAGACCTATCTAGGCTTGGACAAGACAGTCTTCCTACAGAGCATTTATCTATCAAGTCACCATGGCTCAAGATCAAGCTAGAGGCCAGTACATAATAATTAACATGGTAGTTTCTCTTTCTTTCTTGCACAATTCTAAGGTGTTAAAGGATATATATTGTACACTTATGCTTGTTGAAGTTAAAGTTTTCCAGTGGATCTATAGTAAAAAGGTAAAAATAAGTTTAACAATAGAAAAAGAAACGACAGCACTTTCCTTCAGTTTAATTCAAACGAAGTCCTTCATCAAGCATCGAACGATCATTTCATTCAAATGAACTTCAACGAGTCCAGTTCAATTGAATGAAATGATCGTTGTCCAACCCCTCGGCACCCTGTCGTCCTTTCCCTCCCCTCACTTTTGGGCCCACGTCCCCGCCTGTATGATGAAGCACTTTATTTGAATTAAACTGAAGATCACACTATCGGTGAGTACTACCGTTTCTTCTTATTGCTGATCTAGATTGCCCCTTTGCTGGGATCTTGGATTGTGCGCCTGTGACGGCTTCACTCCAGCTTCATGGGATATCAGTGGTGGACGTACTGCACAACGCGTAACGAGGTTGGTGCCAAATATCTTTTGTCCTATCTCTATCATGTATAAAAATAAATTTAAAAACTTGTAAAGATATTTAAAAAATAAAAGAAAAAGTAAACTTGTACCCTTCCAATACCTGTTTGTTATGTAAAAAAATAAAAATAAACCATTAAAGATACACAACTGATTTTGCTACATCTGTAATAACTTGTGACTGAATGCGTAGGTCGCAGGGATGACCGAATAGGTTGACACTTGAAGAGGCACATTTTGCTGTTGTCCATAAATGATGAAAAACAGAGAACTTGCTAAAGCCTCGCTAAGGGCCCTTTCACATCAGCGGTAATTTGAAATCGCGGCAGATGCGGTGAAAAAAACGCATCTGCCGCATAGCCGCCGCATACGCTGCACTTGCGGCGCGGTTGCGGTAATCGCCATAGTAAGTATAGGGGGACTTGCGGCAGGTGCGGCAAGTGCGGTTTTGCACTTGCGGCAGGTGCGGCCGCGAAAAAAAACCGCGGCTGACCGCGGCGGCGGCTATGCGGCGGCTATGCGGCAATCGCGGCAGATGCGTTTTTTTCACCGCATCTGCTGCGATTTCAAATTACTGCTGATGTGAAAGGGCCCTTACATGGTTAGTATTCAAAACCTCTGCCCAATGGGATTACTTTGACCCCATCATTGTGACATATGCTTGTAAAGTGCTGCAGAAAATTAGACAGGTCTGGTTGACCCGTTAAACCTTACCACTGGACTGAGGATGATAAGCAGACGAGAAGTTCAAAGCTTTGCGTGTAGCTCTCCAGAACCTGGACATGAATTGGACAACCCTGTTGGATATGATTTGAAAAGGTAGTAAATGGAGAAGGGAGATGTGCCGGATGAACTTCTCAGCGAGCTGGGGAGCAGATGTAAGACCAGACAAAGGAGTAAAGTGGGTCATTTTTAACAATCAGCCCACTACCACCCAGATAATGGAGCAATCAGAGGATACAGGAAGGTCCAAAATAAAGTCCACCGCCAAGTGCTGCCAAGGAACTGATAGAACGGGAAATGGAAGGAGACGTCCTGACGGAAGTTGTTTGTTCGGAGACTAGTTCCGTGTGCAAGATGGACAGGTAAAGACAAATTCCACAGTAACCCAATCAACTAATAATACCAATTTATTCAGGCCAACTGGTGAATGTCGTTAAAGAAGGTCAGAATTGCTGTTTTTTTATTCATCTGATTTCCTAAAAATTAAATAAGAAGAAATGGAACAAAAAAAATCACATGTGCTGAAAAACAGTACCAATGAAAATGTCAACACATTCAACAAAAAACAGGCATTCACACAACTCTGTCAAGAGAAATATGAAAAAGTTTTAGCATCAAAATATTAAATAGAAAAAAATACTTCATTATGCAAAATTATCCAAAAACAAAAAATAAATTATCTGGTATCGCCTCACACATCATTATGAAAAAATAGTAAAAGTTTTTCAACACAGCACAGTATATGTCTCTAAAAATGGAACTAACGTAAAATGATAACTTGTACTACAAAAAATCAAATCTATATATAGGTGCATATCAATGTATTAGAAAATCATCAAAAAGTTAACTTATTTCAGTAATTCAATACATAAAGTGAAACACATATTATATAAAGTCATTATGAAGTGATCTATTTCAAGTGTTTATTTATGTTAATGTTGATGATTATGGCTAAGGGGGTCTTCACACCACGGTTTTGCTGATTTAGAGTTATCCGGTCTGAACCGGACAGCCCCGGATCCGATTACGACCCCATAGTATTCCTATGGGGCTGGATGGCACCTATTTGCCATCCAGTTTCCATCTGTCTGGGAGGGTCCAGGAGAATTCGGATTTTTCTCTCGACACAAAATCGCAGCTTGCTGCGATTTTCTGTTCCGGGGCAAAAATCTGCACAAATTCGGATCCTCAGTATCCGGCGCATTCTGCGCCCCCTAACCATGGGAGTCTATGGCGCGGATCGCGCCGGATCTGACATAAAATCGGTCCGCTCTCAGACGCCGGGTGCTGAGTCTCATCGCTGGCCTGCGCTGAACTTCAGCACCATGGTGAACTCCCCGCTGATATTTCAGGACCGTGGCTAGTTCCGCTAGCCAAATTTGAAATTTCATCAGGGACAGCTCCTGATCCCTGCGATCTGCCAATTCGGCAGATTTGCCCTCAGGTTCTGTTATATTCAGGCTGTCAGGTTCTGACAGGTGCTGCCAGCAAAACATCGGACTGGACCTGATGGACCAAAACCGTGGTGTGAAGCCGGCAATACAGCCAATTAAAAGCCAAAGGTCATTATCTCAGAAAATTAAAGTAGAGAGGATGAAGGGTCTGAGAGATAAAATATGACCTAAATAGGTATCAGAGGCTTCACCTTGTGTGGTTGTGAGAGTCACAACCACTATAAAAGCAGATCACGCTGCTGCAGTCCCCAGCGTGGAGGATGAAGGTTTAAACACCACGCTGCCATATTCCACAAGACATCAAAGGGTGAATATAATATTGATTTATTAGTCAATGCGCTTCTCGGCTCCCTGGCCTCTTCTTCAGGACAAATTAATATCATATTGCCATGTTTCAGGGAGCCCTGAATTACGTTGACTAATAAATCAATATTATATTCACCCTTTTAAAGTCTTGTGGAGTACGGCAGTGTGGCTTTAAACCCCTTACTTTAAATTTCTGAAATAATGACTTTTGGGTTTTAATTGGCTGTAAGCCATAATCATCACACATTAACAGAAATAAACACTTGACATAGATCACATTAACCCTGGATGGACACTAGAGAAGAAGTCTTAGATCCTTAGAAATGGTGTCACTCTTTTTATTTTAGTTATACATCTCTGAATATTATTGAAAAACAATTACAAATTAGAAAAAAAATTGAATTTGACAATTTCTTCCTAAAACGTGCATAGCTTTTGTACGTAAATGTTAATTATCTGTAGTAAAGTTATTTCTGCAAAATAAGAGTTCACTCCTATACAATTGCTTGTTCTCTTTTCAGATCAGCAACACATGGGTTTTACTAAACAGAATTACTAAGTCAGATGAATAATTCCTGTTATCATGAGATATTCCCCTTTGCACAAGTTGTACATGGAAAACTTTGCAATTCATCAAAATGAATTGTTAATTGGTTGAAAAAAGTGATTGACTTGAATACCTGTACCGAAATAAAAGGCCTCTAATGTAGCTATATCTAAAGCCAGCAACCGTTTGGCTTGTTTTGCCATGCATCACTATCTTTGGGATACACCATTAAGAAGATGATCAATTCCCTTGAAATTTTTAACTGAAGCTGACAATGCTATAAAATCACCGATAGCGTAATCCCCAGCGCACCAATCCTCCACTGCTGCCTCCAGGGAGTCCCTCTGATCTCTGCCCACCGGATTCAGCAACTGCAATGGAGTGTGCAATTATTAAAGTATCAAATTCAAGTTCTCTGAGATAGAAACTATAAAATTGGGCTTCTATGTACAGATAAACAAAATTCAAAGCGAACCTCCCGTCAGATTCATGTTGTAACCATGAATCAGACCATGGCTGCGATATTGAAGCTTTGTATGTTAAAGAGCCCGTTACACGCTACGATGTCATTAACGATATCATTGGTACGTCACGGGTTTTGGGACGGAGCAAAGACGTCGTAACGTCGTTGACACGCAGAATTAACCAACGATAAGTCGGCCGATCGTTCATCGGAGGTTTATGAACTGGAGCATAAATCAGTCGTTCATCGTTCGTTCAACCTGCAGCATGGGTGTGTGTGACACCTTGATAACGATGTCGTTAACGACTTCCCTATTCAGAACTGGAGGACATAGTCAACCAAACGATTGCAATTATCGTTCGCTTGTCGCGGAATCGTTGCTGCGTCATTCTCGATATCGATACGTGTGACACCTCACTAGTGATCATTGAACGTTGTTCCAGTGATGTAGGTCAAGTCGGATGGTTGGTCGGTTTGCCGACACATTGAAGCGTGTAACCCAGGTTTTACCAAGAAAAGTTGCCGTTTTCAGAGATAAGATGCTTTGAAAAGTTATTGGGGACTATCACTAGTCCAATTCAGATCTGAGAGGCTCCTTCTGAAACCAAGTATCCCTAGACTTACAGGTCTCTCCATGTATGTATAGGTAGATAAAGTATATGTCAGTCTAGGAGAGTAGCAATAAACTGTGGAAAAGAAAAGCACAATAGGATCTTACGCAGGAGAGGAAGGATTAGCAGGGAAGCGATATGGTGCTCACCTTGTATAGTTGTGACTCCACAACCAAATGAAAGTATTAGAGGCAAGTGCCGAAGAAACCACATGCACCAGGCAAGTCCATTATGCAGGATATCAGGAAAAATGGTATCAAATTCATGCTGCTGTCAAATAATCCAATTCAAGCGATCGATGTAGCAATGGTGGTTTATTCTATGTTTTTCAGAGTGAACCCCACTTTTTCATCAGAAAATATACACCAAGTGCTTATCCTGCATAGTCAGGAGAGTGAAGCATGGAGAAACCACTGTTTCACGTGAGGACCAGATGAGGGGAATGGAGCAGGAAGGGATAACAGGCAAGGGCAACTAGGAGGCTAGTCTCACCCTGGACTTGAGGTCCCTGACTGTTCCTGAAGGTACCTCTGAAGGAGAGGAGGTTTGGGCCACCACCCTTTCCCTCAACTCCTTAACCTGCCCTCTGCTAAGAACCCGTACCTCCACCCACGGACAAAGGAAAAGGACACCACTCCAATGAAAGGAGACAACAGTTGCTCCAGCAGCAGTCTGCTCAGCACAGGTCCAAGATGAGAATAAACTCAATCTGTGACACCTAGTGGAGGGAAGTGGAGGTATTTTAATGCTAGGCGATTGGAGATCTGAGTGTTTAAGACACACCCCTCCATCTCCACCTACGCTTTGACTCACTCCTCCACATAAAGAGCGCACCAAGCATACTAAGTAACTCAATTAAATAGTACAACACCAACACTCCAGGCCTGTAAAGGCAGTCAATACGTATATCACCCCTTCCCCTTTTACGAGAGGTCTCTGGACTCTAAACGGACACATCTGGCAATGGTCTAAGCTTCCTGAGTGATGACCTGTGGAAGATATTATGGGTACATAACATCGGAGGAAGTTCTAACTGGAACAGTACAGAGTTGCTTGCATGAGGAAGCGAGGCACCAGCGCTACAACCCCAGACAGCACAGCCGGGTACACAGTGTTCCAGGGACCAGTGTTGCTCAGTCAGCAAGAAGCATGATTTAAATGAGATGGACAACCGCTATACGCGCGAAACAGTGTGGATGGACCATAATAAAGTAATCAGCTTGACCGCAATAGAAACAAGACCTCCCAATTGATGAACTCCAGATAGGCTGGTATCATATTCCCCAACAGCTTAGGTAAATCAGAACCCACATATATAACCTCCGCAGCAGGGATGGGCACCAGGGGCAGCTTTGGTTCAGGTCTCTCTTTCAGGCATCTGTCCAACCTAATAGCAAGCGCTATAGCAGCCTCCAGCCACTCCGGAGCAGCATAATGAGTCATGGAAGATCATGAATATACTGGGGCAACATGGAAAGAGCAACAGCATGGAGTGTGAAATCACATGAGGGGTGGGGTCAGCATGTAAAATGGCAGCATGGGCTGTGGGATTAGCATTAAAAGCAGTAAGGCGTGGGATCAGCATGGTTGGATCAGCAAAGAAAAAGGAAACATTTAAATGAGGTAGCATGGGTCATGGGGGCAGTATGGAAAAGAGAACAGCCTGTGGGGTGGCATCATTATGGAAAAGGAGACAGTCTAAGGCAGTGTTTCTTAACTCCAGTCCTCGGGATCCACCAACAGGTCGTGTTTTCAGGATTTCTTAGTATTGCACAGATCCCCAGTGCAGGTGATTAAACTAACACCAGCGCAATACTAAGAAAATCCTGAAAACATGACCTGTTGGTGGGTCCCGAGGACTGGAGTTGAGAAACACTAGCCTAAGGAATAGGATCACTATTAGGGATGAGCAAACTTCCCATAAATATGTTCACCAATTTCAAATTCGTCATGAACATTGCAGATTCGGATTGCGATTGGAAATCCAAACTTTTTTCAAAAAACTCACCAAACACGGCTTTGGGAAAAAAGTTTGACATTTATAAAAGCCCTAAAACGTTCCCGCTTTGTTTGGGGCCAAAATGCTTGCTGGAAGATCTGTTGGCCAAGAGCAACACCTAACCTTATGGTTAGGAGTGTTCCTGTCATCAGGTCTATCGGCTTGTATCAAGCTGTAGAATTTTTTTGAACTTTAAATAAATACTTTTAAGCTTCTGGGAGTTTGCCAGTGCTTTGACACCTGCAGGGTGTGAATTATGGAAACTGTCCCAGATGTTGCAGCAGCTGTGAAGTCCAGGAACCTTACAATGTCGTTAAACATCCATTTAAGAAACCTTTATATTTTATTTTTTATTTTTTGGGGAAAATGTATTTATTTGCTTATTTTATTATTTATTCTTATACATATACATCAGTTACACACGGGAAATAAGATCATTATGGATTTTGTATTAAATCACTATTATTATTATTATATTTTATTTTTTGAAGAGCAAACCTTTATTATGGCAGAGGGTCAGCAACATGCGAGGCCACTTTTCTGCACCTATTTGCTATCAATTCAATAAAAATAGCATATGTCCATTGCTTAGTTCTGATGGGGCTCTGCTGTATTTTTGGTCACCATCATCGGTACAGCAGGCAGGTACAGGCTGCCACCAACCTCCAGCTGCCTAGTTTTACCTGACTGGTAATTAAAATACAGGAGAGTCCTTTTTTTTAATTATGTGGATTTTCATATATTTTTGGTTGGCAGCCAGGTACAAGTAGGCAGCTGGGGGCTGAAATGCTCAGCGAGGGGAGGCCCGAGAATTCTTCCCCCCGCTGCGTATTTCAGCTCACAGCCACCCCAGAAAATGGGCATTCATAGAAGCACCATTATTTGATGTTGGACCTGACTCTTCCAGATGCCCTGTGGTGGTGGAAGACTAGCTAACAAAGGGGTTAATGCCAGCTCAATATTGCCACCTGGCACTAAACCAGGGGTTCCTATTGTCGGGCCAATGTTAGACCCAGCCATTAGCAATCTCAAAGTAAATAGGAAATAATATAGCAAAGAGAGAATAAATGCAAATTGAATTGTTTGGGATCTACCGAATTTGATAACAAACCAATCAGTAGAGGAAACTCCTAATTTATGTATTCCCAAAAAGTTAAAACTTGAATGCCTAATGAATATTCAAAAGCATCCATTCATAAAGCTACATTGAATATATTTATATTTATTCCAATATTAATGGTATAGAAAACCTAGAAAATGAACATTTTAGGGACAAACGCTCACGGAAATGTAAGTAGCAATTTATATTCAATGTTTTCCGTCTGCTCCTATCCAGCCCATCGAGGTAACGATTATTCTTCTTATCTGAGATAACTTTACCTGTGACTTTGGGATGTATATTTCTCATAAAGTGATAATTACTGGACATATTGCTGATACATCAGAAAACACGGAGAATCTATTAGCCTGGTTAGATATTGTACACTTGCATTTTTCATCTCTAATTGATAGGACTGATGGTAACTTTGCTTTGATGTAGATCAACAATATGAAATGAAGAACTAGAATGTCAGATAAGACCCGATTTTGGTGCAACAGATGCAAAAATCCTATTAACATGTTCTTTATGATAGACCAAAGGAATAAAAATGTCCAGTCTCGTCAGCAATGTGAGTTCATCAATTGCTTTGCAAGGATTTTCTACATAATTAGAGGAAAAGAAGTTATATCTTGTAGTTTGATACTGCAAAAAATGCTTTTTTTCTTTGTATATATTTCGTTATGATCTGGTTACACTTATAATTCCAATATTTATTTTCTAAAACAAAGTCACCGTGGTGTAATGGTAGGGGGGTTACAGACAGGGGTGTAACTACAATCGCACCCGGACCCTCGAGCTTAGGCAGGGGAGCACCAAGCCCCACTGCTGCCTGAGCCGCTGCAGTGATTACCAGGGGGTGGGGGGGTGCTGGTGGAGCCCAGCGCTGCCGCCCCTTCTACATTGGAGCCGCGTCAGTGATTACCGGGGGTTTGGGGTGCGTTGGGGGGGTGCTGGTGGAGCCCAGCGCTGCCGCCCCTTCTACATTGTTGCTCCTCCGGCGGGTCGCCGCCTACCTGCGGTGAGCGGGGTGAGCGGCCGGCGCCATGACAGGGGGAGGCTGTGTGCATGAGGCGCCGCCCCCTTCTGCACTGCCGCTCCCCCTGCCTCTTGCCACCTGAATGACAGGGCTCACACTGTCCAATGGACGGTGCGGCCCTGAGCTTAGGGGGCCCACAAGTCTTCTTGGCCTATAGGAAAAGACCAATACTATTGAAGATTTGCAATAATTGGGTGCCTTGTTGGACATTTTTACATTGGGGCCCATGAGCTTCAAGTTACACCACTGGTGTACAGGCAGTATCGGCGTCTAGGCCCAGATTTCAGTAGTACAGGGTGGGCCATTTATATGGATTCACATAAATAAAGTTGGATTCAAAATGGCCGCCCCATCTGGAAAGTTTTCCCCCTCCCATATACTAATGTGCCACAAACAGGTCGTTGATATCACTAACATTCCCATTTTATTTAGGTGCATCCATATAAATGGCCCACCCTATAAATGGCCAAGCCTGTACAACGGCCACTCTAGCATATAAGAATTCATATTTAAAAATAATAATAATAGTAACAATACTCAGTGGATTGAAGGAACCAGAACACCACAATAGTGTGAACTGTGACAAAAGAATGCTTCTCAGCTTTTATTTGTTTCAATGGGAGTTGAGCTGCGGTAGCAAGGAGTGGTCACTACACAGTGTATAGGATTTGGTGTTCTGGCTCCATAAATTATGTGCTTTCTGGTAAAAACTGATCAATATTTATCCACAGGATTCAGCCCAATTCACCTACCTTGAGGAGAATGCTTCTAAATTGAATGCAATTTGCCTCGTTAATGAGAACATGAACTGTAACACCACACATTGGTAGTAGAAATCCTAAAAATGAATATTGACCCTCTATCGAGCTTTATCATATAACCAAGGATATAAGCCAAATCCTATTCCCAATTTGCAGTCACATTGTTTCTGAGTATTTGCTCTTTGTCAGTGCAAAGTATGGGATCTGATTTGACTAGGTGAGACGCCAAAACCGGGGATCTGAAGAAATGTGATAGTACAGGTCTAAGTTGAAAGGAACTGTTAGGCCTCTTTCGCATCTCTGCGTTGATGAATTACCTGCGTTTGCCTGCCCTGCGCTAGTGCGAAAGCAAGCACAGGTCCAGTTTAATGCAAACGCAGGCAACTGCATTAATGCAGAGATGTAGTTCTCCTGTGCTCGTCTGCGCTTGGTGCCCACATTACCTTCTATGGCCAAGCGCAGGAGCCAATGACTCACCGTGGCCGGGACTCCGGTTTAGACAGGCAGTAGCTTCTTCCTCCTTGTCACGGGTGGACAACGCCTGCCGGTAGTGGGGCCCGGTGAAGTGCAGATCAAAAAGTTGAAGACGTCTTGTGGGAACAGAATAAAGGGTTAATTTGTCGTGACGCCACCTATGAGTAGTTCGGTAACTTTACCGACGCTGCGAGGCCTCCGGGGGATGGACAGCAGCAAGATGGAACGCTCCCCACAGGCTAAACGGTAATCCCCGAAGATGCTTAAGATGTTGTGCGGCAGCTGCGGTTACCCTGTGTGCTGACGGATGTAGTCATAAGGAAGCACGGACACTGTAAGTCTCTGTAACGGGTAATTTACTGTAACCAGCAAGCAGTACATGGCATACAGTTAACGGGTAGTGGACCGGGTGGACTCAGCAGTGATAGGTGTCCCTCAGAGATCCGCAGTGTTCCTCCATTCTATCTAAGTGTTGCCGTTGTCGCCCAGGAATACCAGGTCGGGTACAGGGAGGCTGCTTCGATTCCCTATCCAAAGTATGCGTGATGGATGTTTTGGGGAGCCTTGGGTCCCTTGGTGGGTACACCGCTGGTTAGACGACTGGTGAGGTGCTCCTGTAAAGCTGCTCCTCCACGCCTCTGGTTCGCATAGCAGAGCTGAACTGCTGCTAGCTTCGGTACCGGCAAACCGGCTGTAAATTGGGCACGGGAGTTTTTGGAGACCCGTATGTTGCTGCCCGTAGTTGGGTTGGTAATGCACCGGGAGTAATGGTGCTCAACTGTGGTGATGGTAGGGAGATGGCCGGTAGAAGATGGCCAGGGGGCTGCACCAACTGTGCAACCCCCTCTCCTAGGTTGCAGAGCTGGGAATCTGCAGGGGTCTTCTAGGTTGCTGTTACACCTTCAGCCCTCGAACTCCAACTCTCTAAGCTGGACTAAACTTCCACTACACACTACCCTTGCACTCCGCCCACCAGGACCCTGATTGGCCCTCTATGCTAGGTGATGCATGCAGAGTATGGATCTCTAAGTTAACCAGATGACTGCTGGGTCAGAGGATATTGCTGCTGCATTTGTGGCTGCAATACCCTCCTGTGACGCACTCATTGCGGGGCGTCACACCAACATCCCCGAAGCGCAAGTGCGAAGTGCCTGATGTTATCGCGCATGCGCTTAGTCAGACGCACCCGGAAACGTTGAAAGCAGCGTTTCTGGGTGCATTTGACTAAGCGCATACGCAATGACGTCAGACACTTTGTACTTGCGCTTCGGGGATGTTGGCTCCTGCGCTCGGCCATAGAAGATAATGGGGGCACCGAGTGCAGACAAGTGCAGGAGAACTACATCTCTGCAATGATGCAGTTGCCTGCGTTTGCATTAAACTGCACCTGCGCTTGCTTTTGCGCTAGCGCAGGGCAGGCAAACGCAGGTAATTCATCAATGCAGAGATGCGAAAGGGGCTTTAGACTGGAAAGAGGGGTATACAAATACATATCAGGAAAATGGAGCAACACTACAGGCGTTCACACTCAGGCACTGTTGGACACCAGCTTTATTTAACAAATTTTGCAGCATAATGTAGGGCCCAGTGTGAGAAAGCTGGGTCTCCCTCAGAGGTCATGGGTCTTCCAGCAGGACAATGACCCAAAACACACTTCAAAAAGCACTAGAAAATGGTTTGAGAGAAAGCACTGGAGACTTCTAAGGTGGCCAGCAATGAGTCCAGACCTGAATCCCATAGAACACCTGTGGAGAGATTTAAACATGGCAGTTTGGAGAAGGCACCCTTCAAATATCAGGGACCTGGAGCAGTTTGCCAAAGAAGAATGGTCTAAAATTCCAGCAGAGCATTGTAAGAAACTCATTGATGGTTACTGGAAGTGGTTGATCGCAGTTATTCTGGCTAAAGGTTGTGCCACCAAGTATTAGGCTGAGGGTGCCAATACTTTTGTCCGGCCCATTTTTGGAGTTTTGTGTGAAATGATCAATGTTTTGCTTTTTGCTTCATTCCTTTTGTGTTTTTTCATTTAAGACAAATTAAATGAAGATAATAATACCAAAGAATTTGTGATTGCAATCATTTTCGGAAGAAACTGAGTATTATCTGACAGAATTGCAGGGGTGTCAATACATTTGGCCACAACTGTATATACTGCATGTCCCCATCCTGGTACATATGATCCCCTTCCTGGTTCATATAGTTCTCCTCCTGGTACATATGGTCAGCATCCTGGTATATATATTCTTATCTTGATATATATTGGGCATCATGGTATTTATGTCCCCAACTTGGTATATATGATCCCCTTCCTGGTACACATGGCTCTTCTCCTTTTACATATGTCCCTGTCCTGGTATATATGTCTCCATTCTGGGAGCATGCTGGATATATGCCCTTCTGGTATATAGCCCTACTGGTATTGCCCTCTATCCTGGATATAATATGTCCCTATCTTGGAATTATGTCCCATCCTGGTATACAGGTTCCATCTGGTACATATGGGGAATCTTGGTATATAATATCAGTATTATTATACTGCCATTTATTCCATGTAGCATTGCATGTGAATTCATACCTTTGAAGCATTCATGTTTATTAAAATTTCTAGACTACTTTTTCCCAAGTGATGATTAATATTGCTGTAACAAGTAGATTGTGAGTGGATAATGGAGAATTAAAACCTAGCAAACAATCAATACACGTTAATACCCTTGTATTTATTCATATATTATAATCTTACAAAATGTCTTGGACTGCAGCAATACTGATGACTGCTAATCCAATACAAATCCAATATACACGACATACTGTGGTCATGCAAATGACTGGACAAGACACTGAGACATGTACGGTATGATACCTGCCTTTGATTACTACGCCTAGTCTATACTGAGTGGGCAGATGACGGTTTTCATTGAAATAAAAGTGCTCTGGATTATCAGTCTACATTTGGTAAATAACAGATGGAGGTAAGGATATAACATAACGTTTCTGTGCGTATGTTGGGTCATAATGCTGAGATCTCATGCTCTAAACTCCTCTTCCAGCTTCCAGGTCATCCATAGTTTTGATTTGCTTGGAATATTTCAGTAGCAAAGATCCCGTGTGCTGACGAGACATCAATGACTCGGACACGATTGTTCATCATGAGATTTTTGTTTTTTGAGGTTCCTCAGCTCAGTGGCGGATGCATCTCTTCCATTTCTGATGAAGGCAGCACCGGCCAGTTAGTTCTTTGAGAACGGTTCTCTTCAGCTTCTGGGTCGCGGACATGTACACTCATCCTCACACTCAGCCGCGAAAGGTATGACCTGCAATAAGGAACATGAGATCAATTGGTCCAAGTTGGTATACATATACACCAAGAGCTAAACTAAGGCATGACCACTCACTATTGACATTGTATATGGAAGCCATTGTAATATATCACTGTCATCAGTGAGACTTTTGCTCTCCGGGGCCATGAATATATACAGGTGCGCCTCAATGAATTAGAATATCATCAAAAAGTTCATTGTAAATATCTGAGAAAGAAAAAGCCAGGCGGCACTCACCGAATTTCTAAGATCCTTTTATTCGTCCAGTTATTCACAAGACATAATCAAGCGGGGAGAGGGAGTGGGGAGCACGGATGACGGCTGCCGTTTCGCGGAGCAGTGCCGCTTTAACGGTTCCAGTTTCCTCGTAAGGAACTGGACCCGTTGAAGCGCCACTGCTCCACGAAACAGCAGCCGTCGTCCATGCTCTCCACTCCCTCTCCCGCTTGATTATGTCTTGTGAATAACTGGACGAATAAAAGGATCTCAGAAATTTGGTGAGTGCCGCTGGCTTTTTCTTTCTCAGATATTTGGATTTCTCCCATAATGGCGTGCAATACCGTGCTCCGAGAGGCACCCTGACCCAGGATTGGTTTTCTCAAAGCCAAGGAAGACACCTAAGCCTGAACCCGGTGGGCGCCCGGTATTTTCTTTTCTATTGCAAAAAGTTAATTTATTTCAGTAATTAAATACAAAAAGTGAAATATATATATTAATATAGATTCATTATACACTAGATATTTATATTCAAAGTGTTATTTAATTTTCTGTTAATGTTGATAATTATGGCTTACACCCAATGGAAACCCCAAAGGTCATTATTCAGAAAATTAAAGAGGACCTGTCACCCCCTGCTGCAATGGCAATCTAAATACAGCACTGAATGCAGCATGTCTGCTGCATTCAGGGAAGGGGCCCCCATATGTCTGGTGCTGTGTACCCAAGATATAGCCTTAGGCAAACTCACTGTTAAAAAGTCAGGAGGCATTCCCTGGTGCAGGAGCCAGCTTGATTCACGGGGGTTCCATTCCATCCTCCTGCCTCTCTGTGCTGCTTCTGTTGTGCTGGTCTCAGCCCTCTCCTCTCTGTCACTCACCTGCCGCACACAGCATGCAAATCATTTGTCCTGACATCAGCTCCAGATTCCTGCCCTGCTGTCTGAACAAAGCATAAAGCAGCACAGCGGAGGTGGCACAGAGAGGCAGTGGGGGAGGGAATGGCCCCCGTGAATCAAGCTGACTCCTGCACCAGGGAACTGCCCTCTGGACTTTAACAGTGAGCTTGCCTAAGGCTATATCTGGGGTACACAGCACACAAACACATGGGGGGCCCCTTCCCTGAATCAGCAGACATGCTGCATTCAGTGCTGCATTTAGATTGCCATGCAGCAGGGGGGTGACACGTCCTCTTTAAAGTAGGGAAATAATAAATCAGAGAGATAAGATATTACCTAAATAGGTATCAGAGGCTCACCTAATGACCTTTGGATTTCATTGGCTGTAAGCCATAATCATCAACATTAACAAAATAAACACATTTAAATAGATCACTCTGTTGTAATGACTATATAATATTGTGTTTCACTTTATGTATTGAATTACTGAAATGAAATTAACTTTTAATGATATTTTAATTCATTGAGATGCACCTGTATGTGGTGTGAAACGACGCCGTAGTCCCGTGCTCCCTGCACTCATCCCTCCCCCTCCTATGCCTCACTGCCGTCTATAAACTTGTTCCTGATTTGGAATTAAATATCTTTAAGACTGGTGAGTGCTGCTCGATTTCTTCTGTCTTATCGACTGAAAAAGATGCAAATTGTCTCTTCAGTGAGAAGTAGACTTGAACTCTACTGACACTTATTGGAAGTAACAATCCTAAAAGTCTATATTGATCCTTATGTGGTTTAGAATTAAAACGAGACCAGAATCTCAATTTGCTGACATGGTGTTTTCAGGTATTGCCCATTGTCAGTGCAATGTATGAGATCTGATCTGGCTGTGTGAGAGGCTAGTCGGGTCTAATAGGTAATAAAAAGATCATTTTTAAGGGTGGAAGTGCCTGAAAATCACTTCTTTCTTCAATGGTTCTACAATAGCTGAGCTTCACAAGCAAGAATTGGCATATGCTAATCAACTTCTTGGTGAATCCTGAATATTGGTGTGGTGAGCTTTTCTCCTTTTCTATACTCTTTATAGCAGAGGTCCCAACTCCAGCCTCGAGGGCCGCCAACAGTGCAGGATTTCAGGATTTCCTTAGCATTGCACAGGTGTTAATGTGATCAAATGCACAGTGATGATTCCAACCCCTGTGCAATACTAAGGAGATCCTGAAAACATGGACTGTTGCGGCCCTCGAGACCTGGAGTTGGGGACCCCTGCTTTACAGAGTTGACCATTAGGCTGGTTTCACACTGGCGTTTTTTGCCATCAGTGTGAATCCTTCACAAACTGGATGCACCCGCATCATTGACTTTCGATGGGCCGGAGACACTTGAGGGTGGATCCAGTTGTAACGGTTCCCCCATCGGATGGATGCAGGTGTTCACAGGTTTTTCACAGAGACAAAATCTGTATCTTGTTGCAATATACTTCTCAGTGATAAGAACCGTGAAGCTCCAGGGCACCACGAGTGAAATCTGAATGGGAGTCTATGCGACATGGATTCATCCGGACACTCCGGATTTCCAGTCCATGCCTTAAACTGGGCATCGCGCCAAACGCAGTTCAAATGTTAATTTACCATCTACTGAATCCCTGTAGAATATGCACATGGTTAGTGCCACATGGGGTGTGGGTGCATCCAGTGTCATCATCGCGGGGAATTCGGAGGACACACAGGCCCCCGAATTCTGAAACCAGCCAAACACTGATGCTCACATCACAAATATGACTGGCAGCAATCCAATGTCTACATACTCCTAACAGACAAAGTGGTTTTTATTTTTTACCACTTGAATGGTGCCAAAACGATGCAATTTTGTGCATTCAGAAAAGGTACATTGCGGGATTGGATATGACCCGCTAGTAGAATTGTTTCCTTACCTTGTTCGAGGACAAAGTAGAGGCGCAGCAGTCCCCTCCGTCATACTGACAATACGCTCGGTTATTAATTGTGTCACACCAGCCATCTGCTTGAAAGGGCTACACAGGAACACAGAGTCAGTCACCACAATACACCGAGGAAATCAATAGAAACTACGTAACCTTTACAGCTTTGACTCTAAGAATATAGAGGGAACAATATATATATTTTTTTCTCATTGCTGCCAGAAAATGGTTCAGATGAAATGCTTTGTCTGTGAGATACATTCCTGATGTGTAGGTGGATAAATGAGAAACACTGCACTGAGACCCATAGCTTCAGTATCTGTTATGTCGTCTTCTGTGAGAGTAGAATATGCCGAGCTGAACACAGCCATTTACATAGTGTACAAACAATAGGCAGATCCAAATTGCTTGTCAAAGGGAAGGTAAAATTCTGGATGTGGTGAGACCCAATGCTCCGTGTACTGCAATCTGTTTTTATAGAGATAACGGGAGGCTTTGCAGCTGAAAACATTGGCTTAAACAAGAGACAGGCGATACATTGTATTCTAGAAGCTCACGAAGGTCCTTGCTCCCAAATTTAGACAGTACTTTAAACCTATAAATTGTTCAAATATTCTGAATAGTATATGAGATGGCTTTGCCATTTATTACAAATTCTGTATATATTATATAAACATGAGTAATTGCACAGATTAGAACAAGGCAATCACCTAACTGCCTTTAACAGGAGATATATCAGATCCATGGGTCTGATCCAGACTTTAGTCTGATCCATGCATCTTTCCAAATACATCTGTCAAAGTGCACCTTTTTAAGTTCAATACTATGAATTAGACCATAATTGGACCAGAAATTGACTGTGAGGTAATGGGAAAGAAAGCCACTACAATGTTTCTGTTTTGTTTCACATTCACCTCGATACTACTTAATCTCTTACTAACTCCTATAATCCCCCAACCTAGTAAGGAACTAGTAATTTCTCCCTCCATCCTCCACAGACATTTCATCTTCCTCCACATACAATCCTTTGTCTCCAGACACCACATGGCCACATCATGCTCACATCATGCTCTATCCTGCTCCCACCTTCCAATGCTCTCCCTGCTGCTCCTCATTGCTGGCAACGTATCCCCAAATCCTGGCCCTCCTCAACACATCCCTATACTCATTTCTAACACCCTGCCATGATCCTTTACAAGTTTTTGCAATAATAACCTCATACCCATTCAAACAGCCCCCGCCTCCCCAGTCCCCTTACCTGGAGCACTATGGAACGCACGATCTGCCTGCAACAAACTTTCATACATCCATGACCTGTTTATCACTAACACACTTTCCTTCCTTGCATCACTGAAACCTGGCTCACTCCCTCTGACACAGCCACTGCAGCTGCACTTTCTTATGGCGGATTCAAGCTCTCTCACACCCTCGCCCTAGCAACAAACATGATGGAGGAGTTGACCTGCTCCTGTCTGATACTGCTCCTTTAACCCAATTCCACTACCACCCTCCGCTATTCTTCTCTCGTTTGAGGTGCACTCTGTCTGCATCTACTCCCCCTTCAACCTCCAGCTGGCTGTCATCTTCTGCACCCCCAAAGCTAGCCATCACCACCTTTCTCGACCACCTCACTACCTGGCTACTTATTTACTTTCTGCTGACATCCCCACTATCATTATGGGTGACTTCAACATCCCCATTGACACTTTCACCTCAGCTGCCTATAAACTTGTATTACTAACTACCTCCTTTGGCCTCACTGAATGGTCCTCCATGGCCACTCACAAAGATGACCTTATCTTTATCTGCCTCTGTTCCCTAACTAACCTCTTAACTCACCCCTGCCCCTGTATGGCCACAACCTACTGACCTTCTCTTCCCTCTCCTCTCATAGTGCGCAACCCCCACTCCGCAAACTCACTCATCCTCGCAGAAATCTCAAACACTCATTCTCATAGTCCCTTCTCCCTCTCGCAGACATAGTTTCCTTACATGACACTGATGCTGCTACCCCTTTATATAACACCTCAATAACAGCAGCGCTGATTCGGTCGCCCCCCTTCACGCATAACAAAATTTGCACAATTAACTGCCCTTTGCCCATATGGGACTCTGGCCCTGCTGCATCCTGGATCTTTGAGGTATGTTCACATGAGATCAGGTTTTAAATATGTTAGTTTAGGGACTGTTCTGATAACGGGTCACCTTGGTGTTTGGTAGAACAGGTTCCGTACATTTTTTGCAAAAAATGTATTAACTAATTACCCTGTTATTGACCCTGTTTTGCACTTGCTTTTTACTTTTACTTATATAGCAGAGTGTTTTTAGATGTTTTTTATACTGTCTTTTTAGTGATATGGATTCTTGGTGGTGTGAGGATGGTTCTACAGATCTGTTCACATTGTGCTCTGACTCAGCTGTTAGTATCCATTTAGTCTCTTGTTATGCAAGATGGGAAGTGCCCCACCCCTTCGTTAATGAGCCAAACACAAAAGTGCTGTTTCTGCCCTGTGCACATATGGGACTCTGGCCCTGCTGCATCCTGCATTTTTGAGGTATGTTCACATGAGATCAGGTTTAAAATATGTTAGTTTTAGGGAATGTACTGATAAGGGTCACCTTGGTGTTGGTAGAACGGCTTCTTGCAAAAAATGTATTAACTACGTACCCTGTTATTGACACTGTTTTGCACTTGCTTTTTACTTTTACTTATATAGCAGATTATTTTTAGATGTTTTTTTATACTGTCTTTTTAGTGATATACTTTCATTTCTTTTCTGTCCCCCAACACCTCCTCCCTCTCCTCTCATTTCTGCTGAAGACTTTGTCTCTTTCTTTAAGCAGAAGATTGATAACATCAGATAAAGCTTTATCCCGCAGCCCCCATTGCCCCTCCTCATAACTGCTCAGCCCCTCTTCTTTCAAAGCCAGCTTCACCACCATGACAGAAGATCAGCTTTCCTCTCTTCTGTCAAGATCACATCTCTCCACCTGCACGCTTGACCAGCTCCCATCCCACCTCATCCTTAGCCTTGCCACAGTCTTCATCCCAACCCTAACACATCTCTTCAACCTTTCACTTACAACTGGTGTTCCCTTTATTCTTCAAATATGCCTCAAGTTCACATCCATCCTCAAAAAGCCCCCCCACGACCCATCCTCTGTGCCTGGCTATCACCTAATATCACTTCTCCCTTATGCCTCAAAACTGCTGATACAGCATGTCTGTCTTGAACTATCCTCCCACCTCTCCTCCTGCTCCCTCTTTGACCGATTACAATCTGGCTTCCAACTGCATCACTCTACTGAAACTGCCCTAACTAAAGTCACCAATGATCTACTAATCACCAAGAGCAAACAACACTACTCTGTCCTCCTTCTACTGGACCTGTCTTCTGCCTTTGACACTGTAGACCATTCCCTCTTGCTGTAGATTCTCTCATCTCTTGGCATCACAGACTTGGCCTTATCCTGGATCTCTTCATATCGAATAGACCAGACATTCAGCATCTCCCTCTCCCATAACACCTCCTCATCTCGTCCCCTATCTGTGGACCTGACATCACCTACTTACTGACCAAAATCCCACAATGTCTGCTATTTCATCCTTCTTTTCTGCACACTTTCTAAAACTGAATGTGGACAAAACAGAATTCACAATCTTTCCCCCACTCACTCTACCCCTCCACCAGACCATCAAAGTCAATGGCAGTTTACTTTCCCCAGTCCCGCATGCTCGGTGCCTCAGGGAAATCCTGGACTCTGCCCTATCTTTCCAGCCACATATCCAAGCCCTTGCCATCTCCTGCCAACTCCAACTCAAAAATATTTCCTGGATCCATACATTCCTTGACTAAGAAACTGCAAAAACACTTGTACATGCCCTCATCATCTTCCACCTCGACTATTGCAACCTCCTACTCACTGACCTCTCCTCTAGCACTCTTGAACCACTTCAATCTATCCTAAACTCTGCTGCCCGACTAATCCAAATGTCTCCCCATTATTCCCCAGCCTCTCCTCTCTGCCAAACCCTTCACTGGCTTCTTATTGTCCAGAGGCTCAAGTTCAAAACATTAAAAGGAACCTGTCACCTAATTTTAAGCCCCTACACTATCGCTAGCTGTCCCTACACCTTCCTAGCAGCTCCCTATCTATCCCTTTCTTATCTATATTTATAATATATAATAATATTTATTCATTTATATAGCGCTATTGATTCCATAGCACTTTACATACATGAGTAATGATGTCTCTCTTGGAGCTCACAATCTAAATATCCTATCAGTATGTCTTTACAATGTGGGAGGAAACCGGAGTGCCTGGAGGAAACCCACGCAAACACGGGGAGAACATACAAACTCCTTGCAGATGTTGTCCTTAGTGTCCTTGGTGGGAACTGAACCCAGGACCTCAGGACCTCAGCGCTGCAAAGGCTACAGTGCTAACCACTTGAGCCACCGTGCTGCCCAAAAGTGTCCCTATTAAACATGTGTAAATGAAGTATAATGCATCACATTCAATGACTGCTGCAGGATCCACAATCCACATGTGCTGTGTGGTAACCAAAACAAATCCAAAAGGATTATGTGAATATAATCCGTGCTGCCATGAGATGAAGGAACCACAAGGGTAAATCAAGAATTGGTGGCTTTATTCAACAAATTTCGGAGTGTTATCCTCACTCCTTCAGGAAACTAACCAAATTTGAATAAAGCCACCAATTCTTGATTTACCCTTGTGGTTCCTTCATTTCATGGCAGCGCGGATCATATACATATATTCCCTTTGGATTTGCTTTGAAAACCCAAACCATGACATACAAAGCCATCCACAATCTGTCTCTTAAATACATCTGTGACATTGTCTTCCAGTACCTACCTACACGCAAACTATGACCCTCTCAAGATCTTCTTCTCTCCTCCCCTCTTATCTCTTCTTCCCATAACCTCATACAAGATTTCTACTTTGCTTCCCCTATACTCTGCAACTCTCTGCCCCAACATATCGGACTCTCACCCACTGTAGAAACCTTCAAAAGGAACCTGAAGACCCACCTCTTCTGACAAGCCTACAACCTGCAGTGATCCTCAGTCTATGAAACCAATGCGCGACAAGCTGTATCCTCACCTACTGTATCCTCACCCATCCCTTGTAGACTGTGAGCCCTCACTGGGAGGGTCCCCTCTCCTTCTGTACTTACAGTTGTGGCCAAAAGTATTGACACCCCTGCAATTCTGTCAGATAATACTCAGTTTCTTCCTGAAAATGATTGCAATCACAAATTCTTTGGTATTATTATCTTCATTTAATTTTTCTTCAATGAAAAAACAAAAAAGAATTGTCCTAAAGTCAAAATGGATATAATTCCCACACCAAACATAAAAAAGGGGGTGGGCAAAAGTATTGGCACTGTTGTTAGAAAAATCATGTGATGCTTCTCTAATTTGTGTAATTAACAGCACCTGTAACTTACCTGTGGCACCTAACAGGTGTTGGCAATAACTAAATCACACTTGCAGCCAGTTGACATGGATTAAAGTGGAGTCAACCGCTGTCTTGTGTCTTAGCGTGTATGTGGCACCCTGGCACCTGTTGGGCACCACAGAAATCCTTAGGTACAATGGAGTAAGTAACAGCACAGCAAAACCACAACACAAACAACACTTAGAACACCTGGTTTCACCCCGAGCCTCTAGGGGGAGCTACCACTGGTGACTCCTAACCAGTTCCCCCTATAAAAAGAGTCTTGGAGGGAGAAACTTCAGAGTGTGGTAGACGCTACAAGAGCTGCCTGCCTGTGTGAAACCTCCACCCTATGAGGAACACACTAGGCCCATCCAGCCTGTTAGCCAGTGGAGATCCCTGCAATTGGGATAATAGGAAGAAGGAGATCACTTCTCAGGAATACAGAGTTATTCCAACTCTTTCCAAATCATCCGGTTACTGGAACCGAAGCTGTGAGAGCTACCCAGCCACCACAGAGAACCAGCATACTTCACAGGGAGTCTAGCCCCCTGTTCACCTGTCGCACCTACCAGCGAGAGCCCAGGGAAGAAGGTAGAATTATCATCGCCCTTTTACAGTGCCCTCAGTGCTGACAACCAGGTGAAATCCGTTCTATTGAACAAACTGCCCGGTCCGGAAGGATTCCACATCCGCCCGACCTTAGCACCAGAAGTAGAGAAAGGAAGCCTAACACTGCTTGCTGTGAAACTCCATAAGTGCCAACTTCACTATCCCGGTCCGAGTGTACCTGACTACCATCCAGTAAAGGTACCTAAAAGAGACTTGGTGTGGTTGTGCATTATTCCTGGATTCAGCGCGCAGCATCCCGCAGCTGCCTCACAACATCTTGCGCAGCTCCCGGCTCCGGGGATTCCCGCTCATCCTGTGGGGAGCGTTCCATCTTGCTGTGTACCATCCCCCGGAGACCTGAACAGCGCTGGTAAAGTTACCAGAACACCCGCAGGTGGCGTCACGAAGACAAATCACCCCCACTGTTCCGCCATTCCCCTATTGATCTGGACCACCGGGCCTACACCACCGCAGGCGCGGTTCCGTGACAGGAGGAGAAACAACGCCCGCTACGTGTACCCCCGGCTACGGTGAGTCATGTACCACATGGAGCATGGAGAAAAGAAAGAAGACCAAAGAACTGTCTGAGGACTTGAGAAACCAAATTGTGAGGAAGCATGAGCAATCTCAAGGCTACAAGTCCATCTCCAAAGACCTCAATGTTCCTGTGTCTACCGTGCGCAGTGTCATCAAGACGTTTAAAGCCCATGGCACTGTGGCTAACCTCCCTAGATGTGGATGGAAAAGAAAAATTGACGAGAGATTTCAATGCAAGATTGTGCGGATGGTGGATACAGAACCTCGACTAACATCCAAACAAGTTCAAGCTGCCCTGCAGTCTGAGGGTACAACAGTGTCAACCCGTACTATCCGTCGGCGTCTGAATGAAAAGGGACTGTATGGTAGGATACCCAGGAAGACCCCACTTCTTACCCTGAGACATAAAAAAGCCAGGCTGGAGTTAGCCAAAACTTACCTGAGAAAGCCTAAAACGTTTTGGAAGAATGTTCTCTCTTTTTGGGCAAAGGCATCAACATAAGAGTTTACAGGAGAAAAAAAGAGGCATTCAAAGAAAAGAACACGGTCCCTACAGTCAAACATGGCGGAGGTTCCCTGATGTTTTGGGGTTGCTTTGCTGCCTCTGGCACTGGACTGCTTGACCGTGTGCATGGCATTATGAAGTCTGAAGACTACCAACAAATTTTGCAGCATAATGTAGGGCCCAGTGTGAGAAAGCTGGGTCTCCCTCAGAGGTCATGGGTCTTCCAGCAGGACAATGACCCAAAACACACTTCAAAAAGCACTAGAAAATGGTTTGAGAGAAAGCACTGGAGACTTCTAAGGTGGCAGCAATGAGTCCAGACCTGAATCCCATAGAACACCTGTGGAGAGATCTAAAAATGGCAGTTTGGAGAAGGCACCCTTCAAATATCAGGGACCTGGTGCAGTTTGCCAAAGAGGAATGGTCTAAAATTCCAGCAGAGCATTGTAAGAAACTCATTAATGGTTACCGGAAGCGGTTGATCGCAGTTATTTTGGCTAAAGGTTGTGCAACCAAGTATTAGGCTGAGGGTGCCAATACTTTTGTCCGGTCCATTTTTGGAGTTTTGTGTGAAATGATCAATGTTTTGCTTTTTGCTTCATTCTCTTTTGTGTTTTTTTCATTGAAGACAAATTAAATGAAGATAATACCAAAGAATTTGTGATTGCAATCATTTTCAGGAAGAAACTGAGTATTATCTGACAGAATTACAGGGGTGTCAATACTTTTGGCCACAACTGCATGTGTGCCTTGTATTGCTCATGTTTATTGTACTTGTCTATGTATACCCCTTTTCACACATAAAGCACCATGGAATAAACGACGCTATATAATAAATAACAATAATAATAATAATAACAAGATACAATTATATTGTCAAATGCATTTTTAAAGTATTAAACAGAAGGTAAAAAAGGCATTGTTGACAACCTAGTACCTTTTGAGGCTTCCAGCAGAAATATATGGGCTTTGTTTCCATTATATAAAGCTCACACATCTCATTTGTCGACACTATCAATCACAAGAAATCTCGTAGTCAAGCATGCAAGTTTAATACCTATTTTGTAAAGACCATGTCCCGAGTGGCTATAACGGATGATGGGGTATGGAAGCAAATTGGCAGTGATGAGCTAAAGGAGATCAGGAGAACTAGTCTGACCCTTAGATTAGGGTTCCCATAGGTATCTCTAAAGGTGAGGATGTCTGGGCCACCACCCTTGACCTGACCTGCTCCTGACAAATTCCTAGGCTATAACCCCCTCACCTGCACCCAGGAAGCAGGATACTCACAGCAACTCCACCCAGGGATTTGGATAGGAACAGCAACTCCAAGGAAAAGACAGCTTCTAAAAACTCCAGCAGAAACTGCACAAATCATCACACAGCTCACAGGTCAAAGAGTGAATGAACTCTTTCTATGACACCAGCTGATGGGTAGTGGGATTATTTAAAGGCCAGGGGAGTGGACAACCGCATCACCTGATACACAGCAGCAGCTCACCTGGAGAGCCACAGCCAGCTAATACCATGAACAGCTAATAAACACATTACTACTGTAGAGCAGTTGGCAGAGACTGCAGAGCAGACTACACGTGACAGACCACATCTGGTATATTCCTGGTAAAAATATTCAGGGCTCAATCCTTCCAATATTTACACTCAAAAACTAGCACGAGATTGTTGCAAATGTCACAACATTTTGTGCAGTAAAGTGTTTCAATTTTGCGAATTATGGCAATTGTAAACCAGCTTTCCTAAGTTTTTGAAAAGTGGATGGAGTGTAACAGAAAGGGCCCCAACAAATGAATTATAATTAATGTCCCCAGTCACATAAATATAGAAGAAATGTACTCCAGTCCATAATTGCAATAACATTTCTGTCTCTGGCGCACTGCAGTTAAATGATCATCCAAATTCATTAAAGAGAACCTGTCACCTCGATCTACCCCCTCTAGCCTATCACTACCTGTCCCTGCACCTTCCTAGCTGATCCCTAACCTTCCCTGTCTCACCTAAAAGGGCCCTATAAAAATTAAGAAAATGAGTTATATAGAGTTATATACTTAGGTGTAGTCTTCATCCATAGTCTGCAGTGGGCGGGCTCCGGGGCTCCATTCTTCCCTCCTCGCTTGCTCTCCGCACGCCCCGAGGGGCGTCATTGTTCCATCCCTTGATCTCCTCCTCATTTGAAAATTCCCGCCTCTTCTGATGCCATTCTGCTCCGGCCGTAGCGTCATATCCGGCCCGCTGCATTGTCAGATATCTGTATGGGATGATTTAGTGAATCCTGCTTTGAGCAGGGGATTGGACCACATGACCCCGGAGGTCCCTTCACATGATGACCCAGGAGTTCCATTCACATGATGACCCAGGAGGCCTCTTCACACGATGACCCAGGAGGTCCCTTCACACGATGACCCAGGAGGTCCCTCCACATGATGACCCAGGAGGTCCCTTCACATGATGACCCAGGAGGCCTCTTCACACGATGACCCAGGAGGTCCCTTCACACGATGACCCAGGAGGTCCCTTCACATGATGACCCAGGAGGTCCCTTCACATGAGGACCCAGGAGGTCCATTCACATGATGACCCAGGAGGTCTCTTCACATGATGACCCAGGAGGTCCATTCACATGATGACCCAGGAGGTCTCTTCACATGATGACCCAGAAGGTCCCTTCACACGATGACCCAGGAGGTCCTTTCATACAATGACTTATTAGGTCCATTCACATGATGACCTAGGACAGTGATGGCGAACTCCAGGCCTCGAGTGCCACCACCAGTGCAGGATTTCAGGATTTCCTTATATTGCACAGGTGTTAATGTGATCACCTGCACAGGTAATGATTCCAACCTCTGTGCAATGCTGAGGAAATCCTGAAAACCTGCACTGTTGGTGGCACTCGAGGCCTGGAGTTTGCCATCACTGACCTAGGAGATTCCGTCACACGATGACCCAGAAGGTCCCTTCACACAATTACCCTGGAGGTCCCTTCACACAATTACCCAGGAGGTCCCTTCACACGATGACCCAGAAGGTCCCTTCACACAATTACCCTGGAGGTCTCTTCACACGATGACACAGGAGGTCCCTTCACACGATGACCCAGGAGGTCCCTTCACACGATGACCCAGGAGGTCCCTTCACACGATGACCTAGGAGATCCCTTGACACAATGACCCAGAAGGTCCCTTCACACAATTACGCAGGAGGTCCCTTCACACGATGACCCAGGAAGTCCCTTCACACAATGACCCAGGAGGTCCCTTCCAACTCCACCATTCTATAATTCAATGAGAGGCTATAACTGGTCAGGGAGTGCCTAGATGAGCCTCAGCATGGGAATAGCTAGTGACCTGTGTAAAGTGAGAGGTACGCTGCCTTGGGGCCTGTGGTGTTTCAGAGAATATTCGGTCCTGTAAAAAGGTTTTTAGGAAGTTTTTGCACAAAGTTGAACCACAGTGGATCGATCTGCTCATCTCTGGGGAACTCTTGACCAATACTTTTCAAGTTCATGGAGGCATAATATAGATATTTCCTTCACTAAATTATGTAAATCGTTTGAGATTGAACCATGAGTAACTTAAGCAATGATGCCATTGGAGCCAGTCTGCAAACTCTAAAAAAAACATATGACTTGCCCAGTGGCGTAACTTGAAGCCCACGGGCCCTGATGCAAAAGCTCCAACGGGGCCCCCAATTATTGCAAACCTTTAGGAGCAGCGGTCTTTTTCTATAGGCCAAAGGGACTTTTGGGGCCCCCTAGGCTGCAGGGCCCGGGTGTGATTGCAACCAGTTACACCCCTGGACCTGCTTATGGTATTGAAGTTGTACAGAATTAAACCACAGCCTATAGATGACTGCATAGAAGCTATTAGAGTTCTATTTTTTGGGGTCATTTGGTTTTCAGCAAGAAAAATTCCACTAATAATACATCTAAGGACTTCACATACAGTAATGTAATTTTGTGATGTTCCAGCCAGTGTTTGAAAAGTGCAGGTTTACTGTACTGAAATAATAATGCCAATAAAAACTTCATAAACTATTAACGTTGGCCCTGTAGTTTAGTTGTTTATTGAGCAGCAGATACAGTAAATATCTATAAATGTAAAACCCTGAAAAATAGCGTTCAGCACTCGAAAGATTCAGATATTGAAGATCTGAAACAAGAGGGAACTGATCTGAATAGAAAATACATTAATGAAGTTAATATGTCACATTTGTATGCAGCGCACGCAAGATCATTTGCAATGGAACAAGCTGAATCTGCTGCAGGCTACAGATGCAGAAATATGGTTGTACCAGCAAGAACTCCAGAGGTTTCCAAACAAAAATTCTTTTATCACCGATTCTACAATTAAACTTGTTTGCAGAGATTAGTGGAGTACTAAAGAAGAATTATAGATAACACCCGGGTTGCTCATGCATAAAATATTCCAAGTCAACATTTAAAACTTCCGGTAACTTGAAAAAAGAATTTGAATCTTTATGGAGAGAGGAAATCTCACTTCTGAAAATGATGGGGTCTTATTTGTCACGCCGCGGACTTGGGAGCATCCGGACACGGTGCGGGACAGTCAGGGGTGGACCTACTGTGGTGCAGCTGGTTCAGCTGCACCAGGGCCCCGACCGGCTAGGGGGCCCCTCAAGCCTGCAGGGGGGTCCTCAGCCGACCCCCGTAACCCGATGTCAGAGGAGAGGAGGGTCAGGCAAGGGAAGCGGGAAGCTTCCTGCTTCCCTTGCCTGATCCCGCCCCTCCTCTCCTCTGCCCCTCTGCCGCACACTGCATGAACTCGGCGGCGCGGTTCAGCCGGCAGGAGAGCCGCATCACCAATAACCGCCGCCACCCGCCAAGCCCCATGCCCCCCTGCTCCTTACTGACGGCCGCCAGCTCTACCCCCCCCTGCTCCTCAACGACGGCCGCCAGCACCCCCCGCTCCTCAACATGGCTGCACCAGGGCCCTCTGAGCTCAAGGTCCCCCACCGGGGACAGTGGCGCATGGACCAACGATGTCCACAACAACAGAATGAGGAAACACTGGACGTGGAACAAATACAATGGGGGAACCTGTTTGTAGGGAACAGGGGAAAGGATACCTCCTGCGCTCACCTGTGACTTTGCCCTGATCTCCCTACTGTCCCTATACGGGTTCTTTCACTCCATCGCTGGGTAGGATACCTATGCCCTTGCTGGCACTGATGTAATCTCTCAATAGGGAGACGGCGGCAGGAGCACTAATCTCAGACAAACAGGGAAACAGCAAGGCAACTTCCCACCTGCTGCCAAAATCCAAGGCAGCAGACGGCTTGGCAACGATCAGCTCTCCAGAGTACTACCTACACCTCAGGCCAGGAATGAGCAGGGATTGCTGGAACATGTGACCATATAAAGGAGATGGGAGTGATCACAAAGTACTACACCTGGAAAGAACACTAGGGAGCTTGCTAACAACAGAAACTGACATTAACTCCAACACTGTCGAAGGAAAGAAACACGTTTAATATGAAGTCTCAATACAGAAGAGACTGAGGTCCCGAATCAGTCACAAGTCTGCAAAGTAAGAGAGACCATCATGACATTATTATAATATGAACACCACAATTGGCCCACTTTAAGGCTCCAGTCATGCAAATGACTCTCCAATCCAACACTGATTAGAGTATCAGCTTAGGCCCCTTTCACATCAGCGGTATTAGAAAAATGCGGCAGTTGCGGTGATAAAAAACGTATCTGCCGCATTAACCGTAAATATTTGTGCCCAAGTATTAACAGGCAGGTAGCTGCCACATACAACAGTTGTGGCCAAAAGTATTGACACCTCTGCCATTCTGTCAGATAATACTCTGTTTCTTCCTGAGAATGATTGCAATCACTAATTCTTTGGTATTATTATCTTCATTTAATTTGTCTTCAATGAAAAAACACAAAAGAGAATGAAGCAAAAAGCAAAACATTGATCATTTCACAAAAAACTCCAAAAATGGGCCGGACAAAGTATTGGCACCCTCAGCCTAATACTTGGTTGCACAACTTTTACCCAAAATAACTGTGATCAACCGCTTCCGGTAACCATCAATGAGTTGATTGAACATTCAGGTCTTTGGAGATGGACTTGTAGCCTTGAGATTGCTCATGCTTCCTCACAATTTGGGCTCTCAAGTCCTCAGACAGTTCTTTGGTCTTCTTTCTTTTCTCCATGCTCAATGTGGTACACACAAGGACACAGGACAGAGGTTGAGTCAACTTTAATCCATGTCAACTGGCTGCAAGTGTGATTTACTTATTGCCAACACCTGTTAGGTGCCACAGGTAAGTTACAGGTGCTGTTAATTACACAAATTAGAGAAGCATCACATGATTTTTCTAAGGGTGCCAATACTTTTGTCCACCCCCTTTTTTATGTTTGGTGGAATTATATCCAATTTGGCTTTAGGACAATTCTTTTTGTGTTTTTTCATTGAAGACAAATTAAATGAAGATAATAATACCAAAGAATTTGTGATTGCAATCATTTTCAGGAAGAGACTGAGTATTATCTGACAGAATTGCAGGGGTGTCAATACTTTTGGCCACAACTGTAGCTGACTGTTGTGCTCGGCACTGTTCACTGCCGACACAGAGTGGGCACAGACCGCTCCTGTCAGTGATGTTGCTGCTTCAGCTGACATCACATCTACAGAGGGGTGGCTTCTCCCCTCTGTAGATGGGCACATAGCAGATTGACAGCCGACTCCCCCAATCAGGTAGCAGGGAGCTGGCTGTCAATCAGCATGACATCGGGTATATGCCCACTTCCACAGAAAAGAAACCGCCTCTGCTCTTCCGCTCTGCTCTGTTTACCCCACTATGCTGTCCCTGACAGGTGCGGTCTGTGACTGTTCTGTGCCCGGGATTAACGGCACCAGGCACAACAGGCAGGTAGGTGGCAACTACCTGCCTGTTGGTGCTTGGGCACTTTTTTTTTTTAAAACCTGGATATATCCTTTCACTATTCACTGTAAATTAGTCTTCTATTTGCATTATTATGGTCTGATCAGCCTCCATCAATAATACTATGACCCAAATAGGTGTCTGTAACCTACGTCCCATATGACGGGCCAGACCTTACATGATGGCCGACTGACATTTAGAAGAGAGCTACGTTTCAGATGAGCCCAACATAAAGTCCCATAATTATAATTTAAAATATTTCGGTATGTCCCCATCTCTTGCATAAATTTCAATATAAAAACATTATATATGGCACGAGTCAAAATCAAACGATCCCCCAATCAAATCATTTCACCTCGTCGTCTACATTTCCCGGGAATTTATATTCTCTGAAAATGTTGCAAGATTTCGACTTTAAAAAGATGGTTGTGTTTAATTTCCTTCTCAAAGATCATTTGATCTCTTTGCAGGAGTAAATCACTCTCCGCGGAGCGGATTCACCAGGCACTAATGAGAGATATCACACCCTGATTTGGAAATAAATTGCCACTGAAGTCATTGACACTTAGTAAATCCCAGAACATGTGCTTATAAACCCGTCAGTGCAGCTGACATATGGCTCCGTACTTCCCAAAGCTGTATTACTGCCAGAAAATCTCATCTTTGTCGGCGCACAGAATTTTTGGAGTTCAGCAACTACAAGTTGCACAAAAAAACAAAAGACTTTCTCCTGATCTCATTTTAACCCGAATTAACAAAACATAAATCCTACATGGAAATATTAAAAAGGAGTTTAATGCAAATGAAGCAGACCAAGCATGTGTCGGCTTACAGGGGATTGTTCAAGGAAAAATTGCAGATGAATATGTTTTTTTGCAAAAAAAAAGTAATTTTCCGTTTTACCGGCAGTAAACAGTCTTTGGTACAGTGGATTATTGTTGGCTGAGATTAGGATAATTCCATTACATCTTGTAGTGGAAGACATTTTCTTACAGATCTATAAATGAGAATTGAAATTTCCAATAGTGGTACAGTACTTCATAGAGTTATATAGTAAAGGGAATATCTTAAACCCTACCCGACCTCTGACGTTGTGTAATATAATGGGTTTTGGTGACTTACCGACCTGTGACGTTCCACAACGTCATTGCGAGGTCGCGGTCCTGTAGACCTGGTAACCGGGGTCGCCAAAAAGTCACCGGAACTACAGGTAGGTGTTGACCTCTAGTTGACTTCAGGAAGGGGTGGCTTTACCACATTGCGCCTGCGATCGCTGTGATTGTCCGTTGAACTACGAACAGCCAATCACAGCAATTGTAATGTTTCACCATTGAAATTTGGAGAGGAATTGTGATCCAGCCATGGTAAGTACTGCAACAGCACTGACTATTGGCTAGAGCTAGATGACCTCGGTGTCACCCCCTCCAAACCTGATTGGTGCTAGCGTCCATGTGACTCTATTCCCCAATCAGATGTGAAGGGCCGGTGTGACCTGTTGCTGCCCTCCCTTCTCAGCCTCATCCCGTTTGTGGAGAGTGAAGAGAGAGGTCCCTGACTGCTGCCCTGCGATCTGATGCTGCCAACATCTTGCCCGACTGCTACTGCTGGAGCTGATCTCCATTAATCACCACCTGCCCTGCGATCACGAGGGGTGATCGGAGGGCACTGGGGTTCTTCAGGAGCCGGAGACAGCAGATCACAAGGTATAGGGAGAGGGGGGCATGATCAGAGGGCAGGGGGGCCTCCGCTCATCCCCCGCCCTCCAATCATCCCCCTGCCCTCCGATCACCCCCCTGCCCTCTGATCATACCCTTCTCCCCACGTACCCTGCAATCTGCTGCTGCCAGCTCCTGCAGCGTTCCAGTGCCCTGCGATCATCCCCAATGCCCTGCGATCAACCCCCGCTGCAACCCCCGCTGTCCCTCCCAAAAAGAATTATCTATGATCCTGTGCTGTAATGTCTGTATGCTCTTTTTCTTCCTTTCTGACCCAGGAGATATGGAATGATCAGACCATGCTCCTTTGTCAGATGAGTACTGTGGCTTAAAGTCTCCTCACTACTTACATGCAGGATTAATCTCCACAAGGACAATAGCTATTCCCATAGACCCCATCTTCACCCCTTATACATCCAGATTAGATCCCATACTTTGCACTAATGAGCAATCACCCCAAAATGAAGCGTCTATTGATTGGGGTTCTGATATGGCATAAATCCTAAATCATATTAGAAGGCTTATTAAAGAGTCAATTTTGACTTTTAGGATTGCTACTTTCAATAGGTGGCATTAGAGTTAATCTACTTCCTCCCTGAAGAGACAATGACTGTACAGGGATATGGACTGATCATATCACATCTCCTGGCCTAATGATTGAAGGAAAAAAAGTATATAGACATTACAGTACGGGATCGCAAATTATTCTTTATTTGAGATAAAGCATTTTTTAACCTCTTCAACCCAGGGCAATTTTCCATTTTCCAGTTTTCCTTTTTCCCTCCTCTTCTTCCAAGAGCCATAACTTTTTTTGTTTTTCAATCAATATAGATTATATAGACCCGCATCAGTGATTGACAGCGCAATCCAAAGGGTTAATATTGCAGATCGGATCACTGATCGGATCTTTGCTGATCATATCGGCTGACACGTGGGGGATGGAATCAAAGGGTGGGAACATGGCCAAGGACGTATAGATATGCCCTTGGTCGTGAAGGGGTTAAAAACAGGCAGCAAAATGTTTTACCTCACAAAAAGAACAGCTATGATCCCGTGCTGTAATGTCTTTATACTCTTGTGTCCTTCCCAGGAGATATTGGTAAAATGAAATCATGTCCCTGTACGGTCATACACGGCCATTACACAGTACACAGCAATGACATATACAAAATGATCTCAGCAAAGGAACATTTTTATAAACACATCCAATTCTGGAAATTAATATTACTCCAAGATCTATTCATTAAAATGAACTTTAAAATTAACTTTGTTCATTGGAAAATCCCTTTAATTTCTTTGCCGGTAATGCTCTGCCACACATCTTAGGTATCCAGATAAGAGTGAAAAGAGCTGGGATCAAGTGCCGCGCTGACCACAAAGATAAACACAGAGTTAATCACACACTCTGTTTATTTTGCCTACACGTGTTTCATGGCTCATAGCCACTTCATCAGGGCCCCGAAACTTCATGATGTAACATGAATCCAAATGACCATACTAGGGCTGATGCGATATGTGTGTCTTGCCATGATGTCATGGCTTCGCGGGGCACTACTAACTGGCAGATGAACGCACGATACACAGGATTGCAGAAGTGAACACTGCCATGGGTGACCGAACAGAAAGCCAGACTATAGTAGATGACATCTTTTTGCTCATCTCTAGTCTTCATTCACTTTTCTTCTAATAACAATGAGATGACTCTGCTAACACTGTCCAGGGAGATACAGCAAAGCTGAAAACTAAAGCTAAATGAAGAAAACAAGAACTATAAGTAAATATTCTGTATATTGCAGTGTGCAATGTGAAAACTGCAACACTACACTTTTTTTTTAATATAGATTGTCACAATAAATAATAAAACACTACCATTTTTATTAAATATGTTTACAATAATAACATGATTATGTCATTCTCTGATGATACATTTCCTATAATGATGAAGGTAGCTTAAATCTCCTTGAAGTGTTCCTTTCATACAGCTGTAATAAATGTAAGTTATTGCAAAATACCATTACCACCAGAAATGGAATATATGAATAGTAATAGAATGTATAGATGGCATGTTTCCGAACTCCCTAAAGAATAACCATTGGGTTTTGCTTTAAGTTTTTCTACTTTAAATTAACCCAATATATCCAAAAAGCAAGTATTACGACTGAGCTAACAAAAACATGCAAGATTGTGCTCTAAATGCCCGTGATCTATTCATAGGTGTCAAGAAGACGACTTCACCTTGACCGAGCTGGAGTACTCCAGATGTGGCTCTACTAGTTTTGAGGAAACGTGGACAGGAAAAGCAATAAGCCGTTCTTATTCAGGAATTGGTTTGGAAAGCTTCATTTGTTTCTATTCCCAGAATTGTTCTTGTGATTTCAAGGCCGTTGAATCCATTAAATGTAAAGGGCCCGTCACACGGGGCGACATCGTCCCTACGTCGCCTCATTCGATGTCGGCGCCGCCGGGAGGTCGCCTGGTTTCAGAGCAGTGCTCTGAAACCAGGCGACCAATCTGGGGCGATGTGCACACAGCGCCCCATGTAACCGGCCGCCGGCGAGCTGACAGGCGATGGGAGCCATAGGCTCCCATTGTCCTGCATCGTCGCTGTGGTTTTGAGACACCCCAGCGGCGATGTCGCCTGTCAGATCGCCGATGCGGCGCTGTAGGTGTCGCCGCATGTAAATGGGGGACAGCGACGCTGGCAGGGCACCAAAAACGTGCGCGCCCCCGCCAGTCGCCACCGAGATCTACAGAGTCGTCGCCTCATGTGACGGTACCTTAAGTCTTTAGTTCTTATATTTTAAATTAGTTTCTTATTCTTTAACTGATTTAAATCTGGTCCTCAACAGGGGAGTGATAAAATAAGGCTAACCGGAAGTGCACTAGTAACCCGGAAGTGCACCACTGAGTCCTGTGTGTCGGCGGTGAAGCTGACGGTGGAAGCAGTGACGGATTCTCCCGGAGCTGAGCGGTCTCCGGTGTAAGGAGAGGAATTCGTTGGTGCCGACAACCTAATATAAAATAAGGCTAAGTTCCCATGATGACTTTTTGATTTTGCAGATTTTCTGCACCTATTAGCTTAAAGCTCCACTCCATCTGGATGTCACGGCTGTAGTGGTGCTTTAGATGCCAGAGTTCTGACCCTGTCTGATTCTCACCTTCCAGCGGCTCCATCCGCTATCTATCCGTCAGACTCTAGTGAAAAGTGACCTGCCAGAATGCTCCAGTGTTTCATGGAAGTCACTTTTCCCCAGAGCCTGACAGATAGTGGGTGAAGCTGCTTGAAGGTCAGAATCAGACAGGGATCAGGGGACTTGCATTTAGCCCCTTGCGCTTGCCAACCACTCACCGGAAGTCTCCAGTTGGAGACTGGAAAGGCGTGCTCCGGTCTCCATTCTCCCCTCCTCGCTTTGTCTCCTCACTCCCCTTGGGCTGTTCCACCTCCTATTCGAAATGCCCGCCTCTTGTGATCATGTGATGCCTGGGCAGGAACGTCTGTCCAGTCCAGTGCATTGTGGGGATGATCACGTGGTATTGACCGGCTTCAATATGCGCATGTGCCGGAGCCTGGCCGTACCACATGATCAGCCCCACTATGCACGGGACCGGTATGACATTTTGGCACATGATTACAAGAGGTGGGTATTTCCAATAAGAGGTGGCACAGCACAATGGAATGAGGACGCCCAGCAGGGTGTGCGGTGACAAAGCGAGGAGGGAAGAATGGAACCCGGAGCACGCCTTTCCAGTCTCCAACTGGAGGCTGTTTGTAAGTATTTTTCTCCCTCATTATAGGACCCCTTTAGCTCAGAGAGGGATGGTTAGGGATCAGATAGGAAGGTGCAGGGACAGCTAGGAGTAGGTTAGAGGGGTAGATCGAGGTGACAGGTTCCCTTTAGATAAAGCTGCTTTGTTTTTTATACTTCCTAATATAACATTGTTAAGGGTGCTTTCACATCTGCATGTTTTTGTCTTGTGTCAGTGTCAGGATGCAGACGAGTGCGGCGTCTCTCCTCCCCCCCCCCTCATTCCCGTCTGCAACATGCTGCGATTCAGAGTTGCTTGGAACATCCTGATTCATTTGGATGCAGCGCAGTGCGTTAAAAAAACACATAGCTCTCTATGGGACCAAATCAGGCCGCTGGTGAATGCAGCCAAGTCGGATAAGGATCTCATTCTGAGCTCTATCTCTCTCCCTCTCTCTTTTTATTGTACTTATTGTCCTTATTGTGTCACTATTAGTAGTCATGATGATCTGTTCTACAGTGGGTAAGTGGAAAGTATTCAGACCCCTTTACATTTTTCACTCTTTGTTTCATTGCAGCCGTTTGGTAAATTTAAAAGGTTCATTTTTTTCCTCATTAATGTACACTCTGCACCCCATCTTGACTGAAAAAAACAGAAATGTAGAAATTTTTGCAAATTTATTAAAAAAGAGAAACTGAAATATCACATGGTCATAAGTATTCAGCCCCTTTGCTCAGACACTCATATTTATGTCACATGCTGTCCATTTCCTTGTGATCCTCCTTGAAATGGTTCTACTCCTTCATTGGAGTCCAGCTGTGTTTAATTAAACTGATAGGACTTGATTTGGAAAGGCACACACCTGTTTATATAAGACCTCACAGCTCACAGTGCATGTCAGACCAAATGAGAATCAGGAGGTCAAAGAAACTGCCCAATAAGCTCAGAGACAGAATTGTTGCAAGGCACAGATATGGACAACGTTACAAAAGAATTTCTGCAGTACTTAAGGTTCCTAAGAGCACAGTGTCCTCCATAATCCTTACATGGAAGAAGTTTTGGACCACAAAAAGTTTTGCCTGGCCATCCAGCCAAACTGAGCAATCATGAGAGAAGAGCTTTAGTGAGAGAGGTAAAGAAGAGCCCCAAGATCACTGTGGTTGAGCTCCAGAGATGCAGTGGGGAGATGGGAGAAAGTTAAGGCCTTTATGGCAGAGTGGCCCAACGGAAGCCTTTCCTGAGTGCAACACATATGAAAGCCCGCATAGAGTTTGGAAAACAACAAATGAAGGACTCCCAGACTATAAAAAATAAGATTCTACGGTCTGATGAGACGAAGATAGAATGTTTTAGTGATAATTGTAAGGGGTATGTGTGAAGAACAACCAGGCACTGCTCATCAGCTGCCCAATACAATCCCAACAGTGAAACATGGTGGTGGTAGCATCATGCTATGGGGCTTTTTTTTAGCTGCAGGGGCAGGACGACTGGTTGCAATTGAAGGGGACTGAATACTTTCCGTGGCCACTATGTAAATCACAAACTGGAGAATTTGGCATGGTTGAAAAAAGAACAAAAATGTAAACCACCACTACAGCATGTGTAATTGCCCCCTATCTTATACTCCATTCTGATGTCGTCACCTTTTTCAGCATCGCTACTATAGATTGTCACCTGCCGGATGCTTCAGTGTTTCATAAAGGGTTTGGAGGTAACTCTCAATGCATCTGTCTGACAGACTTGTTCTGGGTCTCATAGGGATGTACTGAACATTGGTAACGTCCTTGAATCAGAGGTTATGGGCACAAGATGGCACCTCAGGACCGCAGCAGCGTTAGTAAGACGTGAAGCCACCGTAAGGAGAGTTTGAACCAGGGGCAAGGGGCTACAGTGGTGCACTAAAAAAATGATGCAGTGGTTCTTTAAGATGATGTGAAAATCAATATAAATGATGAAAGTGTAATTACGTATTAGAATAATAGACTGCATTGGTATTTAGTCAACGGTTTTGCAACGTGGTGGTCTTACCTCACAGGATGGGATACAGTGCAAAGAAGAAGGATCGGGTACCACTGTAGAATTCCTATGCACATAATGTCCTGACAATGGAAATGACAAATTGTTATACACGATACAGTGGTTAAGATTACTATTAAATACATTTCTATTCAGATTTGGACTTCTTAAAGGGAACCTGCCAGCTCGTTCTATCCCCTAACCTATCACTATCCGTCCGCAACTTCTGCTGATCTCTACCATCTCTCTCTGAGCTAAACTTGTCCTATAAAGTTAAGAAAAATGCTTTATAAGTTACAAGCAGTCTCCATCCAGAGACCAGAGAGGCGGTTGCAGGGCTCCATTGTCCCCTCCTTGCTGGCTTTCAGCACGCCCCGCCGGGCGTCCTCATTCGTTCTGTTGTTCCACCCCTTTGAAATTCCCGCCTCCTCCGCTGCTATCATGAGCCGGCCGAACGTCATATCCGGCCCGGTGCATTGGGGAGACTGATCACGTATTCAGCCCTACTCCGGTGCATGTGCAATGCATATATTGAAGCCGAGCCATGCACGTCATACACCTCCACAATGTTCCGGGCCGGATATGACGTTCTGGCCGGCTCATGATAGCAGCAGAGGAGGCAGGAATTTCAAAAAGAGGTGGAACAACAGAATGACTGATGATGCCAAGCGGGGCGTGCTAGGAGTCAACGAGGGGGAGCATGGAACCCCAAAGGCCACCTTTCCAGTCTCCGGATGGAGACGGCTTGTAAGTTATAAAGCATTTTTCTTAAACTTTATAGGGCACGTTTAGCTCAGACAGGGGTGGTTAGGGATCAGCTAGCTAGGTGCAGGGACAGGTAGTGATAGGTTAGGAGATAGAACAAGCTGACAGGTTCCCTTTATGTTCCAAGGTGCGGAAGATTTACAACTCTAAAGGCATTTTGAGTCCTGTATTGTATAATACAAACTCTTCTGAACCATCTAACGCTATACATCCGAGTTTTTTTAAGCTTTAAACTCAGAATTAAAGATAGTTAAAGGGAATCTGTTACCAAGTTTTTTCACCTAATTTGAAAGCCGCAAAAGGTAGAGACAGAGACCCTGATTCCAACTGTCTATCACATACTAGGCTGCTTGCTGTTGTTTTGATGTTTATATCAGCAGGAGATTATCACTAGAGGACTAGTAAACCTGCTGCCAAGGAGTCCTCCATATACATGAGTTCTGTATAACTCCGACTTCACCACTGATTGGCACCATTCTGCCTATGCCAGTGTAAACATAAAGCTGACAATTAGGGATGAGCGAGTACCTTAATATTCGTGCACTATACTTGCAAGGAGTAGGTACCGATACTCGCTACTCGTTGCGAGTATAGCGAGTACGAATACTTTTGCAGTGTATCTATAGATACACTGCGAAAGTAGCCTAAAAGTGAGTAAAAGTTGTTAAAAAATAATAAACTTACATACTCACCTTCTGACGCTTGCAGCGGGACCGGCAGAGAAGCCATTCAATTGCTGGAAAAGGACCTGTCACTACCAGCCAATCAGATGTTCGGTAGCGATCTGGCCAATCAGATGGTGCCAATCACAACTACGTCATCGCTAGGGGCCACCTGATTGGCCAGTTTGCAAGGTCCTGATAGTACATCTAGGACCTTGCAAATTGGCAATCAGGTGGCCTCTAGCGAACACGTGGTTGTGACGTGTGCCATCTGATTGGCCAGATCGCTACTGGCCAATCTGATTGGCTGGTAGTGACAGGTCTTGTCAGCGATCGGATGTCTTCTCTGCCGGTCCCGGTGCTGGCGTGGAAGGTATATGTAAGTTTATTATTTTTTAACAACTTTTAATCACTTTTAGGCTACTTTTGCAGTGTATCTATAGATACATTGCGAAAGTATTAGGACTACTCGCTACTCCCGAGTACTCATAAGTACTCGGAGAGTAGCGAATAGCCCGAATGCCGCTACTATTCGGCGAATACCGAATAGTAGCGAGTATACTCGCTCATCCCTACTGACAATCAGTGGTGTGGGGGGGTTATCCAGAGCACAGCATTCAGAGAACTGGTGGATCTGCAGCAGTCAAAATCAAAGTTTTTATCAAAACTGAAGCAAGGAGACCAGTAAGTGACACATTACCTGAATCCGGGCTTTGCCCCTACATTACACTGCTATGACATGGGTAGAATAAACCTTTAAAACAAGACCAAAAGAATCATTAGTGTTGCTGAGAAAATCAAATTTGCTATTTTATATGGAAGAGTCATTTTTCCAGGAGGTGACGACGTACCGGCACCTTGGGAGGATTCATCCAGTGCTCTACAGAATCTGCGTCATGCTCTTGGGAAGAATTACAGGGTCGTTTGGTGGATAGTTGCAATAGGGTGTGCAATTAGCCCCTATGGAAAGATGAAACCAAAACAATATTGTTTATTTTTGCCAAAAATTTGTTTAAAATCAAATATGATAATAAAAAGGACTGAGGAAAAGTGAGCAGTGATTCAGATGTGAGAAGGCGTTCCTGTGTTATTCTTTGATTTAAGTCTTGGCAGAAGAAGTCCCTCTGACACACAATTATCATGTTACAAGAGCGTGAGTTGTATGAGCCAACTTTACAAAAAATGATATTTTATTCCAATGATTGAAGCTGAGAATGTCCTAACAATGTTGCCCAATGATCTCCTTACCGATGCCATGACCATGGTCACAGATATAGTGGATACCATTGACTTCGGCGGGGGAGGACATGTTCCTGTTAAATCTTCGCAGAGGCTGAATTTTTCTGTCCAAGTGCCATCTTTACTGCATACTGTAGATACCTGAAATATAGAAAATATTTGTAAGAAGTAAAACTAAAAAAAAAAAGTTTTCCCCCAATAGTATAAAAGATGTCGACATTCACAATTCAAGAAAAAACTTATCAAGAAAATAGTGTGTGTTAACAAAGTCTTGCTTCTCTCTACTGAGATACACAGACAGCAAGTGTAATACAGTGCCTGTATGTGGGCTCAACACGCAATACAGGAGCTAAGTGTGGGCTCCTGGTGTAATACAAGGGCTATGTGTGGGCTCCTGGTGTAATACAGGGGCTATGTGTGGGCTCCTGGTGTAATACAAGGGCTATGTGTGGGCTCCTGGTGTAATACAAGGGCTATGTGTGGGCTCCTGGTGAAATACAGGGGCTATGTGTGGGCTCCTGGGGTAATATAGGGGCTATGTGTGGGTTCTGGTGTAGTACAGGGGCAATGTGTGAGCATAGGCTGTAATACAGGGGCTATGTGAGGCCCTGGCTCTAATACAGGGGTTATGTGAGGCACCGTCTGTAAGTGTAATACTGGAGTTATGTGTGGACACAGGTTGTAATAAAGGGAGCTATGTGTGAGATCCTGCTCTAACACAGGGGGCTAAGTGTGAGCACATGGTGTATTACAGGGACTATGTGCAGCCTCCTGCTTTAATACTGGGGACTGTGTGTGTGGTGCCCCTGCGGCCCAGTTGCCACAGTGGTATCACCTCCCTAACCGATGGTGGTATTATGTCCAGAGGTAACTGGAGCTCCCCACACTAGATAATCCATGAATTCATACACAAGCCTGTTCTCTGTCCAGAAGGGGGAGCACAAACACCTAGTTTTTAATTTGACTCACTTTTCTGGATGGGGGAGGGGTTAGAGTAGTGAGTATGGGGAGGGAGGAAAGAGAGAAGCATGAGGAGACAAGAGTTCCTGGGGTTGGAGCTGCTGAAGGCTCACCCTCAGTGGCGTAGCTAGCCTGCTCTGGGCCCGGGGGCGAGATCTGCACCCAGGGCCCCCATGTGAAGAGCGGGGGGGGGTGCTGTCAGAGAATTCTCGTGCCACCCCAAGTGGCGTAGCAAGTGTTTGTGGCGCCCTGGGCGGTGGAAAAATTTGCCGCAGCTGCCGCCCCTAAGAATTGGGCCAAATGGCCACTCTCCTCCTGAACTCTCCATCCTTCTGCACTCCCCATGCTCTATCTTCCTGCACCCTCCATCCTCCTGCACCCTCCATCCTCCAGCACCCTCCATCCTTCAGCACTCTCCATCCTTCAGCGCTCTCCATCCTCCTGCACTCACCATCCTCCTGCGCTCCCCATCCACCTGCGCGCTCAAACCTTCTGTGTGCTCCATCCTCCTGCACTCTTCATCCTCTTGCGCTCTCTGTCCTCCTGCCATCCTTCTGTGTGCTCCATCCTCCTGCACTCTTCATCCTCTTGCGCTCTCTGTCCTCCTGCCATCCTTCTGTGTGCTCCATCCTCCTGCGCTCTTCATCCTCTTGCGCTCTCTGTCCTCCTGCGCTCTCTATCCTCCATCCTCCTGCACGCTGCATCCTTCTGCGCTCTCCATCCTCCTGCACTCCCCATCCACCATCCTGCAGCACCCTCCATCCTCCTGCACGCTCCATCCACCTGCGCTCTCCATCCTCCATCCTCTCTTGCATTCCCTGTCCTCCATCCTCCTGCACTCCCCATCCTCCTGCAGTCCCCATTCTTCTGCGCTCTCCATCCTCCTGCGCTCTCCATCCTCCTACGCTCTCTATCCTCCATCCTCCTGCGCTCTTCATCCTCCTGCGCTCTCCATCCTCTATTCCCTGCAGTGTCCATCCTCTATCCCCTGCAGTTTCCATCCTCTATCCCCTGCAGATCCCATCCTCTGTCCCCCTGCAGATCCCATCCTCTGTCCCCCTGCAGATCCCATCCTCTGTCCCCCTGCAGATCCCATCCTCTGTCCCCCTGCAGATCCCATCCTCTGTCCCCCTGCAGATCCCATCCTCTGTCCCCCTGCAGATCCCATCCTCTGTCCCCCTGCAGATCCCATCCTCTGTCCCCCTGCAGATCCCATCCTCTGTCCCCTGCAGATCCCATCCTCTGTCCCCCTCCAGATCCCATCCTCTGTCCCCCTGCAGATCCCATCCTCTGTCCCCCTGCAGATCCCATCCTCTGTCCCCCTGCAGATCCCATCCTCTGTCCCCCTGCAGATCCCATCCTCTGTCCCCCTGCAGATCCCATCCTCTGTCCCCCTGCAGATCCCATCCTCTGTCCCCCTGCAGATCCCATCCTCTGTCCCCCTGCAGATCCCATCCTCTGTCCCCCTGCAGATCCCATCCTCTGTCCCCTGCAGATCCCATCCTCTGTCCCCCTCCAGATCCCATCCTCTGTCCCCCTGCAGATCCCATCCTCTGTCCCCCTGCAGATCCCATCCTCTGTCCCCCTGCAGATCCCATCCTCTGTCCCCCTGCAGATCCCATCCTCTGTCCCCCTGCAGATCCCATCCTCTGTCCCCCTGCAGATCCCATCCTCTGTCCCCTGCAGATCCCATCCTCTGTCCCCCTCCAGATCCCATCCTCTGTCCCCCTGCAGATCCCATCCTCTGTCCTCCTGCAGATCCCATCCTCTGTCCCCCTGCAGATCCCATCCTCTGTCCCCCTGCAGATCCCATCCTCTGTCCCCCTGCAGATCCCATCCTCTGTCCCCCTGCAGATCCCATCCTCTGTCCCCCTGCAGATCCCATCCTCTGTCCCCCTGCAGATCCCATCCTCTGTCCCCTGCAGATCCCATCCTCTGTCCCCCTCCAGATCCCATCCTCTGTCCCCCTGCAGATCCCATCCTCTGTCCCCCTGCAGATCCCATCCTCTGTCCCCCTGCAGATCCCATCCTCTGTCCCCCTGCAGATCCCATCCTCTGTCCCCCTGCAGATCCCATCCTCTGTCCCCCTGCAGATCCCATCCTCTGTCCCCCTGCAGATCCCATCCTCTGTCCCCCTGCAGATCCCATCCTCTGTCCCCCTGCAGATCCCATCCTCTGTCCCCCTGCAGATCCCATCCTCCAGCCTCCCTGTATCCTTCATCACCCTTGCACAGCCTGACACCCTCAGCACCCCTCTCTCACACACCTCTTGGGGGGGCGTTGCAGACTTACCGCGGCTGCCGTGTGCGTCTGCTGTAAGAGGAGTGAGGAGGCGGCAGACTGCAAGACGAGGAAGGGCCGCGATCTGCAGACGGAGTCCTCTCGCCTCCTCTCCCGGCCGGCACGGCAGCCGGCTGGCAGCACGGGGCACGGTGGCCCCCCAGGGGGCGGACAATGGGCCCCTGATGTCGGGGGGGCCCGGGGCGCTCGCCCCCCCTGCCCCCCCGCTAGCTACGCTACTGCTCACCCTAGGTATATGCTGAGCAGGACACCAGAGTCCTGGGCTATCTAGGGATTTGGAAACACTGAAGGCAGAATCTGGAGACTGGTAAACTGCAGGTCTGCTATTCACCCTTATAACCAGCAGTACAGCATTACAGAGAGCTCAGAACTGTGTCTAGCAGAACAGCTTGCAAAAGGGATTGCAATGTCTCTTGGCTGGAGCTGTTACAGAAAAGAGAAGTGGGGAGGACAGTCCACTTCACAAGCTGCTGAATCCACAAACAAGCAAGATAGAAGGAAGGCTAATTCTCCCCACTTAGTGGAGTGGACTCCAGTTGCTTCAGGACAGACTCGACCCTGGACCTGGTGGCAATACCCTTGATTCAACTTGTACTATTCTTAAAGGGAACCTGACCCCTAAAAATGACCCCCCAGCCTATTAATACCTGTCCCTGCACCCTGAGTATGCTAATCTAGCGATCCTTTTCTGTAAAAATAGTGTATTTGTGAAGTGTAGAAAAGAACCTTTATTACCTCCGGATCTGGGGCTTCTGAGATTTTGAGAAGTCACACAGGGCGTTCCTGTGGCTTCTCTCCAACACCTATACTGTAATTAATCCCGCCCCAATGGGCATGATAATCCTTATTGATCATCATCTCCCCCTCCATGGGCGCGGAATAGCCGGTATGACGCGATTCGCGTCATATCCGACTCTCATGACATTGTACACCCACGCACACCTCGCGAGGCGCATGCGCGAAGTTACTTTATGGCAGCTTATCTGTGATTATGATTCTGATTGCCTATAGCAACTAGAGTGCAGCTTTTAGCATTGACGCTGCTGAGGTAAAATGAAAGCTGAGTTCTGATTGGATGTTATAGACACCTAGACCCTTTCCCAACACTATTAAAGATGATAACCGAGAGCTGTGACGGCGGTTTGACATTTGGGCCCAAGAGCTTCAAGTTATGCTATTGAAAAATGTATTTAAAAAAGTATTAAGATGGAAAATGTGGACAACCCGTATGAAAACTAATTACAAATAGCAGTATGCCACTTTGCTGCCATGTCGCCGATTCAGTAATCTCAGTTATAAAGCAGAAAGTCAGAATGTGAACCGTATAAACATCAATATCGTTTCATATAACTCTACACTTGCCTTAGTTGACAGGATGATAAAACAGCACTAAATTATCCCCTGGTTCAGACATGTCAAGCAGTGGTGACACTTGAGCGCTAAAACTGTTATATTAAAATCATATCCTTTTGAACACCTCCCTCCCGCTGCTATTAAGTGGTCCATGTCGGAGACGCGCCATCACTGGATGTGACAGTCAGACAGCGGAGAGAGATGCGGATCTCTGTGCCCTTCTGCATGCGCCAGTCTCCTGCTGACCTTCATCGCTAGGCCCATATGTCTCTATATATTTCCATTAGACACATTTTATATCAATGATGTTTATTTATAATTTACATCATGAGATTAAAACTGCAGCCATGAAGGATTTCTTTTAATGGCTCGTTGAATGAAGTGTGATCTGAAGCTATTACACTTGCAAAAACCACCTACTGCTTTCCTGTCATGAGAAGATCAAACACAATCTTCAGAAAAATTAGCTTCCAATTAACAGGTCGTCCTCATTTATGAAGAGTATCAGAAATAATATACCTAAATTGGATTTTTTTTTGAAGGGGGGGAAATGAGAGGGATTCACATGAAAAGCTTCATTACATGTGCACAGATATACTGTACAATTGAAGGTTTTTTCACGCTGCATTATTTAGCTTCTATTAGAGATATACTTTGGCAAGGTTTCCATATGTATAACTTCACCGATGCTGTGGCGCCCCTGTGGTCTGGCTGCCACAAGTGGTAATGCATGTAATATCTTGCAATGTTGAGGCGGTCGACAGGGTAGGGGTACTCAGATACCGGGATGGGCGGTTGCTTCGATGGAGGAATCACGGCTGGTCGGTTCCCGGTTCCGTGCCCTGGACCCTCAGTAGTAGGGGATGGGGGTGATGATGATGGGGGAATTTGGTATCGTGACGCCACCTGTGGTACCTGGTAATGTGGATACCAGCGCTGCGGCCGGCCGCTGAGGTGATGGAAGGCTGCATTGGGTATTACAGCTCCCCACAGGTGGAGCTGTACCTCAGGGCAGCGGGGCGGATGAGGGGAGTAGTAGTAGCAGTTCTACTGTGAATGCTGCAGGCAACAGCTGGGAAGCAGGCACACACACACAATAGTCTTTGGTTTCAGTACCTTTTTACTGTTGTCCGGTAACAGGCACGGTCCAGGAAGGTAACCAGTGTCCGTGCAGCTTGGGACATTAACCTTGGAGAGTTGTGAGGCCTCCTCTGTTAGTGTGTACGTCTTTTTGGGGTAAGCATTGCGCATGCGCGGCTTGTCGGCCTACACCTAAAGGGTATACACACGTCACCAGGACCGGATGTGACGCAAATAGCGTCGCACCGGCTATTAGGCCCTTTCTGCAGGGCGAGGAGGATTAGGATTAGTTATCACGCCCATCGGGGCGTGATAATGAGCGGGTCAGGAGGGCTTATAGTCTCCATAGGAACGCCCTGTGAGACTTATTCATAGTGAAGAAGCCCCTGACATGTAAGTGTCTAAGGATGTTTTTCACAACGTTACTGAACGCTTTTTTTTACACAAAAGGACCGCTGCTAATGATCTTTCAGCGTGCAGGGACAGGTATTAATAGAGATGGGGGTGATTTGGAAGGGTCAGGTTCCCTTTAACAAAAACTCCAGGTGGACAGATACTGACACTGCTGGCGTAACCTCCAGCACCTTACAAGCTGATCCAACCAATATCAGCTGATTCAGACCATTTTAGCCTATGTGGACCTTTAAATATTTTGGCTCCCACCATCAGAGATGCTAAAACGTAAAAATAGTCATTTATATTTCATTTGAAGCACTGTTTGAAGAACCTGTTACTCTTTCTCTCTTTCTATAAAAAAGGATGCCACTTCTGTCTCCTTAAATCTCTAAATCTAATGAATCCTGTTCCAATAGCCATTTATATGAGCCTGCTATGACTTCTTGGATAGGTACATAAGACGAAGGCACGATACATAGCAGCCATCATGTACTTATCATGAAAGGCTCAATCTTTTAGGGTTGTCATTTATTTATTATAGGAAGTGAAAACAGTAAAAACACCTAAAAAACATTTATTCATTATCAGTGATCAGCACATAGTGAAATATTTGGATTTGGATTATTCTAACCGAAAACGTTTTACTATTTGGATAATCGTCTCGAATACTAACCCTAATGCAAATCATTGGGGAACTCGAATAGTGTAGTGAAATATGTATCTCAGGGACTGGACAACAGAACAGTAAGGGGTTAAATCCCATGTCCGTCCACAAGAGGTCACGATGTTATATAAGCACAAGCTCGGTCCCCAGTCATAGTGACTGTAAGTCTCCCCAGGGGGCATTCTGGGAAAAGCAGAGAGTGACAAACTTCACACCTGTAGCCAGAAAGAGAAGGGATCAAAGACTCCACCAAATGTGTAGTATAGCAGTTGAAATTTACTGTGGGAAAAGAATTGGTTTAGACAAAGGAGCATTTGAAAAATAATATATGCAAGGCTAAATTAGTGAGCGTCCCATAGACCCAGAAATAGAATGTTAAACTAGAAGGCTGGTCTAGAATCTGACCCCCCCCCAGTCTGAGTCTATAACTGGGGACTCGCTCAGCTAAAGCCCTGTGTCACAGAGATGGGTCAGCCGAAGCTGCTGTGAACGACTTTCAATACATTTCCGCTCTCCCCATCGGGTAACAGAAGTCAAAGTTTAGGTTTTTGTAAGTTTCTCCTTTTTATTTCATTGTTTGCATATGTGTATGTCATTTTATTATTTCTATTTTTATATCTTTTTAAAGTAAGTACTGTACCTTTTATATTAAAGCTTTAAACTTTAATAAGTCTGAACCTTGTATACTCTAAGAATTCACAGCCCTAGGAAGGTGTGATTTTGTTGATTGTCTGATAAGTCTTAGTTTAGGGGAACTCATCGGCTCCCCAAAATCCGGTGGGTGGTGGCAGCGTGTGTGAAGCGGGGTGCACAGTCTGAGTCGGGGTGTGATTGATGCTCCCTTTCAACATAGGACAGAGGTCGAGTGCTGGATTGAGTGAGAGGAGATATATTAACACTGGCAGGCGCAACCCAAGTCACGTGCTGAGAAGTGCGTAAGTGACAAATAGTTTTCAGGGAAATCTTCCAGACAAATATTCGAGTTTCCCATTTACTTGCACTAGGTTTAGTATTGAAGACGAATATACGAATTTTAAAAATTATTCAGCTAGAGTAATCAGAACCCAAATATTTCACTATTCACTCAACACTATTAATTATCAGTCTAGGGTATATTGTAAGATTTCACTAAATTGCAAAATGCAGTAATGCCCCATCTTTTGCACAATTTAGGGGCTGCCAATGTTGCCTTGGAATCCTAGCATTGCAGTATAGACATCTATTGGTAAAGATTTAGATAATGATAAAGACTTTAGTATTGGCAACTATATATTTACCAATTTCAATCAGGAAACACAGAATCACTGCCATTTGTGATCTTGGTGAAATTATCATTACAAAAAGAGATCCAAAAGGGAACACTAAACACAGTTAATACCCCAAAAATATCCCACATTAAGTGTCCCGATTCATAAATCTTCCAGTCTTCATTTAATTTCCTCCTTTAAACCACTTTCTTTACTTATTTGTTCCAGCTGGAGGACGTTCTGTGTTTAAGGGGGGTGAAATGTGACCCCCCCCCCCGTGGATCCAGTTGCCACACAGTTACTGCATCCCAGTTAGAGGTGTAGTACCCTACTTTTGGGTAATGGAGGGGGGGCACTGATGGGTATCCAAGCACCCAGACACCATACCCCACTCCAGGTCGGGGTCAGGGAGAGATTGCACCTACGGGAGAGCACAGTCCCTGATCCTGTCTGGAAGGGAGGAACCAGGGTAGTGCAGTTGGGAGGAGAGTAGAGTTTTAGGGAGCACCCGGGAAGGAGTGAAATGAGGGAGTACATACGTAGGTGATGTGGGACACGTGACGGGCAGTTTTATGAGCACGTGTTTTATGTGCCATGTTGCACGTGGAAGTGTGGATCCAGTGGCAGTTGCACTACCGTATACACTGGTTGTGGGTTTGCACAACCAGCCTAGGTGAGCACTTGCAAACATATGTCTTCCTCTTGTTATTGAGATAAGACCCTAAGCGCCTTTTGTCTCTTACACCTCTAGCTAGTTGGGGCAGTATAAAAGGAACGATAGAAACATCTAGAGGTAGTTGATGGAGAGTAGCCGGCAGGAGTCTGTGAGGGCCAGAGTGTCTGTTAAATAAAGGGTAACATCTGGAAAGAGACGTCCAGAGGACTGGAGCAAGTAGTAGCTTGTCCTAAGACCTGAGAGAGATTGAGGGTGCTCCAGAAGACAGAAAGGGTCCCAACGGGCCGGGTAGTGAGCAATCCACCCAGGGATGCCTGCATCCACAGCGACTGTAATCAAGTGGAGCGACCAGACTGCAGAGAAGGGGTACCAGGCCCCAGACTAATGGAGAACAATCAGGCTCAGCTAGCAACTCGGAGGCTGCGGTATCTCTAAATGTCGCAGCCGAAATCGAGCACATCCGCTGAAAAGGTGGCCACATAGGGTTCAGGGACAAACGATGAAGGACCCGTGGTCACTGGCTCGGGGCACTGTGTGAGTGAGGTGCAGAGGAGGAGGGCGAAGCAAGCGCAAAAGAAAGGTTGACCGTGAAAGAACAGTAGAAAGGGGTACCAGTTTATGCCCCCTTGTTACTCGGGAGTTAGTAGGCTCCAATACTTCATCACCAAGGACTCAGCACACCGTGGGTTGTTACAACGGTGATGACTGCTGTGACTAGGAACTACAAAGCTGTGAGTAAACATCTTGAGACTGCACCCCGCTGTGTCTGTGACTTTCTTGCTGCGCTACTGTGCTGGAACACCAGTACCAACTCATTGATAACATTGATAACAGCTGGGGGGTCAGCCCTACCTGTGGAGGGCAAACTATCAACCTGCCTTATTACCAACCCCCTCAGATGAACTGTAAAGCAGCGGCAGACACGAATAGCTACAACCTGCGGGTGGTGTCACATAAATTAGAATCCCCAAGTCTGGTAACCCGGCCCACGAAGAACCTTTCCTAGACTCCAATCCCTGAAACAGAGATCCATTTCAAACCCCCTCCTTTTTTGATTGACTGCTTCGGGGCCACGGGCCGAGTCACGCCACCATGACATCCCCAGCAATGAAATGGAACTGGGCCCAGTCACAAGTACCCCACGGTCCCCACAGGGCGCATCAGATGCAAATTTCTGGGAGGAGAGACTAAGGCTGAATCAGGAATATCATTCACACCCCCGTGCGTGCAACCCCAGTGTGTGTGCTATTGGCAGATGAGGCTGGACTAGTCTGCCATAGTCCATGCCTTTTTGACTAGTCAGGGTCGCAGGAGGAAAAACCAGGGCATGAAGGAAGCTACAGAACAACAGGGGTGAACTTCCACAACCATACCTAGAACACAGCACAACTTTCTCCAGAAAGTCTGAGACACCACACCTAACAAACCAACATAGAATAAACTATAGCTGGCATGGATAGAAGAACTCCTCCAGCATAAAAAGGAGGAGAGCCATGATGATAGGCTTCCCCACAACACGTGATAAGAGGAGCAAGCCGACCAGTAGAGATGAACTCTTTCTAGCCTGCCAATGAATCAGCACACAGCCGGTCGATCCCCAAATCTGCCTGTGTTGACTCCAGACACCAGAGAAACCGTCGGGCAGAGAATCAGAATCTGCAATTTGGACAGAGTCCAATGCCGCCATGACAGTTGGCGAAGTTTGTGCAAACAGACCTCAAGCTTAGAGATGAAGCGATGTTTTAAAATTCAAATTAGACAACTTTTCACCCAAAACATTTTAAGCTTCAGCAATGTCGGAAATGGTGACAGCAAGTCTTTTTTGAACCACAAATCAAATCTTGAACTGTTTAAACTGCAAACTTAAAGACTCGAATCAATCCTCTGTGGATTTTACCACTCATCTCTATACTAGATGCTTTGACAGCACATAGACCATGGACAATTTGTTGACTTACTGTGGGTGAGCGAAAATGAGTTCAGAGATAATCTTTACATCTGGACTCTGTCTCTTCAGCTATCCCCATAATGTAGTAGTTCAGTCTTTTTAATGGTGAAATATTCCCTTTAAGAGCATCGAGTGTGTTAATTACCTATGTGTCCTACAAGAACTGACAGAGCAGAGCATTTAGCGAGATGATTGAACCAAGCAGCAGCGTTCAGTACAATCCGCAGTGTAGCTGCCAAATATCAATATCGCATGATAAGCCTTACCGGGGTAACACACTTTCTGGCAGCTTGAAAGTTTTATTAAAAACACTTTCACAACAGGAAGCAATTTCTCCTCCTGCATATAGAGATGTGTAAAGTCCACATGACTCCACCGCGATCTGTCACTCATCAATATTCTATGGATTTTACTTGCATAGCTGGGATGATCTAATGACTTACCCAGCACAGCGTTATTTTCTTCTACCTCACAATGGAGATGTAAATACATAAAATAGAACATTGTTTAAATTCATCCCCATTGGATTCCAACACGTAGTCAGAAATCAATACTCTGCCAGAGGGATACACAAACCGAGAGATGAAATCAGTTCAGTTGTGTCCTGTGTTTAATTGGTCCCATTATAATTTCTTGTATTAGCACCGTCTATTTGTGCAAAGACAACAGTGAGCTCGGATGATTTTTTTCTTGCTTATTTTTTGTTAACATTCTAGAGATACATAAGACGTTTTTGCATCATGGAGATTGAAGAAGATCTCCAGTTATTTTCTTTAAAGGGAACCTGTCCCTCCATAAAGCCCCCCTAGCTATCACTACCTGTCCATGCGCCTTCCTATTACTACTCTAACTATCCCTTTCTATGCTAAATGTGCCCTGTGACTGTGTAATAAAACTTTTTATCACTCACTCATTATGATGATAATGATCCGGGGGCTACTGTTGCTAGCCCCGGGCCTGCCTCCTTTATAGTTTATCACACCCTGATGGGCGTGATATTGACTTCCAAATGCCACCCCCCCAGCCTGGTCTCCGTCTGCAGAGTTCCGGGGTATGACGCCGGATGCGTCATTTCCGGTAACTCATTCACAGAGCTGCATTGGTATGCTCTGGGAGGACATTCGTTTGTATCACAGATATCATCACGTAGCTATTAAGTCTCTAGAGCATCGTATGTGCACCGAATTACAGAACACGAAATGAGCATTCAGCCTCATACTCCGAGTCTGCGCGGATGAGCCAGGCTGGGGGCGCGCATTTGGGGTCATCAGCTGTGAAAAAAAAGACATGATTTTGCAATACTTTTTTGGAGATATTTAGATGTATTTGGCTGTACATATCCACTCAGGGGTTGTTATGTGATTTGAAGTGTGTTGGAAGCTTTGCAAGAATAATGTCTTAAGGCAGGGGCTCCCTAAAATATGGCGCTTCTGCTCTTTCTTGTGGACTATGTTGGAGTAAAGTTTTTTTTTTGTAATTAAAGATGGAGTCCCTAAATGTCTTTTTGTGTTTTATTTTACTAAAAAAAAATTCTCTGTGTTGTGCTTTTTTATGTTTACTAGTAATTCATGGTGGCCAGGTCTAATTTTGCTTGACACACAAATTGCAGGCTTAGTACCAGCTCAGAATATCAAAACTGGTATTAACCCCTTATTACCTAGTGTGCCACCCCCACCAGGGCCCCTGGACGTGGATAAAAAGCCTGGAAATGGTGCTAAGAAACAATGCCCATTTCCGGAGGAAACTCGGGCCGTGGTTTTCAGTGTGGGGGGCCCAGAATGCCTAGTTTTACCTGGCTTGTCTTTTTTACTGGCTTGCCATCAAAATATGGCGGGAGCCATGCATTTTTTTAATAATTTATTTAAATAATTAAAAAATATATATTGGGCTTCCCTTATATTGATTGCCAGCCAAGGTAAATCAGAGCTGGCCCGTAGCTGTCGCTTTATCTGACTGAGAATCAAAAGTACCATGTTTTCAAAATTATTTATTTATTTTTACACTACTATATGTGTGACAGGTCCAACAGCCAATCACAGATGCTGTGATAGTTATTTTCTGAGGTATGTGGGGCACGTCTGGGCACATAGAGGGGTTATAGGAACCCTATTTACATAGTGTGTAAGCTGGTGGGCACAATTTCAAATGCTCAAAGTGGGTGACAGGTTCCCTTTAAGCCTTTAATATTTTGGTGAGCCTTAACCCTTTAATATTTTGATAAATTACATATCCTTTATGATTAACATTGTGGAAGAATCATTTGTTATGTGAATGGTTATGATCAGTTATAATTCCATTTCCCTCTGCTGGTTTATCTGGATACGTATTGTGTGGAATACTGCCGCAGATGGTCAGATTCCCGGGATACAAGGAGATACAAGCACATAAAGTGGTTGTGGATTTACACTATAAGGTGAGCCTTGACCCTTTTATATTTTGATTCATAATACGGATAAACCCTATGTTGTCTGGTGATCAAAAATACCGTATTTTTCAGATTATAAGACGTACTTTTTGTTCACCCAAATTCTGTGGGAAAGTGAGGGGTGCGGCTTATAATCCGAATCTACAGTTTCTGTACTGTAGGGGAGGGGGGGGTGACTCTGGAGTGGTGTCCGGGGGTGGAGCAGGCTGGCTGCGAGCTGCAGAGGCAGAGGCAGCCCATGGTCATGAGCCCCCACTCATTATGCTCATATAATATGCACTGCATCCCACTGTCCATTACCTCAGCGCTGAGAGATGGGTGGGGGGAGCAGAGCATATTATATGAGCCTGCTCTCACCTCTCATCCTGCACTCACCCCCTCCAATTTGAATTTGCCTCCCCGTCACTCTATATGCCCCCATGCTGGCGCACATACTAAAATAATAAACGCTGTAACTTACCCTCCCGAAGCTCCCTGCCTGCAGCTCGCCGCCTTCTTCCTGTCTCTGTGCCGATCATGTGGCCGAGTGACATCATCGCTGTGTGCCCCGGTCACATGATCGGATGCTGGGCACAGAGACAGGAAGAAGGTGGCGAGCTACAGGCAGGGAGCTTCGGGAGGGTAAGTTACAGCGTTTATTATTTTACTGTATGCGCCAGCATGGGGGCATATAGAGAGGCGGCCTATCATGCTCCCTAATAGAAGTCCTTTGTACTGTACATGTAAAATATAAAAGGGTGGGGGACAAGAGGCGCAATAGTGCCCTATCACTAGTGACACTAATCGTAATGGGGTGGTGCTGAGAAGCCATTCACCTGATGCAGTTGTGATCCCCACAACTGGTTTGAAGGCGTTTAGGAAATATTATTCCAAGCTGCTGCAGAACCTCCACCGACCACTGAACAGTGGTTATAATCCAGAAAGATGATGGGAGTATAGGTGTATCACGGTCCGCGCTGCTCCAGGGCTTAAAAAACTCACCAAAGAGTCAGTCAGATTTCCATCCTTTATTCTCCTTCTCCTACACGTTTCGGCGCCTAGCCTGGCACCTTCATCAGGGATATCCCGTAGGAGAAGGAGAATAAAGGATGGAAATCTGACTGACTCTTTGGTGAGTTTTTTAAGCCCTGGAGCAGCGCGGACCGTGATACACTTATACTCCCATCATCTTTTTGTACTGTACATAGCCCATTCCCCATCTCTCTGGTCATAACTTTTCTTCAAACTCCACCAAACCCAAAAGCTCTACACCGATTGTCTAGTGACCATTCATCTCTATCCCCCACTTAATAAGCCCCTGTACTTTGCATATACACATTTTTAATACCAAATCTACATTGTGCTAAGAAAATGGTAAAAGGGCTATATGCTGAAACACTGAACAAATAATGATGGGAAGCAGCAATGCATTCAGCCGAACTTGCAGTGTTGAACACAATAGCCAACCAATCCATGAAGGTCATTAGAAGATTGACCACCACTTTAATCAAAGAATAAAGGGAACAATTCCTGAAGTCAAAGTGCTTTTTTTTGCAAGTTGATGTAAAAAAAAAAGAAGGTCCATATGCTGAATGGTGCGCTAGACTTCCCTTTGTGATTCCGTACCTCTTGTAATCCAATTTAAAAGATTTAAATGACTGATCGTTCTAAAGCAGACAAGGGACACAAAGTTCAATTAAAAATCTCGTTCAGCACATTGTGAACTAAGCATTTCTAGCAAAGGTGTGAAAAACAAATTTATTCCAGCACTCTCATCACTGTCACAGATAATCAACTTAATTAGGTGTTAATTATGTTTCACTGTTAAAATGAAATGTGACTATATCTGCACACAATCAAAATTAGTTATATTACCCCAGCACCAAAATATCACTCTTGCATTTTTGCCACTGCTATTTTTAAATTCTGCTGTACAATGGGCGACTCGATCAAAGTATCCTTCTCCAAGTAATAATAAAAAAAAAAGTAATATTTTGTGCTGGATGAGCAATTTGGGAAAATAACACGTTTTGTATTATTCTATTTTCCGCACCTGCAGAATTGCAAAACCCAGGGGCATAGAACTCATCCCTATTTAACGTAAACTGCTCGAAAGAGCAGAGAATATTAAGTTAGTGGCGTGCTTGGGGTTGTGGTGTCGAGGCATTATAGCTAAGCTGTTTTCTCAGCAAAAGGATAACATTATAGATGAGCTACACTCCACACACCTGACACTGAACTTCAAGGTTAGGTATGACCCCTGCAAATCCCATAAATCTTACGAGACACATACAGATAGAGCAAGTGGAATTTAGCAAATCATGATAACTTGCTGAACCACGAGTCGTGCCAAATGACACATCATTATCAGGTTTGAGTTTTGCTTGACAGGCTGAAAAGGTAAATTTATATATAGAAAAAGAAAAGTAATGAATGCAGGAGATGTTGTCAGTACCAAAGAAGACTAACCCCTTGAAGTTTAATCATCTAACCGATGCCCTTGGAAGAAAAACAGTCTCCAAATCGCAATATTATAGCTCGTTGGGGGAGATGGCATGTTATCACACCTTGCACACTTACACATCTGTCATGTATAAGAATGCCAGGTGGCTGCCGTGTAAGACAAGGGGTATCACTAGTTCCTAGTAGCCACCCTATTCAACTGTATCTGTAGATACAATTTGAAGCAACTATAAAAGAAAAGGCAGCGCAACGCGGTCTTATCTCTAAAGCCCCCGTCACGCCCAACAAGATTGCTGTTTTGTGATGCAACAGCGTCCTTGCCAGCGATCTTGCTATGTTTGACATGTTTCAGCGACCGGGCCCTCGCTGTGAGATCGCCAATCATGCCTGGACCATTTTTTGATCGTCAGGTTCCCGCAGCCAGCATGCATCGGTGTGTTTAACGCCTTAACAACAACCTCGTTGGCGACTCAAAGCTCAGCTCAGGTCTGAGTCGTCAGACTAGCTGCTGTGTGACAGGGTCCCAACGATCGCGGTATACGAGTCGTGGTATCGTTGTTGTGTCGTTGAGTAGATCCGACTGTTTGGCATCTCACCAGCATCCACGTAGCGACGTTGCAGCGATCCTTACCAGGTGATATCGTTGTCAGGATCGTTGGAACGTTGCCAAGTGTGACAGGACCCTTAGATACTTTCATATAGAAACAGTTGTCAATGCTCAGCTGGTTAGGTTGTGTAGCATAAGGCTAGCTTCACACCACGGCAAGATCCGATCCGGGCTGTCAGGGATGAACCTGACAGCCCTGGACCGAATCAGCACACAGAACCGGAGAGCAAATATGCCCTCCGGTCTGGTGTGCATCCGGATGCAGCTGCTGCTGCTGATGATTCAGGACCCCAGCTCATGGGGAGCTAGCCGCGGTCCTGAAATAACAGTGGCGTGCAGCCGCAGGTGTCTGGTTCCCGGATCCTCCTGGACCGGTGCAATCTGGCCCCATAGGCTCCCATCTTAGGGAGCGTTGGATTGCCCCAGATCTGGGAGAATCCGGGAGGATACGATTTGGGGAGATTTGTCTCCCCGACACAAAAATGGTGCATGCTCTGATTTTGTGTCCGGGAGAAAAATATGATTCCTTCCGGATTCTCCCGGACATCCAAAAACAGGATGCCAAAATACATTCATCCGGAGTATTCCGGCCCCATAGGGTTACTATTGGGCCGGAATCGTATCCAGGGGTGTCCGGTTCACACCGGACATCCCCGGATCCAAAAAACCATGGTGTGAAGCCAGCGTAAGTGTATGGTATGGCTGCTGCAGGATCCACACTCCACATGTGCATGGTGGCACCAGCAAATTGTTCCGAAAAGACAGTGTTTAAACGATCCGCGTTGCCATACGATGAAATTGACCACAAGGTTCTGTCAGATAATGATGGCTTTATTCGACGCATTTAGGAGCTATCTTCCTGCTCCTTCCTCAGGAAACCAACCTAGGGAGATAGCTCAGAAACACGTCGAATGAAACCATCATTAACTGACAGAACCTTGTGGTCCATTTCATCGCATGGCAGCGCGGATCATTTAAACACTGTCTTTTTGGATTCATTTGCAGACAGAATTTCACACAGGGAACAGTCAGGAGCAGGGGTGCACCAAGCCCCTCCGCCGCCTGAGCCGCGGCACCCAGCACTGCCGCCCCCTCTGCCGCCCGAGCCGCCTGAGCCGCGGCACCGGCAATATTGACGGCCGCGGCCGTGAGTACCGGGGGGGGGGGGGGTGCTATTGAGCCGTGGGCGCCTCTTCTGTCCCTCTCCCCGGGTCGCGCCGCTTACCTGCGGTGCGCTCGGGGTGAGCGGCCGGCGCCATGACAGGGGGAGGCTGCGTGCATGAGGCGCCGCTTCTGCACTGCCGCTCCCCCTGCCGGCTGCCGCCTGAATGACAGGGCTCACCTTGTCCAATGGACGGTGCGGCCCTGGTCAGGAGGCATTTTTCACACTTTCATCAAGATTTTTTAACCCCTTAATGACCAATGATGGCTATATACATCATGACTTTGAACTGTCGCTGTGTGTAAACACTCTTTTTGGTCAAAGAAGTGCAGAAAATATCATCCTAAATTTCCACTAACATGAAGTCCAATATGTCATGAAAAAACAGTCTTGGAATCTATGGGATCTGTTAAAGTGTTCCAGAGTTATTATCTTATAAAGTGACACTGGTCAGAATTGCAAAATGAGGCTAGGTCTATAAGAGGTTAAAGTGCAAAATGATGTCCATTACTTTTATCAAAGGTCAGTAAATGATTGTCCTACAACTATTCTTCACTAGCTTTCCACATGTATATGCATGTTCAGTTTGGTTGAGCGTACATATACGTACAATGTGATTGTATGCACTCTGAAACACGTTGAAATAAAATCACATATCTTGGATTTTGGCTTTCCTCTTTAATTCTCGGCAACGCGGTGTTAACCCTTTCCGCACCACTAAATAATAGATCATTACAATGAAACATTTAACACTAGAAGTCCCAGAAATTTTGAGCTCCCCCCTGAAGTCCCGAAAGAGGGTCAAATGACCCTTAGTCCAAACTGACAACTCCGATGGCTCCAATTAGCATCCTTTCATTTGTAAATGTGGCCTAAAATCCTTCAGGTCATTCGACCTGTCTCTGGGTTCCAAAGGTAGAAATATTAAAATGACCCCTCTCTGGGACTTCTAGTGTTAACTGCTGGAAAACTGCCCCCATAACATTGCCATATAGTGCTTAAATTAACACCACCAGTCAATGTGTACCCATGAAACTGCCATCCATTGCACATTACAGTGCCAAACACAGTAAGTGGTACTATGTAGTTCCAATATAAGCAATCATGAAGAAAATATAGGAAATTACCCTTCTGAGTCCCATTAAAGGGGTTGCCCACTTGTTGGACCACCCCTTCTCGATTGACTTCTTTCTCTTATGTTAATAATAAACTCTGTACTCACCCCCTGTTCAGCCGCTGTTACAGCACTATCTGAAGTCACAGCTGACATTGTTGTGACACATGAGCTCCGCGTCCATCACCGCCAGCTTCCTTCTTCCTGCCTCTGTACCAACATACAGGAAGTGAGCCAAGGAGCCGACAGCACTGGAACGGCGGCTGAATGGCAGGTGAGTACAGCACCTACTTATTTTACATGGGGGAAACAAGCCTGTCGAGAAGGTGTTGTACTAGTAGTGGACAACCTACTTAAGTGGTGAAGGTCCATTGTAAATTCCGCATTGTCTAATTTGTTTCTAAGTCCTGCTTCAAGTTTTAATTTCAAGATTTCTTCAACCTCCCAAATCTTATACTTGGCTGCAAGAATTTAACTTTACAAAAGAAGAAGAAAAATCTTTCAGAAACACAATTGTATAACAAGTTTTATGGCATAATATGTGTATTCATGCTTGAAAATTCATTTACAGTAGCTTTGTAGTGAGAATATGTATCTGCCAATGTGCCAGTGAGATGCCATGCGGGCGCGTCTATGTTCTGCCTAAATCAGTGGCACAGAGGCAGCGTATATAATCATCAAGGGTTGTATTAGCATATGCGACTTGGAAATGATAGAAGCTTATTAAAATCAGCACCATGCTAAATGAATTATTAGTTATCATATGCAAGTGATTAATTTTGCTAAAATGTAAAATAAACTACACGAGTACATTTGCATTACTGGCACACAAAGCATGAACACACGGTTTAGTCATACGTAAACTCAAAATTATAGTAGAAAAAAGTGCCGTACTGTGTAAGTTCTGCAGAACAATGTGCACTTGCTGTCCACCTCCACACCATGGGTACAGTTGTACATTCCTCTAAGGATAAGGGGCAGTGGTTCACATGTGATAGGAATACACCGTCCGGTTGCCCAAAGTCCTGTCTGCAAACATTGGATTTTCAAGAACTTTCTGCAAAACAGATAAGAAAATTAGTCATAAGTGTAGCCCCATTGTAATGCTGGGCATAATCCTGGGGTGTCAATAAGGACTCTCATATCTTGGTCATTGGACAAATTCAAAGGGGGGCAGTGTTTATCTGATCCACGTTGCTCATATGATGAAAGGATCACAAATGTTGGGTAATGATGGCTTAATTCCAATGCGTTTCAGAGCGATATCCCAGCTCCTTCCTCAGGGAACAAACATAATACCAATAACATGTTGGGTAGTATGTTGATTCCCTGAGGAAGGAGCTGGGATATCGCTCTGAAACGCATTGGAATAAAGCCATCATTACCCAACATTTGTGATCTTTTCATCGTATGAGCAGCGTGGATCAGATAAACACTGTCCCCCCTGTGTACACACGTGGAGTGTGGATCCTGCAGCAGCCATACTATATGCTTACACTGGTTGTGAGTCACACAACTGTTCCAGGTGAGCAGATACATCTGTTTTCTACACAACAGTATTTGAAAGATAAAGCCCTATCGCCCTTTCTTTCCTTATAGTCAACTTTGATATCTTGGACACTGACTTACAGCAAGAGTAGGGAGCTCCAGGCTTCAGGTCATGTTTTCAGGATTTCCTTAGTATTGCACAGGTTACAATTGAATCACCTGCACTGGTGATGATTCCAACCCTTGTGTAATACTAAGGAAATCCTGAAAACATGACCTGTTGGTGGACATCGAGGCCTAGATTAAAGACCTGTTACATGTTAAGATATCATTAACGATATCGTTGGTATGTCACGGGTTTTGGGGCGGAGCAACTAAGTCATTATGACTTCGTTGCATGTGACACGTACAACCAACCAACGATAAGTCGGCTGATCGTTGATCGGAGGTTTATGAACCGGACCATAAATCAGCTGAGTGAGGACGGGGTAGGGGAAAGCCGCTCACCTCACATAATATTCCACCAGGCTCCCAGGCTCTCGGTTAAGTGGCTGGCACCACTGCTGAAGATCATGAATTTAAAGGATCCGGAGCCACTTGTCCATAATAAGAGGTTGACTTTATTCAAAAATTAAAATCATAATAACGCCGGACGCGTTTTGGACAACGTCCTTACTCATCGGCAGCTATATACCATATATACCATATATAGCTGCCGATGAGTAAGGACGTTGTCCGAAACGCGTCCGGCGTTATTATGATTTTAATTTTTTAATAAAGTCAACCTATTATTATGGACAAGTGGCTCCGGATCCTTTAAATTCAGCACCATAAATCAGGCGATCATCGTTTGTTCAACCTGCAGCATCAGTGTCTGTGACACCTTGATAACGATGTCGTTAACGACTTCGCCTATTCAGAATTGAAGGAAATAGGCGATGAAATGACCACAAGTATCGTTCGCTTGTCACGGAATTGTTGTTGCGTCGTTAACGATATCTGTACGTGTGACACTTCACTAGCGATCATTGAATATCGTTCTAGTGATCTAGGTCAAGTCGGATCGTTGGTCGGTTGACCGACACATTGAAGCATGTAACCCGGGCTTTACAGTTCAGTAATTCATAGGCAGGGGTGTAGCTACAGTATGTGCAGGGATTGCGCTCACACAAGAGCCTAGAGCCTAAAGAGCCCAAAAAGTCCCTTTGGCCCATATGAAATGATGAAAGCACAGTTTTCATTCTTCTCGAGAAGAATTACTTTGTATACCTTTTTGCATGGGGTTTTGACTTTGTAACCCAGACATCAACAGTATTATATCAATATGAACCAATAGCCCCCAGAGCTGTCCTGTGAGGGATAAGCCACAAACACGTCTATTAATTTTTAGGTATATGCATATGATGACTTTTTCAGGTGGAACTCGCTTGAAGAAGCCCCACAAACCATCACAAAAAATTAACATACTGCACAGCAATATAAAAAGCTGTGCAAATGTTTAGCTAGTTCAGGGTTCGGAAACCGTTTAGTGGTAAACGTTTATTCTTTGTCGTTTGGAAACTGCCTGATTTTTAGAGTTAGAAGTACAGGAAAAACGCTGGAGGGGCAGTCGTTACAAAGGACGACAGCAAACCTGCCAGCGAAGCTGCTACAAGCAAAAATATCACCAGCTTTTTCCAGAAGTTGCTTTCCACGGAAAATCTTGGTGGGTCTTTTGGTGTCTTAAAGATGTTGTGTGTAGGGATGAGTGAACCCAATGGTAAAGTTCAGGGTTTGTACCGAACACCTAGTGTCCAGTGACAAAGTTTAACCACGAATATGTAAGCAGAAGTCTGTGTTACTGTTCATGTTTGACAGTACAATAAAGCCTTTTTAAAGGCTACAGCACAACTAATCAACAAACTTTTCAGCTGTAGGTACTTCCAGACCCATCACAGCCGAGTAGTAGCATGGCCGTGACTGGCTGGTTGCATTGCGTCATCGGGTCTATATAGGACCCACTAACGCAATGACCAGACCACACTGTCCTCTGGATATTGACAAAAGCAAAGTGCCCACTTCCTATATATTGTACACTTGCACCCTTTAGTACCTTTAATGGGTGTTTTTGTCCTTATTTAAGAAATAAATAGATTAATTAAAAATTTAAACAACATCGTGGGGTCCCCCCAATTTTTTTTTAACCAATCAAGTTAAAGCAGACAGCTAGGGGCTGGTATTATCAGGCTGGGAAGGTCCATGGTTATTGGGCCCTTCACAGCCTGCAGCTTCCCAAGAAGTGGCGCATCACATTAGATGCCCCAGCTCTGACACCTTGCCCAAGCTCTTCCTGATGGCCCTGGTGCATATTTTTGGGTTTGATGTGAATTAACAGTTGGCATCAAGTCCAGGGGTTTATAATGGAGGAGGGTCTACCAGACCCGTTAAGTCTAGAGTTTAAAAACACAGACACTGGAAAAACTACTTCATATGAATTAATACTCCCCCTCACTCCTTCATTTACCAATGTATTAATTTTGAAGAAACCATCAAAGTTCCAACGTAATCCAATGGTGTAAAGTCCCACGATGCACATCGTCTCCCACGGACAAGGTTTCATAGGTCACTCGCAGTCAGTGGTAGGCACGGAAGTTCTCACGAGCAGTGAGTGGGTGATTCTTTGCAACCACAAAGCAGAACACTGACTGTGAGATAACAAGAATCCTTCTAGAGACTATAGCTTCAGACAGAACAACTCAAGGGCTATTAACATATAAGTGACCCTATGCTACAAACAGAGCTGGTAAACGGACTGTCAGCCAGATCCCAGATTCTTACAGGTGAGGGCCTACTACGATGGATGAGCAGTCCTTGTGTGGACCCCTCATTAGCGCCAGTGAGCAAGGAGCTCTTTGTTGGAGTTATGGAGTGCCTCCAAACCCCATCTACTCTAGAGAAATTAAGCCTTCATTGTAAAGTGCCCAAGAGCAAATGGCTTGTTTCCTTCCATAGCTCAATGTCCTCTTGGAGTCACTCCTGTGAAAGAGATGGAGAAAGGAAATTGAAGTGTGGGAAGGTGAGAGATGCTGCTGTTATACAGCTGTATCTGAAGCAATAAAAAGAAAACGTGCTTAAGGTTTGTGCCCATTATCTCACATATTTGAAGCGTTCTGCAAATTGTTCAGTAAAAGACAGATGTTTAAGGACTTTTGACCTCTATTACTGTCTTCAATGTAGACTGGTCCTGGTATGTCAAAAGCAATGACGACAAGTGGACTGCAAAAAGGTATGACCTTCAGCACAGCCGGGGCCACAACCCCACTTTTCCTGTAGAGGGCCGGGTGCCTCAAGGTGGGAACCGGTCGGCCATGGCTATTGCCCCGATGTCCTTTCCAGATGTTCCCTTTCTCAAGAATGATTTCAAGACTTGTTTGTGAAGTTCCATAGGAAAACTGTCTCCGATTGAAAGAGCCTTACTAAATCTATATTAAGGCCAACGGTATTCAACTACTAACATCATAAAATACACTGAATGAATGACTGGTGCACTTCTCTTTACAGTAATAAATACAGCTTAAGTTCATCTGACCACAGCATAACACTTAAAGATCTAAAATGGGGAAGGATACTGCTAGGATTTCACTTATTTTTTGTATTTGTGCCTCTATATATAACATTTTTTATTATATTTATTAGTAGAAGGACGGCAGTTCATGCCGATACACGTAAAGTCGTAAACCTCTGTCCTAATTTCTACAGCTTGTCAGTCTGTAGTGAGAGGAACTTATTGAGAGACTTGCTGGGCAACATGTAGAATTTACCCAATCTAGGGTGAACGTGCCACGCAGGACACCAGTGTGGATGCTATGGACCTCCTCATCCCCATTTTTATGCATTAAGCAATATTGGATCAGGACATCAATTTTAGCAAACAAAGAAGAGCAAAATGTACACACATCATGGAAATTGGATGACGGCAACAAGAGGTTCAGAATATGACAGTGATTGTCAGCACCTTAAAGGGGGTAATTCTTATTTTTCTTCATGGCTCTCCAGATTCTAGATGTTCCTTGAGGTAGCGCTTACTGAATGTGTTCTATTAAATTACTCTATTATAATCCATTTATTAGAGATTAGCAAATCAATTTAAATTAAATTTGTTTCAAATTTTAGGAAATTCACTGAATCGACCAAATTCTAAATATTTGTGATTCAAACTGAAAAAAATTGAAAAAAATGGTGTGCCGCCACATAAGACAAAGCGGAGGATTGCGTAAGCCAGAGAAGGCTCATGTGACCTCAGTTGTAGACGTCCAGGCTAACCCATAATGCCTTACAACTATCACATGTCATGGTATAGCACAGCCAATCATGAGGAATTATAGCCTATATAAAAGCAGAGGCAGGGAGTGCAGCAGCTATTGTGCAGTGTGTCTGAATGGTTCAGACTTTTGGTAAACTTGATTGATTTTTTTGAAGCTTTTTATATTTATTTGTATTTTTACACGTCACCTGTTTAGTCATCACATTGAGCTACTCTTTATATAGTGTGTTTGCTTAATTGCACTTGAAGACCTCTATTTTCTTCTCTTCAAATCCCATCATGAATTTTAGATTTCACTCTGCTTCGTTCTCCTTTTTGCTCTACTATCAATCATATGTTGCATTACATGGCCAGCTGGGGTCAGTACTATCTCAGCCTGCTGGGGGAACACTATGATTATTCTCTGCCCTAAACTTTCCTTAATAATCTAACAGATTATTTTTCAATACATAGGAAGGCTGAGCCATGATCTCCTACATTATAACTGAGTGACATTAGCTTTGATATTGAAAGTGTGTGGTACAGTCCATGCAATTGCACCATACCGCGAGTTTTATGGACTGAAATTGTCATGGTGTAGGGAATAATGATAAGGGAATGGCAGTTACGGGCAGGGTGACCAGGGAAGACTAGTCTGACCCTAGTCTAGGAACCCTGAATGGCCCTGTTCCCGAAGGTATCTCTGATGGTGACAAGGTTCGGGCCTCCAGCCTCTCCCTAACCTCCTCCACCAGCCCTGCGCTATTCTCCCCTCACCTCCCTCCACAGAACCAGGATACAGCGACTCCAAAGGACATCAGCCACACAAACACACAGGTCTGCACAGCACGGCTTCTATGCATAGAGTGAAACTCTATCAGCAGCACCACCTGGTGGAAGGAAATGCTACTTAAAGGCTAGGGGGAGGGGAGTTCAGATGACTCACACATTAAGCCCTCAACTAGCAGTTGAACCTAATAGTGAATGCAGTTCTGGAGCACAACACAAGAGACCAGGACCTTCACAACTATCGACCATGCAGCTCTTAAAGCTAAACACATACACAGCAGCATCCAGCAATGTCAATGCCATGTAAGCGTGTGACAGGAATGGTGACACACCCACCCTTCAGAACACTGATATAAAACCCCTATAGACCACTACTGCCATCAAAACTGTGTTCCATTTGACTTAGCTAATGAAGAAAGAAAAATTCCGGCTCGACAAACAGGTTGTTCTTCTGAAGTAAAGTTGATACACAGGACATTAGATAACAGATAAAATGGCGTAATAATAATACCCACATCTACACGTTTCGGGTGTCATGACTAAGGGTGGGTGTACACCTGAAACGCGTAGATGTGGGCATTATTATAATGCGGTTTAATCTGTTAACTGATGTCCTGAATATCAACATTATCTGAATAAAGAACAACCTGTTTATGGATATTTTCATTCTTTATGAGTTATTCCCATGGCCTTCATACAAGAAGGACCTTCTACAATAAGGAGCTGGATTGTACAATATTATGAGACACTTGCTGTAATTAATCACGTGTTGGGTTGATGAATGCTACATACAGGGTCATGATGAGGTTTGAAACCAGTGACATAACTTGAAGCTCATGGGCCCCAGTGCGAAATCTCCAATGGGGCCCCCAATTATTGCAAATCTTTAATAGCGCAAGTCTTTTTGTATAGGCCAAAGGGACTTTTGGGGCCCCCTAGGCTACAGGGCCGAGGTGCAGTGGCAACCCCTGCACATGTTGTTGTTACATCCCTGTTTGGAATGTTCCAGTGTTGTGTGGCTCCTATGTTAGTAATGCTTGGATATCAATTAATGCAATATCTTCAGAAAAGAAATTGGGGAATCTATATTTTTTTACATTTTATGCTTAAAATGTAACTATATAATTCTTAATTTTGCATGAATAGAAATACAACAAACATCAGACACACTGCATACATGTAATCTGGAGAGGTGGGTGGTAAGAGGCGTTATTTAGTGTAAGTGGGTTAAACTTCAGATTTGGAAAAGTTCCCCCTGTGCGCGTTTCATGAGTTCTCTGTGATGATTTCTAACAGTTGGGGACGTGGAAGAAAAAAGAACCGGGAACTGTTAAGGTGGGGTCACACGCGGCGATGTCGCCCACGACATCGCCGAAAAGTGACGTCACAGCGATGTCGCGGGCGATATTGCAAGTGCGTCGCGCTGTGTGACAGCGCGACGCAACTGCAAATTATCGCTGGTCGCAGGTTGACAGGTTTATGAACATGTTCATGAACCTGTCAACCTGTGACCAGCGATTAGGCTGGATCGCGCCGTCTGACACTGTTGGCGGCGCGATCCAGCCTATATCGCAGCGTTACTGAGCCATCGCTCGCTGGGCTGAGCCCAGCCCAGCGAGCGATGGCTCCGCCCACATCGCCGCCGCGTCACCGGCAACGTCGTGCCGTGTGACAGCTGGCCTGCGATGTCGGAAGCGAGCGGGCACCCGCGCATCGCTTCCGACATCGCAGGCCAGATCGCCGCGTGTGACCCCACCTTTACTGTTGTGCTGGTTTGTCCTGAGGAAGGGGCCAGAGAACCTTGAAACACATTGACAAATAAACCAACACTTTGATTCGACAATTGATGTCTCCCGAAATCTGATGTCCTCTGGCAGTGTGGTCTTTAAACCCTTCGTCTACAACTGGTTTGTATATTTACTACTGGGACCGCTGTGGCTGTAATATGACCACCCTAAAATGTGAGCCTTGAGACTTTCTGTTGTTTTTGCTTACCTCCCAGATAAGACCCTATCTACACTTTTATTTCTGTCCTTTTTAGTTTGGCTTTATCTCACTGTTATGAAGAATGCAGATGTGATCACTGAGAGTGAGATTTAGCATATTATAAAAATATGATTTCATAATGGATACCTTTTTGGCAGAAACCTCCGCAGCCGTCTCTCGGAAACTTCTGCTACGTGGTAGCCCAGTTTACATCGGTATCTGCACGTTGACCCAACATCATGATTTCCCAGATGGCAGCGAGGTGTGAGTAGTCTGGCATTAGTTATGGCCGGTGGAGCGTCACATTCAATCTTGCAGTAGCCTTCAGGAAGAGACCAGTGGCCATCCCACATGCACATTATCCACTGGCTCAAACCTACAACCCACAAAAAGTGCAAATAACTCTTTATTCAAGAAATAGCTATACATTCTACAAAAGTTGCTATTCATCATTTGCTGGTCTTATAGGCCACATTTACACGTTGAGTATTTGGTGAGGTTTTTACCTCAGTATTTGGTAGCCTAAACCTGGAGTGGAAGAATCAGAGGAAAAGTGTAATAGAAACACGTCACCACTTCGGTATTGCACTCATATAACAATGTAATGTGGGTTCCAGCAACACAAGTTCCAACATCACTAGAACTGCTCCGGCACTGGAGGTGAGTATAGGCTTTTTTATTGTTATTATTATTATTTATTTATATAGCGCCATTAGGTTCCACGGCGCTTTACATGAGGATAGGGGAGACAAGCACAATTACAATAACTCTAGACAATCAGGACATATAGGTACAGGAGGGGAGGGGACCCTGTCCACAAGGGCTCACAGTCTACGAGGAGGTCAACATGGGGAATGAGAAGGAGTTGTCCAACTAGTGGACAGCCCATTATATAAATCGGCCTTTTTTACGCATTAGTGCTATTGCAATACAATCTGTATCATATGCCCCACCTATTGTCTAATGTGTGGCTGTAGGATGTTATCCTACTGCTAACATCAAGCAAAAATGGTGACCCCCTAATTACCATATCTTAAAGAAGGTACTAGGGTCATTGAGAAAAAAGTTAACTATGCGGAAACAAACTCATACAGGTATGGGAAGTAGGTCACCTTACTGATTGGCGGACTCCTTAATTTTACCATAATGCTGCTTACCCTGTTTCATCTAAAATAAAACGGTGAGGGATATTGGGGGCTGCATGGGAATAGTGGGGCTTGGAGGGAGATGATAAGAATAAGACATAGGGTAGGGTCACATTGCAAACATGAATTGCATTCACCGCATCCGGATCCGGAATGCAATTCCGGTCACACACATTTTGTGTCAAAAATGTGTGCAGAATACCGCACTGCGGTCACCGGATGGCTCAGGATGTGTAATCCTGAGCCATCCGGTAACTGCATAGTTTGCGGATCCCGGCTATTGCCGGGATCAGCAAACTGTCCTCTGCCTATTCAAGAGTTAAATTTATTAAGTAAAGTACTGTTTGAGGTCTGTAGGGGGGGCTAAGACCCCCCTACAGACCAGCCGCCCACTCCGGTGGGCTTCTACTACAATTTCCTATGGCACGGGGCTCGGATGAGCCCCGTGCATGTCTCCAAACCTCCCGCCCCCCCGTATCACTATACAGGGGTGCCTGCACCCCTCTTGTATAGCGATTCCTGCATGTGGCCCTAAAGTTAGAATACAGAACACATGTAAGATCATACTTACATGTCATCGTCGGCAGTGTAGTGTGAAATCCCTGGGCGGGCTGTTTGCTGCAGCCTCCGCCCCCTCATTCCTTATGGCCGCCCCCTCTGTGCCTCATCCAGTGATGTGAGGGCGGCCACGTCATGAAAGGGGCGGTGCTAACCGCGTCACATATTGAGCCCCGCCCCTTTCATGACGTGGCCGCCCTCACATCACTGGATGAGGCACAGAGGGGGCGGCCATAAGGAATGAGGGGGCGGAGGCTGCAGCAAACAGCCCCGCCCAGGGATTTCACACTACACTGCCGACGATGACATGTAAGTATGATCTTACATGTGTTCTGTATTCTAACTTTAGGGCCACATGCAGGAATCGCTATACAAGAGGGGTGCAGGCACCCCTGTATAGTGATACGGGGGGGCGGGAGGTTTGGAGACATGCACGGGGCTCATCCGAGCCCCGTGCCATAGGAAATTGTAGTAGAAGCCCACCGGAGTGGGCGGCTGGTCTGTAGGGGGGTCTTAGCCCCCCCTACAGACCTCAAACAGTACTTTACTTAATAAATTTAACTCTTGAATAGGCAGAGGACAGTTTGCTGATCCCGGCAATAGCCGGGATCCGCAAACTATGCAGTTACCGGATGGCTCAGGATTACACATCCTGAGCCATCCGGTGACCGCAGTGCGGTTCCCAGAAACGCTGCGAAAACTGCTGCCTGCATGATTTAAAACGCAGGCAGCAGTGCCGGATCCGGCCACCGGATGGCTTGTGAAGCCATCCGGTGTTTTGCATAGGCTCCTATGAGGAGCGTTTCCTGGTCCGGTTTGGAGCTTTTTGAAAGCTCCAAACCGGATCAGGATTTATAAAACAAAACGCAGATGTGACCCTAGCCATAGTGCATTTTTTGTAGCAAAAAGTTAGATAAGGGGCCTTTCACATCAGCGTTTTTACTGATGTGAAGCAGATCCGGCAGATTTACCGCATCTGCCGGATCTGCCGCCTAATGACCGTGCTTGCGGTGCCAATCCGACAAGCCCCATGCATTGTCTATGGGGCTTGCGGTCCGGTGCGGCAAGTGTGGTTACGCCGAATCGGCTAGATCTGGCACTTGTGGCTGCGAAAAGATGTGCTGCAAGCAGCGTTTTTTTTTTGCGGCCGCAAGTGCTGGATCTGCCTCATCTGGCAGAACCGCACTTGCCGCACTGGAACGCAAGCCCCATAGACAATGCATGAGTCTTACCGGATCGGCCGCAAACATTAGCAAACCGCTTATGTGACAGGGGCCTAAGAGAGTGTCTTAATTTAGGGGAAACAGGGTAGTAGCAGCTGGGAATGGTATGAAGCCATGTCTACAAGTGATTGGGGCTGAGTAGTAATACAAGGCACAGTCTGTACCAAATTTACATATCTGTGTCTTGTAGAACAACTGAAGCTTAATGACTTGGTTCAATCAGCTGACAAATAGGGTTTTCAGGAGTCAGGCCTCTACTGATCTCATGTTGATGACCTAATCAAAGTATAGGTCATTAATATATCTGTATGTATAAGGGCAGTAATCTGCCAGAAACGCGTCAGAGAAATGCAATATCTGAACCTTATCCTGGACTTTTCATAAAAAGATTAAATATTTAAAATTGAACTGATGAGATGAGAGTGCTGATCCAGTTTTTTTTCCTGGTATATAGTAAACACCTTTTGCAAAAGTTAGGATCTATGTACCCAGGAGCGATTGGAGGAAAAATAGCCACAAGCACAAGGTGAGGCTTTCACATACTCTGGCTATTTTTGTATGTTACAGGTCATTAATTATTATTTTTATTATTTATTTATAGAGCTCCTTTGATTCCATGGGTCTGTACATGAGGAGCCGTTACATACAAGCAAGTTAAAAATACAATGAACAAACTAACAGTGACAGACTGAGACAGAGGGGAGAGAGGATCCTGCCCTTGCGGGCTTACATTCTACAGGGCAATGGGGAGAGAGACTGTAGGTTGGGTCTGCTCTGGTGGTGGTGGAGCGCCAGGTCCGATGGTGGTGGAGCACCAGATCCAGTGGTTGTGGAGCACCGGGTCCAGGGGTGGTGGAGCGCCAGGTCCAGTGGTGGTGAGGCGGCACTGTGGTCATTGCAGGCTGTAGGCTGTTCTGAAGAGATGGGTTTTCAGGTTCCGCTTGTGGGGGATAGTCGGACATTTTGGGGTGCAGAATTCCAAAGGATGGGGGATGCTCGGGCGAAGTCTTGCAGGAGGTTAGATGAGGAACGTACAAGTGTGGAGGATAAGGAGGAGGTCTTGGGAGGATCGAAGATTACAAGTTGGATGATATTGGGAGATTAGTTCAGAGATATATCGGGGGACAGATTGTGGACGGCTTTGTAAGTCAATGTTAGTATTAGTTTGAATTGGATACGCTGGTGAATTGGGGGCAAGAGGAGGAATTTACAGAGGGGAGAAGTGCAGGAATAGCGAGGAGTGAGGTGGATTAGTCAGGCAGCAGAGTTAAGGACAGATTGGAGAGGTGCAAGAGTGTTAGCTGGGAGGCCACAGAGGAGGAGGTTGCAGTAGTCGAGACAGGAAATTATGAGGGCATGCAATAGTAGTTTAGTAGATTGAGGGTAGAGGAAGGGACGGATTCTGAAAATATTTTTGAGTTGGAGGCGGCAGGAGGTGGCAAGGGCTTGAATGTGTAGTCTGAAGGATAAGGCAGAGTCAAGGATCACTCCGAGGCAACGGACTTCAGGTACAGGGCAAAGTGTGATGTCATTTATTGTGATAGATATATCTGGTAAGGAAGGTGTGTGAGATGGAGGAAAGATGATGAGTTCGGTTTTGTCTACATTGAGTTTTAGGAAGCGAGAGGAGAAGGAGGAGGATATGGCTGATAGACACTGTGGGATTCTTGACAGGAGAGAGGTGACATCAGGGCTAGAGAGGTAGTTCTGAGTGTCATCAGCGTACAGGTGATACTGGAAGCCATAGGACTTTATGAGTTGTCCCAGAACAAGGGTATAGATTGAAAAAAGGAAGGGCCCCAGGACAGAGCCTTGAGTGACCCCAACAGAGAGGGGATGATGCGAGGAGGTTGTATGGGAGTGGGAGACGCTAAATGTGCGGTTGCAAAGGCAGGAGGAGATCCAGGAGAGGGCAAGGTCAGTGATACCAATGAAAGAGAGGATCTGTAATAGGAGACAGTGGTCAACTGTGTCGAATGCAGAGGACAGGTCAAGAAGGAGGAGAATGGAGAAGTGTCTGTTAGCTTTGGCCATGAGTAAGTCATTAGTAATTTTGATCAGGGCAGTTTCAGTGGAGTGGTGGAGACGAAAGCCGGATTGAAGGTTGTCAAAAAGAGGTGGGATGAGAGGATAGTGTGGACATGCTTTTCGAGAAGTTTGGAAGCAAGGGGGAGCAGGGATATGGGCAGGGGCGTAACTACAATAGGTGCAGGGGTTGCGATCGCACCCCGGCCCTGCAGTCTAGGGGGCCCCAAAAGTCCCTTTGGCCCATAGAAAAAGACTAATACTATTAAAGATTAGCAATAATTGGGGGCACCGTTGGAGCTTTTGCATCGGGGCCCCGGGGCCTGACGTTACGCCACTGGATATGGGCCGGTAGCTGGATGTAGAAGTGGGGTTGAGGGATGGTGCAGAGCATAGCTAAAATGCCGCCTTTGCTCTGTTTACCCCACCATGCTTTCCCTGGCAGGAGCGGTCTGTGACTGCTCTGTTACCAGGGGTGAAGGGAGGTGACTGGCACCGGGCACAACAAGCGGGTAGGTGGCAGATACCTGCCTGTTAGTGTTTTGGCACTTTTTTGTTTTATAAAAATTCTGGATAACCTCTTTAATTTTGCAAAAGATATGTAGCCATAAAACAGAAGGGAATATTTAATTAAGACTACCGTATATACTCGTGTATAAGCCGAGTTTTTCAGCCCAAAATTTGGGCTGAAAAGTCTCCCCCTCGGCTTATACACGGTTCATATACGGTACATGGAGTGGTGGGGGCTGTGTCCCGGGGCTGTGGAGGCTGGAGGAGGCAGGGGGAGGCTGCTGTATTAGCGGCCCTGTCACGTGGGGCCGCTCATTAAATATGCACTGCTTCCCCCTGGCAGGGGGAAGCAGTGCATATAAGCCCCCAAATGCTGGCACTCGCCCCCCCCTTGTAAGGGCCTCCCCCCCGCTGCTTATATTACCATCCTGGTCTTCTGCTCAGCGCCGCTCCTCGGTGCTCCATCCTCGCTGCTCCGTCCTGCTACATCTGGGATCTCCGGCCGTCGCAGGCATATGACGTCATCGTCATCCCGGATGTAGCAGGACGGGAGCAGCGAGGACGGAGCACCGAGGAGCGGCGCTGAGCAGAAGTCCGGGATGGTAAGAGAAGCAGCGGGGGGAAGGCCCTTGCAAGGGGGGGCGAGTGCCAGCATTTGGGGGCTGCTGGGCACCCCGAGGGGGCTGCTGGGTACCCCCTGGGGGCTGCTGGGTACCCCCTGGGGGCTGCTGAATACCCCTGGGGGCCTGCTGTATACCACTGGGGCTGCTGTATACTACCACTGGGGCTGCTGGGGCTGCTATATACTACCACTGGGGCTGCTGTATACTTCCACTGGGGCTGCTATATACTACCACTGGGACTGCTGGGGCTGGTGTATACTACCACTGGGGCTGCTGGGGCTGCTATATACTACCACTGGGGCTGCTATATACTACCACTGGGGCTGCTATATACTACCACTGGGGCTGCTATATACTACCACTGGGGCTGCTGGGGCTGCTGTATACTACCACTGGGGCTGCTGGGGCTGCTATATACTACCACTTGGGGCTGCTGTATACTACCACTGGGGCTGCTGTATACTACCACTGGGGCTGCTATATACTACCACTGGGGCTGCTGTATACTACCACTGGGGCTGCTATATACTACCACTGGGGCTGCTGTATACTACCACTGGGGCTGCTATATACTACCACTGGGGCTGCTGTATATTACTGCTGGGGCTGCTATATACTACCACTGGGGCTGCTGTATACTACCACTGGGGAGGCCTGTATACCACTGGGGGGGGCCTGTATACCACACTGCTGGGGGCTGTACACCTGTGCTGGGGTCCACCCTCGGCTTATACACGAGTCAATAGGTTTTTCCAGATTTTGGGGCAAAAGTAGGGGGTTGGCTTATACACGGGTCGGCTTATACACGAGTATATACGGTAATTGGGGTTATTTCATTTACAATATATTGAGACAAGGAAAATAAAAGTTGGTGGAGTAGGGGGATTTTTAACAACAATAATATGCTGTACACTATGATAGGTGAGCAGAAAACCTTGGACATCTGATATAGAACAGGCAGATGCAGGATTGTTGGATTTCATCCAGAAGGAACAGGTGAGTAATTATATTTTTATATTAGAATAAGCAAAGCAACATTTAGTAATCCTGGAGGCTGGTGGAAATGATCCTTAAAGATAATGTCACTTGGTGTAATGGTGATCCTTGTGTGATCATTACAAGGCGAGAACTCCAGGGCTGGAAATTCTTGTTTTGAAAGTCGTAAAATAAATTGCCATTGTTTTGCAGAAATGTCACTGATTAAATGCAGTACACTGTCATAACATATAGTAGATGCTGCATTGCATTACTGTCAGCGGAGATATTTTTCAAAAAGCAATCAAATATTTTTACAGAATAATAACAAAAGTACCATCTACAGGCTGCAAAATGGTGCTACAGCCTCTGCTCCAAATTACATTTGATGGCCCCTGATCTATCGCTCTTGTAAACATTATTCTGTAAAGTCGCACCTGCCCGGAGGAAAAGAAGAAACAAATGTACGAACCCGACAAGGCACCTAATGGGGCTGTCCGGAGACATACAACGATGTCTTTATTTTTTTATTTTTTTTTTTACACTATCAGGGGGTTTCCAAGGGAAAACATTCTGCAAGTAGTAAGTGATATAACTTGCTAGTGTAGTTATAGTAACCCAGATACCCAATTCTACTTCGCCCTGTGTACTGGGGACACAGACAGAAAATAGACCCTGTGCAAGAACAATGTAAGAGTCCTTTGCCCACTCAAGAGCTTACAAAATGCACAATTCTACCTGCTTCCGGGGTAAAAGTGGGCCCCCAGGGGTGCATCAAGCCCCCCTGCCGCCTGAGCCTTATAGAGGCAGCCCCGCCGCCCCCATAGCCTTAGGTGAGGAGCAGGGGGGGTGCTAGCAAACTGCAGCCCCGCCGCTCCTACAGCCTTAGGTGAGGAGGTGAGGAGCGGGGGGGGTGGAGGTGTTAGCAGCTACAGCCTCCCCGCCGCCCCTACAGCCTGCACAGTTGGGGCGCCACCGGGTGACGCTGCGGTGGCCGCCATCTTGCTGGAAGCCGGCCAATACTGCTGGCGCCGCCCCCTTCTCCTATGCCGCTCCCCCTGGCTCCTGCCGCTTGGTCCTCAGGGCTCACACTGTCCAATGGACGGTGCGGCTCTGCCCTTACCTCCTGGGCCCCTGTGTGGCTGCACAGGCTGCAATAAGGTTGTGACCTCCCCTGATCCTGGGTCCTGGCTGTTCGGATTCTGGCACTGCACGCAATACAGGACAGTGTATGAAGGTGACGCTCTCTAATTTTTTCCTCAAAGGTAAACTAGCCACCTCCTCTGTCTATCCATATGTTGAAGAAGGGGACTACTGTAGCGCCCCACTGGTCAGTGCACTACAGAGGGGTACTGCACCCAAGACAGAGAGTGCAGTATTCCTGTTATGAGGAGAGGTAATGTAGGTCTGAGGCTCTCAATCTGCATTCACACACTTAGAGCAGGGGACTATAGGGTTAAATCCTTTGCTGAGAGACCCAGTCCCGGTGGGAGGAGTTTGAGGCTAGAGCAATGTGAGCATGGGAAGCAGGGAGGCAGAACATCTGTGGAAAGAGAAGGAGCAGGAGCTAAGAGGGAGGGCGCCTGTGAAGGAAGGCAGCCCAGACAGACAGGGGCAGACAGAGGGTGATTAAATGCAAAAAGATGCTCAATCTGCGGCAGAAAAATTTGATTCTATCATAATGTACCTGATTACAGTGATGTGTCACTTGCTAGACTGTGTTTAGCTGTTTGAATAAAATCAGTGATTTATCAGCAGGAGATTATCACTACAGGACAAGATGCACATTTAACTCACTGTCCAACCACACCCCCACCACTGATTGGCAGCTTTTTGTTGATATAACGTGTAGACATAAATCTGCCAATCAGGGGTGTGGGTGGGGTTATACAGGCCTCTTCATTCCAAACTCTGCTGGATCTGCAGCAGAAAAACTAAAACTGTGATAAAATAACAACTGCTGCACCAAAAATACTAAGTGATTCATCACTGGAAGCAGGGTCTCTGTCTCTATGTCATCCTACTGTCCAAAAACCTAGCAAAAACCCACTGACAGATGCTTTTTAAAAGAATCATCATGGCATGCTATTACTATTATACTGTAGCATAGCTGTGGTGCGATATTCAGAGTAGTCTATCTGTGCAGATGATGTTTTTTGCATCTGTAATTATTGAAAAATGTAGTCATTGCTCCCCCATTGTTCAATCCAGGACCGGAAGCCAAGCTGCCAGGTCCCAGGATCGGAAGCCAAACTGCCAGGACCCAGGATAAAAAGCCAAGCTGCCAGGACCCAGGATCGGAAGCCAAACTGCTAGGACCCAGGATTGGAAGCCAAGCTGCCAGGACCTATGATTGGAAGCCAAGCTACCAGGACCCAGAATTGAAAGCTAAGCTGTCAGGACCCATGATTGGAAGGCAAGCTGCCAGGACCCAGCATCAGAAGCCAAGATGCCAGAATGCAGGATTGGAAGCCAAGCTGCCAGAACGCAGGATTGGAAGCCAAGCTTCCAGGACCCAGGATCGAAAGCCAAGCTTCCAGGACCCATGATCGGAAGCCAAGCTGCCTGGACTCAGAATCGGAAGCCAAGCTACCAGCACCCAAGATTGAAAGTCAAGCTGTCAGGACCCAGGATTTGAAGCCAAGCTGCCAGCACCCAAGATTGAAAGCCAAGATGCCAGTACCCAGGATCGGAAGCCAAGCTGCCAGAACCCAGGATTTGAAGCAAAGCTAACAGAACCCAGGATCGGAAGCCAAGCTGCCAGGACCCAAGATCGGAAGCCAAGCTGCCTGGACCCAGGATCGGAAGCCAAGCTGCCAGGACCCAGAATCAGAAGCCAAGCTGCCTGGACCCAGGATTGGAAGTCAAGCTGTCAGAACCCAGGATTTGAAGCCAAGTTGCCAGGACCCAAGATTGAAAGCCAAGCTGCCAGTACCCAGGATTGGAAGCCAAGCTGCCTGGACCCAGGATCGGAAGCCAAGCTGCCAGGACCCAGGATCGGAAGCCAAGCTGCCAGGACCCAGGATCGGAAGCCAAGCTGCCAGGACCCAGGATCGGACATCAAGCTGCCTGGACCCAGGATTGGAAGCCAAACTGCCAGGACCCAGGATCGGACATCAAGCTGCCTGGACCCAGGATTGGAAGCCAAGCTGCCAGGACCCAGGATCGGAGCCAAGCTGCCAGGACCAGGATCGGACATCAAGTGCCTGGACCCAGGATTGGAAGCCAAGCTGCCAGGACCCAGGATCGGAAGCCAAGCTGCCTGGACCCAGGATCGGAAGCCAAGATGCCAGGACCCAGGATTAAAAGCCAAGCTGCTAGGACCCAGGATCGGAAGCCAAGCTGCCAGGACCCAGGATCGGAAGCCAAGCTGCCAGGACCCAGGATCGGAAGGACCATGGGAAGATCGGTGAACCAAAGCGAAAAGAAACATATTAGTGAGTCGTATAAATAGGAAACTGTCAGTTCAGAGCAATAGTCAAAAATGACCAGATTCAGACTCCCTGCCCATGTGATAGCAATGAGAGTCAAAAATCACATTGAGGGGAATAGCAACGTTTTATTTAACTAAAAGACAAAATGACTTTCCTAGGTTAGAGTGCTTAATTGCTAAAATGACACAGTCATGAAAATAACTGATTACTGGAACTAGCATCTGATTAGGACAAACATTTCATGGCAGCTGTATGTCTATACCTTGGAATTTGGCAGGAGGAAGGCACGTGAAGAAGCAGCGGTTCTCTAAGCCCGTTCCATCCGGACAGAAAAAACTGGCATGGAAGACCAGAGATGGCGGAGGAGGTCCACAATCCAAAACCTCACATGTTACACGTAGACTCCAGTGTCCGGATGAACACTTTAAGGAAGCGTCCTGATATAAATACATAAATACACGACACCTAAGTAAAGGTAAATGTTTATGATTTATGAAAATTAACTTCTAAATATATTGTCAAAGTGGGCAAAAAATTCATTTTCATGTCTCAGCCTCTCATGTCCTCTGCAAAAATGTATCGTTAATGAGGTTTTCAAGCAAGTCATTTTTTTTACTGTGTAGCAATCATGTGCACTGCATCCACTTGACTGTTGCTGGCAACTATTGGCCTCAGCAGTGCTGCCAGTACGGAGCGTGTTTGATGCACGACAGTGATGCGAGTGCTGTGCTTGTTTGTGGGTGTGTGTGGTGCGAGTGTGGTGCGTGTGGTAATGTGGCTAGCTGTATGTATGTTAGTGTGCTGCGATTGTGAGATGTGAGTGCGTGTGTGCTGCGTGCTTGTGATGCTGTCGAAGGACCGCTGGCAGCATTTGTTGGGAAATTAAAGCTCTGCGGCTTTCAAAGGCACAGAGTTTAAATTTCCCACTTTGCCGGTACAGTAAGTGTCAGCGGTGCTAGATGATTACTAAGCACCCAGCTGCTGGGCACTTTTGTATATTTTGTGGGGTTAAATTGCATATGCAGCATCTGTGCAGCATATGAGCACAGATGCTGCATATGCGGTAATGAACCCCGGTATTCATACATTGCAGAATTGAAACTTAGTGAAAAGAAAGGGTTAAAAATAAAAAAACCTTATTCTCACCTGTCCCGCGATCCACCGATGCCTCCAGCGCTCGATGCTGATAGGACCTGGCGTGATGTCACAGTCACATGACTGGTTACTGGGTAACCGGTCATGTGACTGTGACATCACGCCAGGTCCTGTAAGGATCATAAGAAGACAGCTGGAAGCTCAGGGGACTCGTGGATGGGTGAGAATAAAGATTTTTTTTTATTTTTTAAGGTCTGGAAAAGAGGGAAAAAAGAGGGGAAAAGAGGGGAAAAAGGAAAAAGACGGGAGAAAGAGGGGGAGAAAGAGGGAGCAGAGAGAGGAGGGGAGAAAGAGGTGACAGGAGGAAGAGAAAAGCGAGTGACAGGAGGGAGAGAGGAGGGGGAGCAAGGTCACAGGAGGGGGAGCGAGGTACAGGAGGAGCGGGGAGAGGAGGAGGAGAGGAGAGGATCCAAACTGATCCTGCAAAATATTGGAATCGGATGCCTATTTGGCATCCGATTGCAGGCATCAGTTTGGATCCGTTGCTGTCCGAGGGATCCTGCAAAAAGTCGGATTCCCTCGGACAGCACAAAAACGCAGTGTGAAAGCAGCCTTACTGGATCAGTTTCATTTGGAAGATAAATGCGATCATCCAACAGATCTATTTCCCATGGACTCCCATGTTAAAAAAATGGATCCTGCAAAAAATCAAGTTTTTCAAAATGGACAAAACGTATCTCTACACAACTTTTTTGCCAACAGATTCCTGCAGGATCCATTCTAACGGATGATTACAGGACACATGAACTCAACTGCACTTGAGAACTTACTGTGCGCTATATTGTAAAACAGTATACAATAAGCTCCAAGTACCTTCTAGTAGAGGCTACGAGTACACAAAATGCATCTGTTCCTATGCGGAGGTTCTTGGAGTTCTGTGGCTAAAAAACTGAGCTTTGATTGTGAAATGTTGGGAGTGGGATCTAATAACAGACACACCTGTGCTTCAGCATCACCTGTGTGAAGCCCTACATGACCACCTTCAAATAAGGATTTTCCTAATCCGGACATACTGGAGACGGGTGCAATATAAGTACATGTACTTTATTATCTGCTACGCCAGAGGTCCCCAAACTTTCTGACCTTGAGGGTGGATGCACACTATCATGCATTGTGACAGTGAGTGTTGTGCATTTTTAATGTGAGTGTGGTGCGTGTGTGGTGCGTGTGCATTGCTGTATGCATGAGAGTGTGCTGTGAGTGTGCTGTGTGAGTCAGTGTTTGGTGCGTTTCTGTGTGATACTGGCCGCGGTCCTGAAGTTTGGTCAGCGGATTTCTCAGCATGCTGAGTAATTCCGCCGAGCAAGCTTCAGGACCACCGACAGCATTTACTGCCATATTCAAACACCGCTGCTGTGAAATTGCTGGGTTGCCGTCACAATAACCTATCAGCTTTCACCGCTGTGACAGCAGTGGTGAAAGCTGATTGGTTAAATTGTGCGGTAATTGCTTTCCATGGTGCTGAAGTTGAAACTTCTGGACCATGGAAAGCCCGGATATTTAAACTGCAGTGGTGTTTGAATTTAGTGGTAATTACTTTCCATGGTGCTGAAGTTTCAACTCTTCATAGCTGTTTGCTAGACCTGGTGCGTATGCACCAAGCTGGAAGACAGTCAGGAGCCACACATTATAAGCCACAGGTGGCTCCTAGGCTGCAGGTTGGGGACCCCCTGTGCTATGCAAACACTTCTTGCTGTATTCAAATTTACTATAGCGAATATGTATATGTAACTGAATGTGCAGTAAGGAGTCCAGGTGCCCTCACACAGTATCAGTGCAGGTGAGCACACAGTGTGAGTACAGGAGCGCTCTCATCCCTGACACCTGTCTGCAGCCGGCAGTCGCTACCATGGCTGTGGAGTCAATAACATCCGACTCCGACTGCTCAAACTCCGTGAATCCAATTCTGCATATTGAAAAAAGATTCATATCTCAGGTTCTGACTTACCTGTAAGATTCTATGTCCTGTTTGGCTAAATGTATGGAGAACATAGCCCTCATCACATGTCACTGAACATAGGGTCTCTCCATCCCGATCCATAGAACATTGGGCAGTCCCATGTAACACTTGCAGAGGCGGGCAAGAGCTGATGAATGAAATGGGCACAAATGACACGACGAAGGTATTTTTCCTAATTAATAATCTATTTGATTTCAATCTCTTAAACTTGTCATAAACAGTAAACGGACTCCTTTAAGAGGCCGTGACACCAATGTGATCATAGCTTGAAATGGTCACGGTTTTAGGTTCAACAATCTTTGCATAAATGAACAGTCCCAACACATATAGGAAACGTTGCTGCATATCGTATCAAAGAGAATCATTTCTTTCCCCACTTATGACTCACTTCTCCTCCTCCCACCTCTTGGAACTCATCATTTACTTATAAAATGTAGTCCTGCTCAAGATAAGATGGACTGCTCGCACAATGAGGGGTCAGATTCAGGGGCGGACCTACCGTGGTGCAGCTGGTTCAGCTGCACCAGGGCCCCAACCGGCTAGGGGGCCCCTCAAGCCTGCAGGGGGGCCCCAGCCGACCCCGTAATCCGATGTGAGAGGAGAGGAGGGTCAGGCAAGGGAAGCAGGAAGCTTCCTGCTTCCCTTGCCTGATCCTGCCCCACCTCTCCTCTGCCCCTCTGCCGCCCCGGCTCCCAGGCTCCCGGGAATGCATGCATCCGGCGTGGCTCAGCGCAGGTAGGAGAGCCGCACCACCAATAACCGCCGCCCCCCCCCCCCCCGCACCTCGCTGATGGCACCCTTCCCCTTCTCCTCACCGACGGCGCTTCCCCCCACTCCACTCCTCACCATGGCTGCACCAGGGCCCTCTGGGCTCAAGGTCCACCACCGGTCAGATTATAACTTTCTATCAAAGTCTATGGCGTGGGGAAGGTGAGATGGAAGGAGGAGTGGAGAAAGAGAAGAGTGACACAAAAGCAGATAGTGCTATTGCTTTCTATCAGGTTTTTGCTATGTAATCTAACATCAGCATGAGGTAGGGACAGAGACTCTGATTCCAGCGATGTATCATTTAGTTTAATGGGTGCAGCACTTCTGATAGAATCATAGCAGATCTTGCTTTGTTATTCAGCTGTGTGTAACTCACCCACACCACAGTTTTCTGTGTACAATGTATAGTGGGAGAGAGATGCTAATCAGAGGTGGCGGGAGTGATTAAAGTAGGGTGCACAAGACACCTGTATTGATAATCTCCTGCTGATGAAACATTGAAACCTCAAAACAGCCCGGTGAGTGACACATAATTGTAATAACGGTCTCCTCTCCTAAATGATAGTGCTCTTAAATTACATAGCAAAACCCTAGGGACAGATTCCCTTTAAAGGAAATCTGTCAGCAACATTTTACCGCCCAAACTATTTATATGCACATGTAAATCTTTCAAGACAAGTCCAGCAATACCTGTACATGGCCAGTCCTTTACTCGGATACTGAAAAATCAATGTTTTAATTGATATGCAAATCAGGCTGTTGATCTGAAGCCTCTGTCACTCCAGCTCTATTCCCTCCACTTCTGTTGCCTGCCCCATGCATCACTGATGGATCCTTTGCCTTAAGTTACACAACATAGAGGCTTAAAGCCCCCGTCACACCTGGCGACGGGGCTGGGGATGTCGGTGGCGACTGGTGGGTGTGCGCCCGTTTTTGGCGCCCCGCCAGCATCGCCGTCCCCCATTTACACGGGGTGACACCTCCAGCCCCGCGCTGGCGAGCTGTCAGGCGGCATCACCGCCGAGGTGTCTGGAAACCCCAGCGGCGATGCAGGACAATGGGAGCCTATGGCTCCCATTGCCTGACGGGTCGCCGGGGCCCGGTCACATGGGGCGATGTGTGCACATCGCCCCATGATGGTCGCCTGGTTTCAGAGCACTGCTCTGAAACCAGGCAACCGCCCCGGCAGCGCCGACATCGCCCCTTTACATGAGGCGACGTAGGCCACGCCCCTACATTGCCTCTGGTATTGGCGGCGATGTGGCCCCGTGTGACGGGGGCTTTAGAGCTGGAGTGACGGAGGCTTCAGAATTACTGCCTTATTTGCATATTAATTCAAATGCTAATTTTTTAGGAAGAGAGGAACAGTCTGGCCATGTATGGGTATTGCTGGACTTGCCTTTGAAAGAGCTACATGTTCAAATAGATAGTTTGGGGAGTAAAATCCTACTGACAGATTCCCATTAATCTCAACCAAAAGCTGCATTCACAGGTACATTGCTCAGTACTCTTGTTCAGGGTCTGCTTTGGAAGATGAGCTACAAAAACACAGAGAGGCAGGAATTGCAATGTTTGTTTGTATTATATATGGGAGATACAGAGGGGAACAGCTACTGTCTCATAAGGACAGTAGCTATTCCCTTGACCTCTTCATGTACACATGCAACAGTTTATTCTGAGATAGGTGAGCCCTAAAAGTATATACTTGACTTAGCATTTCATGAATTACCTGCAATTCTTTTGGATCAGTTCCTGATTTTTCCCCACTGATGAATCACCGCTGCTAATTGGAGTCCTGAGGGCCACTCCATGTACCCCGACAAGTGAGGAGGAGAATATCAACGTAAGCGACGCCACTTTGTCCATTGGGTTTTGGGGACATCTTAAAACCAAAGGATTATTCTGACATGAAAGCCGTTGGGTTCCTAGGAAACGCAGGCAAGATAATGGCTTTAGCTGGTTATTCTGTACGATGTGTACATTTCAAAGTGATGGTGTATACATGCTGGGGGATACATTTCCATTGAGATTTAGAATGCTGAGATTAATGTTGTCCTCAATGGGAGAACTATGAAAAGCTCTCACAACAGAATACATGTGATTGAAGCGTTTGCCTTGCAAGTTATTATTTTTGATGAAGAAAGCAAATTTTGAGGCATGTGTCTGTTATTTTCTTTTGCAGGAGACCTCAGAACGTAAAGGGTCGTCAGGACCGGGGCCTCCACACGGAGCCTCATCCTTTGTACTGAAGATGCTGTATGAGCACTTCTGTGTCCCCGCAGAGCAATTCACTCCCATCCCCACCTCCGTCAACGGCTTTGCAAATGCTTTTGAATGATCATTTTTAATACATATATTGAATGCAATACAGACCTCACTTTAATATTGTTATCACTTCTAAATACCTTTTGTTCCGTTACGTTTCTTCTCCTCATTCTATCTTTAATCCTTAGCTGTCGGGATGTTTAAATCAGATTTCCATTATGGATCATCTCTACTCTTTACATGGCTCCCTATAAATAATCTGATCAGTGCAATAAATTGTAATCTGTGGGGAACAGGGTAGTAAATGTTAAAAAGACTTTTATCCACAGCGCCTCCGCAGGTAAAAGGATGCATTGCACCATCCCTGCTAAAATAAAGTCTCTGTGTGATGCAGTACGGCTCTTCCAATGTAAAGGATGCTCTCTGCAGCCATGTGTTCTGCTGTCTAGCAGCGGTGGTCGGTCTCCAAAAGGAGAATATTAATAGTTTGAGAGTGGATTACAATTTTAATTAGTATTTAATTGCAACATTGCTTGTATTTGTAAATGCTGTTCAATAACACCCATTTATAAAGACAGGAATTATCATTTAAGCACTGATTTTCAAATATTGCCTTTTAGGATAGGGTGAGGTAGAGTACGGATTATGTGCAATGGTGACCGCTATGGGGCTCATGACTCAGGGAACTCCCCCCCCCCACACTTTTAATTGTATCAGATGCCAAAACAATTGATGATGAAAGAGGGAACGGAGTGCTCCCTCTCTCATCATTCTCCCGCTGTGCCTGCTCTCTTGATGTCTCAGCACAGCACGGTGCAATGTAGTCATTGCTGGGCGCCGCTGTACTGACATGTGCAGAACACAGGGCGACTGGTCACACACAGAGACCGGAGCCGCGGGGGAAACCGAGGAGAGGTGAGTATTTGTTTATTTATTTATTTAATCAATCAGTAAGTACATGATGGCCAGAGGATTACAGGGGTGCATTATACTATATTGAGGACTATGGAGGCTGCATTATGTTATATGGAGGCTGCTTTATATTATATCGAGGACCATGGAGGTTGCATTACACTATGTGGAGGATTATAGAGGTTACATTATACTATATGGAGGGCTATTTAGGTTGCAATATACTATATTGAGAACTATGAAGGTTGCATTATATTATATTGATGCTGAATTATATTATATGGCGGCTGCTGCTTTATATTATATGGAGGAATATGGAGGGCTGTACTAGATTATATGAGGTTCCATTCTATTTATGAAGGCGTGTGGAGGTTGCATTATACTATATGGAGGGCTATTCAGGTTGTATTATGATATATTGAGGACTGTGGAGAATGCATTATATTATATGGAGGACTATGGAGGCTTCCATACACTATATGGAGGACTATGGAGGATGCATTATATTATATTATATGTAGGCTGCATTATATTGTATGGAGGCTGGATTATATTTTATGGAGGACTATGGAGGCTGCATTATTCTTTATGGAGGACTAAACACGGTTGTACTATATTATATGGAGAATTGTGGAGGTTGCATTATACTATATGGAGGGCTATTCAGGTTGCATTATACAATATTTAGGACTATGGAGGTTGCATTATATTATATGGAGGACAATGGAGGCTTCATTTTACTATATGGAGGACTTTGAAGGATGCATTATACAGGTGGGCCATTTATATGGATGCACCTAAATAAAATGGGAATGGTTGGTGATATCAACTTCCTGTTTGTGGTACATTAGTATATGGGAGGGGGAAAACTTTTCCAGATGGGTGGTGACCATGGTGGCCATTTTTAAGTTGGCCATTTTGGATCCAACTTTATTTTTTTCAATGGGAAGGGGGTCATGTGACACATCAAACTTATTGAGAATTTCAATGGTGTGCTTGGTTTTAACATAACTTTATTCTTTCATGAGTTATTTTCAAGTTTCTCTTTGTTTACAGCCATTGAAATGTCGCAGAGGTTAACACGTGAGGAGCGGATATAATTTGTGTTGATGTCTGGTGAACGCAGTACCTGGGTCTTTGCAGCAGATTTCAATGCAACACACCCTACGAGACCACCCATCTCCCATGCTACAGTTAACAAACTGATTGCCAAATTTCGTGAAACAAGTTCAGTGTTGGATTTGCCAAAATGTGGATGCAAGAAAACTGTCACTAATGAAGAAACATCAGTGGATGTCCTAGCTTCATTCAGCAAGAGCCTACAGCGTAGCACTCGCCGCATATCACTGGAGAGCGGCATCACTCGAACATCCCTCCGGCGGATATTAGCTACTCACAAATGGCCCCTTATAAAATCCAGCAGCTGCAGCGAGGATGACCCACATCGGCCACTGAATTTGCAGAATGGGCAAAACAAAAATTGGAACAGAACCCTCAGTTTACACAGAACATTATGTTCAGTGAATAGGCAAACTTTTCTGTGAATGGTGAAGTTAACAAACAAAACCAGCGCTATTGGTCTGACACTAACCCACAGTGGATAGATCCCTCCAAGACTGCTGGAACACAAACATTGATGGTATGGTGTGGTATATGGGGTACAAAGATAGTGGGGCCATTCTTCATCAATGGAAACCCCAATACCACTGGATATCTGAAATTGCTACATGATGATGTGTTGCCCTCTTTATGCACTGAAGATAGTACGTTTTCTGAGTTTTCCCAACAATATGGTGCACCACCACATTATGGGGGTCAGGTCCGAGCTTTCCTACATGAACAGTTTCCTGGAAAGAGGATTGGTCTTCATGGGCCAGTTGAATGGCCACCAAGGTCTCCCAATCTGACACCCTTAGACTTTTATCTTTAGGGTCATCTGAAGGCAATTGTCTATTCTGTGAAGATACGAGATGTGCAGCATCTGAAACAACGGATACTGGAAACCTGTGCAGCATTTCTTCTGCGGTGTAGCTATCAGTGTGTCAAGAGTGGGAGAAGAGGGTTGTATTGACAATCCAACACAATGGGCAGCACTGTGAACACATTTTATAAGTGGTCATAAACTTGTAAATAACTCATGAAAGAATAAAGTTACGTTAAAACCAAGCACACCATTGTTTTGCTTATGAAATTCTCCATATGTTTGATGTGTCACATGACCCTCTTCCGTTTGAAAAAAATAAAGTTGGATCCAAAATGGTTGACTTCAAAATGGCCACCGTGGTCACCACCCATCTGGAAAAGTTTCACCCTCCCATATACTAATGTGCCAAAAAGTGAAGTTGATATCAACCATTCCCATGTTATTTAGGTGTATCCATATAAATGGCCCTCCTTATATTATATTGACGCTGAATTATATTATATGGAGGTTGCATTTTATTATATGGAGGACTGATATTTTTTTTTGGGGGGGGGGGGGGGCAATTAGAAATTAAGCTATGGGGCCCCATGCAACTGCAATGGGGCCCCTAATTATGTAGTACCTTAACATGTGACATTTGGAATTCATTTTTTATGTTTTAATTTAGTAATCACTTTTTGCATTTTCATTGGCTTAACATTAGCATATCAATGTACATTGCTTGCTGTTAAAACAATTCCTATCACATTACTTATTTGAACTTCTCCCAAAACAAGTCACAGTAAATTTACGATGTTCCCAAAGACATAATACATCATCATCATCGAGCAATGACTGAATGCACTCTGCAATTCCAGCAATGATCTTTTGTACGGAAAATAAAGATTCTGTATTTCTAGCATTATATTTTCCTAAATCAAGTGAATGATAAACTTATGTCATGTGTTCAGTGAATGCTGATGCAGTGTGATTTATTGTGTAATCTCATGATATTGATTTAATTTCCGTAAGGTAAAACAGTTTGACATCAAGAGCAAAATGATAAATAATTACTCAAACAGAACAATAAGCAAAGTCTATGAATGACAGCTAAGAGAATGACAGAACTAACGCTAATATTTCTGAGCAAGATCATCTAGAATTGTTACCAACTGGATAAACATTTTAACTCCTCTAAAACCAATAACCTCTCATTTCATCTGAGGTCTGTCCTCCTGGTTCCATCATTCTATCTCCTGAGCTTCTCCAGGACACTGCTCCCGGGAGCGTCTGACCTGGTCCTGGATATGGCGAACTAGTGTAAGCTAACCGGCTCTTGGACGTTTCCAGAGCTTCTCCAGGACACTGCTCCCGGTATCTCCTGATCTGGTCATGGACATAGCCACTAGTGTAAGCTAACCGGCTCTTGGACGTTTCCGGAGCTTTTCCAGGACACTGCTCCCGGTATCGCCTGACCTGGTCCTGAATATGGCCACTAGTGTAAGCTAACCGGCTCTTGTACATTTCCAGAGCTTCTCCGGGACACTGCTCCCAGTATCTCCTGACCTGGTCGTGGACATAGCCACTAGTGTAAGCTAACCAGCTCTTGGACGTTTCCGGAGCTTTTCCAGGACACTGTTCCCAGTATCGCCTGACCTGATCCTGGACATAGCCACTAGTGTAAGCTAACCGGCTTTTGGACGTTTCCGGAGCTTTTCCAGGACACTGTTCCCGGTATCGCCTGACCTGATCCTGGATATAGCCACTAGTGTAAGCTAACCGGCTCTTGGACATTTCCGGAGCTTCTCCAGGACACTGCTCCCGGTATCTCCTGACCTGGTCGTGGACATAGCCACTAGTGCAAGCTAACCGATTCTTGGACATTTCCGGAGCTTCTCCAGGACACTGCTCCCAGTATCTCCTGACCTGATCCTGGATATAGCCACTAGTGTAAGCTAACCGGCTCTTGGACATTTCCGGAGCTTCTCCAGGACACTGCTCCCAGTATCTCCTGACCGGCTCCTGGCCATCTCCTGAGTTGCTCCTGCCACTGCTCTTGGTATCTCCTGACCTTCTCCTGGACATTGCCTCTAGTATCGCCTTACATGTCCTGGCCTTCTTCTTGACACTACTCCTGGTATTTACACTCCCTAACCTGCTCCTGGACACTGCCTCTACTATTTTCTGACCTATTCCTGACCATTGCCCCAGATCTCTAGACTTGCTTCTCGACACTGCCCCCAGTATCTCCCGATCTGCTTCTGTAAAGTGCTTCTGGCAATGGTGGACGTATCATTGGTGCCACTTGTGCAACCACAGAGGGACCCAGAAGGTAAGAGGGCCCACTTAAACCTCAAAAGCAGAGGGAAATATGTATTATCATTAGCTATTGGACTGCAAAGGGGCCATATACTGTTCTTGCACAGAGTCCCTCTTCTTTCTGTGTCCATCACTGACTTCTGGTATCTTCAGCCCATCTTCTGGATACTACCTCTGGTCTCTACACTGCCTGGCCTGCACCTGCACATTGTCTATAGCATTTTCAGACCTTCTGACTTGATCCTGGACAATGTTTTTAGTATCTCTTGACCTGCTCCTGGACACTGCCATTAGTTTCTCCTGGTTTCATCCTGGACATTATTCCTGGAATCTTCAGACCTGCTCAGGGAGTCTGCTCTTTATATATCCTGAACTTCTCCTGGAAATGTACAATTTATCTCCTGGACTGCTCATGGACAGTGCTCCAGGTATTTTCTGCCCTTATCCTGGACACTGCTCCTGTATCTATAGGCTTCGCTTTCTTCTGGCCACTGCAACTTTCTCTCCAGGCCTGTTCCTCAGCACTTCTCCTTCCACCTTCTGGCCCTATATCTTGCCTGATTATAGACACTGCTCCATGGAGCTCCTGGTTTGCTTCTGGGCACCATTTCTCTGTACTTCGAAATGTGTTGATCAATAAGCCGCTTGTCTCCATTTTCCATCTCCTGCTCATCAGTGGATCACTGACAGTGCAAATTTGACCCACTTGTCTCCCTTTCCATATACTCCTTACATCGTGGATTGGCATCAACCTCTTCCTAAAATCTTACACTGGGTTTGGGACTTCACAACCATGCCAGGACAGCATATTTGCCATTTTTCTCCCTGTGCCTCCACAATTAAGACCCAACTATGCTCTTTGATATTCCAGTTTTTAACTTTTCTCAATATTTTACTTGACCTTTTGACAGGTTATCCATATATCTGTTCTGGACAATCCCTTTAAGGCTGAGAAAGAAGAACACCTATCCATTGTCAATTAACTAGAAAGTGAATTGTGTTTGTTAGTGTTTTAATGTCACATAGATAAAGCTTCTACCACCCAAATATTTTCTATGAAAGAACCAGCATAATAAGCCTTCAGCTTCCACTTCAGATCACCATTTTTGTGCATACAAATCCTGCAATTTCTGAAAGTCTGCAATCTTAAATCTCTATTATATAATCATCTTCAGACTACAATGTAAGCGGGCTGTTGCCAGAGGAAGAACGTGAATTATTTATTCCAGGGAGGAGAATGCTTTTGTATTATAACATACCACAATACTCGCTATCCCATGTAAGGTCAAGAATCTCACTGTACTTGGACATTTCCATTTGAAAGCCAATATACCGAACAATTCAGTAAGGAATGAGAAAATGAATTTATTGTTGGAAATAAAGTTTTGGGTAAGTCTTAATCTATAGTCTATATTGAAAATTACTTAAAATGTTATTCTCTTTCTATAATGTTATGGTATATTATTATGAGGTCCTAATAGGTCCTAATATTATCATGGATGAGATGCCTTTTGAGCCTTTTTTTGTTGTTTTACTGCACCTGTAAAAAAAGTGCATAAAAAAATGCAAAAATTGGATTGTCAGCCGTTATGAGGGGTGTCCTAGATTTATTTGATTGCTATTAAAATCAAATATCTTACATGCAGTGGACATAATAGAGGCATATGTAGCCTACATAACTTTTTCTCATATTTCTACATATACCATACAATGACTAATGAACTTGGCGTAAACTCAACTTTGGAGCAGAGTATAAGGTATTCCTTAGTTTTCACCCTCAGTGAGGAAGTAGACAAACTCTATTGTCACCTAATAAGGGCAGCAATCCTAAAAGTCATAATTGACTCTTTAACAAGCCTTTTAATATGACTCAGGATTTGTGCCAGATCAGAACCCCAAACTGCAGACGCTGCATTTCGGGGTGATTGCCCTTCATCAGTGCAGTGTGTGGGAATTCTGATCTGGCTGCATGAGAGGCTGAGACGAGGTCTGGGGAAACAGATCAGAATTCCCACACACTACACTGATGAGGGGCAATCACCCCGAAACGCAATGTCTGCAGTTTGGGGTTCTGATCTGGCACAAATCCTAAGTCATATTAAAAGGCTTGTTAAAGAGTCAATTATGACTTTGAGGATTGCTACCTTTATTAGGTGACAATAGAGTTTGTCTACTTCCTCACTGAAGTGACAATTTGCATATGCAATTTCTCAGAGGAGCATTGTGGCTTTAAGCCTCCTCACTGCCGGCTGGCAGAATACTCTCCATAAGGAGAATATCTGTTCCCTCAGACCTACGTTTTCACCCTTAAATGTCCATATGAAGACATGGACTTTGCTGAAGGGATTCTCCGTATGTTGCTATCCCGACAGTAGTCCCCATAAGCAATGACTGAAAAATGGAGAAAAATTGAGAACTCTTATTAGTATTACCAAGGCAGCAACAAAACTGCAATCACATGGCAAGAGGTCAGAGCAGATAGTGTACAATGGTATAGAGTAGACAAGCAGAGGTCAGGTTTAGGAAGCAGATAACTAGTCATGGCCAGAAATAAACCAAGTCAAAGTCAAAAATGACAAAAACAGGATACACCTCAGCACAATAAAGGAGCTAAAAGAATCTTGTTGAGACGGGAACATTTTTGAAGGATACTTGTGAAGCATCTGGATCAACTGCTATTGACTGGATGGAAGGTGCATTGGTGGCAGCACAAGGTGGGCCTTCAACTGGGGCTTTTGCTCCTCTCTCAAGGTGACACATTGCAGCCACATTGGCAGCATTCTATATGATACACCTTTGATCTTATTATTAGTTTGGTTTTACTGAACAGGGAGAAATTCAATGTCTTACACCTGGGCAAGAAAAGCAAAAATAACATCTACAGAATGGGAGGAATAGAACTAAGCAACAGCATGTGTGAAAAATGCTTGGGTATACTAATAGATCACAGACAGAAAATGTGTCAACAGTGTGATGCAGCAGCAAAAAAAGGCAAACAGTTCTGGGATGTATTAACAGTATCACACAGTTTAGATCAAAATTGCCCTTTACTTCTCTTTGGTCAGACCTCATATGGAATACTGTATCCAGTTCTGGGCTCCACATTTTAAAAATGACAAACTGGAGCAAGTTCAGAAAAGAGCAACCAGAATGCTGACCGGTCTGCAAACCGTGTCTTATGAGGAACGCTTACAGGATTTAGGAATGTTTAACTTGCAAAAAAGAAGACTGAGAGGAGACTAATAGCTGTCTATGAATATCTCAAGGGCTGTCACACTGCAGAGGGATCAGCTTTATTCTCCTTTGCACATGGAAACATGAGAAGCAATGGGATGAAACTGAAAGGAAGAGGAAGCAGATTAGATATTAGAAAAAACTTTTTGACAGTGAGGGTGATCAACGAGTGGAACAGGCGGCCACGATAGGTGGCGAGTTCCCCTTCAATGGACGCCCTCACACAGAGGCTGGACAGACATCTGGGATGATTTAGTGGCTGGACAAACATCTGTCTGGGAGCTCAAATACTCTGCCATATAGAAAACTTACACATGTTCCATGTATCATTTGGTGCATTGAAACTAGCTGACAAAGTAGATGATACTAGAGCATTCTGCTGTCGATGTGGAAAATCATGCACATAAGTTGGGCAACATCATGACTTATTTTGGTCTGTGAACTGTGGATTGTGCAGTTCATTGTGTACACAAGCTACACAACGGACCGAAAATAAAGCCGTCTAAACTGGCCTTGAATATTAGTAGTAGTGTTTGCTTCTCGCTATTTTGGTATAAATCAGTTAATATAATTGCTGGACTGTAAACCCAATCCAAAGAACAGATGTCGCCCCCATGTTAGTGATTCACTGATAATGACACAGTGTTTTCTTATTGCTTTTATAACTATAAACACCTTCACGAGTTGTTAAGTATTAATAACGTGACACTAATGAAGCCAGAATATCTCCAGCAGATGGCATGACATCATGAGGCGAGAGCGTATGATAGCACCTATGGCACGTTGAATGCCTACAGAACAGTCACGTATTACTTCTGGGTAGTAAGCCTGGAGCTGTGGCCACATCTAATGGTGGTTTACACGCCACGATATCGTTTCGATATCGCAACTCAATGGCGCGGGAGCGCGCAATTAGTGCACGTTTCATCCGCATCGCATTGCCTGTTTAGACGCTGCGATATCGTATACAACGTCCGTGCGATGTCTCCGCCTCCCAATCCAGGATCGCATAGTTAACATGGGAGTGAATGGGTGACGTATCAAATCGCATCGTAATTGGGTGTTTACACAGCACGATCTGGCTTCAATCGCTATGCAATATCGGGCATTGAATAGCACGCTCATCGATCCCCGATATCGCATTGACATCGTTCCTGCATCGCATTGACGTCACACCATACAACGCAGGCACGATATCGGGTCCAACGATTGAACACGTGACTTTTGATTGAAATTGTACTGCGATATCGCGACGTGTAAACCCGCCATAACACATCTACAATTGGGATAGTTATTATAGTTTACCCAATGTGTGCTGGAAGACATCAACATTTATTATGATGCACCCCAGGGACGAGGGGTACTGGAACCGAGCTGTTAAGTAGTTCTGGGGAGTCACAGAGGTCAAGACCCGGCTTCCGTGACCCTAGGATCAGTGAGTTGTAGAAAGCCATAAATCGAAGCGAGACAGTTCACATAAGAAGTGTCAAAAGTTTATTGTCCTCTAACTTGAGTCTGTTGGAGATGTGGTATCCCCAAATGTCCTTTCATTTTATATAAAAATGCATGTATCCATGTGAGACATTTAATCCTGTTTTGAATGTATCAAAGGTCGTTATCAATTTGTATTTCCAAACTCTTCTCATTCAGAGAAGAATATCTTAGAATTTTGACTTTACTTTCCCAGCTCAGCTCTCCCCTAGCCTGACTCTGCTTTACGTCACCTGACGTATTTACTACATCATATCACCCTGCTTATGCATAATATGTATTGTCTTACAGAATTTGTGTCATTATCTGTCTGACAAAGGAGTCATAGTGTCCCGAAAGCTTGCTATGCTTACCAACTTTCCAGTTAGCCATTAAAAGGTATCAACCACTGAGGACTCTCAGATTCCAATATTTTTCTTAAATTGGCCAGACGTATTGTTCTTGTACAGAAAATAGAAGTTCCTCTGGAGCCATATCACGGAAGTATCCTTTATTGTTATTCCATTAAAGCATTACAGATGCCACATAATGGGATTAGTTTTACGCATTTCGGAGACGCGCTCCTTATTCGTTAGCACATCTATATTTTACAAAGTAACATTTATATACATTGATAAAATCACTAAAATCAGGGACATCTGCATGGCAATCATTAATTACTCAGGAAACTCAGTTAACTCTATAAGTGCCGATATGCTGACAAAGAATGCACATGTGTATAGTATACAAGGTGTTCCCAGTACATGAACAGTGCATGATATCTATACATAATATTTAAAAGAACCTTGTTGTTTATACTATCCGTTCATGTATAGTTTTTATGTATATACCTATGTTCTCATATCCTGAATAGTAATTGTGTTTCCATTTGTATTTATATTCCCATTTTTAGTGTCGTTTACTTTCCTGGATGCTATCTAATATATAAAGCTGAATGTGTGTGTGTGTGTGTGTGTATATCCGGGATTGGCATCTACACCGTCGCAACTACAGCCACTAAATTTTGCACAGTCACACGTCTGGACCCCGAGAGCGTCATAGGCTATGTTGTGAGGCGAAATTTTAACCCCGCACGTTCCAATTCACCAAACTATTTTGGCCCTATCTACATAATGGAGAGAAATGAAGGTACCTTTACACGCCGCCACAGTGCCTAGCAACAGGTATCCACCGCACGTGCACGTTTTTGACAGTGGATACCGATCGCTGATGCCACATATACACGCCGCCATTGCGCTGTCAACTGAAGGTATCTTTGTTCCCCAGAAGTTCCGACAGATCCTGCGGCTTACTTCCTGTTGAATACCTTCCCCGCTTTACACGCCACTACCACAAAGGAATATGGCGTACATCTTTCGCGCCGCAAGTACATAGGCGTGACAGAGTTGTGTATTCCGTGACGCTAATACGCTGATTGGACAACGCAATAGCGTCATGATTGGCCAGACTGCGCAGGAAGGCTGGCTATTACATGACGCCATTCCAATTGTGGAGTGTGAATGAATAGCTCTTTAAATATGGCGCCCTGTGAAGGGACAGCCAATCGTAACACAGTAGCCCCCACCAATGATCGTTGATTGGGCGCCATGTTTAAAGAGCTATCCATTCACAGACCACAATTGCAATGGCGTCATGTATTAGCCAGCCTTCCTGCGCAGGCTGGCCAATCATGACGCTTTTGCGTTGTCCAATCAGCGTATGAGCGTCACGGAATACACAACTCTGTCACGCCTATGTACTTGCGGCACGAAATATGTACACCCATATTCCTTTGTGGTAGCGGTGTGTAAAGCAGGGAAGGTGTTCAACAGGAAGTAAGCCGCAGGATTTGTTGCCACTTCCGGGGAACGCAGATACCTTCTGTGGACATCGCAATGGCGGCGTCTATATGCGGCATTAGCGATCGGTATCCACCGTTAAAAACGTGCGCGTGCACATGCGGTGGATACCTGTTGCTAGCCACAGTGGCGGCGTGTAAAGGTACCTTTAGAGTGAGCCTCTCCTGCATTAATATGGCATTCTTGTATAAAAGATAAGACCCTATTTGTGTTTTTTCTCTCTCCAGATTTATTTGCTAATTTAGCGGGAGGGTGAGACTCTGTTGCCTGTTATATTGTGTGTTTTGCTTGGTATGCGTTATATACCTTTGTTGGGGATCCAATAAAATCTTACCATTGTAAGGTTCCCTCACCTTGTGTTGTCTGAGTAGTGTTCCGTTCACAGTTAAGAAGTTCGGTTATACAATTAAGATGAGTCTTAGTCCATGTGGCCTTTCTAAAGGTGGCCGGGCCAGCCGACGAGAGCACCCACTGACCGCCCATGTCTCCACACCATGACCTTCAACTCCAAACAAGTTTTCTTACACTGGGTAGAACATCTCTTCATATTTCTCTGATTTCCTGATTCCTGTGATATGGTCAAGACCTCCAGTACCTGATGCAGCAAAGCAACTCCAGAACATTATGGATCCTCCACCATGCTTAACTATTGGAGGGTGTTCTTTTCACTATAAATTTCATTGTGCCATCTGTAAACAATTGTTGCTTTGCATTGCCAATAAGGTCTATTTTTGCTTCATCTGTCCACAGAACAATTTCCCGGAAGGATTGTGGTTTGACAAGATACTCATTGGCAAAGATCAGTTGTTCCTTTTTATGTATTTTCTTCAACAATGGTTTCTTCTTTGAATTTCACCCATAAAGCTCTGCTTGTTTTACTGTGCAGCATATTGTACTTGTTGAAACCAAGACCCCCTAACTGTTCCAGGTCTTTGGATGCTTGTCATGGTGTATTATTACCATTCGCAAGAATCTTTAAATTCTTGTCAATTTTCCTCTTTCCCTCTCTTTGCCGCTAAAGCGCTCAAACACAGTGAAATCCATGATGCATTGCCCCCTGTAATTTCCCGTGTTTGAGACTCTTAATCGAGGCTCCACGGACTCCATTCGCATATTCAAATTCCCAGGGGGCAATGCATCATGGATTTCACTGTGTTTGAGCGCTTTAGCCGGCTGCCCGCAGTGTTTTCCTTGACTAGACGGTCTCCCTGAGATCAGTGAGTGCTTTGTGATGTTGGTCTACCAGGCATTGCTCCCACCTAGCCAGAATCCTACTCCACACTGATGAGGGGCAATACCCCGAAACAGCTGTCTGTGGATGGATACCTGCCTTTGTTAATTCCCTTGTCATATCCTTATCTCGTAACTGAGTGGGATATTGACTAAAAGGGCCACTTAATATGGTGGTTATGGTGGTTATGGTGGTCTCCGCAAGGAGTCCACCCCAGGGCTAGGTCCTTCCCTGGAGAGATATCTGGCTAGTCCCGTGTTTGAGACTCTTAATCAAGGCTCCACAGACTCCATCAGCATAATTTCTTGTCACCCAGTAGCTTCTGTGGCTCAAGTCTCCAAGTGACCAATGATTCCGTTATTTGATTGTTTTTTCTGAATACAGTGGAACCTTGGATTACGAGCATAATCTGTTCCGGGAATGTGCTTGTAATCCAAATCACCCATATATCAAAGCAAATTTTCCCATAAGAAATAATTGAAATGCAGATGATTTGTTCCACAACCCAAAAATATCTACTGTATTCATATAAAATTATTACAGCTCTGCAAATAATTGCATTTCTATGGTTTATACAGTATACATATGTATAGGAAGATAATCAGTTACAGTACCTAAAGTTGGTTTAGTAGAGGCATCACACATGTACAGTATCATGTATGCAGTACTGCGCAGGGAAAGGGATATAGTACTGTAGAGGGGTTCAGGAGGGAGATACAGTACTGTAGAGGGGTGGGGAGGAGAGCTCATACTGTAGAGGGGTGCGGAGGGAGGTACAGTACTGAACAAAGGTGGGGAGGGAGGTCAAGTACTAGAGAGGCGTGGGGAGGGAGGTATAGTACTGTAGAGGGGTGGGGAGGGAGGTACAGTACTGTAGAGGGGGGGAAGGGAGGTCCAGTAGTGTAGAGGGGTGGGGAGAGCTCACACTGTAGAGGAGTGTACAAATAAAGTCCATGGAGCCTCATTTAGGAATTGCAAACATGGAACTAGCCAGATATCCCTCCAGGGAAGGACCTAGCCCAATGGACTTTATTTGCATATTCGTAATTCCCAGGGGCAATGCACCTAGGATTTCACTGTGTTTGAGCGCTTTTGCCGGCTGCCCGCAGTGTTTTCCTCAACTGGTCTCCCTGTGATTAGTGAGTTGTTTGTACTGTAGAGGAGTGGGGACGGAGAGACAGTGCTGTAGAGGAGTGGGGAAGAAGATCCAGTACTATAGATGGGGTGGGGAGAGCTCATACTGTAGAGTGGTGGGGAGGGAGGTCCAGTACTGTAGAGGGGTGGGGAGAGCCTGTACTGCAGAGGAGTGGGGAGGGAGGTACAGTACTGTAGAGGGTGGGGAGAGATCACATTTTGCTCTTAATACAAATCTTGCTCTTATACCGAGTTACAATTTATTGAAAATGTTCGCTTGTCTTACTGTTGAGGAGAGCCATAGAATCAAATACTTAATTAACCTTAAGACAAGACATAAGGGCATGGGAGAAAACGATCCATAGAGTGTAAAATGTTACATTGCAAAAGCTTAATTGTGAGTTAAACATGGCTGTCATTTCCTGTTTCATCACACCATGCCATGTTGTCTAAGATGGAGCCTGGACCTATGACTACATCCTGTCTACAATTAAGAGTTCCTGGAGGAAGCTGAATTCCATAGAAGGACTGACCAATCACAGAATGCCATATCACCTGGACATACTCAATCAAGACCACACCCCCTGATGACCTCATGGATCCGCCCATGGACTAACCCACTGACCAATGAATGCATCTGAGTAGGGCTGGCCGAGCCCCTTACTGAACAAAACCTCATGTCTCTTATAATAAACCAACACTTGGAGCTTGGGACTGACCAAGGAAGGGTGTACATCTGACTGTGTGTGTCTGGTGTCATACTTTTCACGCCGGTACTTGGTCCATATTGATTTGTTCAGGGGCAGGCAACTTATTAATATTATAAAATATTAATCCATAACATTACAAAGCACTCTCAAACCAAGTTACTTGTAATCCAAAGTTCCACTGTAATTGTATACTGATTGCAATTTACAACACATTTTTAGGTTACACAATGCAAAAAAAATCATTCTTTTTATCCACTTTACTTACCAAGTGAACGGTTCTGTCCTGTCACATCTGTCAGGTGAGCAGTGACTGTGGCCTTCGGGGCACTGATAGGAAAGTTGCCATCAGAGGACAGGAATACGAGGAATGAATCAGCAAGGCTGGGTCTATCAAAGCTGACCTGAGCAAGGGTGGAGTAATAATGAGAAGGTAATAGCCACTACATGTATATAGCAGAACATAATCGATGCAAATAACAGGCTAAAAACGTAAAATGTCATTTGTGATACAGAAAATCAAATCTGAATCTAACTGTATGAAGCCAATGAAAGTTTCTTACTCCACATGAAATAATGGAGCGGATCATTACTTAATCCTCTGTAGTAAACATATTGGAGTGCACAGGTCTTCCACACAATACTAGCAAAAAATATAAACCTAATGTTGACCTAAGGCTGGCTTCACATTTGCGTTTGTGTCTGCATGCTGCATTGACAGAATGCTGAGCCCTGTATAACCCCGCCCACATTACTGATTGACAGCTCTCTGTGTACACTGTATATTGACAGAATGCTGTACCCTGTGTAACCCCGCCCACATCACTGATTGGCAGCGCTCTGTGTGCACTATATTTACAGAATGCTGAGCTCTGTATAACCCTGCCCACATCACTGATTGACAGCTCTCTGTGTACACTGTATATTGACAGAATGCTGAGCCCTGTATAACCCCACCACATTACTGATTGGCAGCTCTCTGTGTACACTGCATATTGACAGAATGCTGAGCCCTGTATAACCCTGCCACATCACTGATTGGCAGCTCTCTGTGTACATTGTATATTGACAGATTGCTTAGCTTTGCATAACCCGGTCCACATCACTGATTGGCAGCTCTGTGTGTACACTGTATATTGACAGAATGCTGAGCCCTGCATAACCTCGCCTACACCACTGATTGGCAGCTCTCTGTGTACACTGTATATTGATAGAATGCTGAGCCTGTATAACCGTCTACACCACTGATTGGCAGCTCTCTGTGTAAATCTTACATCAGCAGCCAAAAATTAAAACCAACACAGCACTTAGCAGGATGCCGTCAGATCCATTATGTAGAGCAAGCCCAGGTGCAAGCAGATAAAATCACCTCAACCTACAACGACATGTGGGATTGCATGGCATGTCATTGTAGGTTCTTGTTTTTGGCTGCTGATGGTAAGATTTTCTGATGCTGCCTTTTTTGAGTAGTTTTTGTATATATGTTGTTAGGACTCATAAGCATGGGGATCCGTGACGTGGATTATGAGCTTAAGTGTCTTGGCCAATACATGAATAAATACCTCATATTTAAAGTTTTTTTATCATAAAAACTTTTTGCACTTTTTTATCATTTTCATGGGGTGCAGCTGGGCCCCATGGGGTGCCATTACAACTAGTGGTGCGGAGACATCATACTGGGCGGCCCATTTGGTCAGGTGGCAGGACCAATGGGTTGCTATCAAACACTCCCCACCATGAGTATCAGTGTAAATGGCATCCTATGCAAGCCCATTATGTGCATGGCAAGTCACCTCCCACATGTCGTTGTAGGTAGAGGTGATTTTATATGCTTGCACCTGGGCTTGCTCTACATAATGGGTCTGATGGCATCCTGTAAGTGCGGTGTTGGTTTTTGTTTTTGGCTGCTGATGGTAAGATTTTCTGAAGCTGCCTATTTTTGAGAAGTTTCAGCTCTCTGTGTACACTGTATATTGACAGAAAGCTGACCTGTGTATATGTGGTGCCCCTGCGGACCGGTCGCCATGAGATGGCGCAGCAGCCGGGATTGGCAAGTTGGTCTCCCCACACACACACCCAACACACTCCCGATCCTAAGTCTAGGGCTCTATGCCTAGCAACGGGATAGCGGGAGGAGCCAGGTGGTGGGTGGAAAGTTAAAGAAGGACCCTGTGAGGAGGTAACAACACCAAGTAAAGTAAGTCAGTAAGTGAAGGGAAGTCGGGGAGTGAAGTCGAGTCAGTAGAAGGAGAGGTGAGAACACCACCAGACAGAACTGCGAGGATACAGACCCGGCGGCCTGTGCCACTATGGGATAGCCCGGGTCCAAGGCTGTAAACCGTGGTGAGAGAAAGGAGTCCAGATGTGCTTGAATTAGCAAGGACACTTGGGGACTGGGCCGGAACCAGAGTGCCGGCTCTGCTGAAGTGGCCAGGACACTGTATGTTCCAACCACGAACTCCAGCGGGGTGCGGAGTCTTTATGCCCTGAGACTCGACCTCCGGTGCAGGAAAAGAAGGCCGTCGTACTAGGGCTAAGGGACCCGGTAGGTCACCCACTGAAAGCCTGTGACCGCTGGATCATAGCTAGCATGCGGACAGACCGAAAAGGCCCGAAAAATACACAAATGGGGGTGGCGCAGATGAACCATCCCGACTGCTTAGATCACACCAGAGCCGCTACTGAATTGTTGTAAACTGTACCATCTGTGAGGAAAACTGTAAGCCCAGTTAAAGCTCGATGCTGTCTGCGATTGTGTTTCTTGCGCCTGATAGGAGGTAGACTGATTTGAGGATCCGGCAGCAGGAGACTGCCTGAAACTGTGAACACTGCACCCCTGCACTACACCTAGGACCTTGCAATCTGGCCAATCAGGTGGCTGCTAGCGATCATGTGGTTGTGACGTGTCGGCATCTGATTGGCCAGATCGCTACCGGCCATCTGTTTGGCTGGTAGTCACAGATCCTTGTCCAGTGATCGGATGTCTTCTTTGCCGGTCCTGGTGCAGGCGTCGGACAGGTGAGTATGTAATTTTATTATTTTTAACAACTTTTAATCACTTTTAGGCTACGTTTATCTATAGATACACTGCGAAAGTATTTGTACTCGCTACACTCGCAATGAGTAGCGCGTTCCGGTACCTACTCGTTGCGAGTATAGCGAGTACGAATATTACGGTACTCGCTCATCCCTATTCATTTTGCCTCAGGTCAGAGACTCAACTCAGCTACTCTACTGCTGAACATGGATGGAATTATAGAGATTGGTGATGCTTTGCTACTCTGCTTCACCACCAAAATAATGCTAGCCCATTAGTCAGTTTCATAGCAATATGACATTTGGACAATTTCAGCCTTATACTGAATGAGCTGGAAATGTAGATCAACAAATTACTAAATTGTCATAACTTGACCTACATGAACATGTAGTCTTCCTCTTCAACCCAAGTACAAGCACTCGGTGCATCATGGCGTGGCTAAATTTAAAGTACACCTGTCACCGGTTTTGGGGGTTCTTAACTCTACACACCACCTTTAACATGATGTAATTGGAGTTTCTGAAACCCCTTTATATCACCAGACGTCCCCTGTATCTCTGAAATAGAGTTTTTTTCTGTCCCGCGCCATATGCTAATTTCTTTTATCGGTCATATTGGGGTCTGCACATTGCAGTCTGTGCCACCCCACTCCATGCCAACATGGCCCCTCCTGAGTATGTGTAAATGGATGACGTCACTATGTCATTCACACAATTCCCAAGTCTTGCACCTGTGCAGTGGCGCCTCACTGTGCCAGTGATTCCACTGCGCAGGCGTGAGATGTAGGAAACTGTGCAGCTGATGAGAGACCATAGTGTTGCACCTGCGCAGTGGAATCACTGACTGTTCAATAATAAAATAAGCTATGAAGATGGATGGAGATGTCACGCCGCCAATCAAACCAGATTTCAGTCCGAGTAGAAGAAAGAGCCTTTATTCCTATATGTTTTGTATGGCACTTCTTCAGGGAAAAGCTTACTTTCCTCTAGCTTCACCTTGGTCTTGACTGTTCAATAGGGCACAGTGAGACACCACTGCACAGGTGCACTATGTCAACCACTTGCATACACTCAGCAGGAGCGGCGATTCCATGAAGCGGGGTGGTGAACCCCATATGACCCATAAAGAAATTAGCATATGGCGCTGGACTTAATTAAACACTATTTCTGAGGTATGCAGGGGGATGTCTGGGGATATAAAGAGGATTCAGGAACCTCAAATACAGCATGTTAAAGGTGGTGGGCAGGGTTTACAACACACAAAACTGGTGACAGGTTCCCTTTAAGTGCCCTTTCCCAAATGTTTGTTATCTATCTATTTCTGCCCTTCTACGGCAGCATGAATCCAAAGCTGTTAATCAAAGAGGGGCGGAGGTGGAGATAAATGGAAAAAAAGCAGGCGAGAAGGTGCTCTTAAATGTTTGTCCATCGCCATGGTGCACCAAGTGCATGTAATTGCTCTGAACCGGTATTCTGTCCCTTTAAATATGTACATGCAGGATATACATAGATATAAATATCGTCACCGCACTTTGGAAGAATGATATTACCTTTAACCATACAGTGTGCCCGAGAAACGCATTGCAGGGAACCCATGAAAACATTTTATTTCCAGGTAGCGCATTCAGCGGCAGGCAGCTCTACAAACAAAATACAAGACATGTTTAGAAAATAATAATTCCTATTTTCCACCTCAATTGGCCATAGTTTAGATTTTTTTTTTCCCAGGGACATTTCAATACTGTACAAAAGCATTGAAGCACATAATGAGCTGTATTATCTAGTGATGGACCATGGTGTGCTAAACTATCCATCAAAACATGTTTACCAACCAGACGTATTTTGCATTTTAAATGATCCCATTGAATAAATATTCATTTACAAAACCCAAATAATTAGAATAATAGAACGGCAGCCTGTTTATATTGCTAAATGATATTTTACCATGTTCCTAGGAGAAATTCTCGACAACCTGGAGATGTTTATGAAAACCGCCACAAAATTGCACAATGTTGTTCGCCTCTACAGATGCAGAATCGGGGGGGAGTACAGAGGGAGTACTTCTATCTAACAAAATACATAGTTGCTGCCCAAAAAGTAATATGGCGGGTGTAAGGGGTTAATCATGAAATCCAATCTCATGGTAAATTATTCTACCATGCACAAATAAGTCCTTCTTTGTCTAGAAGACTATTGTGAACTTCTGAAGGGTAGCGCCACCTGGATTTTAAACCCCAACCTGTTTTCATATAACTCCTTTAAATACAAGTCCAGCAATATCTTTACATGGCTAATCTGCTCCTCCGTTATTAAGGTATCAGCGTTTGAATTAATATGCAAATGATACTGAAGGATTATGGTAGATCTAAAGCCTCTGTCACTCCAGATCTTCTCCCAGCCCAGCACTGTCTCCTCCTGCTTGTCTGAAGGCTCCTTTGATTGAAGTCACATAACATAGAGGCTGTCCGTCATGCAGGAAGAGGTTGGGTTTGGTAGGGAATAGAGCTGGAGTGACGGAGGCTTCAAATCTACCATAGTTCTTCAACCTCATTACATATCAAATACTGATTTCTCAGAAACAGAGGAACTGACTAACTATGTAAAGGGATTGCTTGACTTGCCTTTGAAAGAGCTACCTGCAAATATAACATGTTTGGGTGGTGAAATACTGCTGACAGATTCCCTTTAAGGAAGGTAGCCCAATGCATGCATAAAATATAAGGAGTCTTTTAGCATATATTAAACTGGACACCCCATTATGTTGCTTGATTTTATTACCCAGGACTGTAGAGCAGCTCCTTGGGCCAACAACCCATGCTAATATTTGCTTACAATTTAATTTCCCTACACACAATGGTTTGCACCACCCAAGAGAAAAAAGAATGGCCCCAATGCTTGGCTCCCTACCCTTTAATGCACCCTATACACTTACAAATTTGATTGAACCCATTGATACTGGCAAGAATATCCCATCATCTAATGTATGTGGGGGCTTTCCAGCTCTATTCTAAGAAATGATGTGGTCTGGGGAATGTTGAATCACAACTTCTGATACTTTTATTTCTACATGAAATAAAAAGATACCATAGGTGTCTGACAGCAGTTTACTCTTTCCTCTCCATTGAAATCACATACCTGCTTGGCTGGCAGAGATAATACTGGAGAGGTAGCGCTAAGCTGTGTGATAATACAGGAGAGGTAGCACTCAGCTGAGTGATAATACAGGAGAGATAGTGCTCAGCTGAGAGATAATACAGGAGAGCTAGAGCTCAGCTGAGTGATAATACTGGAGAGATAATACAGGAGAGATAGTGCTCAGCTTAGTGATAATACAGGAAAGAGAGTGCTCAACTGAGTGATAATACAGGAGGGATAGTGCTCTGCTGAGAGATAATACAGGAGAGAGTGTTCAGCTGAGAGAAAATACAGGAGAGATAGCGCTCAGCTGAGAGATAATACAGGAGAGATAGTGCTCAGCTGAGAGATAATACAGGAGAGATAGTGCTCAGCTGAGAGATAATACAGGAGAGATAGTGCTCAGCTGAGAGATAATACAGGAGAGATAGTGCTCAGCTGAGAGATAATACAGGAGAGAGTGTTCAGCTGAGAGATAATACAGGAGAGATAGAGCTCAGCTGAGTGATAATACAGGAGAGGTAGCACTCAGCTGAGTGATAATACAGGAGAGATAATGCTCAGCTTAGTGATAATACAGGAAAGAGGGTGCTCAGCTGAGAGATAATACAGGAGGGATAATGCTCTGCTGAGAGATAATACAGGAGAGAGTGTTCAGCTGAGAGAAAATACAGGAGAGATAGGGCTCAGCTGAGAGATATTACAGGAGAGATAGCGCTCAGCTGAGACATAATACAGGAGAGATAGCGATCAGCTGAGAGATAATACAGGAGAGATAGTGCTCAGCTGAGAGATAATACAGGAGAGATAGTGCTCAGCTGAGAGATAATACAGGAGAAATAGCGCTCAGCTGAGAGATATTACAGGAGAGATAGCGCTCAGCTGAGAGATAATACAGGAGAGATAGTGAGATAGTGTTCAGCTGAGAGATAATACAGGAGAGATAGTGCTCAGCTGAGAGATAATACAGGAGGGATAGTGCTCAGCTGAGAGATAATACAGGAGGGATAGCGCTCAGCTGAGAGATAATACAGGAGAGATAGCGCTCAGCTGAGAGATAATACAGGAGAGATAGTGCTCAGCTGAGAGATAATACAGGAGAGCTAGGCTCAGCTGAGAGATAACAGAGATAGTACGAGAGTAGATAGAATAGTGCTCAGCTGAGAGATAATACAGGAGAGATAGTGCTCAGCTGAGAGATAATACAGGAGAGATAGTGCTCAGCTGAGAGATAATACAGGAGGATAGTGCTCAGCTGAGAGATAATACAGGAGAGATAGTGCTCAGCTGAGAGATAATACAGGAGGGATAGGCTCAGCTGAGATGAGATACAGTAAATTACAGGAGAGGATAGTGCTCAGCTGAGAGATAATACAGGAGGGATAGTGCTCAGCTGAGAGATAATACAGGAGGATAGTGCGTCAGTGCTGAGAGATAATACAGGAGAGATAGTGCTCAGCTGAGAGATAATACAGGAGAGATAGCGCTCAGCTGAGAGATAATACAGGAGGATAGTGCTCAGCTGAGAGATAATACAGGAGGATAGTGCTCGCTGAGAGATAATACAGGAGAGATAGTGCTCAGCTGAGAGATAATACAGGAGAGATAGCGCTCAGCTGAGAGATAATCAGGAGAGATAGCACTCAGCTGAGAGATAATACAGGAGAGATAGTGCTCAGCTGAGAGATAATCAGGAAAGATAGCGCTCAGCTGAGAGATAATACAGGAGAGATAGTGCTCAGCTGAGAGATAATACAGGAGAGATAGCGCTCAGTGAGAGATAATACAGGAGAGATAGCACTCAGCTGAGAGATAATACAGGAGAGATAGGCTCAGCTGAGAGATAATACAGGAGAGATAGCGCTCAGCTGAGAGATAATACAGGAGGGATAGTGCTCAGCTGAGAGATAATACAGGAGGGATAGTGCTCAGCTGAGAGATAATACAGGAGAGATAGTGCTCAGCTGAGAGATAATACAGGAGGGATAGTGCTCTGCTGAGAGATAATACAGGAGAGATAGTGCTCAGCTTAGTGATAATACAGGAAAGAGAGTGCTCAGCTGAGAGATAATACAGGAGGGATAGTGCTCTGCTGAGAGATAATACAGGAGAGATAGTGCTCAGCTGAGAGATAATACAGGAGGGATAGCGCTCAGCTGAGAGATAATACAGGAGAGATAGCGCTCAGCTGAGAGATAATACAGGAGGATTAGTGCTCAGCTGAGAGATAATACAGGAGAGATAGTGCTCAGCTGAGAGATAATACAGGAGGGATAGTGCTCAGCTGAGAGATAATACAGGAGAGATAGTGTTCAGGCTGAGAGATAATACAGGAGGATAGTGCTCTGCTGAGAGATAATACAGGAGAGATAGTGCTCAGCATGAAATAGAAAGAGATGCTCAGCTGAGAGATAATACAGGAGAGATAGGCTCAGCTGAGAGATAATACAGGAGGATAGTGCTCAGCTGAGAGATAATACAGGAGAGATAGTGCTCAGCTGAGAGATAATACAGGAGAGGATAGTGCTCAGCTGAGAGATATGAGATATTACTAGGAACGATAGTGCTCAGCTGAGAGATAATACAGGAGGGATAGTGCTCTGCTGAGAGATAATACAGGAGAGATAGTGCTCAGCTGAGAGATAATACAGGAGAGATAGTGCTCAGCTGGAGATAATACAGGAGGGATAGCGCTCAGCTGAGAGATAATACAGGAGGATAGTGCTCAGCTGAGAGATAATACAGGAGGGATAGTGCTCAGCTGAGAGATAATACAGGAGAGATAGTGCTCAGCTGAGAGATAATACAGGAGGATAGTGCTCAGCTGAGAGATAATACAGGAGAGATAGTGCTCAGCTGAGAGATAATACAGGGAGATAGTGCTCAGCTGAGAGATAATACAGGAGAGATAGTGCTCAGCTGAGAGATAATACAGGAGAGATAGTGCTCAGCTGAGAATAATACAGGAGAGATAGCGCTCAGCTGAGAGATAATACAGGAGGGATATGCTCAGCTGAGAGATAATACAGGAGGGATAGTGCTCTAGCTGAGAGATAATACAGAGGGATAGTGCTCAGCTGAGAGATAATACAGGAGGGATAGTGCTCAGCTGAGAGATAATCAGGAGAGATAGTGCACTCAGCTGAGAGATAATACAGGAGAGATAGTGCTCAGCTGAGAGATAATACAGGAGGATAGTGCTCAGCTGAGAGATAATACAGGAGAGATAGTGCTCAGCTGAGAGATAATACAGGAGAAGATAGCGCTCAGCTGAGAGATAATACAGGAGGATAGACTCTGCTGAGAGATAATACAGGAGAGATAGGCTCAGCTGAGAGATAATACAGGAGGGATAGCGCTCAGCTGAGAGATAATACAGGAGGATAGTGCTCAGCTGAGAGATAATACAGGAGGGATAGTGCTCAGCTGAGAGATAATACAGGAGAGATAGTGCTCAGCTGAGAGATAATACAGGAGGGATAGTGCTCAGCTGAGAGATAATACAGGAGAGATAGTGCTCAGCTTAGAGATAATACAGGAAAGAGAGTGCTCAGCTGAGAGATAATACAGGAGGGATAGTGCTCTGCTGAGAGATAATACAGGAGAGATAGTGCTCAGCTGAGAGATAATACAGGAGGGATAGCGCTCAGCTGAGAGATAATACAGGAGAGATAGCGCTCAGCTGAGAGATAATACAGGAGGGATAGTGCTCAGCTGAGGATAATACAGGAAGAGATAGTGCTCAGCTGAGAGATAATACAGGAGGGATAGTGCTCAGCTGAGAGATAATACAGGAGAGATAGTGCTCAGCTGAGAGATAATACAGGAGGGATAGCGCTCAGCTGAGAGATAATACAGGAGAGATAGCGCTCAGCTGAGAGATAATACAGGAGGGATAGGCTCAGCTGAGAGATAATACAGGAGAGATAGTGCTCAGCTGAGAGATAATACAGGAGGGATAGTGCTCAGCTGAGAGATAATACAGGAGAGATAGTGCTCAGCTGAGAGATAATACAGGAGAGATAGTGCTCTGCTGAGAGATAATACAGGAGAGATAGCGCTCAGCTGAGAGATAATACAGGAGGATAGTGCTCAGCTGAGAGATAATACAGGAGGGATAGTGCTCTGCTGAGAGATAATACAGGAGAGAAGTGCTCAGCTGAGAGATAATACAGGAGAGATAGCGCTCAGCTGAGAGATAATACAGGAGAGATAGCGCTCAGCTGAGAGATAATACAGGAGGGATAGTGCTCAGCTGAGAGATAATACAGGAGAGATAGTGCTCAGCTGAGAGATAATACAGGAGGGATAGTGCTCAGCTGAGAGATAATACAGGAGAGGATATGGCTCAGCTGAGAGATAATACAGGAGAGATAGTGCTCAGCTGAGAGATAATACAGGAGAGATAGTGCTCAGCTGAGAGATAATACAGGAGGGATAGTGCTCAGCTGAGAGATAATACAGGAGGAGATAGTGCTCAGCTGAGAGATAATACAGGAGAGATAGTGCTCAGCTGAGAGATAATACAGGAGAGATAGTGCTCAGCTGAGAGATAATACAGGAGGGATAGTGCTCAGCTGAGAGATAATACAGGAGAGATAGTGCTCAGCTGAGAGATAATACAGGAGGATAGTGCTCAGCTGAGAGATAATACAGGAGGATAGTGCTCAGCTGAGAGATAATACAGGAGGGATAGTGCTCAGCTGAGAGATAATACAGGAGGATAGTGCTCAGCTGAGAGATAATACAGGAGAGATAGTGCTCAGCTGAGAGATAATACAGGAGGGATAGTGCTCAGCTGAGAGATAATACAGGAGAGATAGTGCTCAGCTGAGAGATAATATCAGGAGGATAGGTGGCTCAGCTGAGAGATAATACAGGAGAGATAGTGCTCAGCTGAGAGATAATACAGGAGGATAGTGCTCAGCTGAGAGATAATACAGGAGGGATAGTGCTCCAGTGAATACAGAGAGATAGCAGTGAGAGATATAGTGTCTAGCTGAGAGATAATACAGTGAGGATAGATGCTCGTGAGAGATATACAGGAGGATAGTGCTCAGCTGAGAGATAATACAGGAGAGATAGTGCTCAGCTGAGAGATAATACAGGAGGATAGTGCTCTAGCTGAGAGATAATACAGGAGAGATAGTGCTCAGCTGAGAGATAATACAGGAGGGATAGTGCTCAGCTGAGAGATAATACAGGAGGGATAGTGCTCAGCTGAGAGATAATACAGGAGAGATAGTGCTCAGCTGAGAGATAATACAGGAGAGATAGTGCTCAGCTGAGAGATAATACAGGAGAGATAGTGCTCAGCTGAGAGATAATACAGGAGAGATAGTGCTCAGCTGAGAGATAATACAGGAGAAGGATAGTGCTCAGCTGAGAGATAATACAGGAGAGATAGTGCTCAGCTGAGAGATAATACAGGAGAGATAGTCGCTGAGTTGAGAGATAGAAATAATACAGGAGGATAGTGCTCAGCTGAGAGATAATACAGGAGAGATAGCCTCAGCTGAGAGATAATACAGGAGAGATAGCGCTCAGCTGAGAGATAATACAGGAGTGGGATAGCGCTCAGCTGAGAGATAATACAGGAGGATAGTGCTCAGCTGAGAGATAATACAGGAGGGATAGTGCTCAGCTGAGAGATAATACAGGAGGATATTCAGTGAGGAATACAGAGATGCCAGCTGAGAGATAATACAGGAGTGGATAGTGGCTCTGCTGAGAGATAATACAGGAGAGATAGTGCTCAGCTTAGTGATAATACAGGAAAGAGAGTGCTCAGCTGAGAGATAATACAGGAGGGATAGTGCTCTGCTGAGAGATAATACAGGAGAGATAGTGCTCAGCTGAGAGATAATACAGGAGGGATAGCGCTCAGCTGAGAGATAATACAGGAGAGATAGCGCTCAGCTGAGAGATAATACAGGAGGGATAGTGCTCAGCTGAGAGATAATACAGGAGAGATAGTGCTCAGCTGAGAGATAATACAGGAGGGATAGTGCTCAGCTGAGAGATAATACAGGAGAGATAGTGCTCAGCTGAGAGATAATACAGGAGAGATAGTGCTCTGCTGAGAGATAATACAGGAGAGATAGTGCTCAGCTAGATATAGAGATAATCAGGAGAGATAATCGCATACCAGCTGAGAGATAATACAGGAGAGGATAGTGCTCAGCTGAGAGATAATACAGGAGGGATAGTGCTCAGCTGAGAGATAATACAGGAGAGATAGTGCTCAGCTGAGAGATAATACAGGAGGATAGTGCTCAGCTGAGAGATAATACAGGAGAGATAGTGCTCAGCTGAGAGATAATACAGGAGGGATAGTGCTCAGCTGAGAGATAATACAGGAGGATAGTGCTCAGCTGAGAGATAATACAGGAGGATAGTGCTCAGCTGAGAGATAATACAGGAGAGATAGTCGCTCAGCTGAGAGATAATACAGGAGGATAGTGCTCAGCTGAGAGATAATACAGGAGAGATAGTGCTCAGCTGAGAGATAATACAGGAGGGATAGTGCTCAGCTGAGAGATAATACAGGAGGATAGTGCTCGCTGAGAGATAATACAGGAGAGATAGTGCTCAGCTGAGAGATAATACAGGAGGGATAGTGCTCGCTGAGAGATAATACAGGAGAGATAGTGCTCAGCTGAGAGATAATACAGGAGGATAGTGCTCAGCTGAGAGATAATACAGGAGAGATAGTGCTCAGCTGAGAGATAATACAGGAGATAGGCTCAGTGGAAATACAGGAGGGATAGTGCTCAGCTGAGAGATAATACAGGAGAGATAGTGCTCAGCTGAGAGATAATACAGGAGGGATAGTGCTCAGCTGAGAGATAATACAGGAGGGATAGTGCTCAGCTGAGAGATAATACAGGAGAGATAGTGCTCAGCTGAGAGATAATACAGGAGGGATAGTGCTCAGCTGAGAGATAATACAGGAGAGATAGTGCTCAGCTGAGAGATAATACAGGAAAGAGAGTGCTCAGCTGAGAGATAATACAGGAGGGATAGTGCTCTGCTGAGAGATAATACAGGAGAGATAGTGCTCAGCTGAGAGATAATACAGGAGGGATAGCGCTCAGCTGAGAGATAATACAGGAGGGATAGTGCTCTGCTAGAGAGATAATACAGGAGAGATAGCACTCAGCTGAGAGATAATACAGGAGAGATAGCGCTCAGCTGAGAGATAATACAGGAGGGATAGCGCTCAGCTGAGAGATAATACAGGAGGGATAGTGCTCAGCTGAGAGATAATACAGGAGGGATAGTGCTCAGCTGAGAGATAATACAGGAGAGATAGTGCTCAGCTGAGAGATAATACAGGAGGGATAGTGCTCTGCTGAGAGATAATACAGGAGAGATAGTGCTCAGCTTAGTGATAATACAGGAAAGAGAGTGCTCAGCTGAGAGATAATACAGGAGGGATAGTGCTCTGCTGAGAGATAATACAGGAGAGATAGTGCTCAGCTGAGAGATAATACAGGAGGGATAGCGCTCAGCTGAGAGATAATACAGGAGAGATAGCGCTCAGCTGAGAGATAATACAGGAGGGATAGTGCTCAGCTGAGAGATAATACAGGAGAGATAGTGCTCAGCTGAGAGATAATACAGGAGGGATAGTGCTCAGCTGAGAGATAATACAGGAGAGATAGTGCTCAGCTGAGAGATAATACAGGAGAGATAGTGCTCTGCTGAGAGATAATACAGGAGAGATAGTGCTCAGCTGAGAGATAATACAGGAGGGATAGCGCTCAGCTGAGAGATAATACAGGAGAGATAGCGCTCAGCTGAGAGATAATACAGGAGGGATAGTGCTCAGCTGAGAGATAATACAGGAGAGATAGTGCTCAGCTGAGAGATAATACAGGAGGGATAGTGCTCAGCTGAGAGATAATACAGGAGAGATAGTGCTCAGCTGAGAGATAATACAGGAGAGATAGTGCTCTGCTGAGACATAATACAGGAGAGATAGCGCTCAGCTGAGAGATAATACAGGAGGGATAGTGCTCAGCTGAGAGATAATACAGGAGAGATAGTGCTCAGCTGAGAGATAATACAGGAGAGATAGCGCTCAGTTGAGAGATAATACAGGAGAGATAGCACTCAGCTGAGAGATAATACAGGAGAGATAGCGCTCAGCTGAGAGATAATACAGGAGGGATAGCGCTCAGCTGAGAGATAATACAGGAGGGATAGTGCTCAGCTGAGAGATAATACAGGAGGGATAGTGCTCAGCTGAGAGATAATACAGGAGAGATAGTGCTCAGCTGAGAGATAATACAGGAGAGATAGTGCTCAGCTGAGAGATAATACAGGAGGGATAGTGCTCTGCTGAGAGATAATACAGGAGAGATAGTGCTCAGCTTAGTGATAATACAGGAAAGAGAGTGCTCAGCTGAGAGATAATACAGGAGGGATAGTGCTCTGCTGAGAGATAATACAGGAGAGATAGTGCTCAGCTGAGAGATAATACAGGAGGGATAGCGCTCAGCTGAGAGATAATACAGGAGAGATAGCGCTCAGCTGAGAGATAATACAGGAGGGATAGTGCTCAGCTGAGAGATAATACTGGAGAGATAGTGCTCAGCTGAGAGATAATACAGGAGGGATAGTGCTCAGCTGAGAGATAATACAGGAGAGATAGTGCTCAGCTGAGAGATAATACAGGAGAGATAGTGCTCTGCTGAGACATAATACAGGAGAGATAGCGCTCAGCTGAGAGATAATACAGGAGGGATAGTGCTCAGCTGAGAGATAATACAGGAGGGATAGTGCTCTGCTGAGAGATAATACAGGAGAGATAGTGCTCAGCTGAGAGATAATACAGGAGAGATAGCGCTCAACTGAGTGACTGCTCAATGGCTCTCTCACATATCTTAGGCTGGCTTCACACTTGCAGATGCATCTGCAGCGTTTTGCAGATGCATCTGCAAGTATCAGCATGCAGACCACGGCCATGGTGTGAATGCTCTCATTGATTCCTATATGTGAGCCGTAAGCAGGCGTATGCCTGCTTACAGATCACACTCTCCCGCCCGCACTATGGACGCGAGATGTTGCGTCCAAGGTGCGGGCGCGGGAGTGTGTGATCTGTCAGCAGGCATACGCCTGCTTACGGCTCACATATAGGAATCAATGAGAGCATTCAGACCGCGGTGCGCCCTATTATAAACATAGGGACCGCGGTCTGCATGCTGATACTTGCAGATGCATCTGCAAAACGCTGCAGATGCATCTGCAAGTGTGAAGGCAGCCTTAGTGAGGTGCCTCTGGCTAAAACATTGTCTACCTCTGTAGGTCATACATCCTTTGCGGTGTATTTGCCATGTAGCTGCACAAATTAGGCCAGTTTCTCACAACCTTTTTTTCTAATATGTGAAAAATGACTGTTTTTTTCAAAGTACTCCACCCATTTTTTGGCCATGTGTCAGTTTTTACAATCCTTGTTGCATCACTTTTTCATGTATATAAAAAAAATGTTTAGCTTGTCCTACCCATTGACAGATAGAGTATGGACAGCATATGATTAGGATCTGTTTCTTTTCATTGGTCCATTGACTTTCATTAGCAAGGTTCACCTACAACATGGATCAAAGTAGGACATGTCTCCATTTTTGTATTTTTGTTTTCTTTGCACACAACCAGTCCGAAAAAAAACCGCACATTCATTGTAATGGGTTCTTGATCCTTCTAATGAAAATAACACACATACCTTAAAAAGTGATGTGTGAAAGCGGGCTTATACACATAAGTCTACAATATCAATCCTGAAAAGTGCAGCTTTAAAAATCATAACTGTCTTATCATATCTAGCTATCCTTTAGTTCATCTGACAGATAACGGTATTTGATGTTGCACTGAAGTGAGAGGATATAAGTCATGCGGCAAAAAAGGGACCGCACAGAAAGTGGTCTCAGCGTTCTCCCATTCACAACCATGTGCCTAAACCCTGGCTGACCCCAGATTAGCCCACTCTAGTTTAAATATCAGCAAGACACAAGTCTTACTACTAGTATAAAGACAACAGAGGAAATGGACAACAAAGGAAACTAATTCAACATAGACACCAATCCTTCTCCAGAAAGGGAGTCCATAACACCCACTTGATAACCACAGCTTTCTCCAGAGTCAGCATCTTCATAGGTCAGCTTAGATTGAACTATAACTGTCATAGGGGAAAGCAAGGAGTAGGTATATGTGTTGAAGGGAGTGGCTGCAGCTGAGATTACAACTACCTGTTTAATCAACTCAGGATAGAAAGGAACCTTAACCCCTTCAGCACCAAATGGAATTAAATAAGCTTTTACTAAGGATGAATGACAAGCAGGATCTTAAGAGGATCCACGATCAGCTAAATGCTGTGACCGTCTGATCCCAGATTTCCCAGAGGTCACATGAGGCCATAACACACTCTTGACAAATATGGTTGTAGATATAAATTGATATTATTTCTACTTTATATACATTGGTCCACAGCAGGATTATTATAGTTTTATCAAAAATAGAACATATGGGCCTTATTTCAGCAATAATATGGGTCCAACCTATTGCTTAAACAGGACTTATTTGCATGCAATTAAAATAATTAGGGAACATGTTTCTCTACAGGGGTCCTTGGAACTCTGTACAAGTACACAATTTAATGACTTAAGAAGTCATAGTCTGCGGAGCCATGAAGAATGATGTGAACTGTGGATTGCCTTAGAAGAACTCAATCAATGTACTGTGAAGTCACATTAAAATGGAGTGTGGAGAAATGCTGCAAACATAGAAAACTTGTGACGGAAACTAAGAACTGTCACACATACAACATGTGGGTGATAAGCGTTTGTTATGTTTTATCTGTTGATTACTTTACTTGTAGTTTTTGGTTAGATTTCTAAATTATGTAAATGTGTTTTGCAATGGGACATATGCTGTCATAGGTGTTTCCCATCCTTGGGAGACCTTTGACAAGTCTGGGACCTGAGGGTCACTTTGCCATGTGGAACGCTGGTTTTCTTTTGGTGCTGCCGGGATTAAGGACTCCCTCCTTGCTGGTAGTTCTTTGTTAGTCCTATCTGTTCCATGATCTGCTGCCGGTTATAGAATCCATTTCTATGCTGACCACTGTGGCAGCAGCAATTCTCTGGAAGTTGCTAGAGTCGTGACACTTGCAACCCGGATGCTTTGCTGCAGTTTTGATGTTGGAATATATCATTTATGTCTATGTCCCTCTGTCTGTCCTCCTTCTCTGGTGTCTAATTACAGCAGTAGTGAAAGGATCGCTCAAACCGACCTTTGCATTATCCAGGGTGAGTGGAGGGACAGTGAGGGATTAGGCACGTGACAGCGATGGAGGGGAAGGACCCATATAGGGATGTTAAGGATCTCAGGGCACAGATACAGGTGAGGGTCAGGATGTGACCTATCTCCCCACACCCTACAATTAAAGCCTTTCTCTCTTTCCATCTCTTGTGTTGCGCCCTGCTGGGAGTTGTTTATCCCAGCGTGACATATGCTCAGATGAATGTAAAAATCAAATTTAAAGGGGTCATTCTCTACTTAATAATCTCTTATGAATAGCTCAACTGAGCAGCCTAAAATAAAAAAAACATAGTTACCTCCGTGGTCGGCCCTGTTTCTCCAATATCAGCATTGTGTACAAATTCTGATTAATTCCATCCTTCATTATTCCTTGAGAGCAGAAGTCTCCTTCCCCCCTCTGTTACTGGCTGCTGTTGAGAAGTGTAAGATCCGACCCGTCCTCCTGCATATTCTGTGCTTTCTCTTGATACAAATACATAGCTTCTATAATTTCACCCTTCCTAATGGCAGAATGCTGCTGGTTGTGCTCTTTCCACCCCTCTACAGGTTCAATTGAAACCAATATAACGCAGACCCGGCGTGAAACGGCGGTTGTTCGTCCTGTAATCTCCCCTCCTGTGTCAGTGTTCATGTGTTCTTCGCTTTGCAGAATAAAAAGAATTGTCGCCTGTCATCCGGTGAGTGCTGTTCGTTCTGGATCGGTCATATAATACCATATCCATATAAGCACCTGTGTCCCAATGCCCCACTTATAAATATGGTGTGTTTTTATGTGACAGAGAGGCCTTGCTGTCCCCTTAGGCATCAAAGATTTGGTGTAGGTAACTACCATTACTACCGTGTACTACCGTTATATCGCCAACAGCTAGGCTCCTCCTTAGTTTAGTTCTACTACTACCTCCTATAGCGACAGAAATGGTGAAAATCATCAATCTTCTCTTGATTAGCTACCCTGGCCTGATATCACAAATGATATCTTCCCAGGCCGGCTAATCAAAAGAACAGCTGCGGATAAAGTCAAGTAAGAGGTAGTGATCAAGGCTGCCGTCCAGCGGACACAGGTTACTGGTGTGGCCGATGGACCAGTTCCCAAGAATAAATTTGCACCAACTCTACAAAATACATTATTAATGCATCTGCCCTTGTAAAGGACGACTCAAAAACTGCTGTATCGCTGCTAAATAAATTGTAAGCATACACACAGCTGGAAAGCAAACCTCTCATACTAATAAAGGAGAAAACCCACACGTCTGGATTTGGAAAATCAGCATCTACGCAGTGTCTACTCATTTACTTCACTTGAGGTTTTCATGATCAGTAGCATTACTGCAGCACTCTCCTACGGCTGTCGAAAAGTTCTCCTGGAGGTCGATATACCGTAAGCAGCAAATACGGTTTTTATTAAATCAATTGTGTCACAAAATACAGGCGACGAAGCAACTTTGGTGGAGACATCAAAGTATCCAAAGTTTCCAGCTGGGCACCAATGTCTTAGCTGTAATTTGATGAAAGATGTTATGAAACGCAGTAGTAACATCACCATGGGTAACCTACACAAATGAACCGGAATGTTGAAACATATTCAATTCCAATACCTCAAGTTTTGTGACGAGATGAAAGATTTTACTTTTGTGACAGCTTGAAAATATTTTCCATGAAAGATGTCTAACTTTAAAGATAAATATTGCAATAAAATGGATCCTGTTCGCTGATGCAGTGATCTAACGTCTTAATTTGGCTCAATAGCCATTACATTGTTTGTACTGCCTGTGCGTTGTGCGGTTTATCCTTGCATTCTATTATTAAGTTTAAGAGGCAAACATATTGTTTAGAGTTGGTACAAATTTATTTGCATGTCCCATTCCAACGACCATGACAGTGGTCTGCGTCCAAAAATGGGAACCTCCTCTTACCTGCCGTCATCCCCGACTCATGGCAATTAGTCATCTTGACATGACATCACCCTCGCGGCATGGAGCTCATGTGATATCGCGCCAGGCTGGCTTATCACAAAAGAGAGCCAGTTATAATGGAAGGTAGGAGGCGCCTCTACTGCTCCCGTGCCGTCGTCTCAAAACACTATCTTGACCAAAGGGAAGTGTGAATCTATTTGCACCAACTCTGGTGTTACATTTTTCCAAATTCTCTGACAGGCAGCAAAAACTCAAGTAAAATTGATCTATGGGTCATGATTACCAAAGGGATCCAACCTAAGTTACCATTTCTCTACTGATCTTCCATGTTTCCTTGTACGACGTGGCAATAGAGATGAGTGAATCACCCAAAGTTCATTTTGGACAGATGTATAGGGTTAGACTATGCCAGTGTGCTCCTGTCCCTGAAGACGCCAATTACATTGTATTATATTAGTTTGAATCGCATCATGCATTCATGTGATGTCTCTGTGTTTATGTGTAAAGAATAAGATATGGCTGGGGTTACACATAGAAATCCGTTTTTGGAAGTCATTTTCATCACCAGTCCGTTTTTTTTGGGGTGCTTTTTGAGCCTCCTGCACTTCTGAACGTTTTTGGGACTTAGTAATTTTTTCATGAAAAACGCATATGCGTTAACGCAGATGCCTATATGTGCTATGCGTTAACGCATGCGTTTCCCATAGGGCCCCATGTTAAAAAAACGCATGCGTTAACGCATGCGTTTTTTAACTGATGCCAAAAACGCTGTTTACTGCGTTTTTGGCTCAAAAACGGACAGGGCAATGTTTTGAGCTGCAGAGAAAAACGCACAGGGTGTTTATTACACCCAATGCATTTTTCTGTCAGTTTTTGGACTTAGAAAAAAAAAATGACAAAACTGAAGCCAAAAACGGACTGAGGGCTTATGTGTAACCCCAGCCTATGTGATGTTGCACTTAAGAAAAGAATAAGGTATATAGAATAGCGTATTGTAAGTTAGGCTGTGGTCACAGTACCATTTTTCACATGCATTTTTGGAGACCTGCGTTTTCAAAAACGCATGTAAAAAACGCACCCATAGGACCCCATGTTAAAAAAACGCATGCCCTAATAGCCAAAAAGCATGTGTGACTGTCCCATGCGTTTTTGGAGCACATCCAAAAACGCATGCGTTTTTGTAGAAAACGCATGCGTTTTTGTAGAAAACGCATGCGTTTTTATAACATGGGTTCCTATGGAAAACGCATGAAAAAACGCATGTACAGTTAGTACCTTTTAGTGCCATTCAAAAACGCATGCGTTTCCCATAGGGGCCCATGTTAAAAAACGCATGCGTTTTTCCGGAAACGCATGCGTTTTTTTTAACATGGGCTCCTATGGGAAACGCATGCGTTTTTGAATGGCACTAAAAGGTACTAACTGTACATGCGTTTTTGCATGCGTTTTCCATAGGAACCCATGTTATAAAAAACGCATGCGTTTTCTACAAAAACGCATGCGTTTTTCAAAACGCTCCAAAAAATACTACAAGCACTATTTTTAGGTGCAGATTCAAAAACGCAGCCAGAAACGCAGGGAGCCATCAGAGACCTTACAAAACTCATGCTGACATAAATCACTTAAAAAAACGCATGGCAACTGTGACCACAGCCTTAGACAGTTCAGCTACGGACCATAGGGCAAGCAGTGGTTAAATAGTGAAATCAGCCCACTATTGGTGGAAGTAGCCTGTAGGCTTAGAGGGAAGACTGCATCTGAGTTAGCCAAGTGTGTACTGTTGTAGGAGTCACGTACAAGGCTACCTTAGGCCGCAGCATGGGGTTGTTTGTAGCAAATGTCACCTTAACATTGGTGAACAGAGGGAATAGAACTCCTGGGAAGAACTTTAGATTTTGAACATCAATAGAACTAGTTCCATCCCTCTGTTACAAGTTCAAACCCAGAGTCGAAATTGGCTCCCCCTTTCATTGAACTTTCTCCAGTGCTATGTGTCCTTGGGAGGAAGCTTGGCATAGACCTGATCGAACAGGTCAACACAGTAACCTATGTTAGAGGAAGAGAGTCCAGTCGACGGTTGCAACCATTGTGTCAATGGGTTCCTGTGGGTGAGACATGATCGTAGGTCAAAAGGGGACTGATTGACTCTGACGTGCGAAAGTGGGGTGCTAGTCAAAGAGGAGAAGGATGGACTAGTGACAGCAGTGATACCAGAAGTTATCGAGCAGTTGAAAGCAAAAGTGTGCCTTAAAGCCAATTGGGTTACTAAAGGATTGTTCAGTTGTTGTGCCCGCAGTATAGGTGGGGTCACACGCGGCGATCTCGCCCGCGACATCGCCGCAAAGTGAAGTCACAGGCGATATTGCAAGTGCGTCGCGCTGTGTGACAGCGCGACGCAACTGCAAATTATCGCTGGTCGCAGGTTGACAGGTTTATGAACATGTTCATAAACCTGTCAACCTGTGACCAGCGATTAGGCTGGATCGCGCCGTCTGACACTGTTGGCGGCGCGATCCAGCCTATATATTGCAGCGTTACTGAGCCATCGCTCGCTGGGCTAAGCCCAGCCCAGCGAGCTATGGCTCCGCCCACATCGCCGCCGCGTCACCGGCAACGTCGTGCCGTGTGACAGCTGGCCTGCGATGTCAGAAGCGAGCGGGCACCCGCGCATCGCTTCCAACATCGCAGGCCAGATCGCCGCGTGTGACCCCACCTTATGAGTTTGTTCATGGCAATGTGCAAAACATTAAGGAAAAGACTGCATAAAATGGTAGTGGTTGGATCCTGGTCTGCTAGAGAGCCTAAATTAATGTATGGCTTGCACCCAGAAAGCCTACACACCCAACCAAGATTACCAGAACCAAAACCGCCCTTGGTCTGTGGGGATGGTCGGGCGCGGACACCAGGAGGGTGCCCAATGCTCGTGAGTACTGCCCCAAATCACCCTCACACAGATTATCTCAAAACCCCGGCAAATTTGATTTGGTCCGGAACAAACGTGCCCCAATTGCCATGCAAAGACTGTTCAGATAACAATTTTACTAAAATGCATGAAAAATGTTGTCTGGGGACAGTTTAGGACTCATGTATACAGCACGTAGAAGAGCTAATGCTACATATTACAGAATAGTAGGCTCGCTCCTTGCTGGCTTATAATACTTTCATAAACTGTGTCAATTTTTTCCCTTATGCATTTTTTATTTTTAATCAATTAATAAAAAAATGGATCCATGGGGAGATTTACTAAGCAAAATATACTAGATTTGCCAAAACACAACTATGCACCACATTTTCTTTGTTCAACAAGGGAAGAAATGGAGCATGACTTTGTTTGAGAAGGGGCTTGGTCTAAACTGTGAAACAGTGCCCCAAAATTGTGCCAAAAATGTACAGAAGTCAATTGATAGGTAGTGTAAAATTGGACTAGACAGGCTAATAATGTTCAAAATGTATCACCCAGTATAACCCACTTTGATAAATTTGGTGCATTTTAGACTGTCCAGCTTAAAGGGAATCTGCCAGGTCAAAAATCCATATGTAACTGATATCATTTTCTAATTGCTTTCTCTAAGCTCTCTCTATTCCTGCATTTCTATTATTTATACTTCCCTCCTATCTTCGGTAAACTTCAAAATATAAGATTAATTTCAACAGTCAATCACAGTGAGTCCTCTGCTGCCCACAGTGGCGGATTATAATGAGGTCAATATAGGCAGTAGCCCCGGGCCCAGTGCTGTGGGGGGGCCCACCAGCCCAGGGTAAATTGCCCCATTATAATCCGCCACTGGCTGCCCACTCCCCAAGGAAAGAATATTCATGCATCATTACATTGTCTTGCCCTCCTGAGATCTGTATGCACTCCAGACAGAGGAGAAAGGAGGGGGGAGGAGGTGTGTGAGTGCTTAGAGATCTTCATTGTGTGTATCTGAGGCATATGTGTAGTGTGAGATATTTTTATGTGATTATAAGAACATTTGATAATTTGCTCAGCAGATACACACATTACATGTCTACAGGAAGACCAACCTTCATATAGTAGAAATTACAAATTACATATAGCACTCAATGCAACACTCCCACCCTCCTTCTAGCACACGGCACATTAGGGAGGGACAGAACACCAGTTGGGTGGGTGTGGATATTTAAATAACACTTATACAGCAGACGGACTATTTGGCTGTGAATATAAAGGAGAGGACTAATGCAGGAGCTCCCTGCAGAGTGTGAAAATGCTTATAACATGGAAACTAGAAAGTATACAATAATTTTTACATGTTTTTAAAAGGTTTGCCCAGACCCTATTCACGGGTAATATTAGTATCATACTGAAAAATGACCTAACAGAGTCCCTTTAAACTAATGCGAATTAGAAAAATTAGAACAGATTATTAAATCTTCCCAACAGTGTGCGACTGAAAGCCTTTGGGTGCTGAATGGGCTCATATATGAATTAGGGTAAAACAGATCTTCATTATGTCCCTGTCCTATGTCTTTTAGGAATGAGCAAACCTGAGTTTAAAGTTCGGAGCTCATACTTAATACAGACGTTAGTTTGGATGCTTTACTTATGCAAACCACTGTAGCAAGCATCGCTGTGCTCTGGTACACTCGGTGTTTGACCCAGTGTGAGCCGCTTGCACTAGGGGTACAATCAGAGTTATCGGATGTAGTGTTTGTAGTGTGTACTATAACAAAAATGCAAAACCCCGCCCCACCCACCCCCGGAAGTGCTTTGCTTATGCCTGGCTGTATATGAGTGGAGAGCCGAACTGCCCAATCAATGACTTCCAATGAGGTTCGGGTCAAGTTTGGGTCCAGAACAGAACTTTGGACAAAGTCTTGCTGCATCCTCAGAACCTGAACATCCATGGGTCTACACATGAGGTCTAGAAGTGATGCTAAGCTAATGTTACCCGATAGAGGTATCACCTTTTGGACGGGTTCTCCAATCACTGCAGAAACTGGACAGTTCTTTAGGTCTTCATGTGAGGCAGCAGCATGAGAAGCCCACAGATCATTGTATCCCTGGGGTGCGGGCTCATCACAATCAGCAGATATTTCGATGCCTTCATCAACAAATTCATTGTCTTGGTTGGGTATGTAACAAAGACTTGGGTGTCCTGTCAACACAAAACATCAGCAAGAGATAACCCAAAAAAGTTCCTACAAGACATTAGTCTGCAAGTTTATCTGCTCACCTCTGCATAGGTAATTTTCTTCCAGTTGACACTTTTGAGAACAGCCGTCACCATTCTGCAGTGCGCCATCATCACATTCTTCTCCCAAATCCCTGAAGTCATCGCACGGACAAGAACACAAACTTTGAGATAGTTGTTCTAGGCTCAAGAGGCCTCATAAAGGCAGCAATTAATATCATCACACTGCATATATTATTTATAAAGTACATGGTTAATAAATGATTTATGGCCTAGAGATCAATGCAAACAACTTAGAAAAGAAAACTATAAGACGTCAATGAGAGCAGGTTATTACTGTATGTATGTAATGATAATATAAGATACAGAAAACTTGGCTCCTCTCCAACGCCAAGAGGTAAATGATCTGCGGAGGAATAAGACAAATATTGATAGGTGTGAAGCCCCCTGCAATGAATCTGTTCAAAACCTTTTTATTAATTGCTTGCTTAAAATACTAATGTATGATATAAGGGTCACGTGAAACCACTCCGGCATATTTTATACATAGCTTGATAATTCATTCAGTGTGAAAACACAAAGAACACTAGAGGCTGCAGCTTCAATCTCTTTATTATGCTAGGACGAAGGGTTAAGGAGATTTTTCAGGTTCAAAAAATTTGCACAATTCAGGTGTAATTTTGCTCTTCGGCAAAGATGTAGCCTGTTAGGAAGGGTGAGCTTGTTTGCAAAAAGCATTTGAACATACACAATTATCACATTTCAGTGCCACCAATTGGTATACATGTTAACCACCTTCTAATGCACACCCTCCCTGACGAGGAATGTCCCCGACCCTCCCTCTAATGTCCGTAGCCAACCCAGAATACCCATTTTTGGTCCCTCCTCTTTCAGTCAATGGCACTGTGGCGCCCCTGCGGCTTAGCTGCCACAGATGATATTGTCCTACATTGATTACAATGTCATGTCTAGAAAGAATTAAGGCACCCTCTGCTGGAGACCCAAAGCATCCAACACTTTCCAAACTCCAAACAGAGAGTTGAGGGCAGAAGAGACCCACCCCGGGCAGACCCTACTTCTGGTTAGAGGGAGGAGATAGGATAGGGAGGGAGTTGTTGGCAAACAGGAGAGCTTAGTCTAAAGCCGGCCGTGAGGCTGGGCAGAGGGACAAGGTGCAGTCAGGCCACCAGGCGCTAGGCTGCCAGGTTTCCACAACCTGGCAACAGATTTGGAGATTGCTGGACTTTATGCCCAGTAGCTACCCTTGTGGGCCCATCCTGAGCACAGTGGTAAAGAGGATCAGAGGGTTGAGGGTCTGCATCACCTGCACGACTGGGGGGTATCAACAGCACTTAGAGGAATATAGGAGAACTTCATGGGAACTTGAAATTTTAAGTCACAAAGTCAGCAGGAAGGCCATAATGCCTCACTCCAGCAGAGCAGACTTCAATTCTTTCCAGACTGGCTGGATTGCATGCCTGGTTGTACCAATACCCTGGACGTGCTGCAACAACTACAGTAAAGAGGCAAAGCACTGCAAGAGACTGTCTGTTGTGCCTTCCTTCCTCCTGCAGCCTCACATTGCTCCTCTATTACACCTACTACCACCATCATCCACTCCCCACTCCACTCCTCAGCAGCCAGCTCCACATTGGAGGAGGTTTTCCATCTCACTGCCTGTCACAGCATATATTTCCTGAGGATAAAACCGGCAGTGCCAGCCATCTAGAAACTTCAGCTGGCGTCACGAACACATATTATTTTCCTTTTATTTGTTTTTCTCCATTTCACTTTTCCCTTTTAATATTAGCAAGGGCAACAGCACTGGGCATAGCCACCGTGAAGCCTAATTACTGGCAGAGCTACTGAGTAACCTAGCCCTTTGTGCCTAACAGCACCCAAAACGTTCCTGGGATTGTATCTGAATATTTTGAACAGACCTGGCAAATGCAACAAAATATATGTTGTCTGAGAAGACCATCTTTTACAGCAGTGCTCCCAAATTCCAGTCCTCAAGGCTAACCAACAGTGCATGTTTTCAAGATTTTCTTAGCATTTAACAGTAAGTAATTCAGTCTCCTGCAGAGGTGATCATTCCAACTGTCAAATGCTAAGGAAATCCTGAAAACATGCACTGTTGGTGGGCTTTGAGGACTGGAGTTGGGGAACTCCGTTTTAGAGGACCTCCTTTCAATGCACTTTTAGGTGTTGGCCTCGATGAGGTTTCACTAAATCTTTGTATAACTGATAAAAAACAGAGAAAAGTCACCCACAGTAACTCCTGACATCAATCATATCATGCAAAATCACATATCAGCAGAAGAATTTAGTAGAAACATAGAAACATCATATACATTTTCTTACCCATAGCTAGATGTGTAACTTGACGTTCCTGAGTCTAGCCTGTCTAAGAATCCATCAATTATTTATAACACCGGTCTCCTCAGATTGCCAATGCACCCCATTATGCACACCTTAAAAAAAGATACTTACTCATTAACATGTCCATCTCCACAAAATGGAGCTCCATGTATGTGAGTCAGTACAGGTGAAGGTTCTCCTATGGAAGTCCCAACAACCGCATGGACCTGGTATTGATATTTATGGCTCAGTTTGACTTCCCTACAGAATGACAAAAACAGTCAATAGTTAAATTGCAAATAGTTCAACCTCAAAATAACCAAAACGTTAGATAGGCCAAGTTCACGTCACATTCATCTATGAGAAATCTGTTTGGCAATGGTGCAACAGCCTTGTAATTTTGATAGTTATCTTGACCCTTAGATCACTGGGTGATAATCATTTCTATTACACCTGCGTCGTCTGGACACAAATACAGCTGAGTAATTCGAAAGGGCAGACAATGATGCAATAGGACCTTCTTGAGCTGAGAAAAGGTAGACAAATTCCAATCTCGGAATACCTGGGGTGCTAATCACTACTCATCGGCTAGCGGTGGAGTTGGGTTGTAAAGAGATTCGAGGTTAGAGTTAGGTTACCAGGAGGGCTCATAATAATCAAAATGAGTCAGACAAAGGCGTAGTCAGGTCACAGTCTGAGATCAAACTTTCAGGAAGGTAGCGGATTAAGAGAAAGAGGCTAGGCAAACTGGTAGTCAGAGGTGAGGTCAGAGGTCCGGGCATTAATAGATCAGAGATTGAGCACAAGGTACACAGACATCACTGAGCCTACAGCTACAACTAGCAGTGATCTGACCACTGCCAGCTAGCTACTTAGTCAGGTAATCACAGGGGCCAACAGTGCAGGTTTTCAGGATTTCCTTAGTATTGCACAAGTTATAATTGAATCGCCTGCACAGGTGATGATTCCAACCCCTATGCAATACTAAGAAAATCCTGAAAACATGCACTGTTGGTAGCTCTCCAGACCAGGAGTTCCCCACACCTGCACTAAAGGGTGATATTTAGAGGAAGCCCAGTTGCCCCAATTCATACATATATTCAAAGTAACTCCCATTTTGCATAGGTACAGCCCAGTCCACTCCAGTTTCAGATTGGGAGGCTTTGTTGTCAGTCAGAACATTGACAGCCCAGCAGGACCCCGGCCATCTATTGGTTGGATGAGCTGTCACTCACAGTCTCTTTATGACACATTGAGAGGCTGATTAGTGACTCTACCACCCCAAACTATCATGAAGACTTTTCCCCATCTATAAAGACAAGGAGCTTGTCAGCCTAAAAGTAATTACATTATACAATTCCTTATTATCATTGTACATACAAAACATATTATTAGAAATCTTCATAAGTGTAATTGCAGGGTCAAAGACTTGGTCTTCCAAAGGTTTCTTAGAGCTCATGTGGACCTATCTATCCTTGGTAGAACGTTTTACTTGCCTCAATTTTCCTGTGCCAACCATAGACTGCAGGCTGTTTCCTGAGGTTTTATTGTACATATGTTACTGACTATCATAAATCAGATTTCCCTCAACTAACGTGTTAGGGTACCTTTACACACGGCTACATTTGTAGCTTGTCACCAGGTAACTTACTGGTTGCAGTGAAATCATGGATACATGATTCCATTTGTACACAGCAACAAGATAGAACCATGTATCCATGATTTTCACTGCAACCAGTAAGTTACCTGGTGACAAGCTACAAATGCAGCCGTGTGTAAAGGTACCCTTATGGTACCTTTACACGCCGCCACGGCAGGCTGGATACATCGCGCTACTTCACGTGCACGAGCACGCTCAAACGGCTACAAACGGTCAACGCACCCTCTTTACACGCCGCCACAAGGTGCGCTACGCCACGCTACATCTATAGCTAGCTACATCGCCGGGTGTCTCAAGTAGCCAGCTGTTGCTCATTTACACACCGCTACAACCAGCTACTATGGGCGGACCTGGTGCAGCAGGGACAGCACATAGGCGTGCTCCAATTGTGGATTACAAGACTTCCGTACGCTGATAGGACGAAGCAATAACATCCTGATTGGGCAGGCATCGCAGGAGGCTGAGTAATACAGCACGCTCGAGCGATTGTGTAGTGTGACTCGTCAGCTCCTTAAATATGCCTCCCTATGCAGCGACTACCAATCGTCATGCAGCAGCTTCCACCAATGATCGCACATGGGGCGCGGTAACATGGAGCCGAGGTCACGCCTTAGCTACATTGCAGCTACAGCCCCGGGTGTCCAGGGTTCCCTTCCGTTGCCTCTTTACACGCCGATACAGCTCGCTACCATCGGCGATGTTGCCTTAAGTTTATGAGCAGAGACCATAAACAGATGTATCTGTCGCCGGCTGTAGCGTCGCCTCTTCAGACGCCGCTACTACAGGCGATATGGACGCTACAAGCTACAATTGTAGCTTGTAGCGCGATGTATCCAGCCTGCCGTCGCGGCGTGTAAAGGTACCATTAGGGATTACTAGTGGTGGGTTCCACTTTAGGGAGCAATTGCAGACTATGATGGTGAAGATGATAGCTTTACATATTCGCTTAACGCACATTAGACTTGATGTCTACAATTCACATTGAAGGAGCATTACTGGAGTCCAGGAAACTGCCCACCTTAGAGACCACAGAATAGCCTATCTCCACTATCTACTGATGGCAAATTGGGCTGAGGGATTGGTCTACCACAGCCCATTGTGACCCAGATAGAGCACTTTCCAGACATGAAGTTCTCATATAGTTCACAATGATTTGCCTTTTAGCTCTATGTATACAGGGCGAGCAAAGACGCTGACGTCAAGGGCAGGAGGCGGGAGAGGCGAAAAGACACATTACCTCTCTCTGCACCTGTGTCAATGAGCACAAGGAGGCGCAGGTGCAGGTGAGCATGGCTCCACAGACCTGAGGGTAGTGGCGAGGAGAAGCAAGGGGGCGGGACAGAGAGGCACTAGTGGGTGTGTCATTTTGCAACAAATCTATCTAAAAAAAGAACAATCTGATGCAACGGGATGGTCACGTACTGGTATTATCACTGATCCCTGAGATGGATTAGTGAGAATTCTGGTGCGGGTGCATCCAGCTGCATCATGTTTTAGAATTGCGGGGCAATCCGGGGTCGGGGTCGATGCTTAACCTGTTTTCCCTCAGGTTCAATATGTGGCACCCCAGGGGTTAATGTGCCACAGTAACACCACAAAAGGTTTACTCCCCACACAACCCACAACACTATACTAGCGCCTCCGAGCCAGAAGGGGGAGCTAAATCTGCTTCCCTATATATTCTGGTGTGGAGAGGAAGTGGGGAAGAGCACAATGGTGGGAGGAGCTAATGTTGTTTACCTCAGATTGGCAGTGACAGTTAGTCAGTTGGAGTTAGTGCAGTTCCTGAAAGGACTGAGGAAAAGGACCTGGGTGTAAAAGGGCTGCGTCACGCCCAACCCACGGTCCACTTCCAGGCCGGCCAAGGTCTGAGGAAAGGAGTAGGAGAAGCAGAGGAACACATCCGGGACACAAAGTTACCCTATAACTCACCCCGGTGAAGCACAAAGGCCGGATACTGGATCCGACATTGTGCCTGATACAAGCAGCACAGTAAACATCGGATGAGTGAGGATTTCATATCTTCACTGTACCACAGCGAAGCAACACGGCAGGGTCAGAAACACAAAATTAAGACTCAAGTTGCCTAGCAAATGGGTACCCGTGAGGGGAGACAGGGCCAGCAGCTTAGCTAATGCTGTAGCTCACACTCAAAGCGCATGAGTAGGAAGCCAAGGACCCGGTCAGGGTGAGAGCAACACAGCCCCGGTACAGACTCCGTGGACAATATCTACTGAATAATATCTGCAGTAAAGACTTGGAAAACTACAAAGCCATGAGTCTGTATGATCCTTGCAAACCTTGTTCTCCCTCACAAACTGTCATCTCTTCTACTACCCCTGCCCTGCATCCATCTATAGACTATTATCACCACTACCCTGGGTAACCAAGCTCTACCCGTGGAGAGCCGTTATATCACCAGCTGCTAAACATCATCCCCGGAGGTTCTGCAGCTGCGGTGGTCACCCTGGCCACAACCCGTGGGTGATGTCACTCACGACAAACTCCCCTGTAAATATCCCCCCATTACTCGTGGGCTCGGGACACGGTCCGGACCAAGGACTGCCGTGACATCCCCAGCATATACCCCGGTCCGGTACCGAATACCCCGTCCCAGTGGGCTCCACATATAAACTGGTAGTGTGAAACCAGGCTTAGTTCTCTTTCGTCATCTGCATTTCAAGTGGCTTTAGCCACACCCTGACTTCCCTTATATTATCTCCTTCAAATCTCTGCTACAACAGAGTCATCTAGTGATTACAGTTAATATTGTGAGCCCTCACAGGCAGAGTCCTCTCCACCACTTACTGTCTCCTCACCCATCACTTGTAGACTGTGAGCCCTCATGGGCAGGGTCCTCTCTCCTCACCTACTGTATCCTCACTTATCCCTTGTAGACTGTGAGCCCGTCGTGGGCAGGGTCTTCGCTCCTCACCTACTGTATCCTCACTTATCCCTTGTAGACTGTGAGCCCTCGTGGGCAGGGTCCTCTCTCCTCACCTACTGTATCCTCACTTATCCCTTGTAGACTGTGCGCCCTCGTGGGCAGGATCCTCTCCCCTCACCTACTGTATCCTCACTTATCCCTTGTAGACGGTGAGCCCTCGTGGGCAGGATCCTCTCCTCTCACCTACTGTATCCTCACCCATCCCTTGTAGACTGTGAGCCCTCGTGAGCAGGGTCCTCTCTCCTTACATACTGTATCCTCACCCATCCCTTGTAGACTGTGAGCCCTCGTAGGCAGGATCCTCTCCCCTCATCTACTGTATCCTCACCCATCCCTTGTAGACTGTGAGCCTTCGTGAGCAGGGTCCTCTCTCCTCACCTACTGTACTGTATCCTCACTTATCCCTTGTAGACTGTGAGTCCTCATGGGCAGGGTCCTCTCTCCTCATCTACTGTATCCTTACCCATCCCTTGTAGACTGCGAGCTCTCATGGGCAGGGTCCTCTCGCCTCATCTACTGTATCCTCACTTATACCTTGTAGACTGTGAGCCCTCATGGGCAGAATCCTCTCCCCTCACCTACTGTATCCTCACTTATCCCTTGTAGACGGTGAGCCCTCATGGGCGGGATCTTCTCTCCTCACCTACTGTATCCTCACTTATAATAAATTTTAATAACAATAAATAATAATAATATTGCAGAATAAACTCATATACCTTTTATTACACACAGTCACCATAAAAAAGAAACTAATATATTTTTATAACAAATCAGTCACCGGGGATAGGTTTTACAACCCGCTATGAACACTCCCACAACTAAATTGAGTAGTTTTAATTTTAACAACATATTAAGGAAATGTTCTTTATGCATCTACCTAATATATTCTTGCTGTTCTGCCTCAAGTGAACCTTTACTTTAAACTCTATTAAATGTCTACTCACCAAGGTATATTATTGAGCTCACCTAAGAGATCCAACCTTCAGTCTGCAGTCTAAACTACATATTATTTAAGAAAAATGCAATTAGAGGATTAAAGTGAAATTAATCATAGAATTTATTTTAAAAAATATACCACCCACATTCAGTATGGTTCATTAGTTTCAAGGATAATGACTTATTATCTTCACCACGGATCCCCACCCACTGTGTCCTACACTATTCCTCACACACAGAAGCATTAGTCATTTACATCAGTCTAATAATGGGCCAGCATTCATCTCTGTCATATGTTCTACATTTCGTACAGTGTCTGATGTGCTAACCCTGTGTGGCTGGGACTGTCTGTGGTCTGATCTTTAATATAGCCATCCTTCATAGCTTTTTACAGGTGGATGTATAAGAAATTAAGTACGGTAGCTAAAATAAAGCACCAAACGTTTGAGAACAGAATATCACCTCGTTGTCTACCGTTACCTTTCGGCAAATTTCCCTAGGGATTATCATAATGCTAATTCAATATATTTTTGGAACATGTTAGTAAATGACATGACAATTTGCAATTCTCATCTACAACCACTGGATGGCCCCACATAGATAAAGCGGGTGAAATAAGTATTGAACACGTTACCAATTTTCTAAGTACCGTAAATACATTTCTACAGGTGCTATTGACATGAATTTCTCCCTAGATGTCAATAACAACCCATTCAATCAACACAGGTAAAGAAATCAAATCATAAACATCCATAAATTAAGTTATTGTAATAATATGAAATGACACAGGGAAAACATATTGAATACATCCAGAAGAAAGGGTTAACACTGATGGAAAGTCATCAAACCAGCTGAAATCTATCAATAATTAGAATTGAATCCTGCCAATTAGTGAAAAATAATATCCACTGTGAACAATAAAAAGGTGCCTCATTACTAAGGTACCACACAAGAAACATCTCATGAAGGGTAAAACCAGTGACTGTCTCAAGACCTTCACAACCTTATTATTGCAAAAGCATACTGATGGCATAGGTTACAGAAAAATGCCTAAACTGCTCAAAGTTCCAGTAAGCTCTCTTGGGGCCATAATTAGAAAATGGAAAATAAATTATTTCCCATAAACCGGCCATGACCAGGTGCTCCCTGCGAGATTTCAGACAGAGGAGTGAAATTAATTATCAGTAGAATGAGAGACAAGTACCACCTGTGTTGAGCTACAGGAAGACCTGGAATCAGCAGGTACAATTGTTGAAACAATAAGTATGCACTCACCCGCCATGGCTTGTATGCAATCTCACCATGCAAGACTCCACTGATGAATAAAAAGCATGTTCAAGATCTTTTATAGTTGCTAAACAATATTTAGACAAGCCTGTGAAATACTGGAGAATATGGTCTGGTCAAATGAGACCACAATTGAACTCTATGGATGCCATAATACACACCATGTTTGGAGGTCAAAAGGCAAATCACCCCCAAAAACACCATAACAACAGTGAAGTATAGAGGTAGGAACATCAAGGTGTGAGGCGTTTTTTACATCACTGGCAAACATTCATGATAAATTGATAAAAATCTGCTGTTATCTACCAGGATGATGAAGATGAAATAAGGATGGATATTTCAGCAAGACAATGATGCCAATCACACAGCCGAGGAAACTTCTCAATGGGTTTCAGAAACAGAAAATAAAGTTACTAAAACGGCCGAGACGGTCACTGGAGCTGAATCCAATAGAAAATGTATAAAAGAAACTAAAGCTCAGAGTTCATAGAAGGATCCCTTTGGGACCTGCAGGATGTGAAGAGTGTTTGTGTGGAAGAATGGGCCAAAAATCAACCAGGCGACTAGTGTCTCCATACAGGAGGCGTCTGGAGCTTCATCACCAACAAAGGCTTTTGAACAAAGTATTAAATAAATTTCAATAATCATGGTCAATATCTTTTCCCTGTGCAATTTCTCATTATTACACATCACTAAATTTATGGACACATATGGATTGATGTGTTTTGCCTGTGCGGATTGGATAGGTTGTCACTGACATCTGGTAAGAAATTCATGTCAAAAGTACCTTCAGAAATATATTTACTTTGAAAATTGGTTGATGTGATCAATACTTATTTTACCGCTGTGTATATAAAATATGAACATCTCCTAACAGTGTGTTGTACTCGAAAAATGAACTAAGATATTTCTTGAAGTTCCAATGATCCAAAATGTGTCTTAAGTCAAAATATATTAACCTTAAAGATCTCAATAGTGATTATATTATTAGTAATGATAATAAAACACTAAAGAAGCAGTCCAAGTTCTTTTATAACTTCAACAACCTCCTGATTGCCCACTACACTACCTTTCTCTTATTTATAGTATATTTTTTCATGTAGTTTAGCCTCTTGTTTTCTTCCGATAAGCCTCCATCTTAATTCCTAGCTTTTGTGTTTCCTGTATGCTCTGCCATAAATCCCATGTTGCATCAGTACAGTATAAAACAACCAACTTGAGTCAGTAACATCTCTATCTGCTGTGTTGACATTATGATTATTCTTCCCTGAGTATTTTCTTAAAGGAAAACTGTCAGGTCAAAAATCCATATGTAACTGCTATCATTTTCTAATTCCTTGCTCTAAACTCTCTGTATTTATGTATTTCTTTTATGTATATTCCCCTCCTATCTTCTGTGAGCTTCAAATAAAGAGATTCATTCCACCTGTCACTCACAGTGAATGATCCAATCAGTTCTCTGCTGTGCACTCCCCAAGCATGAATATGCATGTCACATATTCACAGCACATCACTGCACAGGAGATTACTGGGGTGGGGGGGGGCTGTATTGTCCTCTCTGCTCTCTGTGTTTGCAGCATCACAAGGGGTCAAATACAACACAGAAACTGTCACAGCAGGGATACCTGCTTACAGAAACAAATGGAGTCTAGATAAGGCCGACCTGTAATATCTCTCTTCCATGTCTTCAACAGAACAGAAGCTACTGAAATCTGACACTACACTGTCTGAGAGCAAAGGGAGGAAGGAGGAGGGAGGAGAGCTGCTTAGAGGGAGTGCATAATTACTTGACAGTTTATACAGCAGACAGACTATTCCTGTTTGATTAAAATGGAGAGGACTAATCCAGCAGCTCCCTGCAGAGTCTGACAATGCTGATAACATGGAAACTACAAACAGTTCAATAATGACTTTACATGTTTTGAAAAGGTCTGCCCAGGCCCTATTCAATTGTAGTATTAGTATCATTATGAAAAATGACCTGACAGTGTCCCTTTAAATCAGCTAACATAAGTTCATAGTAAAAGAGACTGAACTAGGAACTGTGCAGTCATCATCAATATCTGTGATATAAGCTTTTCGCTCCCTTCATGGAAATCGTCAGTGATACAGTCCATGCAATTCTATCATACAGGCTGTTCTGGTGAATGAGCTGGTGACCCCCTTTAGGGAATATAAATCCATGTAAATCTGAAGAGGATCATTATGTAATTACAAGACTTGACTGGAGAGAAATATATCATGATTTTCCAGATAGAAATGGGAGAATAAAATAAGGTAATACTAGCTTAATTATATTTTTTGGGGGGAGAGGGGCTAGTGATAGGATGAATAAAAACAACCCACTAGAGTGCAACTTTAAATAAACATTTGTACATAGCTAATATAGTTAGACAAGTGTAAAAGTGAATGGAGATGCAAGACATTGGGACTCTTGCTGTTCTTTGAGTCCTTCCATTAATGCCTTCTCTCTAATTCTAGACCTGCTCAGAAAATATGTTTACCAGTCGGAAAAATGTCCTTCCATGTAGACTCAACCCTTCTCCATCATTATTGGTTGTACTTACATGTCCGTGAAAGTTCGTTGAGTTCTCGTAACTTGGGAATCTCTCAAGAAGGGAGGGTTCCTGACTATTCTGTATTTTACAGGTCTGCAGGATGAGCAAAGAGGATCGTGATTTGTGGACATAAGAAGAGCCGCATCTATCTCCATGCTTGCATCAAACGTGTATACACGGACTCTTGACACTTTTTGATCAGTGGTTAGTCTAATGGTCAAAGGAGTATCACAAAAGACTTCCATACTTCCCAGATGTAATGATATATTATGTTCTGTAACTAACTCAATATTTGAGATAGGGTTCGGTAAGTTTTGGGACAGGTATGTTATCCATATGGTGAGGGCCTGAGGTCGAACCGGCTTTAGGAAATGGAGCTCCAGCATACATCCATTTTGCTCAGTACATGGAACAGACATATTGGTAAACAAGTGAAGTTCGGGGCTCCATGCCTGTAAGCTCGGCTGGCAGGGCTGGTCCACATCTGGAGGGCCTAGAAAAACATACAGGACTCTGTGAACATAAGTCTCGCATTTATGCACAGTAGACACAGTATTAATTATACATCAAGCATGATGGAAAATATTATCTTTACTAAGTCACTGTTTGGAATTATATAACATTTACTAGGAAAGGGGATAACGGGGCGAAGAACTGCAGCAAAGCTGTCTGAGGCTCCGTTCACACATTTAATTGTAACAGATTCAGTTTTTAAAAAAGGATCCAATACTAACAGAGCAAAAGCAAACACAAACTAGCTGGTAACTATGATAAACACTGGGTATCTAGGCAGTGCGCGCTGCCTAGTTACCCGCTGTTTATCATAGTTACCAGCGATGTGGAGGTGGCTCCCAGGTCCCTGATCGCTGGGGAGATCTGCCTGTTTGACAGCTCCCCAGCGATCAGGTAACGACGCACCAACGATCCCTACAGTATCGTTGTCATTGTTGGGATCGCTGGTGCGTCGTTGTGTGTGACAGGAGCTATAGTCTGGGCCCAAAGAGGATTTTATCTCTTAGATAACCACCACCTTGCACCACCCTCATTATTCATTCACAGAACTTCCATTATTGTATTTCTCCTGATGGGGCGCGATATCCAGCACGCTGTGGCACGCCTCTGGGAAATGACTAGGCGACGTTGATTCCATCCTATCGCCCGTTCACACGCCAAAACCAGGGCAATTCACCTTCTGGGTTGCCTCTGGTTTTTGAACAATGCTCTGAAACTGCAACCGGGAGCAACTTCAAAAATCACCACCGGGTTCCACAATTACACGCCGCAACTTCGTAGCAATTTCAAGGCAACCGTGATAAAAATCCCGATTGCCTCTCAGTTGCTACACCGCAGTTGCGGCGTGTAAAAGTACCTTAAGGGCTATCTGTTGCTTTTCTTACCTATTACAAACCTTTTTTCACTAGCGTAAAAATAAGCTAAACATAGGCGTCCAATGTCCAATAAGCGTGTTTGGGGCGCGGTGTAAAACAATTTGGCATGCGTATGTTCTCGCCGCGCTGAACATGTACGCCCACATTCCTTTGGGGATTACGGCGTGTAAAGCAGCGAGGGGAGTCGACCGGATGTTGCACGCTGTTGGTGTGGCGATCTCCTGGGCGAAACATCGCCTTAGGTTGAGGGCGAAATTGCGGTGTGTAAAAGCGCCATCGGCGATCTGAGGCAACCATGAAAAACGTGCACGCGCACGTTAGGTTGCCTCCTATCGCCACCAAAAATTGCGGCGTGTAAAGGTACCCTTACACACATTTTTGGGGGAAAATGTGTGCTGTCAACCGCAATGTGGTAACTGGATTGCTCCGGATGTGTAATCCTGAGCAATGAGGTTACCGTCTACTTTGCTCATCCCTGCTGCCGCAGGGATGAACAAAGTGTTAAATGTTGTTAAAACATAATAGTAATTAATAGTAGCTGTGGGCAACATGTCTGTAGGAGGTGCCTATTCCCCTAGAGACATGCTGTCCACTCCTGTGGGCATGTGAGGGGTTAATGAGACACTTAGGGTATGTGCACACAGGGAGGTTTAGGGCCGTTTTAGCAGCGGAAACCGCCGGTCGGTTTCCATTAGGTTTATGCAAATTTATGTTAATCCAAAAGCGGCTTTTGGGTTAACATATAAACCTATGGAAACCGACCCCCGGTGTGCACACACCGGCGGTTTCCACATGCTCATCTGTTGCTAACCCGCTGGGTTCCCAGCGGGTTAGCAAAGAATGAGCATGTTCTATAATCCGGCCGGTTCTGCAGCGGCTGCAAGCAGAATCATGTGTTGCTTCCAGCCGCTGCAGAACCGCCGCCGCTAACCCGCTGTGCACCCACCGCACACCCGCCCGTCTCCCGCAGCACGGACCCGACAGGAAGCCGGTGGATGGCTCCGGAGCTTCCTGTCGGGTCCGCCCAGCCGCCGCCGCCACTAACCCGCCCCCCGTGTGCACATAGCCTTATACTATTACCGGCTTTTGTCGGCTTTGTCCAAATTTATGAATGAAGCCGCGGCTCCTCCCAGTACAGGAGATACTGTACGTAATGTACGTATAGTATCAGCCGCTGTCCAGGAACCTGTAAGCAGTTACATTAGGTCTATGGAGGTGCGCTGCCCATAGACCTAATGTTAAAGGTTTCAGGACCCTGGACAGCGGCTGATACTATACGTATATTACGTACAGTATCTCCTGTACTGGGAGGAGCCGCGGCTTCATTCACAAATTTCTACAAAGCCAACAATAGCCGGCTATACTGTAAATGGGTAATTTAACCCCTCACATGCTGACACAAGTGGACAGCATGTCTCTAGGGGGGGTGGGCACCTGCTAGAGACATGTTACCCACAGCTACTATTAATGTTTAATGTTTTAATACACATTTAACACTTTGTTCATCCCTGCGGCAGCAGGGATGAACAAAGTAGACGGTAACCGCATTACTCCGGATTACACATCCAGAGCAATCCGCTAACCGCATTGCGGGTCACAGAATCGCTCCGAAAACGGCAGCCTGCATGATTTTTACCGCAGGCTGCAGATCCGGAGCCGGTAACTAGAATGCATGTAGAGTAATCCGGTTACCATAATGGGCTCCTATGGGGACCGGTTCCTGATCCGGTTTGAGCTTTTTGACAGCTCAAAACCGGATCAGGTTTACAAAATTTTGCCACAAGTGTGACCCCAGCCTTAGGAGGAGGGTGTTTAGAAGAAACAGGGCATTTAATACGCTCATCCCTAATTTAGCCCATGCTCCAGTTAAATTGGAATATTAAAATCTAGGCCATCATGGAAACATGGGTCAGGCATATAAAAAGCTGGGTGGCACAAAAGAAAGCTGATCACATGTGGGTGCCTTTCTATGATTGTGTTCCATATTTCATCTTCTCCTCCCACCAGGAAATAGAAGACAACTTTAGACTAGAGCATTTTGGTATTTCTGTTATTCCTCCCTTTTTATTTTATAACTGTTTGGCATATTTTTACATTGCTTTATTTTTATCTTTTATACTTTTTTTTAATTGTAAGCCCCTTTTTTATGTTAGGTTAAAACTTTAATCATTTTGATCCTTGTATGGTCTAAATAGCCTTACAGAGTGTGTGTCACCTTTTTGAGTGGCAGACAAAGGTATATTTCTGGGACTCATTACCTCATGTGTTTAATGAGTGGTGGCAGCGTGTTCTCTAGTCATAGTGTGATTTATTCTAAATTTATAGCCTATAACAGAGGTTGAGTGCTGAATTGAGTGAAAGTAGGTAAATTACCCATCACAGGCGCACCCCATGTTACGTGCTGACTAGTTTGTATGTGACACTGGCAGGTTTTTTTATTGATTTTTTTTGTTTCCACTGGCATTTTTTTTTTTTGAGGGGGATATTTGATTTCATTATTTTTACCATTTTTTGCCATTTTGTCATGTGGGTTACGAAGAAGATATCGTATACACAAATCTTTATTCTAAACTGGACGTCTAACCTTTTGCAGTATGCAAACCACAGCTCTAATAAGAGCTGTTAGCTGTGAGAAATGAGAAATATTTTTCAAAGGGACTAGGCTAGTTTAAAAAATAATCAAAGAATTGATCATGATCATTACAGAACATGCCAATAATTAGGCAGCAATGGTTTTTCTTTACTCGCAGGTTCCATCTCGACACAGCGGTAAATGAAAGCGGCTACTCAGCATTGCACAATTAGCAGAGCACAAATTTAGAGATGGGACAAGAAAGTAGAGATCGATGGGCACCAGGCAAGTGCTGGAGTGGGACCTGGTTGTTTTTTTTTTGTATTTTTATTAATTAATATTTTATTCGTTTTTATATTATGCTCTCCCCAATATTCACTTATTTATGGAGTGGCGTAGGAGCACAGTGAGTGTTACCCAACAGATACCAAAGAAAGTGAGCAAATAAAGAAGCCAGGGGCAACATTGACATTTTGCAGAGTCCTATGCAGAGTGCAGCAGTTATGATGAGTTTGTCGTTGGCTGCTGCACTTTGCATACACTGGGGTCAAGGTAACATACGGTAGCTTAAAATGATGAAGTGAGCTCTGTATCTCATTTGCTGCTCCTGCAGAGAAGAGCAACAGATGGCAAATGTATCTCCACAGCTACACTCTGCCAATTCAGAGGCTGAGATAATAAAGGTTTCATTGTTCTCTCTAAGGGGTACTTCACACACAGCAACATCGCTGCAACGTCACAGGTTTTGTGAAACAACAGCGACCTCGCCAGTGATCTCGCTATGTGTGACACGTAGCAGCGATCAGGCCCCCGCTGTGAGATCACTGATCACAAATCGTTCAGGACCATTTCTTGGTCGTTGCGCTCCCGCTGAGCAGTGTGCATCGCTGTGTTAGACAGGGACAACAAATAACGATCTCAATACTACGTCCGACAGTGACAGGCTCCCAATGACTGCCGTATTGTTCCGTATCGTTGCTGCGTCGCTGCAACATCTCACCAGCGAGCATGTAGCAACGCACCAGCGATCCCGGCCAGGTGAAATCATGGTCGTGATCGCTGGAAAGTTGTAGCGTGTAAAAGGGCCTTATGGCTGATTTCACATTTGCGTTTGTGTCTCCATGTGGAGGGCATGCAGAAGCAAACGCAGGGCAAACGCTGCCATACTGATGTGAACGCAGTGGAGATTCTCAGCATGCGTTCACATCAGTATGGTGCCCGTCCATTCAATCAGTGATCTCGGTGGAGGCCGGGAGGCGGAGATCAGCGGCAGAGTTCTCCTCCTCCCGGTCGCCGCCGAGATTGCTGATTGGCCACCGGGATAGATTTGAATGTAATCCGGCGCTGTCATGCGAAGGACACTGTGGATCCATTGAGATCCATGGATTTTTTGTGGGCGCTTGCTGATAAAACAAGCGCCTGTGAACGCACAAAAAATGCAACAGGCTGCGTTCGGAGGGCGCACAAATTATGCGCATCCAAACGCAACCGCAACCGAACGCAGCCAATCGCAGCTACTATGTGTTCCCATGTTAAACATAGGAACATAGTGCGCATGCGTTTGGCTGTGTTCTGTTACGCTGCATTCCGAACGCTAATGTGAAACTGGCCTCAAGGCTCTCTACTTCTCTTTCACTTCTAATTCTGTGATAGTAGAGACCTACTGGGAAAGGTGTCCCAAATTAAATAAAAGTATCTCTAATAAAAAGAAAACATTAACAATATAATCAACTTTCAATTTATATATACTTTATCAAACCCTGGCTACAGTGACTAGGGTTAGGATTAGAGTTAGGGTTAGAACTTAGCTAAGGTTTTGGACTTTGGTTAGAGCTACAAGCTCTGCCACTATGTAGGTTCAATCTATGGCATAGTAATAGCCAGTGCAGGGCCGTATTTGCCCTTAGGCACTCGTAGGCACGTGCCTAGGGCGCCGGGGATGCGGGGAGGGCGGCGCCTGAACAAGGGTTTTTTTTTTTTTATCTTTTTTTTTTTCTTAACCTCCGGGGTCTGGCTGGACCGCCCCGCCCCCTAAGCCCCGCCCACACCATCGGCCCACGCCCGCCCACCACCTCAAGTATTGCTGCAGGGGCCTCCCACGTAAGGACTGGAGGAGGACTTGAAAGTTCCCGCGCAGCCACATCACCGGCGGCTCAGGCAGCGGCTCAGCGACAGCGGTATGTGAAATGAGCTGAGCGAGCTGCCTGATGGCGAGCCCCGGGCAGTGGGATAAATAGCTCTGTGTGCGCACTGACCACGATGTCCTGGCTGGCACTGCCTGTCTGTGCACAGTACAGGCAGTGCCAGTCAGGACATGGTTGGTAGACAGTGCGGGGATGCGATCCCCTGCAGTCACTGTGTGCTGGATGTCTGGTGCTAACTGGTGTCGGGTGGCGCTGGGTGCCACCATACTCAGGAATATGAAGATCGGGTCTCCCTGTGCTGCAGCACATTCACTGCTGCTTTAGTCAGAAGAGGGGAAGTGAAAGTCCTAAGTGCGCTCCCGACCTGTGCCTGCGATAGAGAAACATAACACTGAGCACTGCAGCACCAGGCAGGGAAGTGCTGATCTCTGGACAGGCTGTGCTAATAACTCTGCCTCATGTCCTGGTGATTGCTGCACTGTCCATAACTCCATCACAGGCAGAGGTCAGAGCGCACTTCACCTCAGCAGATCCGGACACTGAGATGAGGTGAGCTTCTCTCCTGACATGATGGAGATACAGATAACACTGGACAGCAGCACTGGCAGGACAGGGGACAGAGAGATCCCCACATCCAGTGATTTGTGGCTCAGGTGTGGTGTCAGAGGTCATAGTCCTGCTCACCTCTGCTCTTCTTCTGTTAAAGGGAACTTGACCCCCAGGGGCTGACTGGCAGATCTTGCCCTGGGGGGCAGCCAAGTGAGAAGCAGGAAGGGGGGGTCGCTAGCAGTTCGGAGGCCATGTGAGGAGCGGTGGGGGGAGGGGGAGGCTGCTAGCAGTCCTCCAGAGGCCATGTGAGGGGTGGGGGGGTGCCAGCAGTCTGGAGGCCATGTGAGGAGCCGGGAAGGGGGGGGAGGTAGTGCTAGCAGTCCTCCGGAGGCCATGTGGGGGGGTGCTAGCAGTCCGGAGGCCATGTGAGGAGCAGTGGGGGAAGGGGGAGGATGCTAGCAGTCCTCCAGAGGCCATGTAAGGTGTGCGGGGGTGCCAGCAGTCCGGAGGTCATGTGAGGAGCCAGGGGGGGGGGAAGGGAGTGCTAGCAATCCTCCGGAGGCCATGTGGGGGGGTGCTAGCAGTCCGAAGGCCATGTGAGGAGCCGGGGGGAAGGGAGTGCTAGCAATCCTCCGGAGGCCACGTGTGGTGGGGGTGCTAGCAGTCCAGAGGCCATGTGTGTGGGGGGGTGAGCTGCTTCTCCCACCTTCCTGCTCCGGTCCCTGGCGGCGGAGCTCCTGCTGCACATCACTGTGCTCAGAGGGAGCCCGGCCAATGTCAGCAGCCAGTACCAGGTGAGGACCCTACCGTAGAAGTGTGGGGGAACTCTGCAGGGGTCAGAGGAGCAGGGGGACCGATGAGAAGAGGACAGAGGCGCAGGGGGACCGGGGAGAAGAGGACAGATGTGCAGGGGGACCGAGGAGAAGAGGACAGAGGCGCAGGGGGACCGAGGAGAAGAGGACAGAGGGGCAGAAGGACAGAAACAGGGGGACGGAGGGGCAGAAGGACAGAAACAGGGGGACAGAGGGGCAGAAGGACAGAAACAGAGGGGCAGAAGGACAGAAACAGGGGGACAGAGGGGCAGAAGGACAGAAACAGGGGGACAGAGGGGCAGAAGGACAGAAACAGGGGGACAGAGGGGCAGAAGGACAGAAACAGAGGGGCAGAAAGACAGAAACAGGGGGACCGAGGAAAAGAGAACAGAGATGCAGGGGGACAGAAACAGGGGGACAGGAGAAGAGGAAAGAGGGGCAGAACAAGGGGGGCAGAGGAGCAGCAGGAGGGACAGAGGAGAGAAGGACTGGGGTGCAGGAGGACAGAGGAGCAGCAGGAGGGACAAAGGAGAGGAGGACGGGGTGCAGGAGGACAGAGGAGAGGAGGATGGGGGTCCAGGAGGACAGCCGAGCAGCAGGAGGGACAGAGGAGAGGACGACGGGGGTGCAGGAGGACAGAGGAGAGGAGGACGGAAGTGCAGGAGGACAGAGGAGAGGAGGACAGGGGTGCAAGAGGAGAGGAGGACGGGGGTGCAGGAGGACAGAGGAGAGCAGGACGGGGGTGCAGGAGGATAGGGGTTCAGGAAGATAGAGGAACAGCAGAAGGGACAGAGGAGAGGACAACGGGGGTGCAGGAGGACGGGGGTGCAGGAGGACAGAGGAGAGGAGGACGGAAGTGCAGGAGGACAGAGGAGAGGAGGACAGGGGTGCAAGAGGACAGAGGAGAGGAGGATGGGGGTGCAGGAGGACAGAGGAGAGCAGGACAGGGGTGCGGGAGGACAGAGGAGAGGAGGATAGGGGTGCAGGAGGATAGAGGAGCAACAGGAGGGACATAGGAGAGGAGGATGGGGGTGCAGGAGGATAGAGGAGCAGCAGGAGGGGCAAAGGAGAGGAGAACGGAGGTGCAGGAAGACAGAGGAGCAGCAGGAGGGACGGAGGAGAGGAGGATGTGGGTGCAGCAGGCCTGGGGCTGTGGCTGGCGCTGTGTGTGGTGATATTGGCAGCTGTACCGTCTTGTCTGCCTCCATGCAGCTGCCGCCACCTTCCTGTGTTGGCAGGGTGTGGCATGCTGGGAGTTGTAGTTCTTCTGCCTGTCCTATATGATTTCTGGGCAGTGTGTTGGATGCTGGGAGTTGTAGTTCTTCCCGGGGGGCTCAGTGTTGTCCGGCCACCCGTCTGTGGCCTGTCTGTCTCTTCTGGGATGTCCTCAGCTCTGTGCTGTGCACAGACAGTGTACCACCATCTCCCTAGCTCTGTGCTGTGCACTGTGTACCACCATGTACCCAGCTCTGTGCTGTGCACAGAGAGTGTACCACCATGTACCCAGCTCCGTGCTGTGCACAGTGTACCACCATCTCCCTAGCTCTGTGCTGTGCAGTGTACCACCATGTCCTCAGCTCTGTGCTGTGCACAGACAGTGTACTGTACACTGTCTGTGCACAGCACGGAGCTGAGGACATGGTGGCACACTGTGCACAGCATGGAGCTGAGGACATGGTAGCACACTGTGGACAGCACGGAGCTGAGGACATGGTGGTACACTGTCTGTGCACAGCACAGAGCTGGGGACATGGGGGCACACTGTCTGTGCACAGCACAGAGCTGAGGACATGGTGGCACACTGTCTGTGCACAGCACGGAGCTGGGGACATGGTGGCACACTGTCTGTGCACAGAGCTCAGGACATGGTGGTACACTGACTGCACAGCACAGAGCTGGGGACATGGTGGCACACTGTCTGTGCACATCACAGAGCTGGTGACATGGTGGTACACTGTGCACAGAGCTCAGGACATGGTGGTACACTGTCTGTGCACAGCACGGAGCTGGGGACATGGTGGCACACTGTCTGTGCACAGAGCTCAGGACATGGTGGTACACTGTCTGTTCACAGCACAGAGCTGAGTACATGGTGGTACACTGTGTGCACAGCACAGAGTTGAGGACATGGTGCTACACTGTCTCCCACCGCCTTAAAATCGGTCTGTTTCTCATCCAGGAGAGTCGGATGAGTGTCATCGGTCTTTTGGTCCCTTTGGCAACTGCTGTGCGAGTGTCTGACATTTTTCTCAGATCACACCCGTGTGCAATCTGTTCTTTCCTCAGCAGCTATTACTGTAGAATCATTTACAGGAACATTTTACAGTGTTCTCAGTTACAGAATAAAATCCATATAGTAATCCTACAATGTCTGCTGGAAATGGTATGGGGAGGGTTTATGGCTCAGTACACACTCCATGCTTCTTGTTATTAACCAGTTAATGCTCTCTTGTCCACCGCACTGCAGTGTCAAAAAGAGGACGACAGCGAGATAAGCAGCAACATGGCATCAGAGAGTCCCTGACCTCGAAATAGAAGATCCTCAGATCCTGGTATTGTGACATAATATTAAGAATAATACTTTTTGCATTTTTTATTACACTATGAACTCCACAGCACTTTACATACATCATCAACACTGTCCCCATTGGGGCTCACAATATAAATATCCTATCAGTAGGTCTCTGTAGTGTGGTTTGACAAACCTTTTATATGTACTACATGATGAAATGTGGGGGAGAGGCTACATGAAGCTTGGGGGGGTAGGCCGCGACTGGGGGGAAGATTGTCCGTGACAGGGTGAGGGGCCGCAACAGGGGAGGAGCCATGATGGGGGAGGAGCTGCAATGGGGGAGGGGTCTCAACAGGGGGAGGAGCCATGACGGGGGGGGGGGTCTTCCGCTGACAGTGCCTAGGGCAGCAGGAACTCCAAATACGGCCCTGAGCCAGTGGCGTAACTTCTTCAAGTTACGCCACTGGCTATTACTATGCCATAGATTGAACCTACATGGGCCCCGATGCCAAAGTTTCAACAGGGCCCCAAATAATTGCAAATTTTTAAAAGCATTAGTCTTTTGCTTAGGACAAAGAAACTTGGGGCCCCCTAGGCTCCAAGGCCCGGGTGCAATTGCAACCCCTGCACCTATTGTATTTACACCTCTGGAAGTAACACATGAAAGACATACCCACTGCCTCATCGGGAGTCCAGTATCCCGAATTTTCACAGGTACGGGGTGAAGAGGCCTGATGAGCATATTGTAGGAAAGCTCTATCAGCTGTGCAAAACTGACATAGAGATCCCGAATCTCTGAAAAAGAATAAAATAATTATTATCAAATCAAGCAAAATGTGAGAAACATAGAAAAATAAGAAACTCTGTCTTTATGCCAATCACATTAGGTCATTTAAAGAAAAACATTATTTCCATAAGTTATACCTAAGTTGCATTTCTAGTGTATTATAGGATTGAATATTTGGTAGATGGCTATTGTTTTGGTTCCCATTAGAGTAAGGGTGTATTGTATGTACCCTAGATGAAGATCATGTGACTGTTACGTGGGGCCCCTTGGAAAGAAAATGTCCAATGTTAGTTGGTCACGCTGTCTATGTTGCTAGTTGCAGGTATACATCGTGAACGTGTGACACCCAGAGGAAATACAGCAGACCGAGCCAGACTGGGCAGCTGGGCTGTCACTCATAATACGGACAGCTCAGTACACCCTTCTCTCTGATTGGGAGGTAGAGCTGTCACTAACAATACTGACAGTTCAGTATGACCAAATTCTATAGGATGGCTGAGATATGTCCTAGGTTACTATAAGTGGTGAAATAAAATTGTTATAGCACCATAATTGGAAGTCTACTTGCTCCCCACTTGTTATACATTGATACATATTATCCCACTGTACATAAAATATAGGTATTACTATACTACCGCCTTCTATATCCTAGTTCACTTCTTGTGCCCAGGCCATGCCAGGCATACCTTAATGTATACTACTAACTACCACCATATCTCATACTGCCTATTGTATTAATGTAGAATAGAATATATTGCAACATGACATTTCATGCTCTATGATATATGACAACAATAAATTAAAGAATTGTGGGAGAACAAAATGATAAGTAAAAGTTTACTTATAGGGGTTACCTGGGATTTTTGGAAAAAAAAAAAAGTGCTCAAGCACTAACAGTCAGGTAGCTGCCACCTGCACACCTGTTGTGCCCAGCACTGGTCACCTTTGTTCACCCCAGCACAGAGTGGGCACAGATGACTCCTGCCGGGGACAGCATGATGAAACAGAGCAGAGGCGGCTTTTCTACTCTGCTCCGTGGATGGGGCAGGACAGCAGACATCATGGTGATAGATAGGCGGCTCCTCGCTATCTGATTGGGGCAGCCGGCTATCAATCAGCATGATTTTGGCTCTGACGCTCTTTGTCAGAGGGGAGAAGTTGCCCCCTCTGTTGTTGTGATGTCATCGGAAGCTGCAAAATCACCGACAGGAGCGGTCTCAGGCCTTTCTGTGTCTACGGTGAATGGCATCGGGCACAACAGACAGGTAGGTGGCAGCTTCCTGCCTGTTAGTGCTTAGATACAATTTTTTTTTTAATCCCGGATAACCCCTTTAGAAACTAAATGCAATTGAAGTACAAACAGAACCCATGAGGTTATTTAAAATGATATACCAAAAATCCTTAGTAAATTTGCATCCATGTATTTACTATGAAGAACCAATCTATGCTCAGCGACAGCACATAAAATAATTTGGTCAACTGCAAAAGACATAACAAAGGCTAACAGAGATTTTCTATTACCTTTCATATAGTTCTCCACTGATAGGAGGCATCCATTGAATGGTGAGAAAGTCTGGACCCTGATTGGTTACTGTTGGCGCCAAAGGGACGGGTGATGGTTTAGGCAATCTGGTCCATCCTTGATATTTGAGATCAAGGTAACAGTGCATTCGGGCAACCTGGTTTGGGGTAAAGCTGTTGGCGCAGTCATCATCTAATATTGAAAATAGAAGAGGTCATGAGATTAGAAAAACGGAATTAGGTCAAGAGTCTAAGATGGTATTGAGAATTTACAAAAAATAGCAAAAATATCTCAACACCAGTCACTTTTATCTGTTAATCATAATTTATATATTAACCAAAGTTGGCTAGATTCATGGGTAAGACCCAAATTAGGTTTTATTCTCACTGCAGCCGAGCTGTCTAGGGAGGTACAACTGTGGTCTCTCATTATACAACCATACAGTGAGTGTGCTGTGTTATCACTCCCTTAGACTCACATTTTGCTCTGTATACAAACCATGAAGCAGGTTGTCAGTCAAGAAGCAGGAGGAGTGATAACAGTATAACTGTATAGTGAGTGCTGACTACTCACTGCACCCAGCACCACCCTGATGACTGGAGGCAAGCAGCTGCAGGATAATACAACTTAATTTTCTCCTTGTAGCTGCCTTCTCCTGCACCATGGTCTGTGATGTGTTAGGGTTTGTACTCTGTTGTATACAGTCACAACTTTGTTCTTAAGATTAAGCAAGGCCAACTTCTCCCTTCTTAAGTGGCACACAGAACTCAGTCCTTTTCTCTTGACCTACCTATTATATGGTCTCTTGGATGTCTGTCTGTTACCATTCTTAGTCTGACTACCTTGATCTCCTATTTTAAGTCACTCCTACTCTTCTTCCAGCCAAAAATTTGACTCCACTACACAGTCCCAGGTCTCAAAATAAACCACTTTTCACTATAGGGAAACTCCAACCTGTGGACTATATCATCTACCCTGTGATAGGATTCAAAAGGGCCGGTGTGTAGTCGGTCCGTGCTGCTACAGAAGACACGAAGCCCAAATCTTCATTTACTCAACGTTTATTGGATCCATCCAACGCGTTTCAGAGCCTGCTATGCTCCTTCATCAGGGAGTGCATGGAGTTCCCTGATAAAGGAGCATAGCAGGCTCTGAAACGCGTTGGATGGATCCAATAAACCTTGAGTAACTGAAGATTTGGGCTTTGTGTATTCTGTATCAGCGTGGACCGACTACAAACCGGCCCTTTTAAATCTTAGGATTTCCTCACCACGTTGCACGTTGAAGTCTGAGTCTCGCAGCAGCTGCCTTACGTGTGTTTTCAAACTGGTTGTGTGTCACACAACCAGAAAAGGTGAGCAGTTACGTTTAACAGCTTCAGTGCCACCCTATATTTATAACAATAAGACCCTATTTGCGCTTGCTTCCCGTGCAGTGACCAATCTTCCCTGTGATGACGCACTGTCCCTCTCTTCTCGGTGGGTATGGTAGGGTCTCTAGTCTACTGACCCTACTTCAGCCCAACCAGTCTTCACATTGCTTCTCTACTGCTATACACATGTGGTAACTCACATAGGAAAATAGGGCCACTCTCTAAACTACTGCACCTGACTCAAACAGTTTCTCTACAGACTAATGTTACTAGCTGCAAAGTCACTGGTGGCACCTGTGTGTGTTGGAATATCCCTAACCACAAAACTAGAAAATTACAACTTGGACCTGGCTGCCTAAAAGGCCATTGTGTGTTCCTCCTTAGGAATCGGAGCGATGCAGGGAACCATAACCGTGAATTGAGAAAGCGTGCAGAGATAGAAGAGATTCCAAAGTGAGAAAACATAAAACACAAATAGAAAGTGGAAAAAGTACAATACTTATTGCAATAAAGAATAGCCATCTATACCCTTAGTTTGTGGGATAAAAAGCGCATATGGTCTAATCTCATAAAAACAGTTACAGGTAAGCTGAAGGGAAATTGCTCAACTTAGAGGGTTGTGTCACACACAATCAGTATAAAAGGCTCCAAACAGCTGCTGCAGTATCCACAGGCCAAAGCAATAGCAGAAAAAATAGAGGAAATATGTGGAATCCAACAGCTGCACTATCGACCATATACCAAGGAAATCGATAAATGAAAGTGGCTTTATTCAACGCGTTTCAAGGTGTATTCCTTACCCCTTCATCGGTTGTTTGGTGTTGATTGGTGGTTGTACTGGAGAAGGGGTGAGAAACACACCTTGAAACATGTTAAATAAAGTCACTTGCATTCACCGATTTCATTGGTATATGATTGATTGTACAGCGGCGTGGTGGGATTTCACATATTTCCTCTATTTTTTGTAAACCCTAACTTTTGGCAGGGGAAAGGAGTAGGCTAGATAGATGTAACAGTAAAGATAATAAAACTAGCTGATCATTATCTGACTGGCATAAATCATTGACAGTACAGCTGGATCTCCAAGCAGGATTCAAACAGAATTAGCAGCAAAATGACGCGCTAGGAAGGTATAAATAGCTCCACCTGAATAGATAGGGAAGACTAAGGGTATGTGCACACGGTGGGGGTTATGTGTCGGGGCGGCTGGCTGAGACCCGACAGGAAGCTCCGGACCGTCACCGGTCTTGCTGGTTGGGAGTGCTGGCGAGAGTGACGAAGGGTGAACGGCGGGTTAGCTGCCGCGGTTCTGCAGGGCTGGAAGCATACATGTTCTGCTTGCAGCCGCTGCCAAACTGGCCGGATTATTAGAACTCGCCATCTTCTGCAGACCCTGTGGTTATACCCAGCGGGTTAGCAGTGGATAACATTGTAAACGCGCTGTGTGCACAAGGGTGTCCGGTTTACATAGATTCTAGTTAATCCAAAGCCGGTTTGGATTAACATAAATTTGCATGAAATTTATGTCAAAGCCGACCGGCGGTTACACTGCTGAATCCGACCCTAACCCGGCCATTGCCACTAACCCTAATGGCAAATGAAAACCTGTTAATCATAAGAAGGAAACAAAAGAAAATAATCCACTCTGACACTGTTGTTTAGGATCTGGCTATTGATGGTAAGTTTTTTAGATGCTGTTTAACTCTGACAAGCCTGATTTGGTTAAGTCTAGCAGAGAGTTGCCGGATCGAATCCGGGCATAAAAACTACCTCTATTCTTCAAACTCGTGGTAGGTCAGTGACGGTACAATCAGCAGTCACATGCTTTTCTTCAGTCAATCCACAGTCATCCCTTATGGCCGCAATCACATGAGATTTTGTCAAAGATTGCCTTTGCTAACAGAAGTTTAGAATCAACTTGAAACTAAGTGGCTATTCACACTCATGGTTGATCCAATCCATGGCTGTCAGGCATGAACTGACAGCCCGGACGTCAGCACACAGAACGAGGGCCAAATTGCCCTCCCAATCCTGTGTGCAGCGGATGGCTGTACTTGCAGCCGCACTGTGTTTTTCAACACGCGGACTAGGCCGGAGCTATCTGCGGTCTGAAACAATCAGCGGCGTCGACCCGCCGGTTCCGTTACCAGTTTTCCGTCTGGGAATACCGGGCCCATAGCTCCCATGTGATTAAGGACCGGATTGTACCCGGATCCGGGAGAATCCGGGACAATCCGAGGCATCCGGTATCTGGCTTATTTGGGGAGACTTTTTCTCCCTGTACACAAAAACAGTTGCAATCCGAATTCCCCGGATTCATCCGGAGAGATGGAATACCGGAAGGCAGACAGAATGCCAATCCGCTCCATCCGGCCCCATAGGCTACTATGGGCCAAAAACCAGTCCGAGCTGTCTGGTTTACACGGACAGCCCAGGACCGGATCGACACCTGGTTGTGAAGCCAGCCTCAAGTCAGGGTTCATTAGTCTGGCCCGGTTGTATAGAATAAGAGGATTCTGTTATCTAAATTACATTGGATTATTTTGCCCACAAACGTATTTGGCTCAACAAAAAGATATAGAAAAAAAACTATAATATTATTCTGTGCTCTTCCTAGGCCAAAAGGAATATGCATCAGTATATGGTTTTAATTAGTAATACAAAATATAGGTGATACATTCCCTTTAAATAACAGCATGTGGAAAGCATCAAGACTTATAGCATAATTACTCATAGTAACTAGGTCATCCCGCACATGAAATATGTCCATGGTGTGTTCATTTCCACCAACCAATGCAGGTAGATGATAAGAATTATGACATGACATGATGGAACAGTTGGTGGTCTGCGCGCCATATGTGGAACCCAAGGCTTTTTTCTGTGCAACTTCCCAAAATCTATATTTCATAGCTTCATTTTTTATAGCTCTCACGCCATGACCATAATGGTAACATATTTTATATAGAAGACCTCTATCATATAACTACAGCGTTGATTTAATACATCGATACAAAAAAACAATTGCAAAACGCAGCGGGGACGCTGTTCGGTCCCAAAAAATAAGACTAAGGGGCAGAGAAACGAGGCTGGAGGAAAGCCGGGATTCAGTAATATCTAAATAACACAGCATGGCAAATTAAAATAGCTCAGTGAGGTAATGAAAACTATTATTGCTTGTTGTGTATCACTAATAGGAATCTGTAATGAAAGCATTTTTATTGTGTAATGTGTCACTGAATCCATGAAAGTGTCATATAGTTCAATGATATTGTAAATAAAAGTGTCGGCTTTATTCTCTTTAACTATCATATTCATTTTGGATTTTTTTTCGCCTATGGATCCTCCTAAAACTTGCAATTTTGCTTTTTTCTAAAGAGGCTTAAAGCGTAAGCGTCATTAATAGTACACATGAAAATAAGAAACTTTTTGATATACAGCGGGTACAAAAAGTATTCAGACCCCTTTAAAACGTTTATTGCAGCCATTTGGTAAATTAAAAAAAAAGCATTGTTTTTCTCATTAATGTACACTCCACCCCATCTTGATTGAAAAAAACAGAAATGTAGACATTTTTGCAAATTTTTGCAAATCTGAAACATCACATGGTCATAAGTATTCAGCCCCTTTGCTCAGTATTGAGTATTTGCACCTTTTGAGCTGCTACTGCCATGAGTCTTATTGGAAATGATGCAACAGGTTTCCCCCCCCTGGATTTGCAGATCCTCGGCCATTCTACATTGCAGATCCTCTCCAGTTCCATCATGTTGGATGGTGAATGTTGGTGGACAGTCATTTTCAGGTCTCTCCAGAGATGCTCAGTTGGGTTTAGGTCCGGGCTCTCGCTGGGCCAGTTAGTAATGGTCACAGAGTTGTTGTGAAGCCGCTCCTTTGTTATTTTAGCTGTGTGCTTAGGGTCATTGTCTTGTTCAGGGGTGGAACTACACTGGTGCAGCTGGTGCAGCTGCACCAGGGCCCCAACCGGCTGGGGGCCCCTTCAAGCCTGGAGGGGGGCCCCCAGCCGACCCCCGCAAGCCGCCACCAGAGGAGAGGAGGGTCAGGCAAGGGAAGCAGAGAGATTCCTGCTTCCCCTGCCTGATCCCGCCCCTCCTCTCCTCTGCTCCTCCGGCTCCTAGAACACTTCCGCGCCACTCCCAGGTAGGAGAGCATCGCGCCTGCGGCTCCCTGCGGCTCAGTGCGGCTCCCAGTGGCACCCTCCCCCCCTTTCCGGGCCGCGCCGACGGCCAGCGGAACCCCTCCCCCCCAGGCCGCGCCGACGGACAGTAGCCCCGCCCCCCGGGCCGCGCCGACGGCCAGTAGCCCCGCCCCCCGGTCCTCTCCTGCACCAGGGCCCCCGGGGGTGACGGTCCGCCCCTGGTCTTGTTGGAAGGTGAACCTTCAGCCAAGTCTGAGGTCCAGAGCTCTGGAAGAGGTTTTCATCCAGGATATCTCTCTACTTGGCCTCATTCATGTTTCCTTCTATTGCAACCAGTCGTCCTGTCTCTGCAGCTGAAAAACATCCCCATAGCATGATGCTGCCACCACCATGTTTCACTGTTGGGATTGTATTGGGCAGGTGATGAGCAGTGACTGCTTTTCTCCACACATACCGCTTAGAATTATCAACAAAAAGTTCTATCTTTGTCTCATCAGACCAGAGAATCTTATTTCTCATAGTCCGGGAGTCCTTCATCTGTTTTATTTTTTGCAAAATTAATGCAGGCTTTTATATGTCTTGCACTGAAGAGAGGCTTCCGTTGGTGCACTCTGCCATAAAGGCCCGACTGGTGGAGGGCTGCAGTGATAGTTGACTGCATCTCTGGAGCTCAAGTTATTCAAAACTCCCATAGGGCATAATCACCCCTCAAACAACATTTATCAAAAAGTCTCACCAAAGACAATTGGGTGAATAAAAAAGTGTTCAATCTTTATTGAAGAGCTTAAAACAAGCATAACAGCATAGCAATGAATACAAGTAACAAAGGAAACACACAGAAAAAAAATGTACTTTGGCTTCATTAGGAATGTACTAGTGATGAGCGAGCATGCTCGCTGCTACTTGGTACTCGCACGACTATCCCGGTACTCGGGAGGCTCGGAGAGCACCGAGTACCTCCAAGGTGCTCGGACTCATCACTAATCATTATCAACGTGACACAAGTATACAGCCCCCTTCAGTGCACAATGTGAGCTGGCACCTCACAGAGAGCAGATTGATTGTTAGGGTCCCTCTGGGGGGCACAGCAAGGTGTTGTATGCTGCATATACTGTGATGATTTGAAAAAGCCCCCCCTCCCGCCTCCTTTCCCAGAAACACTCGGTTTTATAGCCGGATGTCTGTGGGCGGAGTCTATCACTCATTGACTTCCGTTGGCCTCGGTGCTCGGTCGAGCACCCGTGCATCTTGAAGTGCTCGATCAGAGCATCGAGCACCCGAGCATTTTAATGCTCGCTCATCACTAGTTGTTATTTTAATTTCTATGGTAATGAGAGACAAGGGCGCATAGGGCCTTACCTAATGATAAAAGAGGGTGTAAAACCCTTTTTGAAAAGTGCTCACCTGATATGGTTGTGTGACCCACAACCAGTATCTGCGCATATACAGCTGCTGCAGGATCCACACTTTCACGTGCAACGTGGCAAGAACCGGACCGGATGGACAAAGTGCTGGTGATCCGCGCTGCTGCTGAAATGACTGGACCCACAACGTCTTTGGCAATGATGTAGCTTTTTATTCATCCTACGCGTTTCGGAGCATACCTTGTTCCTTCCTCAGGGATTACATACCCAGCAATATGTCCATCCGGTCCAATCACGTGATTAGCCCCACAATGCACCGGGCTGGATATGACGTTCCGGCAGGGCGTATTACATCAGCAAGGGAAGCAGGAATTAAAAAAATGAGGCAGTCCAGCACAAGGAGAGAGGACACCCAGCGGTACATGCAGAATGAAGACAAGGTGGGGAGAATGGAGCCCGGAGCCCGCCTTTTCAGTCTCCTAGATGGAGACTATATGTAAGTTATAAAGCTTTTTTCTAAACCATTGCAGGGCAAATTTAGGTCAGAGAGGGATGGTTAGGGAACAGCTACTAAGGTGCAGGGACAGGTAGTTGTAGGTTTCAGGGGTAGAACGAGCTGACAGGTTCCCTTTAAGTATAGAGGGATTGAGAACCTTATTATATGTTTTCCCAAATCAAAACCCTGTTCAGAATTTTGGTAACAATTTACTGTGTGCAAAATTGGGTGGGCAGTAATGTTTGTTGATGAATGTTTGTTGTGCAGCCCGTCTCCTCAGTGAGCCATGAGGCACTGATCTCTGTTTAAATCCTTGTAAACTCCAAGGTGATCTTGGGGTTCTTCTTTACCTCTCCCATCAAGGCTCTTCTCCCAGGATTGCTCAGTTTGGCTGGATGGCCAGGTCTAAGAAGACTTCTGGTGGTCCAAAACTTCTTCCATGTAAAGATTATGGAGACCACTGTGCTCTTAGGAACCTTGAGTACTGCAGAAATTTTTTGTAACCTTGGCCGGATCTGTGCCTTGCCACAATTCTGTCTCTGAGCTCTTTGGGCAGTTCCTTTGACCTCATGATTCTCATTTGGTCTGACATGCACTGTGAGCTGTGAGGTCTTATATACACAGGTGTGTGCCTTTCCAAATCAAGTCCTATCAGTTTAATTAAACACAGCTGGACTCCAATGAAGGAGTAGAACCATCTCAAGGAAGACCACAAGGAAATGGACAGAATGGGACTTAAATATGAGCAAAGGCTATGACTTACTTAGGTCATACTTATGACCATGTGATATTTCAGTTTATCTTTTTTAATAAATTTCCAAAAATTTCTACATTTCTATTTTTTTCAGTCAAGATGGGGTGCAGAGTGTGCATTAATGAGAAAAACAATTAACTTTTTTGAATTTACCAAATGGCTGCAATGAAACAAAGAGGAAGAATGTAAAGGGGTCTGAATACTTTCTGTACACACTGTATTTTATCAGACACCATTTGCTTCTTTCTCTGCCTGAATTTCTTAGTCATTATCAAAAGTCTCAGGTGAAATCTGTATTCAGTGAAGACTTTCCCATTACTGTGATAGGAGATGTCAGCTGTCACTTATGAAATTCTATGTAGATAGAAGAGGGAGGAGGGGTGGAACTCTGCCTCTAGCTCCTCCCTCAGCCTCTAGCTCTCCTGAGCCTCTAGCCTCCTTCTACCTCTAGCTCATTCCTCTACCTCTAACTCTTCCCTCTGCCTATAGCTCCTCCTTCTACCTCTAGCTCCTCCTCTACCTCTAACTCTTCCCTCTGCCTATAGCTCCTCCTTCTGCCTTAGTTTTCTCTCTGCCTCTAGCTCCTCCCTCCTGTCATAATAGCGTCTCATCAGTAACAACTGTCATCTATAACGTCCTTCTGAGTTACAGATAAAAAGGGTAATTCTGTGCAGACTAAATGCAAACCGCACCATCAGGCAGAACCGCAAGAGACCCAGACACCCTTTAACCCCTATACAGGGATCTGGCTTTACTGCAAGATCCAGGGTGTTGGTGGCTATAGATGGGTTGCAGTCCAGGAATAGAAAAGTTGCCAAGCAGGGTCAAAGCTGAGAGGTCAGAAAAGTACAAAATCGTTAGGTGGGGAATAGTACAAAACAGGCAGAGGTCAATCGGAAAATCAATAATACAAAGCAGGATAATAACAAGTGAACCAGGGAGTATATCTGGAAGCTAGTAGCAACAATACTGTGGAGATTCAAATATGCTGCAGTACTTCCTAATTTGCTGAAGTTAGAGTTAATGACTGCAGCTGGGCAGCCATACAACACATCAACAAGACAGACTATTACATCATCAGTGCCACCTTTGTAGTGAACACAGCAACACCTGGTGGCTAAAGCAGAAGCAGGCTCTGGGGAGGTGACACCATCTCCTATCTCAGTAATGGAAAGTGTATCCTATTTTAACCGTATTCACAATTTATATTCACAGTTTTCCCCATAAAATAACATTTATCAACCTAAACTTCACAAACAAAAACCATACTGAGATTAAATAAATATAAAAAGAAAAATGTTTATAAATATACCTATAAAGATAATGGCATTCTCACCTGTGTAGCTCATGTAGTTATTGTAAGGAGTTCCAGTGTAAAATATTGGCCCGCAGGTGTCATTTGTGGGTCAGGATCTCGGCAAAGCTTGTTTTTTGGAGTGGGTGCGGTGTCTGCACATAGGTCTCCGGTTTCCATGGAAGGTTCAATTTCACTGCAAGGGTCTTCACAGGATTCCCGCTCACTGACTCCTTTAAACACATGATAAAGTCCCAAGGCATGACCCACCTCATGGATCATTGTGTTGGCGTGGCCCGGCATTCCATAATAAGATGGGTTCAAGACTATGCCTCCTGCAAGAACAATTATTTTTAATATATATAAATATATATATATATATATATATATGAAATATTAACAATTTTGGCTTCAAGATATACTGAAGAGCATAAGTATAATTGGCCCCTTCATTTTACGCTTTGGTTTCTCGATGTTGAAATGTACTTTTTTCTGTGCATTTATATTGATTATCTTTGTGTGATCTGATTTTACTGACCTACACTGCTCTTAGGCCCCTTTCACATCAGCATTTTTGTCCGGATCCGGCCTATCGGACAAAAAAGCGCATCTGCTGCCTAACGGCCGCACTTGCGGTACACTTGCGGCAAGCCCATGCATTGTCGCAGCAGACCACGTTTTTTTTCGTGGCAATACCGCACTTTCTGGAAGCCCCACACACAATGCATGGGGCTTGCCGCAAGTGCAGATGCAGTAAATCTGCCGGTCTGCCGCAATCAGCAAAAAACGCTGATGTGAAAGGGCCTTAGTTTGCTATGGCAATGCTGACCTCACCGTTTACAATATGAAAGTGCTAAAGCTCAGGACTCAGTGCTGTTATATACTAAGCGCTGAGGTCACCATTGCCATAGTAATCGCTGTTGCTATGGACAGCAATGAGACCTGTGCTATAGTAAAGCGATAAAGTACAGGTCTCAGGTTGTCATACAGCAAGCAGTGAGGTCACCGTTGCCATAGCTATTAGCAGTTACGATGGCAACAGTGTCAAAAGGTTTTTGGAACAGCACCAAAAATGTCCTCAATTTATATGCAAAGCTTTCCCAACCAGCAATCCAGATGGTTCCTTACAACAGAGCAAAAACAGGAAAAACAGCACAAAAAATAGGGAAAAAAGTGGACTTTATTGCCTAATGTGTGGCCATGCCATTGGGCAATAAAGTCCACTTTTTGCTATATTTTTGTGCTGTTTTTCCTTTTTTTACACTCTCTCTCTATTATATATTACACACACACACACATTTGAGACTGCTGTGGGCTGAATACACAATAGCTGTATAAACAATTGAGAATACACAGTAGAGATGGCTGCTAGCTGTATACACAATAGAGATGGCTGAGGGCCATATACACAATGTTGACTGCTGCTGGCTATACACACAATAGAGAATACACAATAGAGACTGCTGCTGGCCGTATACACAGTGGAGATGGCTGAAGGACAAATGCTGTGGAGTCAGGAGCGGCTTCCATCGGGTGAATGCAGGAAGAAGCCTCCTCGCACCCGCTGCACATGGTGAGCATAGGGCGGCTGCTGGCAGCGCCGGTGTACACAAATCAATACATCTCTATGAGAGCCTTGGACCCCATCATAAGGCCCTTCAGGTACTCAATGCCAGTGGGTGCAGGACAGCCTTACCTGAATGGGTACCCCAGTTGCAGGAGGTGGAGGAGGGTGAGGCATGAAGGCTGGAGGATGAATCTGGAGGTACAGAAATGCAGAAGCAGGTCCTCGCTGCTGGCAGCACTGGGTCCACAGGGGCACACAAGAGCTGGCTCAGGGAACTGTGCTGGAGTGTCTCTGCCAGCCATAGAAGCTGGCTCAGGGGGCTGTGCAGGAGTGGCTCTGCCAGCCATAGAAGCTGGCTCAGGGGGCTGTGCTGGAGTGTCTCTGCCAGCCATAGAAGCTGGCTCAGGGGGCTGTGCAGGAGTGGCTCTGCCAGCCATAGGAGCTGGCTCAGGGGGCTGTGCTCGAGTCTCTCTGCCAGCCATAGAAGCTGGCTTAGGGAGCTGTGCTGGAGTGGCTCTGCCAGCTATAGAAGCTAGCTCAGGGGGCTGTGCTGGAGTGTCTCTGCCAGTCAAAGGAGCTGGCTGAGAGGTCATTGAGCCCACAACTCTGGGGTCTCCAGCTCTGATATGGCAGGCACACTCCCAGTGTTCGCTGCCAGTCCTGGAGACATAGAGCTGCCCATTGCCTGTCTAGCAGGCGGCTGGCATACTATACGAGTCCAGGACTGTGCACATGACCTTTGGTTTGGGGTTGCAGCAGCGGTGATGGATGGGGTGCAGGAATGAGATGCAGGGATAGGGTGCAGGGATGAGGTGCAGGGATGAGGTGCAGGGATGAGGTGCAAGGATGAGGTGTAGGGTTGAGATGTAGGGATGGGGTGCAGGGATGGGATGCAGGGATGAGGTGCAGGGATGAGGTGCAGGGATGGGGTGTAGGGATGGGGTGCAGGGATGAGGTACAGGGATGAGCTGCAAAAATGGGGTGCAAGGATGGGGTGCAGGGATGAGGTGCAGGGATGAGTACAGGGAAGAGGTGCAGGGATGCGGTACAGGGATGAGGTGAAGGGATGAGGTGCAGGGATGAGGTGCAGGGATGGGGTGCAGGGATGGGGTGCAGGGATGGGTTGCAGGGATCTGGTGCAGGGATGAGGTGAAAAGATGGGGGCAAGGATAAGGTGCAGGGATGAGACACTGTAGATGCTGAGATGCTCTGGCTGCCCTGTATATAGATCTAGTGCTGTATGTGCGGCAGTGATTTGTGGCTGATACATTCAGCCTGGAGTCTCCGGCTCGATGCAGAAGCTCCACGAGGATCAAATGCTGTTTAATATAGAGCAATACTCTGGATCACAGGGATCCCTGTGCCGTGTCCCTCCATGTTTAATCCTTCCCTGCCTGATGTCGGCACTATACAGTGAGGATCTAGTGCAGAGGCGGCCGGGGCGGAGTGCTGAAGATCCGGGCTGCAGTCATTGCTCCTCGGCCACACTCCAGGCCTCCTCCCCGCACACAGAACAAATGCTCTGCCCCCTACCCGGCTGGTAGGGGTGCCAGAGTGTGAGGACACATCTGCAGGACTGGTCTGGAGCTGCGGGGGAGTAGATGAGGGCCTGCGGCAGCGAACGGTGGACTCCGCCATGTTCATTGTGGCCGGCTGCATTCACTAATTGCGCACTTATTCGGTAGAAGTTCAGACTTCAACAAAATGGCCGCGGCCAAATGGAGATCCACGGCCACTGTGTTTAAGTGTCAACCTCTACCGAACGGCTGCACAGTTAGTGAATGCAGCTAGCCTCAAAGAACTTGGCGGTGTCCACCGCTCACTGTCGCAGCTACTCCACCGCAGCTCCGGGGCCCGGTGGCCGGCGGTGATTGATAGGAGAGGGGGGCCCATGCAGGAAGTAAGAGGGTGGGGCCCAGAGTAGCCTGCCTCCTGCTCCAAATGGCCATGCCCCCTAGAGTTATGGCCGGGCCCCCCTGCCCCTGATCCAATGGCCACTCCCCCTGCAGTGAGGCTCAGGGCCCCTTACTCAGTAAGAGCTGTAACCCCCCTAATGGCGGCCCTGGCAACATCTGCCGGATCTACCGCGAAATTGCAATACCGCTGATGTGAAAGGAGCCTTAGCAGTATATATTTATTGTGGAAATATCCACACATACAAGAACCAGGTGCAATGCATCACAAAGCCAAGGCTAGTAACAAAATGGGTTAATTTACCTGTGCGTGACCTCACCCTTTCGATTTAGCTTCATCAGACAAAGAGCAAACGATGAACAAAGTTCTAGAAGAAAAACCGAATGCAACTTTTTCCCTTGACAGTACGGTCACAAATTGCAGAGCAAGCTAGAACTGACCAGACTCCTAATAAATATAGATAGGGACACTACATATGACATTGAAGCTTCATGTGCTCTAAACCTGAAACATCCTGATGGTCATTTAGTGCAATACAAAGCGACTTTTAACCACAATGAAATGCTTAATGTCTCGAGCATCCATCCCTCTTGATGTAATTAAATTGGCTCTACATTGTCCACTGATCTGGTCATATTCCAGTAACTTCCCTTCCAGCTGTAATTACAGAAGAGTCAGTGTTTTTTTTTTTTTTTTTTTAGAAGTGCGAAATTAAATAGCGTGTCTATAATTTAAATAGGGACATTTCCAAAAGAAGACTGAATAATACAAAGAAATAAATCAGCGGGCACTTAGAAAACCATTACTTATTATAGGATGAAATTTACCCATTACTTAAAGAAACAGTGTTTTGTTTTGGCCGTTATCTCGCCTGCCAAGAAGTTTCTGTTACTTTTTTATTTAAAATAAGAGGGAACAAAGTTGCATAAAGCGATCGCTATGTAATTAATATGTCTGGCACTTAAAAGAAGGAGCCCGGCTAAATTAACATCTGATGAAAGACTTGGTATTGCGCACCAGACTAGCAAACTGATATATACAGCGAGATGGAGCCGGCAAAACCATGATTTAAAGCAAACAAATATATTTGACTAGTAACTATGGACAATGGATGCTGTGTTTGTGTGAACCAAAATAGAGCCATTGTACACTATGATTAAGCTGTCGCTCCATTTAATACTAAGAAGCCAAACTGCATTAAATCAACCATGGGATGGTGGATAATACCGAAAAAGTAGAATAGACCAGGCTTCCTACATTGTGCGTTACGCTCAATACCCCAGGTAATATGCCCCATGGACAATGTATCTGAAGAAGACTAACCCATATTGCAGTAATCGTCCCTGCGACTTCTTATGGCCGCTTTACACGTCCCAACATCAGTCCGATGATGGATACAACGGCACGGGAGCGCGCACTTTTTTGGCAGAAATCCCACATCGCATAGGAGCTGTCACACAGGGCGATATCGGCAGGCAACGCAACTGCAATGTGTACGCCCCCTTGTGCGGACGACCCAGGAACGACCATTTAACATGGGAGTGAATAGGGGAAGTTGGTCTTCAAGTCGGGGTTGGGCTTTCACACAGCACGATCCGGCCACATCGTCCATCCAATATCGGGCGGTTGGAGAGCCTGCTCATTTTTTCCCCGATATCAGTTTGGCATCGTTCGTGCGTCGCATTGCACATTTACACCATACAACGCACGAACGATATCGGGGCCAACGCACGAACCACGTGACTTTTTATCGGAGTTGGACGCCGATATCGGGACGTGTAAAGTGGCCATTAGATTAGGGTTATTTCCAAATCAACATGATATCATTTACCCAAAGCAATAACTTACTGATCACAAGGACAATGCCATTGCGTTGATTGCTTATGGAACCAACAAGCGTGGTATTCGGCTCTTTCCAGCAGCTCCAATCAATGATGCATCAGTATCCCATTCTTGGGATTGGTGGGGATCCCAGCAGTGAGACCCCCAATCAACATAAAGTTATCTATCACCTACCTTATAGGTGGGTCATAATATGAACAGTTAAGAATAATCCTTTAAGTCAAGGGTGGGTAACTCGAATCCTCGAGGGTCATCAACAGGTCAGGTTTTCAGGATCTCCTTAAGGTTCCGTCACACTTGACGATGCTCCAGCAATCCTGACAATGATACGACCTGGTAGGGATCGCTGGAACGTTGCTACGTGGTCGCTGGTGAGATGTCAAACAGTCAGATCTACTCAACAACGCAGCAACGATACGGTGACCGTATAACGACCTCGGGGGTCGTTGGGACCCTGTCACACAGCAGCTAGTCTGACGACTCAGACCTACGTAGCCAAGTTCTGAGTCGCCTACGAGGTCGTTGTTAAGGCGTCAAACACACCGATGCATGCTGCCCAGCGGGAACCCGACGATCAAAAAATGGTCCAGGCCATTCCGACACGATCGGTGATCTCACAGCGGGGGCCCGGTCGCCGCTGTATGTCAAACATAGCAAGATCACTGGCGAGGTCGCTCTTGCGTCACAAAACCAGTGACGAAACAGTGATCTCGCTAGCTATCTCGCTAGGTGTGACGAGGGCTTTACTGTTGCACAGGTGATTATTTAATTACCTGCACTGGTGATGATTCCAAGCCCTGTGCAATGATAAGGAAATCCTGAAAACATGACTTGCTTGTAATCCTATTCAAGGGTACTATTAGTATCATACTGAAAAATGACCTGACAGAGCTCCTTTAGTTCATTAAAAGGCACCGGCCTGCATGAACCATGCACATAAGAAAAGAGGTGTGGAGTGGACCTCCGTGCACTCCCCCAAAATCTTAGGGTACCTTTACACGCGGCTACATTTCTAGGGTGGCTACAGGTAACTTACTGGTTGCAGTGAAATCATGGAGACATGGTTCTATCTTGTTGCTGTGTACAAACGGAATAATCTCTCCATGATTTCACTGCAACCAGTAAGTTACCTGTAGCCACCCAAGAAATGTAGCCGCGTGTAAAGGTACCCTTACTTCACTCAAACTGGAGTAAAAGCCCTGTCACACTGAACGACCGCTCCAGCGATCCTGACTGCGATAACGGCCTGATGGGATCGCTGGAGTGTTGTTACCTGATCGCTGGAGAGCTGTCAAACAGACAGATCTCCCCAGCGATCAGGCCATGGGAGCCACCTCCCACATCGATGTCAGCTTCCTCCCTGCTGAGCGCAGCCTGTAAGGCAGCGCTAAGCAGGGAGAACACTGGTAACTATGATAAACAGCGGGTATCCAGGCAGCGCGTGCCTGGATACCCGCTGTTTATCATAGTTACCAGCGTTCTCCCTGCTTAGAGCTGCCAGTAAGCAGGGAGAACGCTGGTAACTATGATAAACACCGGGTATCCAGGCAGCGCGCGCTGCCTGAATACCCGCTGTTTATCATAGTTACCAGCGTTCTCCCTGCTTACAGGCAGTGCTAAGCAGGCAGGACGCTGGTAACCATGGTAAACACCGGGTATCTAGGCAGCGTGCGATGCCTGGATACCCGGTGTTTACCATAGTAACCAGCCCTGTGACGTCACTGATCGCTGGTTTCTCGCGGTCACACGCAGCGACCAGCGCGGGAACGATCAGCGACCTCACAACAGGGGCCTGATCGCTGCAAAGTGTCACACATAACGACATCGCTGGAGAGATCGTTATAACGTCACAGTTACAACGATCTCTCTAACGATATCATTATGTGTGACTTGGGCTTAAGGCTAGGGTCACACTTGCAGATTTTCCAGGCATTTTTCACACATATCTTTTGTGAAAAACGCATGCAAAAACGCAGGCTGCCACAAAGCACCTTAAAAAACGTATGCCAAGTGTGACCCTAGCCTAAGTCAGGTGTTAGGAAATCTACAACTAGTCATGAGTAAGGTGAGCTGTAGCATTACGTCCGCAACCCACCATACTGGGGTGAAAAGGCCAAAAGCAGGGGCATGACTACAATAGGTGCAGGGGTTGCGATCGCACTTGGGCCCTGCAGCTTAGGGGGGCCCCAGAAGTCCCTTTGGTCTATAGAAAAAGACTAATACTTTTAAAGATTTGCAATAATTGGGGGCCCAGTTGGAGCTTTAGCATCGGGGCCCCTGGGTGTGAAGTTACGCCACTGGCCAAAAGACACAAAACTCCACCATATGCCATTATCTGCAACTTTTCAGAGTGATTTTGCACTTTGATGGATTGGAGCCAATGTGTCTGAAGCAGACTTGCACTGAAATCTTATAATGTCCTTATGACAGAAGTACCAGTGTCGAGCCCAGGCTTTGGGGTACTCGGGTGTCAGGCTTTGGTGGTAGCGTCTGCTGTGTCACGGGGAATGGCGGCTGCGCCTGATGCTCTGTCCTGGGCCTATCTTTAAAAGGGGGTATATATTACAGAGGACTATATACAGTTTGTCGTGACGCCACCTGTAGTCTCTGGTGATGTGTCACCAGCGCCGCCACAGTCCGCCAGAGGTAGATGGAAGTGTGGCTAGTGTGATACAGTCCTCTACAGGTAGGGCTGGACCTCCGGGGCAGCGTATTGAGAAGGGGCAGCTTGTAGTGGAGCTTTGGCTGGAATGGGGAGTACTGGAGCAGTCTATAAGGGGCACCGGGAACGGAGAGGAATGACACACGCACACTGCAAAGTCTCTTTTACCTTTTACTGATGGTACGCAGGTAAAGACGTCCAGGGCACTGACAGGTGACCAGGTTGCACAGTGGGTCCCCACAGCAAGTGGGTATAAGGCCTCCTGTCTTCCTGTGTAATGATTGAAGCACAGCCTGCATGCAGCCAGACTTGCCTCCTCTCTCTTCCTGACTCTGATGTCTGTCTCTCCTCCTGTGCGGTCTCCAGGTTACCCTCTCTGATCACTGCTGTGGTGCACTGCTGTGTATGGCTCCCTCTCTTGACCCACAGGGGAACCGGGTGGCTGAAGCCTCCACGGTGTGATGGGGTTTTCTATGGTCCTGGAGTACCCCACAGGTGCGGATCCCCGATGTCCGGTACTTCTTTGGGGCGAACTCCCTCAAGTTCTTCACTCCCTTTTGGCTATCTGCTCCCTGCCTTCTGTCCCCACTTAGGCTTGCGGGACATCAGAAGGGCCACTCCGGGTCACTGGTTCGGGCCTAACCGCGGCACCGACCACCAGGACGTCTTCGCAGCTCTCCTAACGTCTGCACATTCTGACTAACTCCTCCCCCAGCAGCAGTATTTATAGGGGAACTCACCTAAAAGGTGCTGAGTAGAGCTCCCCCTACTGTGCCAGGGTGGAAGATGTTGTATGTAGTAGGTACCTGCTGTGGAAACCCAGCTGTGCATTAGGGAAGTCTGTGGCTACCTGTGTGAGCAGGGTGCCACACCAGCATCTACAATTAAGGTCTAAGTTAGACTGAGTTTACATGTCCCGCAATCATCCATATGAAATTGATTCACTATACAAACAAGCTGGATCAATTTCAAACTGATGCATTAAAATTGATCTTTGTACATTGACTTCAATGATTTAAAAAATGGATCCAGAAGCAATCAATCAATTCATTAAGCATATAGAAAAATTGAAAAAAACATTGATTTTTCATCTCCACTCTTGTTCGTACATCTGTGTTTATACATCATAAGTTATTAAAATTAACAAGACCAAAAACAGTTTCCTATATGAAAAAAATGCAATGTATCCATACAAATCGGCTGCTATATGGTTTATCCAAGTAGAATCTGATTTTGTTTGTGCACCCATAGACTTAAATAGGCAAGTCTCACCTGATATAGGGAGAAACCATTGCATGCCGTGATATTTTTCATGCACAGATATGGTGTGCGAAAAGCCAACACTCATCTGAACAGCCCGATTGAATAACATTGGTTCTAGTGTTGTCCGTGTACTGTACACGTGAAAAAGACTTCGGTATACTAATAGATCACAGACTACGCATGAGTCAACAGTGTGATGCAGCAGCAAAAAAAGGTAAACACAATTCTGGGATGTATTTACAGAGCGTACAGTCTAGATCACGTGAAGTCATTATTCCCCTCTACTCCTATGTGGTCAGACCTCATCAGGATACTGTGTCCAGTTCTGGGCTCCACATTTTAAAAAAGACATCAACAAACTGGAGCAAGTTCAGAGAAGAGCGACCAGAATGGTGACTGGTCTGCAAACCATGTCCTATGAGGATTTGGGAATGTTTAGTTTGCCAAAAAGAAGCCTGAGAGGAGACTTAATAGCTGTCTACAAATATTTCAAGGGCTGTCACACTGTAGAGGTATCAGGTTTATTCTCATTTGCACAAGGAAAGACTCGAAGCAATGGGATGAAACTGAATGGGAGGAGACACAGATTAGATATTAGAAAAAACTTTTTGACAGTGAGGGTGATCAACGAGTGGAACAGGCGGCCACGAGAAGTGGAGGGTTCCCTTTCAATGGCTGGACAGACATCTGTCTGGGATGATCTGGTGAATCCTTCACTGAGCAGCGGGTTGGACCAGATGACCCTGGACATCCCTTCTAAATCTACAATTCTATGATTCTATATCAGTTTTATCACCAACCAAAAATATGATTGTGTGACTGTAGACTTGCTTTAAGTTGCTAGATGATCACATCCCATTGACCTATATATAAAGGCTTGTAGGTATTGTGTGTTTTTTTATTATAATAGGGGTACCTTAATCAGGTTGTTCTGACCAAAAAAGGAATCCCCCAGTGGGTTAAGACTTTAATACAATTCTAGTCCCTAAATATCCAGCAAAAAAACACCACCACTTGGAACCGTCCATTGTCTTCTGAGGTCAATTTTATGGAGTTATATAAATTATCACCACCAATTACCTTGAACACCAAGGGCATCCTTGTCCCATGGCCACGTCGCAGCTCCAGCTAGCTCCTCCCCTGCGGAACCAGCAAAGAAAACATTCAGGAAGAAAGTGCTGTTCAACTGCAAGGCATCTCTCAGCTCCTTGACGCTCATATATGCCCTATTAGGATGCAAAAGAGAAGATGGAGCACATTATCATTAAACATAACATGTCTCTAAAGAACAGTTTTATTTAGTCTGCAATTAGGAAAGTTGTTTATTTGTTTCACAAGATCTAGTGACAATCTCTCAAATGAAATCAAGTCATAACGATAACAACGTCAACTAGCAGAACAGTCGATATGGTGTCATTTTTCAATAATAAATATGCTAAAAAGGAAGCATTAGAGCAAAAGAAAAGCAGTGAAGTGATGCAAAAAGCAATGCAATTAGGACAGATACGGCCATCCAGGGAAAAGGAGGCTGAATGCTGGAATGAAGGTCTGTTCACCATTGACTACACATTAAAAAAGGCTTATTTAATCAAAACGCTCATTACGTCCCATGTTGCAGATTTTGAAAACCCTAGAAGGGCAGAACATTCCTAGAAAAATGGAAATAAGCCATGTGCATCTAGGTTCAGAGCTCTGGTATGATGTGACGCTCCTCCTCTGGAGATACTTTTAAGAAGTTTTTATTATTAGGGAATTGCATTAAAAGTAATAGTTGTATACTTTTCTAACATAAAAGTTGGAATGATTCACTTAGAGAACATGGCCATCTTTGAGGACTATTTTCTGTTACTTACGTGCACATCTTTTGGGCTAAAAATATATTTTTTTAATGGGTTTCATTCAAGGGGTTGTCCAATCTAAAAGGACAAGACTGCAGTCATCCTATGTGACTGCAGACTTGTGAATTCTCACATTATGCGCACTGTGCGGATTCTCCGGTGTCGGCGCCGGGAACAGTGGTCATGTGGCTGCAACTATGCAATAAGTATAAAAAATGTAAAGAAAAACCAACAAATAAGCTAGCACTATCCGAAGATCGCTTGAAATATACAGTGTGCAAATGCACATATTCCCTCCAAACTGTATAATATTGTGAAATTGAGATATTTGGCAAATTGTTGATCAATCTTTTGAGCCACCCTGCCAAATCAAGGCAATCTCATCAGGGTGGTCCTACTCTATATATTTTAGTTGTGCCATGTGGCCACCAACATGCACATACAGCAGAACAATTAAAAGCAGCAATTACCTGGAGCTATGCAATAGGTATACACCTTCTCAAAATCCGACTTGATCCACATGGCCTCTCTCAATGCAAGTGTACTAAGTGAGGCTGCACCCATTTAGTCGGATTGCGTCCTGGAATATGTACAAGGCTGGGGTCACACTTGGAGGGTGACCCACATCTCCCAGATCCACTAAACGCATAGCAAAGCCTGCAGTAACGGCTTGCGTTAACGTCGGTCACTGCCCAGCAATGCTGCTCCATAGTAACCCATAGTTTACCTTGGATGTGGCTGTGGCTCCCCTGCGACCAGGGTGGCTACATAGGGAACTGCAGCCAGGCAGGAAGATAGACAGTTTGTACAACAATCACCCTCACGGACACACACCACTAGAGGCAGCACCCAACCCAGAGCCCGGGACTCTAGGCGGGCAAGGGGTGGTGGGTTTAGAGAAAAGTGGGTGGGGAAGAATGTAGATCAGGTGACAGAGAGCATAAATAGAGGAAAAGAGGATGAAGGAGTTAGTAGGCCAGAGTGAGCCGAGCAGCACAGACATCAGAAACACAGACACACATCCCGGTGGGGTTGGGCTTGATGGAGATACAGAATCCACAGGGTCACAGAAACCATGGAGAGAAAGCTCGTCCATAGCCGGCATCCCAGGGGAGTGTGAGGAAAGAGACCGGACCAGCAGTACTGGGTCCGAGGAACACGGCAGCACTGACCACCTACCGGCGGAGTAGTTTTCCCTAGTTTGGACTGGAATCACACGGGTTAGATGGAGTCTCGTAACGCCTTGCAAGATAGGTTTACTGCAGCTAGGCACACAGCAGAGTATCAGTTCTGGAGGGAACCAATGATTCACACGGCTTCCCTGACACACAGATGGGGAGCTGAAACTCCAGGTTGGAGTTCCCACAACAAGGGTTGAAGGCACAGCAGCAACCACGAGGACCCACAAGGGTCCAAGCTGCCACCATACAACCCGGGAGACAACAGAGAGAGAAACAACAGCCTGGAAGGACTTAGAAGGATTGAGGAGTCTCAGAGTGATGGCCTGGCTGCAGAGGGTTCAGTGCTACCGGAGTTAACTGACTGTAACTTCTGTTGAGAACTGTACTGAGAACTGCTGTAAATTCTCTGAAGAGCTGACAAGTAAACCCGGTGAACCCTGCTTCAGTGTCCGTGTCTGATTCCAGATGTATTGAACTGTGCATTCCATACCTTTTATCCTGCCAGGAGCAGCCTGACCCGCGGCGGGCTCATCCATCTGGCTGCAGCCAATCCATCCCTCCATACTCCTGGCAGAGCAGCGCTGCAGCGGTGGTCCCAATACTGACCACAACCCGTGGGTGGCATCACGACAAAATGTATCCATTGTACATATTCCCTTTTACTTGTGAGAACCCGGGACACGGTTCGGACCGGGACCTCCGTGACATCCCCAGCAGTACCTTGATCCGGTACCGAGTACCCTGTCCCAGTGGGCTCCACACGGCCACACACAGAGCCCCAGGAGGTGCACTTTAGCTGAGTGCACAGGAAAACGTCTGCAACGTTTTCCTGTGCACTCAGCTAAAGCGCACTTCCTGGGGCTCTGTGTGTAGCTGCATCCAAGGTAAACTACGGGTTACTATGGAGCAGCATTGCTGGGCAGCGAGTGACGTTAATGCTAGCTGTTACAGCAGGCTTTGCTATGCTTTTAGCGGATCTGAGAAACGTGGGTCACCCTCCAAGTGTGACCATAGCCTAATGCATACTTGCAACCACGTGACTGCTGTTCCCACCTCCGACACTGGAAAAAAGTGGGCCTAATTCATTAAAGGGAATCTTTCAGCAGGGTTTTTCACTGTAATATAATAGCAACACGATTTAGGAGCAGAGTCCTTGATGACAGGGATGCGTCTGCTGTGCATGATGACATTTTGATACAATCACTATTTTCTCTAATGCAAATCTAGCAGAGCTCATAATCCTGAGTCCTGTATAAAACTGCATACATCAGCTTTCTGTGTACACTGTGCACTGGCAGAAAGCTGCTAATCAGTAACGGGGTTATAAAGAGTATCTGACAAGGAGGCACAATACACCCAGTCCTGTAATGATAATCTTCTGCTGATAAAACACTGATGTTATTGAAACAAACATGCCTTGTAAGTGACATATCACTAGAATAAAACCCCCGTCACACATAGCGAGATCGCTAGCGAGGACGCTGTTACGTCACAGATTTTGTGACGCAACAGCGACCTCTCCAGCGACCTCACTATGTTTGACACGTAGCAGCGACCGGGCCTCCGCTGTGACATCGCCGATCGTGTCGGAATGGTCTGGACCTTTTTTTGATTGTTGGGTTCCCGCTGGGCAGCATGCATCGGTGTGTTTGACACTTTAGCAATGACCTCATTGGGGACTCAGAACTCAGCCATGTAGGTGTGAGTCGTCACATACGATGAGCTGCTTTGTGACAGGGTCCCAACGGATGCCGAGGTCATTATACGGGTCGCTGTATCGTTGCTGCGTCGTTGAGTAGATCTGACTGACATCGCACCAGCGACCATGTAGCGACATTCCAGCGATCCTTACCAAGTCGTATTGTTGTCGGGATCTCTGGAACGTCGCCAACCTTTTATCCTAAAGCTTTTATCACCCCTCCTAAAATAGGATGTCATCATGGGGTGACTCTGTGGTTACTTACGATAGCTTCTGTCACCACCATTCCCTGATGCTATCCTGGTTCAGTGGAACTGAAGGAAGAGTGACTGTAGTTTCAGTGGTTGCCACCATACTTATTCTCTGCCTGCATTTTCAGTGTCCGCAGCGCACATCTCCAATCACCGTCACTACAATCCCTGCTTCTTACATTAGATGTCATCAGGGGGTGGTGATAGAAGCAGGGCAAGTAACAGCAGCGCCCTTAAATTAATAGTTATCTAGGGGTGGCGCTGCTCTCACTCACCCTGCTTCTATCACCACTTCCTGATGCATATGATGAGGACAGAAGTGTGACAGAAGCCAGCTTAGATGCAAGCACAGGATAAAAATCACGATGACCACTGAAGATTTGATCTCCATCTCCCCCCTTAAACCCAGACGTCATCAGAGGACGGTGGTGATAGAAGCTATGATAAGTGACCACAGAGCTGCCCCCTGATCACGTCCAGTTTTAGGAGAGTTGGTAAAAGCTTCAGGGAAGTGACTGCAGATCCATCCTCCTGTGAGACTCTTCTCAAATGAAACGTAGCAGGAAGTAAAGGAGAAATAAACACAAACAATAACTTTCTAAAGGGGTAGATCATTTTATAATAAAGCAAATTACAAAAAAAAGGTCTAAAATATAGATATTTATAAAGGGCATTATAGGTATTGAACAACTCATTTAAGGTATCCCATATATGTGGGATTGGAGATAACTTATTGATTTGTAGGGGTCTGACTGCTGAGACCCCCTGGTATCCTAAAAAGAGGCGCTGGAACAATGAAACCGGGCACTGGAGAGCCCCATCTTGAATGGATTAGAAAGGTGCATACTTGATCTCCGCTCCATTCATCGTCTATGAGACAGCAAGGAAAAGCCAAGTGCATTGCTCAGCTGTTTCCAGCAATCCCAAAGTCAATAGGTTGAGTGGAGTTTGAGTATGCACATCCCCACTCTATTCAAGACGTGACACTGCAAAGCTGGGATGCTAAATTCCAGAGTCCTGTTCTTGGCATTGCAAGTCAAAATGAGATTAGGAAGTCATCCCCTATTAATATATTGGGAATAACTCTCTAAAGAAAAGTGTTTATATAGTCACTCAAGTTACTTTGAATAAAACTGTAAAATAAAGTTTAATACTGAACAGATGCAAAAGCCAACCCTAGTCATAAAAAAGGTGCTATGGCGGGCTAACTGCACCATCCTCCTCTGCGGCCTCCCTGCTAACACTCTCACACCTCTCCAATCCGTCCTTAACTCTGGTATCCAACTAATCTCCGTTTCTCCCGCCACTCCTCCTCTTCTCCCCTCTGCACATATCTTCATTGGCTCACAATTCCCCAGCGTATCCAATTCAAACTACTAACATTGACTTACAAAGCCGTCCACAATCTGTCTCCCCATATATCTCTGAACTAATCTCCCAATATCATCCAACTCATAATCTTCGATCCTTGCAAGACCTCCTTCTTTCCTCCACACTTGTATGTCCCACATCCAACCGCCTGCAAGACTCGCCCGAGCATCTCTCATCCTCTGGAATTCTGCACCCCGACACATCTGACTATCCCCTATGCTCAGAACTTTCAAGTGGCTTTGAAAACCCATCTCTTTAGAACAGCTTACAGCCTGCATTGACCCTACCCCCACCGGACCTCGCACTCCACCACCTCCGGACCTGCCACTCCACCACCACCTAAGCTGGCACTAGCCACCACCGGACCTGGCACTCCACCAACCATCGGAGCCGGAGCTCCACCACCACCAGAGCAGACCCAACCTACTGTGTCCTCCCCATCATCCTGTAGAATGTAACCCCGCAAGGGCAGGGTCCTCTTCAACCTCTGTACCAGTCTGTCACTGTTAGTTTGCTCTTTGTAAGCTTCACTTTGTATTTAACCCTTTCTCATGTACAGCACCATGGAAACAAGGGTGCTCTTTAAATAAATTATAATGATGATAAACCCAATATATTTATTGCCGTTTAGCAAAATGGACCACAAAAATAGTTCAAAAGGAAAAAGACACCCCAAGAGGTCCACCAATCATAACATCAATTGGAAAAACCCTAGAAAATTGCTGAATTTCCCACCAAGAAGTAATTTTTCTTTTAGCAAGTTAATTTTAGCTTTTCTGTCCTAGAAAAACTGCACCGGATACAAAAGCAAATGTTCTTCATTTTCCAATTATTTTCTTCTTGAACAGAATTCAACTTGTAGAACATTACAATGGCACATTCCTCCATTGTGTTACATAATGTTAGACATGTATCCGTATTTCTATTACAAAATAATTATATATTACACATTACAATGGAGTTCTGCCTAATGTTTAGTTTGGGGCACCTCATTTCTTTTAAAGCCTAGGATTTTGTATTGTTTGCTTGCATGTAATGGACTCTGCCAGGTGAGATGGCTCCAGGAGGTCTGCTGAGGATTTGAGGTCAAGCTAAACTGTAGCGGTATTAGAATTTGGTCAGATTTTCATTACTCTTTTTTATTTTACAAAATTCCTTTGGATCCTGGTTTTTGCTCCTTCCAGGGAATTACAAGAAAGAGCACTGGGACCAAGCCCAAACCCTAATCCTACCACAACCCTGTGGACCAAAGAGCAGACTTAATGGAGCCACCTTTGCCAGCCTGGCAAACTGAGCACCAGATGAATATTTGTGACATTACCGGGATTTTGGACGAGACTTATAACACTTTAGATGGGATTTCAAATAAAAGAAACATTTCTTATTAGCATAGCTGTTCTTTAAATCAATTCAGCTCCGAGTACTTTAGTTACATGGATTCCGCCTCTGCTCTATCGCTTGAAGATTATTAATTCATGTCTGTAGGAAAGAGTTTTATTTTTAATTATATCCATAAAATATTGGAAGTTCTTTTTCAGCAGATTGTGCAAATGTAAAAGAAGATGATCTGAAATTAACTGTTCAGATTCATCTAATTTCCAATGACTTATAAAGATTTAAATAGTCATAGGTATAAACCCATATCCTTCCTACTTATCAGGACTTTCAGCTCACAGTCAGCCTCATCCAAAGTAAAAAAAAAATAGTATATTCATCGTAATTAAAAGAATATCAGGTGCCGCAAGTGATAATTTCCCCACGGTACTTGTTGCGCTCAGTTGGCTTCCAAGGGTCCAAAATAACAAAGAGGCAATCACACATTTAAACCTCGGAGGAATTGCTGTTAATCACACTTTTTGGCTTTAGAGTTAATGCTTAATGGTTAAGGTGGAAATAACTCCATTCCCCTTCCGATGTTTCTCTGGAGATAAAGTCATTAGTTCACATGCCCGGTATAGGCAATGCCCGGCGCGCCACAACAGCAGGGGCATACCAAGGAAGATGTAAAGAAAGGCCCTGATGATAGGAGGAGGGGAAAGGGGTCACCACCTTACTCACCTGTGACTGATTCCTGAGCTCCCTAATGTCCCAAGATGGGTCCTTCCCCCTGTGCGCACTCCTGTGCCTAGGTCCTGACTGACCCTGAACTTGCCCTAACTCATGAACAGGCCAGCAAGATGAGGGACGGGGACAGACAAGTGAGACAGGTACAAAAGAATGCCTTCTCCAGAGAGGGACTCCACTACATCTGCTGGAAAGATAACCACATCTTTCTCCAGACACAACTCCTTCACAGGTCAACATTGAATGAACTGTAGCCGCCGATATAGGAGAGAATAAGGAGTGGGTTTGTATAGCGGAACGGAGTGGATGCAATTGAGATTGCAACTACCTGTTTGATCACAGCAGGATAGAAAAGAAACCTTAACCCTTTCAGTACCAAATAAAATTAACTAAGTTTCTACTCATGATAAATGATGAGCAAGCTTTAAAGAGGATCTGTGATCAACTAACCGCTGTGACCTTCTCATCTCGAATCCCCCTAAGGTCTCCTCAGGCGACGACAGACTCGTAACATCAGCATTCCTGTGACATCTGGTCAGCAGTCATCAGGTCCACTATCAGAATGGTTTTCTTATCCCCACTAGAGTCTGCCCCATCGACATATGTGTATGTCACCAGGCTCTGCCATATACAGCCTGAAGGTGGTGCTTATTATAGAGGAGAAGTCAGAGCCAGAAACTTTGGTGAGCGTCAAATGTGATATGAACAAACCTTAAAGGTGAGTATACATTTTTCAACTTGGAACATGGATTAATGGATATTTTTGAAAGGTTCGAAAGGCATGATTACCTCTTTATTATACTGGACACTTAGATGCAATTTGAGCAACGTATCTGGATACGGCACCAGACTATGAGAAGATTCTTGGAGAGACGTTGCCCTACACCAGAGGTCCCCAGCTCCAGGCCTCCAAGGGTCGCCAAACAGTGCAGGTTTTCAGGATTTCCTTAGCATTGCACAGGTGCTGATGTAATGATGACAGGGATTTCCACTCTTCTGTGTCTGTCACATCTATTACATGTAACATCTTTCTCTGTTGCATTTAAAAAAGGCATCAATCAATATTTGTTTTTTCTGTCCATATACAACAAAAATAAAAATTCCATATAAAGCAAAGCACTGCAGAGTATCCACTGAGGATGATCAAAAGGAATGTGGAGAAAGATTAGGGATTTGTACTTACCAAGCAGAGACAGATGATACAACTGTCTGATCCCCAGGTAAGATACTATGTGTGCAATTATCGCATCTCTGTCACATATAGACTGGTTTGCAGTCTCTATGAACTGCTCTGCAGTTGCTCAAATGGAGTTATTTCCTTTAGCCTATTAAGGGTTAACTTGTGTGGCTGTGCAGGTGCAGGTTAGCTGCTGCTGCTTCTGCTGCTGCTGTGTGTATCTGGTGACGTGGTTGTCCGCTCTCCCAGCCTTTAAACACTCCATTAAACAAATGGTGTAGCTGAGAGAATTTATTTTCTGCTAAGACCATGATCTGCGAGGACATTAGTGCAGTTTGTGCTTTCCTGCAGTTTTGTTGCCTGGAGTTTTCCACATTTGTGGGAGTTGCTGTTCTTCCTGGTCTGGGGATGAAGGTGTTGGAGTTTTAGCCCAGGGCTGATCAGGAGCAAGGGCAAGGTTGGCAGCCCAGACATCCTCATTTTCAAAGATACTTCTGGGAGACAAATCAGCCTGGGGCCCCTATTCTAAGGCTGGAATCTCACTGTCTGTGTGATATACGACTAAGTCGGACATTTCATGGATGAGTAACTTGGGATGGCTCTCCCCTGTCAGGACAGGAGTGTAGACCTGCTTAGAAATACAATCAGCTCACACTCCTGTCCCACAGGGGAGAGCCATTCCAAGTACTCATCCGTGACACGTCTGTCTTAGTTGTATATCTCACGGACAGTGTGATTCCAGCTTAAGGGTCAGTCTAGTTCCCTGATTACCTTTGCCTGTCACTGACATCCTGCTACCTTATTCCTTTGTCCGTTATACCACCCCGTGACAATAGCTAAGGCACGCTGTTTGGAAAATACTCCCACCAAGTTTCAAAGGGGGTGGCTGCCAAAAAATTAAAAAAATCTAAAAAATTGTCTGTAAGTTTACAATTGTATAATTATTATATTATTATTATTATTATTTATTTATAGAGCACCACTGATTCCATGGTGCTGTACATGAGAAAGGGTTACATACAAACAAGTTAAAAATACAATGAACAAACTAACAGTGACAGACCGGTACAGAGGGGAGAGAGGACCCTGCCCTTGAGGGCTTACATTCTACAGGGCAGAAAGAAACAGGTGGGGAGAGAAACAGTAGGTTGGGTCTGCTCTGGTGGTGGTGGAGCGCTGGGTCCAGTGGCGGTGGAGGGACAGGTCCAGTGGTGGTGGAGCACCGGGTCCAGTGGTGGTGAGGTGGCATTGTGGTCATTGCAGGCTGTAGGCTGTTCTGAAGAGATGGGTTTTCAGGTTCCACTTGAAGCTTCTGAGTGTAGGGGACAGTCAAACATTTTGAGGTGCAGAATTGCAGAGGTTAGGGGATGCTTGGGCGAAGTCTTGCAGGCGGTTAGATGAGGAACGTACAAGTGTGGAGGAAAGGAGGAGGTCTTGGGAGGATCGAAGATTACGAGTTGGATGATATCAGGAGATTAGTTCAGAGATATATAGTGGGGGGACAGATTGTGGACGGCTTTGTAAGTCAATGTTAGTATGATTTGGATACGCTGGGGAATAGGGAGCCAGTGGAGGATTTGCAGAGGGGAGAAGTGGAGGAGCAGCGAGGAGAGAGGTGGATTAGACGGGCAGCAAAGTTAAGGACAGATTGGAGAGGTGCAAGAGTGTTAGCAGGGAGGCCACAGAGGAGGAGGTTGTAGTAGTCGAGGTGGGAGATTATGAGGGCATGCACTAGTAGTCCAGTAGATGAGGTTTAGTAGATTAAATGTCAAGAACCTTCATAGGGATCTATGGTATCAATATGGAAGTGAAACATAATATAAAAGAAAATTAAATAACTTCCTATGATTTTCCAACAAGATGTTAATTTCCCGGAGATTCTCAGTACCATTTTGTTGATCAGTGTTTATTCTTTCTGTCAGCAACCAAGTATTAGAAATCAATGTTTTGCCCATCGATTGTAGCCTACACTTACTCCCAGTCATTGGACTCATTGTTATTCAAAACCTGTTGATTTCTCTGCAATCGGCTAGAAAACTATTGCTGACTTGATTAATTTATTTCTTGGTTCAGCTGAACTAATAAATGCCTTAAATTTAATAAATGGGAAAAGTCAGTGAAATAGCATCCGACGAAGAGAAAAAAAACAAACCGTCAGCAGATTTGTCATATGGTGCGTATTCATTTCATGCAAGATTGAGATTCGGTTAAAATATGTGTAAATTAGCAATTCAAATTGTTTGTTTATATCTCTTTTATGTGTATATGTTTATCTTTATTTGTATGGCAGGAACAATGAACGGGCTGTGTTACTAATGCAACATATCAAGAAGCCGCCTTCCTGCAGAACGTACAGTCAATATCTGATAGAGGAAGACATACGGGGATGAGAAATCAGCAAACACAAAAGGTGCAGCCGCACTCTGGGAGTGCCGAGATATACCCAGGCATTGTATACACAGAGTATTAAAAATTGCCTTACCGCTATAATTACCATAATTAGAAATATAAGGCTCTTAGCGCACATTTTTTTTATTAAAGAGAACTTGTCACCAATAGAAATTACGGCCACCACCTCTAAAGGGAATCTGCGAATTGGTTTTTGCCATCTCACCTGACCTCAAAGAAACCCTGAATCCAGTGATGTATCACATAGATGACTGGATGCAGCCGTTCTCAAACAATCAAAGAATTTAGTTTTAGAGACACAGCAGAGCTGGGAGAACTGTCTCCACTTACCCCAGGCTCTCTATAGAGATTGTGCATTGATATTGATGTGTTAATTACAGCAGGGGGTGTGTTGGACTGCTGTGCTCATGACAATGTAGTCCTGTAATGATAATCAAGCCTTTAGATTAAGTAAACAATAGCACACACACTGTAAAGAGAAGCACAGTTGCTGTTTGCTTTTTAACCCTTACAGCATGCTGTCCTCAGCTTACATAGCAAAAACCTGCTCCTGCTGGCAGATTCCTTTTGAGGATTCTTCTACTGTATTCTAGTAAGCTGTATATAAGTTCCCAATCCCCTCGTATAGCACAATATTATAGCCATATGGTGAAGTCTGGTTTGATGGATGTTGTTGGTCTTGCTTCAGTGCCTCCTCTCTCATCACAATCGCCATCCTTCTGCCCTACTTCATGTGAATGACGCATCCTACATCATCCACACAGCACCTCCAGTCTCGCTCCTGTGCAGGCATATCTCGCTTCGCCCTACTGAGAGCAGAGAAAAGAACTGTAGTCTGCATGCCCACCTTACTTCTGGGTCAACTGTATTCTTTGGCCTCGCCTAGTGCATGTGCACTGCAGTACTTCGCTTTGCTCTTAGTAGGGAAAAGCAAAGTATGCCTGCACAGGTGCACAATGGGGGTGTTGCGTGGATGATGTATGATGCATCATCTACATGAAGCAGGACAGAAGGACAGCGATTGTGACGAGAGGAGGCACTGAAGCAAGATCAACAATGCACATTGGGCCCAGCCACACTGTATCAGGGTATAAAAAGGGTATACTTTTATGCAGAGGAGATTGAGGACTTATATACAGTATGCTAGAATACCGTTAAAGAGGCTTTAAATGTGGTGACCTTACGTTATGATGGAAATCCTAGTGACCTTCCTTTAAAGAGGTAGTCCAGTATGTAAAACGTAACTCCTACTGACAATAAGTAGTGCAAAATAATAATCCTTAAAGAGGACCTGTCACTCCCATGCTGCATGGCAATCTAAATGCAGCACTGAATGCAGCATGCCTGCTGTATTCAAGGAAGGGGTCCCCCATGTGTCTGTGTGCTGTGTACCCCGAGATATAGTCTTAGGAAAACTCACTGTTAGAAGCTATGAGGGCTGTCCCTGTGGCTGGAATTAGCTCTGTTCACAGGGGCCATTCCCTCCCCTTGCCTCTCTGTGCTGCTTCTGCTGTGCAGGCTCTGCCCTCCTCCTCCCTGTCACTCATCCTGCCACACACAGTATGCAAATCATTTGTCCTGCCCTGCTGTCTGAACAAAGCATAAACAGGACAGCAGGAGGCGGCACAGAGAGGCAGAGGGGGAGGGAATGGCCCCTGCCACAGGGACTGCCCTGATGGCTTCTAACAGTGAGTTTTACTAAGGCTATATCTCGAGGTACACAGCACACAGACACACGGGGGACCCCTTCCCTGAATGCAGCAGACATGCTGCTTTCAGTGCTGCATTTAGATTGCCATGCAGCAGGGGGTGACAGGTCCTCTTTAAAGGGGTTGTCCTATCTTCTTAAATGGGTACAATTCTAAAGAGCGAGTAAATAAGAGGTTAATTGTAAAATGTCTGCTCCTATTGAACATCCTCTCTGTGCTCAAGAATGGAGATAGTTTTAAATCTATAGATTACTTCTTGGCGCCCAGGTTACCAGCCACCTCTACAGACTAATAGTGGTGGCCAATTCCTAGGCAAGGAGCACAACACTTATAAGCTCTTTGCGGTAGAGCTTGCATACATTGCTCTAAAAACAGTAGATGGCTTAACCTGGCTAACTTCAGTACCCTTGTGCTCCTATGATGCTACAGAAGCAAAACCTCCCTAATTTCAGCATCAAAGATGAGTGGTCCAAACTGTCAATGATCAGGAGCGTTCCACCCCCCACTTGGTTGCCTATCCGTCCATGAATTCCAGGAGAGCCCATAAAGATAAGGCACTAGTAATGAGCCAGTGGCGTAACATTCTTAATCGCTATACCCGTAACAAATACTTTATAACACCCGCATATTCGCCCAAATAGTGAGTCCAATGTTAGTCAATTAGTGATTGGCTCAGCCCACACATATCCGGCCATAAAACGAGCATTTCCGGGACAGGGCGGGAGGGTGGACTATTTTGCATTCTTACTGCATAAAACACCTTGCTGCACCCCCCAGAGAGACCCTAACATTTAATTTGCTCTAACTGGGGTCCCTACTCCCTTTGTGTACTGAAGGGAGCTGTCAATATGTGTCAGATCGATAACAATGGACACATCACTCACGAGCACCAGCGATACTCGCCAAGTAACGAGTATCGCGAATACCATACTATCCGTGCGAGTAGCGAATAGTAACGATTACACTCGCTCATCACTATTGAGCAATCTTTTACTCTATATTAAAAAAAATATTAAGGCGTCCATGATTTTTTTTTTAAGCTGAAAAAACTTGGATTATTTTTACTGTTATTATCATAATTTTGCAGTTTTTGGTGAATAGTAGCTAAAGGCTTTATATAAGAACCATGAACTGTAGATATGGATCACTAAATAATCATAAGGATTCATTATGGGTTTCCAATGTGTCCTTAAAAAATATTGCCTGTCCATAATTTTTGATAAACTGCCAAGAAAAAATAAAAAGTCAAATTGGCAACCCTTCCCTTCCAGCAAGCCTGGAGGTCAGTCTGAAGTTATGTGAACAATATGGCACCATGGGACCAGAGCAGCATCGGTAAGAGGTGAAGATGCTTGAAGGTTTCATAGAATCGTAGAATGGAGAAGTTGGAAGGGACCTCCTTGGTCATCTGGTTTCAGATTCAGCCAGCACCACATCCACAGTGCAAAAATCTTTTCTTCTCAGGGAGGTTGATCAGCTGTCGTTCAGCTCCGAGGTGTCCTGGGATCTTTCTCAATTGTCCCGCACTCAGCACGCCTAGTTTACCTGGTATACACTTCCTAGTAACAGTGATACATCACTTCCAGTTTAGGATGGCCGTTTCACGCCATGAGTGGTGCTTCCACGGGTACAATCCATGAATTGTACCCGTGGAAGCGCTACTCACGGCGTGAAACGGCTGTCGTGCCTTACATGTACCTGTGAAAGAGTCGCTCACGGCGTGAAACGGCCGTCATGCCTTAATCCCCCATTCTCCCACCTGCTACCCCTCACCATGTAAGTCCCTGCGCACCAATAAAGAAGACGTCCTAAGGAATCCTGTGTGCAGCTCTGTCTTTTCTCCTGAATTGGTCATCTGGTCCAACCCCCTGCTCAAAGCAGGTGAGTATATGACTGGGGGTAGGTGACTTATTTTTAAAGCTCCACCGTGTATACGGCAAAGTCTTCTTTCAAGTTTTTCACCCCATATTTTCCTTTAAACTGTATGAGTCCACCTAACATGACAAAGCAACGTGGATTACCTATTTAACCAAAGTCTTCTTAAAGGGATTAAGATTCGAGCGATGTCATCCCAAATTTTCCGAGACTCGTGTGACATAATTTTGCCTTGTAACCCTGTAGCCAATCAGCGGCAACTATTAAGATGCTGTGCTCTCACTTCCATAGGACAAACCTCAGGCATCCGGGACAGCACTGCAGCCCATTAGTGGCCATTGATTGGTTCACATGACATAACAACGTGGCATGAACCCAAGAAAAAGTGATGCCAATGAAGTTGGACTGCAGCCAGTATTAAAGGTGAATACAAGGCATTTTTATTTTACTTTGGAGAATATAATATTTAAAAAGGATTGCCCAGTCTAAATCCACTCTATGTGATGGCAGGCTTGTGAATCCTCACATCACGCACAATGTGCACTGTGAGGATTCACCGATATGATAGCACAAATGATCACTTTCTGCTGTTGACGCAGCTCAGGCATCGCCGTCAGGAAGTGATTAATGACAGCATCCGGGGTCATCAGGTGACCCCGCACTGTCACGGCAACACTTTGAGGCCCCGTGATTGTATCACAGGGCGCCGATGCCAGTGGGGAACAACAGGATCCCAACTACGGTGCTTTGGATTGCGCTGTCAGTGATTAACAGCAAGATCTAGAGTGTTAACAATGCTGACCGGATCACTGATCTGATCGGTGCTGTTAGCTACACGTCAGCTGATCAAATCAGCTGACATATGTGGGGTATGATGCGAGCTCAGCACGTGAGCTCACATCAAAGAGAGGGAGGCGGCCAAGCAGCTAATTAAAGCTGATTCTATTACATTGTTGGGGGGATCATCCAGTTTCCTTGGAGGTTAATATGATTTTGATACATAGAATAACATTTAAGCCTTTACAATCGTTTTCTTATCAAAACCACTTGAGACACAATCAAAAACATAAAACACTGACGTGACAAAGCATTAGAGTGCTATTATAGTGGCATGCAAAAGTTTAGGCACCCCTGATCATTGATGAAATGATCTTTAAAAGTCATAAAGTTATGAAAGACGCATTTCCTTTGTATTGTAGGCAAAAATATATCTCTTTTCCTCTTTTACATATTAAAAATTTCAAAAAGGAAAAAGGGCCGATGCAAAAGTTTGGGCACCCTGCGTGGTTACTACCTTGTAGGTCCCCCTTTTGCAAGTTTCACAGCTTGTAAATAATTTTGTAGCAGCAAAAAGTCTTTCCATTTTTGTTTGAGAAATTTTCATCCATTGTTCCTTGGAAAAGTCTCCCAGTTCTGTGAGTCTCCTGGCTCGTCTTGCATGCTCTGCTTTCTTGAGGTCTAGCTACAAATTTTCAATGATGTTCAGATCAGGGGACTGCGAGAGCCATTGTAAAACTTTCAACTTGTGCCTTTTGAGGTCTTCTATTGTGGATTTTGATGCATGTTTGGGATTGTTATCTAATTGGAGAAGCCATCCTCTTTTCAACCTCAGCTTTTTTACAGATGGTATTACGTTTGCATCAAAAATTTTATGAAATTTCATTGAATCTATTCTTTCCTCTGCCCGTGAAATGTTCCCTGTGCCATTGACTGCAACACAACCCCAAAGCATGATTGACCCACCTCTATGCTTAATGGTTGGAGAGATGTTCTTCTCCAGAAAATTCTTTCTTCTCCACATATACCTTTGATCATTGTTGCCAAAGATTTAAATTTGAATCCCATTGAACCACATGACTTTTTACAAAATGCATCATCCTTTAGATGTTCTTTTGCATTCTTTTGCATAGTTCTGACACTCAATTTTATGGTGAGGATGCAGGAGACGTTTTCTTCTTATGATTCTTCCATAAAAGCCATATTTGTGCAGGTGACTATGAACAGTAGAACAATGTACCACAACTCCAGAGTCTGCTAAATTTTCCTGAAGGTCTTTTTCAGTAAAGAGGGGTTCTGATTTCCCTCTCCTGGAATCCTTTGAGCAGATATCAGAGACATTTTGCCTGGTATTCCAGATCTTATCTTGACCTCCACTGTTCTGCCATTTCTTAATTACATTTCAAACTGAGGAAAGGGAAACTCGAAAACACTGTGATATCTTCGGCCTCCACCATTTTCATTTTCAGAGTGCTCGGCCGCTGCTGAGGAAAACCATGGCTACTGTTTTTTGGCTCAAGGTTAAAGGAGGCTGGGTTTTTATAAAGCTGATAAATTTGCATCACCGGCCTTTCCTAACAATTATGGTGAACAAGCCATAACCCCAAAAGCCTAATTAAAGTCTGACACCTTAGTCAAAGCTATCTGAGCACACAAATCTCCAAGGATGCCCAAACTTTTGCATCAACACATGTTCTTTTTTTTTGTAATTTTTTAAATGTTAAAGATAAACATATTTTTTTTTTTAAAATACAAAAGGAAATGTGTCATCTTTAACTTTTTTGCTCAACTAAAGCCAGTGTTGTCATTCAATGCAGCAGGGGAGGGGTCAGCCAACAAAATTGTCACGGGGGCACTCAAGACTGCACAGATATACATACAGTACTTTGGGCACCTCATTTTCACATGAACCTGTAGATTTTTTTCCATACATATTTAACCAAAAATGTGACTTGTCGTAGTGCAAGCACCACTATAAAGACCTGCACTGGCTTTGAGACAGATTTCTGACTTAAATACATAGTAACATAGTAACATAGTTTTTAAGGTTGAAAAAAGACTTTAAGTCCATCTAGTTCAACCCATAACCTAACATGTTGATCCAGAGGAAGGCAATAACCCCATGTGGCAACACTAAGCTCCACATTGGGGAAAAAATTCCTTCCTGACTCCAGATACGGCAATCAGACTAATTCCCTGGATCAACGCCCTATCAAAGAATCTAGTATATATAACTGGTAATATTATAGTTTTCAAGAAAGGCATCCAGGCCCTTCTTAAATGTTAGTGAGTAACTCATTACAACATCATGTGGCAGAGAGCTCCATAGTCTCACTGCTCTTACAGTAAAGAATCCGCGTCTGTGATTATGATTAAACCTTCTTTCCTCCAGACGTAGAGGATGCCCCCTTGTCCCAGTCTCAGGCCTAAGAGTAAAGAGATCATTAGAAAGGTCTCTGTACTGCCCCCTCATATATTTATACATTATTATAAGATCACCCCTAAGCCTTCGTTTTTCCAAGCTAAATAACACCAAGTTTAATAACCTGTCTTGGTATTGCAGACCCCTCAGTCCTCTAATGACTTTGGTCTCTGGACCCGCTCTAGTTCAGCTCTGTCTTTCTTATACACCGGAGACCAGAATTGTACACAGTATTCTAAGTGTGGTCGCACTAGTGACTTGTATAGAGGTAAAATCATGTTCTCCTCCTCATCTATGCCTCTTTTAATGCATCCCATTATTTTATTTGCCTTTGCAGCAGCTGCCTGACACTGGCCACTAAATGTGAGTTTGTCATCTACCCATACACCCAGGTCTTTTTCAGTGATAGTTTTGCCCAGTGTTTTGCAAGTAAGCACATAATTATACCTTTATTTCCTCTGCCCAAGTGCATGACCTTACATTTATCCCCATTAAAGCGCATTTGCCATTTATCAGTCCAAGCCTCTAGTTTACATAAATCCTCCTGTAATATAAAATTGTCCTCCTCTGTATTGATTACCCTGCAGAGTTTAGTGTCATCTGCAAATATTGAGATTCTACTCAGTATGCCCCCACAAGGTCATTAATAAATATATTAAAAAGAAGCGGGCCCAACACTGACCCCTGTGGTACCCCACTGTTAACTGTGAGCCATTCTGAGTGTGTTCCATTAATAACCACCCTATCAGTTTTATAGTTGCTAGGGTTGAAGGTAGCCTTTAAGTCATCTAGTTCAACCCATAGTCTAACATGTTAAGGTGTCAAGGTAATGTTTGCTACAGCTATAACTCTTCACATTGACCATATTCTTTAAAAAAATTACAAGTGCAAACGTTAAAGTCCACCAAATGTTTACATAAAGCTTTGGTAGTGACATTTTGAAATCCTCAATATCATTATCTTACCTTACTTGAGAATAAAATGTATTTATCCTTGACAATTTTTGTAAAAAAAAATATGTGACTATAAAACTACCGATTCCTTACCTTCCTCTTGCATCAGGATCAAAGCAAGTCTTTGTGCTATTTCCAGATTCTTTGCTTGGACAACAGTCTCCATCATCATAGTCATCCCTTGCTGTGTTGCATTCAAGGTGGCACAACCCATCACCCTTCTTACTGGAACTACAAGGCCTGAAGAAACCACAGTCTCCCCCGTCATAGCCAGTAAGGGGATGTTTACACTCGGGGTCACATTGCTCATTTCCAACTCTGCCTGGTTCACATCCAGGCAATACAACTCGATTCCGTAAACTGGAATTATGAATCTGTACTACATTAAGTTGCCAATGGATGCCGTGTGGACTGTAAGCATTGGACAAGGTTTCATGCTGTCTCTCAATCTGTTCATTGCTTACCAATGGTCTGGATCCATCATCTTCAAACACATTTACAACCCGATAATGGACCACTTTTTGCCATTTTACTCCCGATCTGCTATAACCGCTATTCACTTCTGGCAAATCACAAAGTGTTCGACCACATGGGGGAGTGAAATAGCGGACATCATTTCCTTTTCTGGCACGAGCCCTGGTATAATTTCTGGATAGACTCCATCTTTGTAAAGACTCCATGTATTACTAGACAGTATGGAATGACTTTCCATTAGTGGTAAAGCTTTAGAAGTTCTTCTCAGGGCTTCGGATCTCAGTTGATGTTGAGTTCTAACCTCTGACCACAGGCGTAAAGAGAAAAGGTGACCCCGATAGTAGTGACCCATTTCTGACTTATCTCCTCCAAGTATAAGGGATCTACATATTGAAATAAAGTGGCTATGGAGGGGTCCCAATAGACCTTTGGCCCTAGAAACCTCAGATCCTCGATGTAGAGCAAAATTTGTTGTCCATCATAAACGGCAGCCAGATGAGTCCAGGTACCGGACTTGTAGCGATGTGGAGACATCAAGACCGTAGCGCTCTGAGAGCGGTCTGTTCGGAGTGAGAAGTAGAAACGTGCATCTCTCTTTGCATCTGCTACAGCTGGGCGAATACCGATAGACCAGCCACGGTCATTGGCAACATGTGAGCAATTATCAAACATGCCTGAAATAAAAGAAATCATTTGTAAAAGAACTTACAAACCCACATATCGCTAATTAATTTTGCTTTCAGACATTAAAACATATTCTATTTTTTTAACTCGTTTTTAATTTATTGTACATTGGTACATTCTGTACAGGATTATGGGGCAGTCAACTTGCCAAAAATGCTTCTCTGTTATGTTATTAGCTGTTCATAGATTTGTTTAAGGAGCGCTATAGACCAAAGGGAACTGTAGCCCTGGAGACGATTTCTTGACTTTTGTGGGGAGTGATATGGGCATGCTCCATTACCTGTGCAGAGCTCACTGAACAGGTGTAGGGGTTAGGCACTGCCATCCCCACCCTGGAGGACTCTGTGGCTGTGAATATAATGTGAATACTAGTGATGAAACGAGTACTAAAATATTCGGACTCTCTAGACTCGTAACGAGTAGGTCCCGATACTCGGTACTCATTACGAGTATAGCGAGCCCTATTTAAGTCAATGGGGAAGCGAGTATTGTGATTAATTCCTCTGTTGCTGGACCCTATAAGAGTTCTGGCAGCAGAGAAAAACCTGGAATTCCCTAATTCATTGTTTAGAAGCCGGCGGTAAAAAGCCATAAACTCTAAATGAAAACCGGATTCTCCCGGATTGCCCCAGTCCGGAGCAATCCGGTACCATAGAGTCCCATGTTAGGTGGCGCCGGATTGCCCCAGACCGGGGCAATCCAGTTTGATCCGATTATAAAAATCGGACAAAACCAGTCAGGGACAATCCGGCGCACCGTAACATGGGACTCAATAGTACCAGATTGCCCCGGACCGGGTCAATCCAGGGACAATCCGGCTTTAATTTACAGTTTACGGCTTTTTACCGCAGGCTTCTAAACAATGAATTAGGAATTGCAGGTTTTTCCTCTGCTGCCAGACCTCTTTATAGGGTCCAGCCACAGAGGAATTGCATTTCCCTTGATTTACATTGGAGTCGTTACTGTGCGAGTAATCGCTAGGAAACTCGCAGAGTAACGAGTAGCCCAGGTACCCTAATATTCGGCGAGTAACGAATATTAAGGAGTAGACTCGCTCATCCCTAGTGAATACTATCAATGCTAAGTAGAAATGTTTTATGTTAATATTGATGTAATGTGGACCTCTACCGGCCAGTATATACATGACTGCTTCCCTGGTGTCTTTGGGCTAGCAAGGGTTTTTAGGTAGTTAGATACTTAGTACACTCCTTAGGGGTGGAGTAAAGTAACAAACCGGGTCTGCAAGCAAGTTTAGTCAGGATAGAGAGTAAGAAGTGCTGAGGGAACAAAGATTGCACCTGCAGGAGATGTGGGATGAAGAAGGCCCAATACCCAATATCGGCTGGACCCTCTGGGCCACACTTGGGTTTTGGACACATGGTGGTCCAGGGACAGAAGAACTGGACTGCTCAGCCAGATATCCACCTCTTTTCACATCTGAGTCCATGGGAAACATTCCGGTAGCACCTGCCTTCCTCTAAGACCTTATTAAGGAGACCATAACACTGGGCCAGATTTGATTTGCGGAGGAACCCTGTCCTACCAGCTATTTCAAGAGTTCATAACAAACTAAATCCCTGTGGGTGGGACGGAATAGATGTACATGACTTTCTGATTCTGCGGACAAACTTATGATTTTAATGGGGAGAATAAGAGGCTTAATAATTTCGATAGAAGCCCAGCACCAGCAGAGCAGTCTGTTTGCAAAGTGAATATACCGATTAACAACATAATCTCATTCATGGGAAAGAGACCAACCCCCATGTGCATGTATATTCCTGTTTATGTGCACGAAAAAGTAAAGTTCCGTATGATTTTCCTGTTTGCACAGATAGTCGGGGTGTGGGCTACCACCAAAGGCCTGTATGGTGACTTACCCTTGACTACTTCTGCCCTCCGCCACAAGGAGGTGAGTTGTGATCATCACCCATTGTGAGGAATCTGTCTTAGGCTAGCTGCACACCACGGTTTTCTGCTGTCAGGCTGTGTCTGCCATTTTGCTGGATGCACCGGACACAGCCTGATAGCTCTGGACAGAACAGAACCGGTGGGTTAATATGTCCTCCGCTTCTGTTTTCTGCCGGAATCATTCGTGTGCGCTGATGCCACTGTCCAAAGTACTGAAATTTCAGAATCGCGTCTTTTGGGAAGATGGTCGCAGTTCTGATATTTCAGCCGGGAGCTCTCCAAGGCGCTGAAGTTCAGCGGTGTCCACCGCTGAACTATAGCACCCAGCATCCAGAAACTGGATTGGTTTTCTTCTGGATCCGGAGCGATCCAGGGCCCATTGACTCCCATCTTAGGGGCCGCCAGATCGCACCGGATCTGGGAGGATCCGTGATCTGATTTTGTCAAGTTTTTTGCCGGACACAAAAATGCTGCAAGTTCCGATTTTGTGTCCGCAAAAAATCGAATGCAGCCTGATGTTGCCAGATAGCGCCAAAACCGCAGGGCAAATCACTGCCATCCTGCCCCATCCAGCACCATAGGCATGCATTAGTACAAAATCGGGTCCGGGGCTGTCAGGTTCACACCGGACAGCCCCGGACCCGAAAAAAACATGGTGTGAAGCCAGCCTTATCGCCATTTAACTCTACAACAGAGGCGTTACACTTCACTATTATTCTGCCTGTGACGATAACGAGACCACTGATCTCTACAGAGCAGGAAGTGTCAGATTATAGAGGGCTCAGTACCTAGTGTGAAAACTGCAATACTTCAGGAATCATTTTTATAAAACAGATATTGATCTTGAAAATTAGAATCATTTAATAATAAAAAAAAATAAAATGTGGTTAATAGAAAACATTTATATAAACCGAAGGGCATTTGCTGTCAATATATTTCCCCTAAGCTTTAAATCCATTTCTGTCTTGATAAAGTCAAAATCACCTTCACCCATAACCAGTCAGAGATGGCAGGGTAATAAAAGCAATTTGATTTTTGTCCCAAAGACTGCACAAAATGATCTCTCTACTGTGAACTGCAATTATCATGAACTTGCAGGTAGTCTCCAGGATTCATAGTATCATTAGTTTCTCGAGGACCTAATCAACACATTGTAAAAAAAGTGCATTTCCAGATTAACACGGGAAAAAAAGCTTTTTTCAATTTGCTGATTTTGATAAACATTTTTCTAGCAAGTCAAAACAGCATGACAATTGACTATTGGAAAGCATCTTCTCTATTCCACACCACCTCTCACATGTAATTAAGGCTGAAGCACAAGTTCTCACCACCTTAGGATAGGAAGACGAGTGTAATTCACAAACGAAGTGAAAAAAATAACATAAACCAAGAGGGTTACTGTTAAAGGTAAAATGCTGAAGAGTTATCCGGAACATTTATCTTCCTCTAGACCTTGATATAATATAACTTTATATTTGACCTTGATACCAACAAGACTAATGTATATTTTACTATCTACTTACAAGCTTTTGATTGTTGTCGAAACTCAATTGTGTCTTTAGTGTTAGATGTGAAGATAGATGTAGATGAATCTCAAAGAATTAGAATATCATCAAAAAGTTCATTTATTTCAGTAATTCAATACATAAAGTGACACACATCTATTATATAGAGTCATTACACACAGAGTGATCTATTTCAAGTGTTTATTTCTGTTAATGTTGATGATTAATGAAAACCCAAATGTCATTATCTCAGAAAATTAAAATAGGGAGGATGAGGGTCTGAGAGATAAAATATGACCTAAATAGGTATCAGAGGCTTCACCTTGTGTGGTTGTGAGAGTCACAACCACTATAAAAGCAGATCATGGCTGCTGCAGTCCCCAGTGTGATGCGTATAGAGTAGGGAGGATGAAGGGTTAAAAACCGTGCTGCCGTATTTCATGAGACATCAAAGGGTGAATATAATATTGATTTATTCGTCGACGTGTTTCATGGCTCCCTAAAATGTGGCAATATGATATTGATTTGTCCTGCAGAAGGGGCCAGGGAGCCCCGAAATGCGTTGACTAATAAATCAATATTATATTCCCCAGTTGATGTCTGTGGAATACGGCAGCACGGTTTTTAACCCTTCATCCTCCCTACTCTATTTGCACCATGCTGGGGACTGCAGCAGCTTTGATCTGCTTTTATAGTGGTTGTGACTCTCACAACCACACAAGTGAAGCCTCTGATATCTATTTAGGTCATATTTTATCTTCGTCCTCCCTACTTTAGTTTTCTGAGATAATGACCTTAGGGTTTTCATTGGCTGTAAGCAATAATCATCACATTAACAGAAATAAACACTTGAAATAGATCCCTCTGTGTGTAATGACGTTATATAATATATGTGTTCCATTTTTTGTATTGAATTGATCAAAAAACTAATTTTTGATGATATTTTAATTCATTGAGATGTACCTGTAGATTAGATAGATAGATGATAGATAGATAGATAGATAGATAGATAGATAGATAGATAGATAGATATGTTATGCCAATAAATAGTTAATAATTTATATTAGTTTGATAGAAGTCATTCAGAAATCTTTCAGGCTAGAGGCCTGTTTGTAGGAAAAAGGCCTTGGTCTTGCTCTTTTCTCTAGCTAGACCTCTCTCCTTCTTCCCTCCCACCTTCGGGTTTTCTCTGTCTCAGATTTTATATAATGTTTTGACTTAAAGGTAGCAGTATAGAAGTTCTTATCAACTTGTTCTGAATGTACTGTGTGAATCAAGGCTAGATTAAACGAACTAACACACAGAATATAATTGAATGTTTTTTTCAGAATAAAATGTAGATTCAGCATAATATGAAAAAGCATAATATGATGTGATCACCTAGAAACACCCCTAAGGAATGCCCCTTTAATGATAAGTAATAAAACTGCTAACGGCTCCTAAAATAAAGGGCTTTGTCATTAAGGTCTACATTGACTTGTGTGTCAGCGTGGTTCTTACGGTGGCGTGCACACACTTAGACAAAGCATCAATTTGGCGGCAGACAATTTAGAGGACAGCCCACCTGGAAGGTGTGGAGGGCATCCATTACAGATAGATAGATAAAGAGAAAAAAGGGTTATTTGAGCAGGGTTTCTTTTTTTAACAAAATTGTTAGGTGCTAATCAGTCCTTGAGGTGGTATCCAGCCACCTATTCCAGACAAATATATGCAAAAAAGGCTGCAGCACTCCAATTCCAGTTGTAAATTCTGCCTATGGCAGAATTTACAACTGAAATTGGAGTGCTGCAGCCTTTTTTGTAGATAGATAGATAGATAGATAGATAGATAGATAGATAGATAGATAGATAGAAACAAAAAAAAACAAACAGCACAACTTTCAGGTCGGGTGCAAGACCCTCCTACCACAATCCTTGGCAATAGTAGATAGTATACAAAATGAAAGGCAGCACTTCCTCCAGTTCAAGTTATGTGGGTTTATTTGGTCCTAGGACTGCGACGTTTCAGCACGCAGCCTTCCTCAAGCAGTGCTACTGCTGCATGCCGAAACGTCGCAGTCCTAGGACCAAATAAACCCGCATAACATGAACTGGAGGAAGTGCAGCCTTTCATTTTTGTATATCTAGATAGATAGATAATAGATAGATAGATAGATAGATAGATAGATAGTAGATAGATAGAATGTAGATAGATAGATATGTAGATAGATAGATATGTAGATGATAGATAGTAGATAGATAGATAGATAGATAGATAGATATAGATAGATAGATAGATAGATAGATAGATAGATAGACAGATAGATAGATAGATAGAATGATAGACAGACAGATAGACAGACAGATAGATAGATAGATAGACAGATAGATAGACAGATAGATAGACAGATAGAAGACAGATAGATAGATAGATAGATAGATAGATAGATAGATAGATAGACAGATAGATAGACAGATAGATAGAATAGATAGACAGACAGATAGATAGATAGATAGATAGATAGATAGATAGATAGATAGATAGATAGATAGTAAAGGAAAATCACATCTATCTATCTAACATGTGAAAGAGTGGCTGGTGGTAAAGAGTAAAGAAGAACGGACCAGTGGATGTTTGGGTTCTGGGCTTCAGACAGACTTTATGAAAAGTTCTGTTCTAGACCTAAACTTGACCTGAACCTCAATGGAAGTCACTGATTGGGCAGTTCGTCTCTCCCGCCCACATGCAGCCAGCCATAAACACAGCACTTCCGGGAGTGAGGGGGGAAGGGATTTTCCGTTTTTATTCTTGCACACGCTACATTTGCGTAACCATTTAATCACTGTAAGCGGCTCATGTTGGGCTGAGGAGGGCAGAAAAGTCACTTCAATATTGTTATTCCTCATTTCATTTATTTAAAACTTCTTTCAAAATATTAGGTGGTTTCTCCATCATATTTTTCTACTAGAACATTGAATTAATAACTCCTTGTGATAGTGTGATCTCAGGATTACAGATCTTCTTTCAGAGGTACCTTGCAGTTAGTTCCCATCTTTCTACCACGTCTCTAATTCCTTCATAATTACAGCAGAATGTTTGCATTTTTTGCAGAGATTCACATAAAGCGTCAGAGTTCTGTTCTAATCTTTAAAGAAAATAAATCCTAAAACTCGATCATCGCGGAGAAATTATTGAAAGTAATAAAGTTAATTTGAGCACGAAAAGAACATCACCTTTCTACTAATTACTTGTGTTTTTTTTCTCTTAAGTACAACCTATTTCCACTGACTCTATAAAAAGATCCTGCCAGCACGATTTTGTAATATAGAGTACAGATATGGCTGTAATGACACTGTAATACTGACTAATTTGTTGCCTTTCATGAAAAAATCCTTTGTTGTTCTTCTATATTCACCATTTTAAATGTTCTGCTAATTAGATTTCGGTGAACAGTGCACTGGATCTTCTCCTCCCTGTCTGTGATACCCCGGCCCCTGTAAATGACCTGAAAATGATGTGTAAATGACCAGCCTCCTCCTCCTCCTGTCATGTGACTATTCCTCCGGGCTTCCGGGAGGAATAGTCACATGACAGGCTCCAATAGCCAATCACACATGCCAAGAAGATGAGGGGCGGCCCGGAAGTGATGCAATGACGTGTCACACCAGGAGGAGAGAACCCTGACATGGCAAGTATATTAAGAGTATTAACTGTTAGCTTACTTTAACTGGGCAACGCCAGTCACGAACCCGAATACTTTGCCCAATCCTAGTCCTGAGACAGAGCTAAAAGGAAACATCATCCAGTTCTATTTATGGACCTACATGAGGTCATTAACTTTGGAACAAGAGTAAGGCTGCTTTCACATCTGCGTTTCTGTTCTGGTCCGGCAGGTCAGGCTCAACTTTTGAACTTTTTTCAAACCTGACAAACTCACTCCTTTTTTGGAAAAAACAGAGGCGGCAACATTGCGGCAAGGGTTGCGTTTGGGCTAATGCATTATTAACGGAGGTACGGACATGTGCTGCACTTGCGTTTACATCACGATCCGGCAAATCTGGCACTTCCGGGCTGGCACAGGACGGAAATCGCTGCTAACTGCACTTTTAAGACAAGCCGGAAGTGCCGGATCGTGATGAAAATGCAAGTGCCGCACATGTCCGGAACTCCATTACCAATACATTAGCCCAAATGCTACCTTGTCGCAAGGTTGTCGCACCTCTTTATTTTTAAAAAAGGCGGAATTCCGCTGGATTTGAAGACAAGGCAGAAGTAAAAGCAGCTTAACAAGTGGGACAGTCACAGGACTGGGGTCAGATATTCCTCCGAGTTACAGCTATTTTATGAGAACTGTAGTAATGGCATGCAGTCTATTTATCCTCCTCGTTAATGACAAAATGTATCCGTAAAGCAGAAAAGAAACCCCCTGGCAACTGCAAATGTCATCAACTCAGATATACAGATTAAATATTTGGGTCTAAGAATTTCTTCTGTGTCAGCGGTCCAATAAATCCCCATCCTAGCTAGTTTATTAATCTATTATGGATGATATGTACACTACGTAAAATGCTTGAGGTGTAACAAGGTGTAATTCACAATCCACTGTAGTACAATTCACTAAAGGATTTATCACTGTGAACCTGTCATTGTGGAGACTGGAAAAGCCGGATGACAATGAACATGGAGCTGGAGTGGGCAGTCATTGTGATTGTCACACTGTGTTACCAGGAAAATCAAATATGTTTGAAGGTAGATAGATAGAAAGATAGAAAGAAAGAAAGAAAGAAAGAAAGAAAGAAAGAAAGAAAGAAAGAAAGAAAGAAAGAAAGATAGAAAGATAGATAGATCTGTTTTCTTGCATAAGACTTTGAAGTGCTGATCTAATTTTTGGGGATTTCTAAACACAAAATGTTTCACTTTTCTTTGCCTAAAAAGTTCTGCTCTGATTTTTAGATATATACAATGGAAGGGTAGATAGATAGTGTAAAGAAACAGCTTGTCTCAATGCAAGTTGAAGGTTAATGTTCTTAATTTGGCCAGACTATTAACCTTTTGTTTGTTATCTCATGTTTGCTACGTCATTGTTTATTGCTAGACTATGCAGAGTCTTCCTTTGTCCAAGTTTGTGTATTGCTAATTTAATTATCTCACCCCCTCATTCCCTCTGACTACAAACACTCAAAGGAGAATTAAGTATGTGGCTTGAAATAAAGCCAATAAGAGCACAGCCTTATTCCAGCAATCTTGGATGAACACAATATACCCTGAAGAGTAGGCTTGGATTATAAAAAGGGACTTGATTGAGTCACCAGGGAATGATGATGCATGACCCAGTGTAGGATCTTCGGCGATGGCTAGAACATCAGAACCTGCATTAGATGATGCATGATCGAGCCTAGGCATTTCGGTATTGGCAAAGGAACCAGAACTGGATTACATTTGGCAGGAGTTCAGCCTAGGATTCGTCTGAAATATCAGAGACTACGTAAGGAAGATACCCAGGTTGGGACAATATGGTCTCCAGGCTACATTGCTGTGCTTGGTTAGCTCCCTAAGCTTGCCACTATTCCTTTCTGGGTAGGTGCCCACCAGAAGTGAGGTGCTGCTGGATTGGAGTAAGTGGCGCTAAAAGCCCCGAAGACACGAAGATTCTAAGCTCTGGTGAACCAGTGGAAGGAGGAGACTCTATTGCCTGTTACATTCTGTGTTTTGCTTGGTTATGTGTTATAGGACTTTTACTACTGGGGATCCAATAAAGCCTTACCATTGTGTCGTTCCGTCACCCTGTGTTATCGGAGTAGTGTCCCCCCATGGTTTAGGAGGTCGAGCGTTTAGTGGGATGAGCCCAGGTCACTGGACAAGAGCACCCGCTGACCCGTGTGTCTCGATAGATAGATAGATAGATAGATAGAATGGACAGCACTCAATGAATAAGGTTTATACTTCTCCTGTCTATTGGCCCATACCGACCGCAATGTTTCGGCAGCATATTCTCCTTTTCCCTAGTCTTGACTGCAGAATCTGCTGCCGAAACGTTGCGGTCAGTATGGGTCAATAAACAGGAGAAGCATGAACCTTATTCATTGAGTGCTTTCCATTTTTTGGATTTTTGTATGCAATAGCAGTTGAACACTGCATAGGACTTTGCACCGAATTAACTTGTTAGCTCAGTGCTATTCTTGAATTTTTCCTTTTCTAGATAGAATAGATAGAGCATTTTTCTGTAGCAGAGAACAGTATCAGTGCCTATAACTGTTCTGATCTGAATAGTGTTTATAATATAGTATATTGGGACAAGTATTGATTTTTGAGTGTGTTTTTAAGTAAAAATGACTGATACTGATGGTACAGACTCCCAGCTTGCGGCACAACACAAGAATGGTAACAGGGATAGTATAGAAGGAAGGCTTTGGTGATAGAGAAAAGGGGAGGGATCATTCCTGATGCTCACCTAAGTCTGCACCCTAAGTTCCCTATTGTCCCTATACAGGTTCTTCCCTCACTTGTCTCACCGCTACAATAATACAACACAAGATAGGTGAGACAGACAAGGTGAAAATAGACACAAGAAGGATATAACTCAAAACTTCTCAGTTGCAGCTGCAGTTGTCAGAACACCACAGCTTCTTCCAGAAACTGGCTGCTTCCAAAGTAAATACCATAGAAAGAGATTCATTCTATGACTGGCGTCAGATGGTAAAACACATAACTATTTATAGAGGAGGTGAGTGGTCATAACAGTCTACACCTGGGATTAAGGCTACAAAGAACAACCAGTTAGGTAAGATTCCTTAACCCCTGCTTAGCTAAAAGAAAGAGAATTCATTTAAACACAAGTTGAAGACCTTGTACCCAGCCTCACCAGAGATCTCCTCAGCGTTAAAGTAATGGAAAACTTTGGGAGTAAACAAACTGTAATACAGTACCTCAAAGGGACTCTGTCAGGTCATTTTTAGTATGATGCTAATAGTACCCTTGAATAGTGCTAAGGCAGACCTTTCAGAATATGTAAAAATCATTTGTAGTTCTCTTGCTATAAGCACCTTCACACCCTGCAGGCAGATATCTTCAGCCATAAAAATAATTGACCGGACTAGTGAATAGTCGCAGTATGTAAATGTTATTTATACAACCACGCTTATCCAAGCTGGTATTCTGTCCCTCCCCCTATGCTGAAGTTACACTGAATCTCAGGCTTCTGCAGGCTACTTCAGATGGAGAGGGAGAGATAGGAGAGGGGGATGTTCTTCAATGTGTGCTGTCTGTAAAAGATTTCTATGCCTTTATATGAACTTTGGTTTTCCTGCATACAAATAATGTGTGTATCTGCTGAGCAGTTCTTATAAACACATAGAAATATCTCCAGCACACACTACACATGCCTCAGATACATACAATGAAGATGTCAGATGTGCAGCTGCTAAGACACACCTCGTCACCCCTCCTTTCTCCTCTAGATTGTGTTTGTGCATGGAGAGCTGAACGCACAACAGGATACAGGCCCAGAGGAAGGCAGTGCAGTGATGTCACTACATGAATATTCATCCTATGGGGAGTGTGCAGTAGAGAACTAAGTGATCACTCACTGTGATTGACAGATGGAATTAATTTCTTTTTTGCAGTTTACAGAAGATAGGAGGAAGTATCAACAAAAGAAATACATCAATCAAAAGAGTTGCACCAGAGGAATTAGAAAATGATATCAGTTACATATGGATTTTTGACCTGACAGATTCCCTTTAAGTATATAGGGCCATACCGTACCCCCAATAAACCTACTATTTAACACAGGGCAAGGGTTGGTGTCTGTAAACTTTCAGTTACAAGACCTTGTGAACATCGGTGGCCCTCTACACTCTTCTCTGCCCCATGTCTCTAGAACAGGGGTGGGGAACATCAGGCTCGCGGGCCGCATTTGGCCCTCAATGACTCTTTCTGCAGCCCCCAGACAGATTTCCGAAGACTGCGGTCCTCAGACCAGCAGCGGTATTGTGATGACTGCTGGCACTTTATACCCCACTTGCAATGGGAGCATTCACATACAGTGTTCACATGCATTTAAGGATTACGTCCTCACACTGGCCAAAGCCACTTGAGGACATATTTTCTGGGAGGAGAAAGTGGCTGATGTGCTCCCATCCCACAGATGAACATGACAATGGCAGTCCCACCATCCCTAATGATGTATAGACCACCCAGTCTCCCCATTGATATATAGATTAGGGATGGGCGAATCTACTCGCTAGGACTCGTTACTCGGCGAGTAGTAAGGGACTCGCAGGACTCGGTACTCTGCGAGTTTCCCAGTGATTACTCGCACGAGTCCAATGCAAATCAATTTCAATCCTAGTTTTGTCAGAAACGCTGACAAAACTAGGATTGCCATTGTTTGCATTAGACTCGGCTACTGTGCCAGTGATAGCAGGGAAACTCGCTACTGTGCCAGTGATAGCAGGGAAACTCGCTACTGTGCCAGTGATAGCAGGGAAACTCGCTACTGTGCCAGTGATAGCAGGGAAACTCGCTACTGTGCCAGTGATAGCAGGGAAACTCGCAAAGTAACTGCTGTTACATTGCGAGCCGAGTCCAGCTGTCTTCTCTGTGTGCAGGCTGCCAGCTCCAGGGTCCTAGAGCCCGCCTGCTCACAGACATGATGTAGCAGTGCTGAGATTGTTCTCAGTCTGCTCATTCCCTGTGCATAGACATCTATATTTATGCACAGGGGATGTAGCAGAGAGGACATCGCGTTTTGGACTACGTCGGACGGAAGAGGATTTTTTTAATTAAAGATGGAGTCCCTAATGGCTTTTTTTTTATTTCAAATAAAAAATTTTCTCTTGTGTTGTGTTTTTTTAACCCTTTATTGGAGATTCTTAGTGGCTGGGTCAAACGTGGCCTGACATTAAGAATCTCGGGCTTAATACCAGCTTGTATAACAAAGCTGGTATTAACCCCTTTATTACCCAGCGTGCTACCGCCACCAGGGCCGCTGGAAGAGCGGGGTCCAGCGCCAGAGAATGGCGCTTCAATGAACGCGCCATCTTCTGGGCGGCTGCGGGCTGCAATTTGCAGAGGGGGGTGCCCAGAAAGCTTGGGCCTCCCTGCACTGCGGATTCCAGCCCCCAGCTGCTTAGCTGTACCTGGCTAGACATAGAAATTGCGCGGAGCCCCACGCATTTTTTTTTATTATTTCATGAATTTCAGAGTCTCAGAGTCAGAGTCTCAGAGTCAGAATCTCAGAATTTCATGAAATAATTAAAAAAAAATGCGTGGGGCTCCGCGCAATTTCTATGTCTAGCCAGGTACAGCTAAGCAGCTGGGGGCTGGAATCCGCAGCGCAGGGATGCCCAAGCTTTCTGGGCACCCCCCGCTGCAAATTGCAGCCCGCAGCCGCCCCAGAAGATGGTGCGTTCATTGAAGCGCCATCCTCTGGCGCTGAACCCCGCTCTTCCAGCGGCCCTGGTAGCGGTGGCACGCTGGGTAATAAAGAGGTTAGGGCCAGCTTTGTATTATCAGCTGGCCCTAAGTCCGAAATTTATGGCGGTCACGCCAATATTAGACATGACCGCCATGAATTTCTATTAAATTGTTTTAAAAAAAACACAACACAAAGAAAATGTTTTATTAGAAATAAAAAAAAAGCCATTAGGGACTCCATCTTTAATTAAAAAAATCCTCTTCCGTCCGACGCAGTCCAAAACGCGATGTCCTCTCTGCTACATCCCCTGTGCATAGATATAGATGTATATGCACAGGGAATGAGCAGACTGAGAACAATCTCAGCACTGCTACATCAGGCAGCAGGCGGGCTCTAGGACCCTGGAGCTGGCAGCCAGCACACAGAGCAGACAGGACTCTTATCTGTGCGAGTTTCCCAGCGATTACAGTTGCAAAGTAAACGAGTCCAATGCAAATAAATGACAAAACTAGGATTGCTTCAGGCTGAAGCTTCCGAGACACATCTGCGATTTGTAAATCTCACACTACTCGCTATTACTCGCTTCCCCATTCATTAACATTGGACTCGCTAGACTCGCAACGAGTAGCGAGTCCTGGGCTCGGACTCGCTAGAGTCAAGCGATTCCGAGTAATTTAGGATTCGCCCATCACTAATATAGATCCCAAGCCTCCCAGGGATGTATATGCACCAACCTTCAGTGATGATATGATTCATCCCCATCCTGTGATGTATAGCTGCCCCAGTGTCTCCTGTGTGATGTATATACAGACGTCCCATTGTCTCCCATGTGATGTATGTTCTTTACAAAACATTATCACATACAGTGGACTGCGCTCCAGATTGATTATTATTATTATTATTATTATTATTATTAATAATAATAATAAATATTTATATAGCACCATTAGGTTCCATGGCACTTTACATGTGTAAGGGCAGAAGAGGACAAAAGGTAAAGTGACAACAATTAAATCATACAGTTTCACAGTGTAGTGAGAGTGCTGATGAGGGAATGGCAGTTATGGGCAGAGTGACCAGGGAAGACTAGTCTGACCCTAGTCTAGGAACCATGAATGGCCCTGACCCCGAAGGTATCTCTGAAGGTGAGAAGGATCGGGCCTCCAGCCTCTCCCTAAAACTCCTCCACCAGCCCTGCGCTATTCCCTCCTCATCTCCCTCCACAGAACCAGGATACAGCAACTCCAAAGGACCTCAGCCACACAAACACACAGGTCAGCACAGCACGGCTTGCAGGCATTGAGTGAAACGCTATCAGCAGCACCACCTGGCGGAAGGAAAGGCTACATAAAGGCTAGGGGGAGTGGAGTTCAGGTGAGTCAAACATTAACCCCTCAACCAGCAGTTGAACTTAATAGTGAATGCAGTTCTGGAGCACAACACAGGAGGCCAGGACCTTCACAACTATCAACCATGCAGCTCTTAAACACAAACATACACAGCAGCATCCAGCAATGTCAGCGCCATCTAAGCATGTGACATACAGGTACAGTAGGGCAGAGGATCCTGCCCACGAGGGCTCACAGTCTATAGGAGGTGGGTGGGGAGACAGTAGGAAGGGGAAAGGGAAGGGTGAGATGGTGCAGTGGATTAGGACTCAGTGTGGGTTGTAGGCTTGAAGGAAGAGGTGGGTCTTCTGTTTTTTTCTTGAAAGTTCCCAGGGTAGGGGAGTGCATGATGTGTTGGGGAGAGAGTTCCAAAGTATGGCGGATGCACGAGAGAAGTCTTGCATGCGATTGTGTGAGGAGGAAATGCGAGGGGAGAAGAGAAGGTGCTCTTGAGAGTAGAGCAGATTGCGTTAGGGGAGGTATCGGGAGACCAGGTTGGAGATGTATGGAGGGGACAGGTTGTGGATGGCCTTGTATGTCAGGGTTAGGGTTTTGAACCGGGATCTCTGGGAAGTGGGAAGCCAGTGAAAGGCTTGGCAGAGGGGGGAAACAGGGGAGTAGCGGGAGGACAGGTGGATAAGTCGGGCAGCGGAATTGAGAATGGTTCGGAGAGATGTGAGGGAGGTAGCGGGGAGGCCGGTGAGCAGGAAGTTGCAGTAGCCGAGGTGGGAGATGATGAGGGCTGGACAAGTGTTTTAGCAGTGTCTCGGTCAAGGAAAGAGCGGATTCGGGTAATGTTTTTGAGCTGAAGTCAGGAGACGTGACGAGGGCTTAGATGTGGGCTTGACGGAGAGGGAAGAGTTCAAGGATTGCCCCGAGGCATTTGGTGTGGGGGAAGGATGAGTGCTGTGAAATCATTGACAGTGATATAGGTCTGGTGGGGGAGAGACTGACTAGGGGGAAGACGATGAACTCAGTTTTGTCCATGTTGAGCTTGAGGAAGCGAGCGGAGAAGAAAGATGAGATGGCGGACAGGCATTGGGGAATTTTGTGATAGTAGGGAGGAGATGTCGGGGCCGGACAGGTAGAGCTGGGTGTCATCGGCGATTGATCAAATATAGCAGGGTCATTTTCAAGTTGATCGTTTTGTGTGGCCCCGAAGGCTGGTGGAAATTTTCGAATGGTCCCCGGTAGAAAAATGGTTCCCCGTCCCTGCTCTAGAACATATGATAAATAATATACTACCATTGTGAAAAAGAAGATCCCTAAATATTGTGTTGTAAAGAAACTATGACGTGCCAACGTTCCTCTCTATATGGTGCACTCTGCTTTCCAATAATTGAGATAAACTGTTGATTTACGTGAAAAGCAGTTTTTGTGGTTATCCAGCGCACCACATCTGGACACAATACAAATTGTGTATTTACAGACCTGATTGAAAATCCGGAGCCCTAATACATATTAGGCACAAGTCACACAGTTCCTCTAAATCCGATCTGGAACAGACTCCTTGAAAGACTACAAGAACAGAGCACTACTACTGCCCCCTGGAGGTCCTGTCTAGAATAGCAGCATCACCTATAGATGAGCCTGGAATTGCTCAGACAATGACAAATAATATTGCCTGAATAATGAAAGTCACAATATGTCAAAATCTTCAACAGCTTCCCCCAAATGTCCACTTCCACAGGCCGGGAGACCCACAGGACCCGGCTGGCAGTCGCAGTAATGTGTGATATCTTAACAAGCCGGGGACTTGTGTCAATTTCCATGCATAATTAGAATTGGTGAAAAGGTCACAGTAAAGCAATAGATATTAGTGTCCCAGAATGGTGGCCGTGCTTCATTACCGGCTATGCGAGTTTCCCTTTCATTAAAAGAAAAAAATCCAATTTCTGGAAATATTAATTTCGCAGAAGGAAATGTGTAAAGCAATAATTCCCTCTAGTGGATAAAGTTGGGTATTGCTATTAAATTAAGGGTTAAACTAGAGTGATCCTACAAGTAAAAGCAAAGCAATTGACCTTTGCATATCCTGGGCATTTTGTGTTTTTTTAACAAATTAATAGTTTATTATAATACTTATTTTTAGATGAATCACAACACTGGTGAACATAGACAAAGAAGAGCCCCGTGCAAGAACAGCATATGGGGCCCCTTTGCTGTCAAATATCTCATAAAATTGCAGAATTCTATCTGCTTTGGATGCTAAAATGGGCCCCCTTACCCTTGGGCCCCTGTGTGACTGCACAGGTTGCACCAATGGTATGTCCGCCCTTGAATCACGACCACTTCTTTACTTAGGGGACAAGGTGCCACATGTAGACTGCTCTGCAGTATTCTAAATAGAGTGAACTCCCTTTTGTACCCTTAGGTTAACATCAGTTTCATGTGGCTCTGCAGTATTAGTTGCTGTTGCTGTGTGTATCAGGTGATGCGGTTGATTATAATTATAAGCTCCTCTTGCCTTTAAATAGTCCCATAACCATTCATCTGATGTCGCTGATAGAGTCTTTCTCTGCTTGACCGTGAGCTATGTGGATGCTGTTTGCAGTTCCTGCTGAAACCGTCCTGGAAATTGCTATCCAGTGTGGAGTAGCTGTGTTAATCCTGGTCCCTGGGTGGAGGTGAGGGGTGTGGTCAGGGGCAGGGGAAGGGTGGCGAGCCAGACATGCTCACCTTTAGAGGTACTTCTGGGAAGCAGGGTCAGCTAGGGACCCCAGTCTATGGGTCAGACTAGTTCCTTTGCAGTTCCTGTGTAGCCTGACTATTAGCTACAATTGTGGGCGCCAAAAACAAGATCTTTACTTTACCCACCAAAGGTTTGCCTATGCGGGGCCCAAGCTCAGGTCTTACTGCTGAAATGAAAATCAGTGGGAACCTGGTCCGCAAGAATTCCCAAAATTCCAGAAATCACTGGGAAACCACAACAATTCTTCTTGACAACTAAATCGTCACAGGCAGCCTCCTCACAGGTAGTGTGGATCATCTGGTATCTCGTCAGCGACACTGAGTCTCCGTCTTACTGCAACCGTTCCTCTGGTAGCACACTAACTGCTTCTTCTTGAGGGAGGTGTCCAGTCCATCTAGAAAATTATCACACAGTCTCTATCGGCCCAGCCAGTGATGACCAACAGAACAACAGTTTCCTGCCACAAGTCTACACTCCATGTTTGGACCACCCTCTCTCCTCCTTATGCAACCGAGCAGAACTTTTATATTCTCCTCACAAGGATCACCCTGGTGGCCATTACAAGTTACTACAGGCTGGATCCTCTGCACACTCTAAAAGTATCCCCCTAAAATCAGGATTAATTGAACTCACAAGGGGCCATGTAACGTTTAAATGAACAATGATTGTGGGCTTTTTTCCTGAAAATGCCCGATAATTCAAACCAACACAAAATGCTAATTTCTGCGCCTATCTGAATAGATGGACACTTTTAGAAAAAGAGACTGAGTTTAGGGATGAGCGAGTAGAATCGTTACTATTCGGTACTCGCCGAATAGTAACGATATTCGGGCTACTCGCTTCTCCCCGAGTTTCTTGTGATTACTTGGGAGTAGCGAGTAGTCCTTTCACTTTCACAGTGTATCTATATATACACTGCGAAAGTGCAATAAAAGTGAATAAAAGTTGTTAAAAAATAAAAAAATATTATACTCACCTATCTGACGCCTGCAGCAGGACTGGCAAAGAAGATGACTAGACATCCGATCAACGACAAGGACCTGTGAGTCTGACAGCCAATCCGATGGCTGGTAGCGATCTGGCCAATCAGATGGCCAGACGTCACAAACCATGATTGGCCAGATTGCCAAGTCATTGATGCACGTTCAAGACGTTAAGAATACATTGAAAAATATAAATGTTAAAGAGAATCTGTCACTAGGATCAACACTCCTAAGCCATCTATATGGCCATGTAGATCATAGCAAGCTGCGGAGTTGTAATTGCTATCGCTTTCCTCTCTGAAGACACCAATTACGTACTTGTGATGCCATGTGAATTATGTCCTACGTCTTTGTAAATAATGTACAGTATGGTAATATAATGTCTAATGCACAGTAATGGAGTGATGTAATGTGTTATAATGTTTATGTCTCATCTTTATAGCATTTGTATATATAATAGCCAGACTATACAGCAATTAATAGTTAAGTGTTGGGACTAGCCTACAATGGGAGGGGTTAGAATCTAGGGAGAGTGATGTTTTCCTGTAGGACTTCAGATAGGGCCCAGCATGTGACTAGAGCAGACCTATGGTCTGAGAGTCCTTCAACGCCACATGTAGTGGGTGACTTATTGCAACAAAGGAGAGATGAGACTGTATGAGATAGATATTCTAAGATGCTGACTGAAACACAGAAAGCAAGACAACTCTGAGGCTAGAGACCGACTTCATAATGAAACGACCCAAGCAGTTGCATCCAGAGGAAGGAACTTTAGCAACAAGGTCAGGACAGACTGGTCCATGAATGGAGTTAACTTTCCCAGGTGGAGTTTCCCCAAGCATCTGCGAGTGCAAGGCTCTTCCTTGACACTACTGGCAAATGCTCTACTCCCATCCTCTTTGAAGAGAAGACACATAAATATGGAATCATCTGGGAGCATGAGGCTCCACCCTCGCTATAGTGATTAGAATCCCCATACCCCCTTCTCTACGAGAATAGACATGGAGTTGCAGAAAGGGATAGTGACTCTTACGAATTAGACTTTTGAGCTGGGCTGGGTTGTGCTGGGACTCACAGGACCTGGAAGATCAGGAACAACCCAGAGAGAGCTGGAACTGTGTCTTTGTCTAAGAATACTTTGTTAAAGCTAATCTATATAAAGGAAATATAAGCGCAAATAGGGTCTTATCTTTTATCATAAATGGCACTATGACCACAATGTTCACTGCTGACCAGATACGGTTGTGGCACCCACCCATAAACGCTCAGTACAGCTGCTGCTGGACCCACACTTCCACATGTATAGTGGTATCGGACAATAGCCAAACGGATAGTGTGTTGTGGTCTGCGCTGCTGTATAAGGATGGAGACCACACGGGATCTGCAAACGATGGTGCTGTTTATTTCTTCAACGCGTTTCGGAGCCAGCCGTGCTCCTTCATCAGGAAATCCTAGATTTCCTCCGGCTGGCTCCGAAACGCGTTGAAGAAATAAACAGCACCATCGTTTGCAGATCCCGTGTGGTCTCCATCCTTATACAGCAGCGCGACCACAACACACCGTCCGTTTAGCTAAGTAAACTTTGTGAAATTGGAACGTGCTTGAAAATAGCCCGCTATCTCATGAACAATCTTGTTACTCTAGGAATGTTGAGTAAACTGTTAATGGTTAAAGTAAACTTATGGTCTCCTTGTTGGACTGAATCGACATTTAGACAGTCTACACAAACAGTAATATGCAGCCTGCATGGCCACACAACACAAGTACACACGCACCGCCAGGAGTTTCATGTAGTATGGTGGGGCTTTGGGAGCCAAACCGTCTCCTACGATTACTGCCCTAACACAATGTAAAGCTGAATAAAATGTTACTTTGATAGCTGAGATCCAATGTCTTATTCCAGAGAAATCCTCATTATTCTTCTATGTAAATGAGCTGTTAGGATTTCTGGACCGTACATAGATCTTCATGAGATTCTGCCTCCAGAGATCATTATAAATAGGAGGAGAAGTCACCAGGGTCATGAGTGATGACCAATCTCTGCCCTCCTGATCTCACTGCAGAGCTGTGTGTGATATCAGGCACATCTGCAGGTTCCACTCGGCTTCAGCCTCCATCTCACAAGCAGACAGGGCTGCAATATTGTAACAGCAGAGCTGTGAGTGTAATGGTGGGTTTACACGTCCCGATATCGCGTCCAACTCCGACCCAACTCCGACAAAAAGTCACGTGGGTCGCGAATTGGAGCCGATATCGGGTGCGCGTTGTACAGTTTGACAGTACAACGCGATGCTGGAACGATGCCAAAACGATATTGGAGTTGAATAGCAAAGCTATTCAACTCGCCGATATCGCAAGGCCGTTGTACCAGCATCGCTGCGTGTGACAGCCCAACTCCGATGCGTACTCGCACCTCACCCATTAACTCCCATGTTAAATGGTCGTTACTGGGTTGGTGGGCGTACACATCGGAGGGACGTTGTTTCCCGATATCGCAGCGTGTAAACCGGCGATGCGATATCGGGAAAAGTGCTCCCAAAATGCGCGCTCCCGCGGCGTTGTATGTGATATCGTCCCGATATCGGGACGTGTAACCCCACCATTAGAGCTGCTAACAGGTTTTACCATTGATGCCAAAAACAAAAACCAACAATGCACTTGCAGGATGCAGTCAGACCCCACTATGTGAAGCAAGCCCAGGTGCAGGCTAATAAATCACCTCAACCTACAACAAGGTGTGGGAGGCGACTTGCCATGCATACAATGGGCCTGCATAGGACACCATTCACACTGATACATATGATGCAGAGTGTCTGAAAACTACTAAACTGCTCTGCTTCCTGAGCAAAAGGGCCGCACAGTACAATGCTTCTGCACCACTGGATGCATAGCGCCCCATGGGGCCCAACTGCACCCTGAATTGATAAAAAAGTGCAAAAAGTTTTTTATATGATGAACAAAAAACAACAATTTTGTTAGGACTCATGAGCATGGGAATCCGTGATGAGGATCATGAGCTTAAGTGTCTTGGCCAACACATGAACCAATGTCCCATTTATAAAAGTTTCAGTCTCCCGGACATCTGGGCAGTCACACACCAGGAAGCCAGACACCGCAAAGGAAAGAGTAGCGGTAGTCCATCAAGGGTTTCCTGAAGACAGCACAGGTGGAGAGGAAGAGAGCAGAGGAGGCCAACCAAGTTTTACACAGGGCAGGGGCTTCACACACACGGGGAAAGAGACAAGGAGGCCTTATACCCACTCGCTGTGGAGACCCAGAAGTGCATCCTGAACACCCGGCAGTGCTCTGGACATTTACCTGCAACAACACCAGTAAAAGGTAAAGGACAACCAGTGGTGTGTGTGTCAGTTCCTTACCCACGCCCCTGCCATCCACAGAGACTGCCCCGTTGTCTCGCAGCCCGGCCAAACACCTGCTCCATCCCTCATCTTCATAACCAAACACCCCAGGGATTCAGCTTCGCCTGTGGGAGCTTCAACACCTAGCTGCTCATCCATCATCCCTGGAGGCCCTACACTGTGCTGGTGCAGTCACCAGATACCACAGGTGGCGTCACGATAAACTTTATAAACTTTTATCTCCATTCCAACACCAACTATCCCCCTTTTTAGTAAGACCCCAGGGCCACGGGTCTGGGCATGCCACCAGTGACATCCCTACCGAAGCAGAGGGCCCAGATACCCGAGTTCCCATACCCTGGGTGAGTTACAAGCGGCAAACATGGTGAAGACATGCGCAGAGGAGAGGAGTTTGCAACCAATTGGAGGAAGATGCCTGCACCTGCACAGTACGGGTACCACCTGTTTCGATTCCAAGATGGAAGAGGCAGAAATTTAGGATGCCGGAACTCTTGGTCTCCGTGTCTACGGGAATGCAGTTCTCTGATTGGCTGGGAATTTGTTTTGTTTTGTGAATGCCTCCGATGTCTTTGGGCTATACTACTGTAAATATTATTGCAATGGGTGATCTTAGCAGGCAATAGGGTTGGTATGAAGGTAATCTTCCAATTGATACTTTACTGGGGCCTTTTAACTATGGGATTTATTGTAAATTTTTGTAATGATGTGTATATGTTTGTGATTGGTTATTGTTAACAAGGGGGTGGTGTTTGCACTATTTAAGAGGGTTTAATACAATGTGCACTGTGCTTGAGAACGATCCCTGTTGGATCAAAACATCGCAACTGGAGGTGGAATAAATAATGTGATGCAATTCACCAACCTGTGAGGCCCTGTACTTATTCAATTCTGATGATTCGTTGTCATCCGAGAGGTCTCCTTGGAGGTGATGTGCACCACACTTTGGGGTAAAGTTTCAACCCTGCTTTCCATGAGGTGCTGTGAGCCAATATTTGCATGTGTTCACAATCCTGAAACGTCAGTGGCTGCATGAAAGATGCAAGAGTCTATCTGGATCCCAGAAACTCACTCAGCTTTATGCACACACTGACTATAAGCAAACAGGTCACAGGTGAGGATGTTACCTTTATTAGCCATTCAAACCAATTTGTGTCAACTTCTGCGCATGTTATCAGGCCAAAATAACCAGGGTATGTGAACTTTTGATCTCAGTCATTTGGATTTCAAAAGAGAAAATACAGTAGTTTGACAATAAATGGCTTCACCCAACCACTAACCATGAGCGGAAAAGTAGCATTTGTGTTATCATTCATATTCTCTGAAAAAAGGCCAAGAAAGCAAAAAATCTGCCGGGGTATGTCAACTTTTGACCACCACTGTATACCGTAACACAAGTCATTGGCATGGTTGCTATCTTCAGGGGCAGGAACACAACCACCTATGTAAAGTATTACTCAAGCATTTCAGAGAAAACATGCTTAGAAATGAAGGCCATTTAAAAGTCGAAGAGCCAGGTCTGGTCCCCAGTGGCTTCTCATTGCCTCCTACCCATGGACTGATAGATCTCTCTTTATACGTGTGTATATAGAGGATAAGTCAGTCAAGTGGAGCCAGGTTAGAAGCCGCCAGGGGGCCAACTTTCTTGGCTGCCATTTGAAAGTGTGTTTTCTCTGACATGCCACAGTGTTTCAAAGTGAAACATATATGGCTGCAATAGCGGAGCCGGTCTCTGACTCATGCTGCCTGTGGTTTGCATTAAAATAGTAGACTTCTGTCCAGAACAGATGAGACAAAAAAATGTTTAAAATATCCAACTTTGGATAAAGGTTATTGAAAGTAATTCACATCAAATGCAGAAGACATGGTCATTGTGCCACAACTACCTCAACATCATCGAGGCAATTCACTAAGGAGGTGACACAATATCCCTTAAGAATAGCTAAGAAAGTAAAGGTCCTCCTGAAACCAGCATTCCAGAGCTTGAACTACCATAATAAGGAATAGCTTGGGAGAAAACCACACTCAAGGAGAGGGCAGCAAGGGTAGCTTCGTACAAAATGGAGCAATAATACCTTTACATGATTGCTTTAGTTAAAGGGGGCAATCCAAAGAGGATAATAGCAATCTCCCTGCATTGACTGACGACCCCACTGAAGCTAAAACCAACCATAGCCCATGGGCGGACCTACCGTGGAGCAGCTGGTACAGCTGCACTAGGGCCCCGACCGGGTAGGGGGCCCCTCAAGCACCTGTAGGGGGCCCCCTGTGACCCTATGTCAGAGGAGAGGAGGTTAACTGAGGGAAGCTTCCTGCTACCCTTGGCTGTTCCCGCCCCATGTCTCCTCTGCAGCCCAGGCTCCGAGACCTGCAATGCGCGGCTCGGCGCAGGTAGGAGCCGCTCGCAAACCCCCCCCTGCTCCTCACCTAAAGCTGTTAGCACCACCCTCCATCCCCCCCCGCTCCTCACCTACAGCTGCAACGGGGCCCGCCAGGCTGAAGGTCCGCCACTGCCATAGCCTATCTAATTTTTTAACTGTAGGCATTCTTCTCTCTAGCAGATGAAGCAAGTTAGGACTGTGCTTTCCATAGAAGAAGTGATAAACTTTAGAAAGAGCTTAGAATCCCACCAATTGCTAAAACATTTGACTGAAGTCCACTATTTCCACCCACAAGATACATGTATTTCGCACAAAAGACTACTAAAATTCTTGAGAATTAAGGTGAGCTCTGCTGGAATACAGAGACTAAGGGATCACTTGTCTTTAACAATTAACCTCTGCAAGAAGGTACGGACTATGCTCTATGCTGTAAGACTATCCCTGGTCATGGCCTGGTCGTCAGAATAGTCACCAGTTGGCAATCGGATGCAAGAAAGATGACAGGAAAAGAACAAAGGGTGGCAAAGCTAGATTGGTAATAATAACATAATCACTGGACAAAAAAGTGATCATATAAAAAGGGATTATGAGTCTTTATGATAGGAGAAACAGTGTCCAGAAGAAGGACAGTGACAGAACTAGTATATGCCAAGAACAGACCTCAGACAAGGACACCATGAACAATGATGAGGGAAAGACCTTGAATAGAACCAGGAGGTACCAGAAGGACTTTATGATGTTAAACACCTAGGGGTTAGACCTCTTTAATGTCACCATCATAACTTTTGGGCAATAATCAAAATCTTTTTGAAACAATGGTCCTCCATGCCTATTCTCCTCCATGAGTTGGTCCATCTCAAATGGCCAAGGGCATAAGAAACTTTCTGATTTCTGGAAGGTTTTGGAAAGAAGCATGAGATTTGGTGTTTCGGGAGTTTGGAAGGTCTACCTAGACATTCCGTGATATTTGCTTAATCCCTGGATAACTCCCGTTTTACAATACTTAGGTGTGGCATCACCGTGTGATCATGCCACAGGGACACACGAGTTAATCAGGAACAAATTAAGGTTTAGGGTAATTATACACTTGCCCATGTCCCAATCCACCAAAAACCTGATGCTACCTGATCAAGTCTGTCTCCATTGACTAAGAATGGGGATGCCGGCACATGCGGTGGCATAGGGTTTCTGCCAGATCCTAACAAATTGTTTCTTTTTTACCTCCTCCCCGGAGAAAGTTGCAATTTTGCTGGTTAAAAAGCCTGATGTCACTTGATGCGATACACTGTGGCCAAAAACAGAATGGGCTTCAATGCGGCAGGATCCGCATTTCACACTGAGCATGTCCAGATCCCCCCAAAGTCATGCCATGAAATACAGACTAGCTCAGATATAGTGTCACTCTTGGACTAAGGAGGATGTCCGGCTACCGTGCATGACAGTAACGTACGGACTAACAATGTCCAGTGTACAACACAAAACCACGGACAGGGAGACACAGGGGAGGACAAAATACAGCGAAGGGTCCTGCTCATGTGGCGCCCCACTGGTCAGTGCGCCACAGTAGGGGTACTACACCCACAAAAGAGTGTGCAGTTATTCCTGTTACAGGGGATAGTAAGGTTTGCAAGTAGATCCCACCCAAGCACCTCCCACACTTAACCCCGGGTAGACGGGCAATCCTATTCTGATTGGGCGGAGTTGGGGGAGGAGGGAAGTCAGACAGTGGAGTTTTAGTTTGCACTGAGGAGTGAAGGAGAGGGGAGCCTCCGAGTGAGAGAAGGAAACTCCCAGGGAGGGGGCCTAGAAAAGAGGCAGCCTAGGAAAAGAAAGAAGGGACCCCATATCGGAGCATCCATACATCTGGGGAAACCCTGGTCTATCTAACGGAGTACCGGCTCCTAGGATACAGTGCAGGGTGTTCAGCCCCTGAGCCATCTACACCGGTCATCACGGGTCAGTTCATCAATCCTGACACCCTGTCTACAAAGTGCAGCCTCGCCAGGATCGCCCACCAAAGGTCGAGCCCCTTCAGAGAGAGAGAGGGAGAAGAAGGGAATCTCACAGCACCCCAACGGGTCTGGTATACAAGAGGGCTGTGCCGGGGCATGTTTTAGCTGCAGGATACGGGATTGACAAAAGAAAGTATACTACGGGATCCACTGAATGACCTTGCAATCCTCTGTGACTACCTGACCAGCTACCTGATTATAGACTGTTTGTGCTGTAACCTGAACTGCCATCTGAACTGGTTTACAGAGTAAAGTACCCGTGTAGAGTGACAAAGCCTCCATGTCTGTTCATCTGCTGCACTGCTCCACAGATCATATCCATATCCAGCACCACCACCATCAGTGCTGCTCTGCCCGGGGACTTGCTCCACCTGCAGGGAGCTATTCCATCCAAGCTGCAGTACATCTCCCCCAGAGGTCTGAAATGCGCTGGTGCCCATCACCAGAATCTGCAACTAAACACTTTATATTTTTCTTCATCACCATTCACTAACCCCCTTTTCAGTTGATCACCAGGACCACGGGTCTGGGCAGGCCACCAGTGACATCCCAACTACAGCAGGGCCCAGATACCCGAAGTTCCCATACAACCCTGGGTGATTTACTCATAGGGAATGGGAGGAGAGTTGACCTCCTATACTCACCTGCGGCTGTGACTGATCATCCTATTTTCCCTATACGGGTTCTTTCAACCCGTTGCCGAACAAGTTACCTAGTCCCTCGGTGGCGCTGATGTTAGCTCTGAATAGGGAATGGCTGGCGGCAGCACTATCAATCCCAATCACTGCAATAAAGAAGCCAAAAGGGAAGGGGTGACAGACAGGGAAACAACACTCCTTCTGGACGCAGATGGACTTAGCAGTAGTTAGCTCTCCAGAAAACCTCCTTCACCTCAGGAAGTTTGGTGTGGAATGTTCAATTACCTGCACAGGATGCTGGAACCATGTGACCATGTAAAGGGGATGGAGTAATCACAGAATGGCCACACCTGATAAGGAAACTAAGGGGTCTACTAGCAGCATAAAACTGACATTAACTCCTGAACTGCCAAAGGAAAGAAACACTATTAAAATGAAGTCTCAATAAAGGTATGAAAAAGAGGTCCTAAACCAGTAACAAGTCTCCCAGGTAAGAGAGACCATCGTGACATATAGTCAATGAGACCTCAAATGAGTCCATGAATTTATCCTTCTAAGTTCAGTGGCCTGTAAGCCTGTAAGGAGCAGATTGAACACATATGATGAGCCTATACATTAATGAGTTAAGAACCATGCAATGTACCTCAATATTTCTTATTAACAATCATGGGTAATCATTGTTTAAATAGGCAATGCCATCAAGCATCACTTTCCGACCATGTGACAGTTTGGGAAGTATGTATCTAAAGAGTTCTTTTTGGCTTCTGTAAAGCATAGTGTTGCTGAGTTTGGTCATTGCTTTTCGTTATTACATATTGAGAAACAATCATCCTTTTTTGCCATCAATAGTTTATTTACATGTTGATTTGGACAATAGAAGTGAGGAAATTTTCTTTTTTAAGTCCATTTTCTAAAATTTACTGCTACCTGAGACAAGTGCCTCAATCCGCCTTATTACGGGATCACCTCCGCTGTCAACATTTTCTGTTTCCATATTCAGCTGTCCAAGAATACTGAAAAGTCATCCAACTTTTTCATGTAAATTTGGCATAGTCGAGCGGAGTCAACAGACAGGCAATATTACTAGACAAATACTGTGCTTTTATTCCAAAAGTTTCTTTTGTTAAGTAAAATTAGCAGTTTGTGTAAAAAGCACAGATCATTTCAGTTAAATTCCACTTATGGCCAACCCACATTGGCCTCATTTATGAGAAGTGATGCTACCGATGGGGTACACACAAAACACACATCATCAGGTGCCACGAGAACGGAGCCAACGGAACGTTTTCAGGGCATCATGACATACAGTATGCAAGTAATACCCCCTCGAGCTGTCATATTTAGATCTCTTGGCTTCCCGAGTAGTGGTAGCAGCCCAGCCTTGGGTTTCACCACTCATATTAGCTGTTTGTATAGGGTTGTCCTCTACAGTTCCTTGGCTTGTAGACCACTTGAGAAAAGTTTCATGGGCTGAAGAATTTTGAAAACTCCTCTTCAGTCAAGTTAAGAGGGGAGAAGAATAGCAGGGAGATTAAACCAAGCCAAAAAGAGTGCAATTCTGTTTAGTCCAGAATGACATTTTGGCAGCAAATCATGGGGTCGTATTGAGTCCTTTTGATGGTCTACATGCTGAATGTAATATGGGCACTCTTTCATTGAAATATAGTATCTCCTTTCTATGCCAAAAAGAATATCTAACCCTGACTAAGTTACTAGAATGGAGACAAATCAAGCTTAGGAAGGGGGAGTCTGACTGGGGGAGTTTCAACTATTTACACAGTCAATTCCTGAAATTGAGGTTATCTTGACCCTTTTAATGGCAATACCCAGCAATACATTGAATTAGTGATACAGAAACTGCTAAGCGGGCTCACTCGACTTTTCCCCATATTCCCATTCACGTTATCAAAAGTTGACTATGTAGCAACTTTGGAAGAGTTGGAAAGAGGCAAGAGCGCACAATAGGGTTGATCTGTGGATATGAAGCTTATAAACTAAGGTGGTGTCGCAACCGCTATCATCGCATGTGATATCCTTGGATATTCAGTAACCAATGTGTGGCGCCCCTCTAGCTAGGCGCCACAGGAAGTACTACACTGTGACAATAAATGTGTTATCCCTGTAAGTTGTCAGTTCAGGGTTTAACCTATGGAGTCTGTCCTTACACACACTTAGGACTAGGCCACTTAAAATAGGGGGGACCGGTAATTTAGTAGGTCCCAAAAGGGGGTGGAGCCTAGGGTAGAGTAGTGGGAGAGAGTGACAGTTTAGACAGACAGTGCTGGGAAGGCAGGCAGGAAGGAGGGCCTGACAATACTCTGACTGGAGGGATCCCCTTCTTCAAGTGGGGACCCAGGACAGAAGGCAACGGGCCAGGGCTGGTTGGAGCCAGCTAGTCACGTTGAGGGAAACATCGGCAACACGGAAAGCCGAGGCGGTCAGATGTTCACCTCTGACCGCAGACTGACGAGATGCAGGCCTCATAGTAACCGGGTTGCTGACAGCGCCACAAGGTACCTCGCCCCTCAGGACTGAGAACCGGTTCAGGACACTAGAGAAGAAGGGCCAAAATTCCGGTGGTGGGAGGTTTTGCTTACTTGGGCCCCCCGTCTGGACCGGTAGGGCACAGACCTTGCCAACTAGCTACAGACCGTAGGACTGGCGAGAGAGCTCTGCGAGGGTGATAGAAACTGGGAAGAGAGAAGTTATCCCTGAAAGACAAAGAGAGAACACCTAGAGACTCCATAAGGGGACCCTGAGCTGGCAACACCCATCCGGTCAACCAAACTGTACCGTGTTCCATTTTACCATCTGCCGATACCTAGTAAAGTGGAGTATAAATTTAGCTGGTCTCCGATGCTCTTCCCACCGGTGCCCGGAGGGCTTCCACGCCGTCACCAGCAGCTCATCAGAGGGGTAAGAACCATCACTACAACTCCCTGCATCCTCATCCATCACCGCTGCCCTGAGGTAATAGCACCACCAGTAGGGAGCTGGACTACTCTCTGCTGCACCCACCATCACCTCAGTGGCTAGTTCGCAGCGTCGGTACCATATTACCGGAACTACAGGTGGCGTCACGTTTCCTTGTAAATACTTCCTTTGCCACTGTCTTCTAACAAATGATAACCAGTGCACGGAAACGGGAACCCGACCACCTATGATTCCCCCTTTCAAGGAACCATCAGACCTGGTGTCCAAGTACCCCTAGCCCTGGCCTCATCAAATGGCTTGCAGCAATCCCCTGATCGATAAGATTCCAGGAAAGATGACAGAAGGAATGGGGTGTTTTTACGGCGCTACCATTTAAGATTCATTCAATAAAATCGATCAACTAAACTTGCATTGTGATCTTTGTTTCTACACAGTTTCAGGGTCTCAGTTGCCCCTACTTCAGGAAAATCACAAGATGTACAAGTTTAGTTCATCGATCTTATTGAATGGATCCTAAATGGTAGCGCGGTATAAACACCCCATTCCTGCTCTCGTCTTTCCTGGGATCTTATATAGCAAATTTGGCACTGGCACTAGCATCTTGCTCAGGAGATCTTGGGTTTTATACAGATCCTCATGTGTTCACACAAAAAAGTTGTGAAAGTGAGTAGGCTCAGTGGGGCTGAGGTGCCTTACTAGATATATGACATATACAGAGACATTGCTGTATCTGGTAATTCATTAAACTGTGGTCAAAAGGGTCATAGAGCCATCCATGCAAAATCCAAGAAAATCCCATAGCTAGTTTTCTATTTCTTGATTATAGGGAGTCTGTCAACATAATGACTGTTCAAACCAAGCTCAAAGTTAGGGCAGTCTTGGTATGGCCAAACAGTTCAGCTTAGTGCACTTTCCCACTTACTTGTTTTCCATCTATCTCTGCCCTTCTTTGGCTCATATATAGTCAGAGCTCTCATTAAGTGAGGATGGGAATGGAGACAGCTGTGAAAGATGTAGATGGGCTGGTGCACTGAACCGCCTGGCAACGCCAAAGGTATGTCAACTATTTGTACTTCACCTAGAAGGGGTAGACAAGGGCGCAATAGGGTCTTATCTCCTTAATATGAGGTCAATAATCAGTGTGACACTGTTCACCTTGTCCAGTTGTGTGAACCACAACCGGTATAATCGCCTTATACAGCTGCTGCTGGGTCCACCATTCCAAGTGGATGGTCATGCAAGAAACAAGGATCACAGAGACAAAGGTTGAAGACGATCCACGCTGCTGTATATGAATGAAGATGGACCAAGATCTTAATGGAAGCGGTGTTTATTTCAACGCATTTCAAGGCTGTCCCAACCTCTTCTTCAGGAATAAACCATAATACCAGTGGTGTATTCCTGATGAAGAAGCTGGGACAGCCTTGAAACGCATTGAAGTAAACACCGCTTCCATTAAGATACTGGTCCATCTTCATTCATATACAGCAGGTGGATCGTCTTCAACCTTTGTCTCTCTGATCCAAGGATTTGTACTTGGCTAGAATAATCACTACATGCTGATAGACTCCCTTTAAAGGGAAGCTGCCACCAGTTTTTGCTTTTTTTTTCCATATATAAGCTGTGGCCACCACAATTAGGTCTTATACAGTGAAATGTGAAAGTATTCGGCCCCCTATATACAGAGCCTGTGAAATATTCGGCCCTATATACAGTGCCTTGTGAAGTATTCAGCCCCCTATATACAGTGCCTTGTGAAGTATCGCCCTAATACAATGCCTTGTGAAAGTATTCGCCCCCTATATACATGCCTGTGAAGTATTCGCCCCCTATATACAATGCCTTGTGAAAGTATTCGGCCCCCTATAACAGTGCCTTGTGAAAGTATTCGGCGCCTTGAACTGTTCAACCTTTTGCCACATTTCAGGCTTCAAACATAAAGATATAAAATTCTAATTTTTTTTGTGAAGAATCAACAGGAAGTGGGGACACAATCGTGAAGTGGAACCAAATTTATTGGATAGCTTAAACTTTTTTAACAAATAAAAAACTGAACAGTGGGGCGTGCAATATTATTCGGCCCCTTGAGTTAATACTTTGTAGCGCCACCTTTTGCTGCGATTACAGCTGCAGTCTCTTGGGGTTTGTCTCTATCAGTTTTGCACATGGAGAGACTGAAATTAGGGATTGATAGATGGGGAATAATATTTATGGAATTAAAGTTTGTGACGCCACATATGGATCTTGGTTAAGAGGGACCGACGCTGTGGGTCAGATCTCCAGGGTTGTTGGTATTGCAGCCTGATGTCATCGTTCCCCGTAGGTGGAGCAGTACCCGGGGCAGATGTGTTCTTATGCAATGGATGTGTAAGGACATATTTGAGCTGGGCCTCTGAGTCTCGTTTAGTTATGCAGTCGGTGGCTCCACAGGTGGGGAAATAAGACAGTGTCACACAACGTTGGAATTCTGTACCCGGTTTACTCACTGAAGCTGCAGCTGATCGCAGCCTGCTTCTCTCTGCCAAGTTCCAGTCTGGTCTGTCCTTAAGGAGGCAGGATAGTTTCCCCAAGACCCCCTTCATGTGCCTTTCCTTTCTATGGTCTCTTTCTCCCAGCGCTACTCTTTCACCTCTCCTGTCAGCGACTCCGCATGCAGTTCCCAGATCCAGCAGCCACGGGTCCTCTCAGGCAACTGGTACCTGTCTTTTGACCCTAGTTCAGCTGCCTTCTCAGCAGGTGCGTCAGGTTGCGACCACAGCTCCTTTAGACCTCGTGGCCTCCGGTTCAGTGGTTCTGGCATACAGTGTCCGCACCACGTTTAGGGCCGTTTCCCTGGTTCTCGACCAACCCCTCCGTCCGACTATGGCTAGTCCCAGATCCGAGCACCCAGGTCGTTTTCACTCCACCTGTGCCCCTGGGGTCTTCTCTGTTCCCCCTTACTGACGACTGCACACTTTCTCTTCCGCCCACTTACTCACTCCCTGACTAACTAACTAACTAACTGCCTGACTATCACCCCTCACCTGTTTTTCCCCTTGCCCCTTTGACTGGACTCTCCCCCCTGGGTCCACCCATTGTTCCCCGGGTACTAGGGTGTGTTGTGTGTTCTAATGGGTGTCAGGCTTTACCATGCCGATCCCTCAAGGACTGAAACAATAGCACAGGATAGTTTCCCCAAGACCCCCTTCATGTGCCTTTCCTTTCTCTGGTCTCTTTCTCCCAGCGCTACTTTTTCACCTCTCCTGTCAGAGACTCCACATGCAATTCCCAGATTCAGCAGCCACGGGTCCTCTCAGGAAACAGGTACCTGTCTCTTGACCCTAGTTCAGCTGCCTTCTCAGCAGTTGCGTCGGGTTGCGACCACAGCTCCTTTAGACCTCGTGGCCTCCGGTTCAGTAGTTCAGGCATACAGTGTCCGCACCACGTTCAGGGCCGTTCCCCTGGTTCTCGACCAACCCCTCTGTCCGACTATGGTTTGTCCCAGATCCGAGCACCCAGGTCATTTTCACTCCACCTGTGCCCCTGGGTCTTCTCTGTTCCCCCTTACTGACGACCGCACACTTTCTCTTCCACCCACTTACTCACTCGCTAACTAACTAACTGCCTGACTATCACCCCTCACCTGTTTTTCCCCTTGTCCCCTTGACTGGACTCTCCCCCCGGGTCCGCCCATTGTTCCCCGGGTACTAGGGTGTGTTGGGTGTTCTGATGGGTGTCAGGCTTTACCATGCCGTTCCCTCAAGGACTGAGACACCACACCCATTCACTGGGTGCCGTACCCCTCGTGGAAACCAGACCGGTGGGGCACCACAGTTGCACTGTACTACCAGACATAATCCATGGTCAGGTGTGCCACCGATTTCAAAGGACAGCAGCCACGTTTTTCCAAATCTGGACGATCTCTTTAACTATCTGTCAGAGTAAAGACAGTGCAAATGAAACGAAGACATATTTGCATGGAACAAAAGAAATGTCATACACAAATGTTGGCACTGGATGATCGCTCGGGCTTGCTAAATCGTAAATAATAAGTCATTGATAAAAATGCGTGTTCTTCCATTTGCCTGGACATTGCTATGTGATAGTGGGAATTGGGATAATCTGTTTCCTCATAGCTCAATGAGTTAATGATGAACTGCAGCCACTTTGTGACATACAAACACTTGATACTTCCAACTGGAGACTGCTCAGCTACCATTAGCGTGTTATGTGCTATTGAGCAGAAAAGCCCTTTTATATATATTTAGAGCTGTGCTGAGCCTCTTTGTGCTGACTAGAGATATGTACAGCCAAAGGCTTTCCTGGGATGAAAAAAGGCAAATAAATACAACTGTAGTTCGCACAAGCTTCAAAAAAATTAAGAAAGTTTCATTAGACACAACCATAAGAATAATAGACAAACAAGTCCAATATGAAGCGTATATGATCATGTTGATGAGCCTCTTTAATGAATAATAGACTTTTTATCCTTTGGAAAGCACAGGTGTAAATTAGTTCTAATGCACCATGGTGGTCTATAAGACACAAGGTTGTGGCCACTTTTCTTACCTACTTCATTATTTACAAACAATACTTCACCAAATTGTCTAAGTAAGTGTATTTCTAAAGGTGCTATTGGCATGGATTTCTCACTAGATGTCGGTAATAACCCATCCAGTCTACACAGGCAGAGAAATCACAGCATAGATGTCCATACATTTAGTGATATATAATTACTAGCTGTAGTACCCGGCTACGCCCGGGTTAATAAATAACTGCTGTTAGCTATAACAAAATAGAATTTGAATATGTCATATTAATGACATGTAGGAAAATAGAAGCTGAGCTGTGATTGGTTGCTTTAGGCAGCCTTAATAAATCTCCAGCCAACAGTAAACCCTCCCCCTGGCCGGGCAGTATATGTTACCTCACACATACACATAATAGACAGCTCATGTGACTGACATCTGCCTTAATTCCCTATATGGCACATGTGTTGCACGTTGGCTGTTTTTAATCAGTTGTTTATGTTTGGAAAATAAAGATAGCACACGTATGAGGTGAGTTGTGTGAGGTGATTTGTGCACATCTGTGTCTGTCTGTGTGGTGTGTGTGTCCCTGGGGTGTGTATGTGTGTGTCCCTGTGGGGGGGTCTGTGTGGTGTGTGTCTCTGTTGTGTGTGTCTCTTTGTGGTGTGTGTGTGTGTGTGTCTGTGTTGTGTGTGTCTCTTTGTGGTGTGTGTGTGTCCCTGTGGGGTGAGTGCATGTGTCCCTATAGGGTGTGTATGTGTGTGTGTCCCTGTGGGGGGGTCTGTGTGGGGTGTGTGTGTCTCTGTGTTGTGTGTGTCTCTTCGTGGTGTGTGTGTGTCCCTGAGGGGTGAGTGCATGTGTCCCTATAGGGTGTGTGTGTGTGGGTGTCCCTGTGGGGGGTCTGTGTGGTGTGTGTGTGTGTGTCTCTTTGTGGTGTGTGTGTCCCTGTGGGGTGAGTGCATGTGTCCCTATAGGGTGGCTATGTGTGTGTGTCCCTGTGGAGGGGGTCTGTGTGGTGTGTGTGTCTGTGTCATGTGTGTCTCATTGTGATGTGTGTGTGTGTCCCTGTGGGGTGAGTGCATGTGTCGCTATAGAGTGTGTGTGTGTCCCCTTGGGTGTGTGTCTGTGTCTCTGTGTTGTTTGTGTCTCTGTGTTGTGTGTGTCTCTTTGTGGTGTGTGTGTTTGCTCGGTTGCATGGTGAGTATCCAATGTTGGGGCTGCACCTTAGCGACTATACACTTGCTGTTACTCTTTGTGTGCGTGTGTTGTGTATACATGTCCCCATGCGTGGTGAATATCTCATGTTGGGGCCCCACCTTAGTGACTATATGCTGGTATGTGCTGTTAGTCTTTGGCGATATCATTAAGCCCCTCTCATTCACAACTGTCAACTGGTAACTGTCACTTTTTCCCCATTATGTAGATAAGGGCAAAATTGTTTGGTGAATTGGAATGCGCGGGGTTAAAATTTCGCCTCACAACATAGCCTATGACGCTCCCGGGGTCCAGACGTGGGACTGTGCAAAATTTTGTCTCTATAGCTGACATCTGTCGATTTTCCTCCAACTCTTTTCCATTCACTTTTTCCCCATTATGTAGATAGGGGCAACATTTTTGGTGAATTGGAATGCGCAGGGTTAAAATTTCGTCTCACAACATAGACTATGACGCTCCCGGGGTCAAGACGTGTGACTGTGCAAATTTTTGTAGCTGTAGCTGGCAGCTGTCGATTTTCCTCCCACACGTTTCCTTTCCCTTTTTCCCCATTATGTAGATAGGGGCAAAATTGTGTGGTGAACTGGAACGCGCGGGTTAAAATTTCGCCTCACAACATAACCTATGACGCTCCCGGGGTCCAGACGTGGGACTGTGCAAAATTTTGTCTCTATAGCTGACAGCTGTCGATTTTCCTCCAATATTTTTCCATTCACTTTTTCCCCATTATGTAGATAGGGCCAAAATTGTTTGGTGAACTGGAATGCGCAGGGTTAAAATTTCGCCTCACAACATAGCCTATGACGCTCCCGGGGTCGAGACGTGTGACTGTGCAAAATTTTGTGGCTGTAGTTGTGACGGTGTAGATGCCAATCCCGGATATACACACATACACACACACACATACACACATTCAGCTTTATATATTAGACTAGCTGGGTGCCTGATGCACATGCATCGGGATTCTAGAAGAGCGAGTCCCTGACTCGCAATGGCCGCTTCGCGGCCAATGCTTCGCGCTGCTAAGGCGACTCGCCATGCCCGCTGCGCGGGCATAGCGAGTCGCCTTAGAACTGCTCGCAATGGCCGCTGCGCGGCCAATGCTTCGGGCGTATCCACATGACCACGCTGACTCGCAGCGCGAGCGGACTCAAATGGGGCAAAAAACCCATTCGTGATTATATAATAGATGAGAAATGACACAAAGACAAAGTGTTGAACATATGAAGAAAGAGAGGTGAAAAAAGCCATGGAAAGTCTTGACGCCAGCTGAACACTATCAGTAATTAGAAATCCTACAACTTGGTGAAAAATAATATCAGCTGGATCAACTGATGGCCAATAAAAAGGAGTCTCATTACCAAGGTGCCACACAAGAAACATCTCATGTTGGGTAAAACCAGTGAGCTGACTTGAGATCTTCACAACCTTATTGTTGTAAAACATACTGATGGCATTGGTTACAGTAGAATTTCTAAACACTGTTGGAGTTTTAATCCGAAAGTGGAAAAAACATAATTTCCCCTTAAACTGGCCACGATCAGGTGCTCCCTGCAATATTTTAGATAGAGGAATGAAAAGAATTATCAGAAGAGTTGTTCAAGCGCCAAGAACCAGCTGTGGAGAGCCGCAGAAAGACTTGGAATCAGCAGGTACAAATGTTTCAAAGAAACAATCCGTAATGCACTCATCCTACATGGCTTGTATGCACGCTCCTGTATGCACGCTCCTGTATGCACGCTCCTGTATGCACGCTCCTGTATGCACGCTCCTGTATGCACGCTCACCACGCAAGACTCCATTGCTGAACAAAGAGAGTGTTCAAGAGCATTTAAAGATTGCTCAACAACATTTAGACAAGCCTGTGAAATACTGGGAGAATATAGTCTGGTCAGATGAGACCAAAATTGAACTCTTCGGGTGCCATAATACACACCATGTTTGGACCACAAAACATCAACAGTAAAATGCTCATTCGTCAGGTGCAATGATTTTTATACTGACATAATACCAGTTAATTGCACGTGTTTGCTGCTGGAGTCTATGTGCTTTCTGTAGTTTTAATGGAAATTAATTTTCTTTAGCACATTTGTAGATGCTGCTGTGTTGCAGTCTATGGGTGAAGTGACTCTCCAGTTGCAGGTGAGCTGCTGTTGCTGGGTGTGTCAGCTGACTTAGTTATTCCCTCCCCCAGCCTTTAAATACTACCTCTTCCTTTCTATAGGTGTTGCTGATAGAGTTCTTAGACTCTTCAAGACCTTAAACTGACAAGACATCTGTGCACTTGTGCTGAAGATTCTTGGTGCTTTCTTTAGCTTTGGGATTTGCTGTCTATCCCATCCCGTCGGTGAAGGCGAGAGGGAGTTAGCACAGGGGTGGTTGTGAAGCATAGGGCAAGGGTGATGGCCCAGACCTCTTCACCATCAGAGGTACCACTGGGTACAGGCTCAGACAAGGGGCCCCAGTCTATAGGGTCAGAATAGCTACCCAGTTACCTTGTCTGTTATTTCCATCCTGCTTCCATTCCCTCATCCACTATACCACTTGCGTGACATGCAGAATATAGCACAGTGTAAACAGGTCCCAGAACATCTGCTACTATAGAAGAGCTAGATGGTTGACTAGTGCTACCAAAATTGGTAATTAGGTTCAGTCTACATTAATCTAATGTGTATGGACACCTTGACCTGAAACAGATGTGTTAACTGCTGATTACATATAGTCACTTGAAGGTTACTCTTCATGGATAGATACCCTTTAAAAGCTAACTTTTTCTTATTAATAAGACAATCACCCTGTGATATATTAGCACAATCATTTACAATGGAGTGGGAGTTGAGTTTTCCTTACAGCAATTTTTCTGATACATCGAGTTTGTCCTCCGCTGCTGTCATATGCAACTTTGGTTGGCCATGAACCAGTATGAGTATGGCAACAACATGAGATCTGTGTGATCTTACAGGGTCAACCCTGTATCAGACCTTCAACGAGTGACGGTTGTGAAATATCTGACCTTGGGATACATTACGAGCAGTGCATCACTGAGTTTCCCAATTCAGGGACACCTCAGCAGTGGCCTGGACGGTCTTCATATTTGGCAAGATTGACATCGTACATGAGAAATCTTGGAAAAGTTTAGCAACTTTTGTAGAAACTCAGCAATAGGGTGAATAATATTCCAGAACATGGATATTGAACATGTAATGACAAAAGGTGGAAACTCTTCAACTCTCTGCCGTTGGCTCCTCGTCATGAAACCAACTCAATGGAAAGAATTCAATTGGGTCTTTACTGTGGACTTCCAGTATGGAGGCACTTGTACTTGAAACGTTGCATATCAGTAGTAATTTTATGCAACTTTTTATTTTATTTGTTACCACTCAGCTGGCTCAATATGTCCCTCCAATGAAAACTCCTCAGGTCCCATTTTCTTTTACCAGCCAAAACCCTAATTTCCCTCCATGTGGCTCATAGTCACAGATTCCGCTTTCTACATTCCTCTAACTGTAGTCCAGGCAGTGCCATTGTTAGAAGAGAGAAACTCTGGAGCTCTAGCCCCGGATTTCTTGCCCGGTGTACCACTTTGAACCAATTTAATGTCAATTTGATGCCTATACAGTTGACTGTTGAGGCAAAGCAAGGAGGGCTAGCTCTCTGCACTGTTACTGTTCCTCCTGTAGGCCAAAAAAAATGTTTTGTAGGTAGGGATACTTAAACCCGTGAACCAGAGAGGAATCCCACAGGGGTCCTGTCTTAGTGTATGGACTTGTGTCGTGGGGTGATACACCCTTGTAGGCCATATGATGCCAATGACTTCAGCATGCCAGGACCAAAATGTAATCAGTTCATCGAGGGAGACCTCAAGTTCTCTAAAAACATAGTTCTACTTAACAGTAACCTAAATCCGACTGTGTACATTAGATAGCGGGCACATATCTTCTCATATGTTTCATTAGCACAGAGTATCTCCATCAACAGTCTCTCTACTCCTTACATTTTACTTATTCCTGTCCTCAACAGTCCTGCTTGTTTCACCACCACCCACTCAACATAACAGTACAATCCATGAAAATTATTGATTCCCTTCAGAGTCTTATTCTTCTTGTAGAGGACCACTAGTGCCAATATAGATGGACCTTAGCTTCAAGCTTCTGCCCGGAGCACTCACTTTGTCTCACGTATTGTTCCATCCTGGCCCATTACCTTTAATAGTTGTAAACTGCTTAGGGTTTTTACTGCTGAGCATCCTACTGAAGGACCCTCTCAGTCTCTTGCTCCTTTGGTGAGTTACTCTGTCGGTCACTTCACTCTTTCTCTGTACTCCATATCACACTATCTCTTGCTCCATTCTCCTATCAGTTTAGGTACCACGGTATGGTGTAACCTCCACATGGGGTCTAGAGGGGAGACAAAAGAGAGGTGGCGCAATATCCAAGTGTAGAGAATCATTATTTGTTAAAAAGAGGTTTATTAGCAGTGCCGCTCACCTTGTGATGATCTTGAATTATGGCATATCAATCCACTAGGGCAGGGTGGAGAACCTCAGGCCCCAGGGCCAAATGCGGCCCTCGATGAACTTTTTGCAGCCCCTGGGCAGATTCCCGGGGACCGCAGTGCTCAGGCTGGTTTTGTCGACTGTCTGCCCTTTTAATCTAGCTATCCAGTCATCTCTATACCCCAGCCCCAGCCTCCCAGGTGAGGTATATGCTCCCAGCCTCTCCTGTGATGTCTAGGGCTCTAGCAAACCTGGAAAAGCAGTTGAGAAGCACAATGACCAATATCATCCACGCCAAAGAGAAGCAGCTCCAGCCACCACAGTAGGGGTGAGTTGATTGTTTAACCAAATATAGCGGGTAATTTTCAAGTTGATAATCTTGTACGGCCCCCGAGGGATTGTAGAAATTACCAAATGGCCCTCGGCACAAAAATGGTTAGCCGACCCTGCACTAAGGGATTGTCACACTGAACAGGTGTAGGGAGACACCCAGCGCTGGACAACAACAGGTAGGGGGGAAAGGAGTCCCTGATGCTAAGGGCAAAAAGGGGTAATGAACAACTAGTGCTGACACCTGGCTCCCCTAATGTCCCTATACAGTTTCCGCAACTGTTGCCACCAGGATACCTATTCCCTGACTGTCCCTGGACTACCACTACACAGGGCTCAGAGCGGGTGAACACTAGTCAACCATGCTAGCAACTAGAAAACACACAAGGGAAACATACAAAGTGGGGAAGAGATCTGCTTGATACAAGAATCAATCAGGAACACCTGAGGCTATCACCAGCAGTGCATCCTGGGAGTCAAGGGAAATATATAGGCAGCTCCAAGGTAAGGAATCAGCTGGGTCCTAGTGACCTCCAACTTTAACTAAAAGTGAAATGCCTCTTAAAGCGACAGAGACATTTTTTCTTTAGGATGTGGACTGTTTGGCCAAATGATGGGACCTTCTGCGAGTGACCTTTACAGTCTAATGCGTGCCTCATGACACACCCGTGACATGGATCCAGTTAAATCTCCATCCGGTCTGGTCTGCAGCCTGCCTCCGATGTAGCGGGTGCTCCGTCCAAGGACCTGTCAGCAAATGTCTAGGAGATGATATCAGGAGTAAAGGTCTGTGGCGCCACCAGACAGGACAAGATGCGTTCCAGTGAGTAAACATTTTATTAATACACTTCAGGATAATAGTATTATACATGTCAAATGGTGTTTACCCGAGGAAGGCTTAGTCTGCAATATAGAGTTGAAATGTGTTGTTCCTACTCTGAATACTATTATCCTAAAGCGTATTAATAAAAAGTTCACCCATTGGAACGCATGTTGAATTGTCTGGAAGCGCCACAGACCTTTACTCCAGATATTATCTCCTACACCTATCAGCTTAGGGACCCCCATGTAATGTGGCTCTGCTGACTATTCAGACCTTAGGTCTGTCTCAGTCACACGCTGGGTAAAATTCAATGTTCTAACAGGAATCAGTCACTGTCTTTGTGCTGAAGTCCCTTCCACCGGGGTAGTCCCAACACTTAACTCTACCTTACCCCAATGTCTGTTTTCAGCACATGTCACAATTCACATTAGACGTTTCTTATCAATAACATAATGCACATTACCAGCACATCAGAGTATACATTATAACAACAATGAAGAAAGAGAAGATCTGACTCCACAAACAGGTCCATCTTCTTACACTTTAACCAATATAATAAGTTATTTACTATCCATAAAATAGTAAATGAATTACTTATCACTGTGGGTCAAACCATAGAGCCTATGATTTCAAAATCAGGTCTTTGGAACCTTAGAATCGGCCTCTTCAGACTGCCCGCTTGCATGGTGCTGAAGTGCGCATGCTCAACCTTCACTCCATTCATTGTCTATGGGACTGCTGGAGAAAGTGGAGTTCAAAGTGGAACAGCCAACAGGTCACAATCTACTGGAGACCGAAAGGAGCAGAACTGATAGGGTCGGTTTCACACCACGGTGTGATCAGGTCCAGGGCTGTCCGATGCAACCCTGACAGCCCCGGACACGATTTTGACACAATGTAGCCCAATGGTGCCGGATAGGGCCAGATGGCAGTGATTTGCCATCCAGTTTAGTCCCTGTCCGGCAGCATCAGGCTGCATTCATTTTTTGCCAAAAAACGGAGCTTGCAGCATTTTTGTGTCTGGGGCAAAAAATTAAACCAAACTGGATACTGCCAGATTTTCCCGGATCTGGTGCGATCTGGTGCCCCCTAACATGGGAGTCTGTGGGGCGCCGGATCGTGCCGGACCCGACAGAGAATCTGTCAGGGTCCCGGACCGCAGGTGCTGAAGGTCAGTGCCAGCCGCGCTGACCTTCAACACCTGGAGCTGTCTCCTGCTGAGATTTCAGGACCGCGGATAGCTCCCCACTAGCCGCACTCCTGACATTTCAACAGGGACAGCTCCTGAACCCTGCGATCTGCTGATTCCGGCAGAAAACAGGATCGGAGGGCAGACTTGCCCTCCGGTTCTATTCTATCCGGGGCTATCAGGTTCTGTCTGGTGTTTCCTGCAAAACACCAGATAGAACCTGATACAACACAACCGGGGTGGGAAACCGGTCTAACAGGTGAAGATGCCAGAGGGTGAGTATGAGATAGGGATCAGGGGACTTAAATTTAAAGCACCACTCCAGTGGTGAAATAAAACATTGCTGGAGTACAGTGCACTCAGGAGGGTCAGAGCATGAGCACTGGTAGGAATGCTGTTTCCAACTATCGCCCTTGTAATCAGGACAGCTATGGAGCGCCAATCAACTTGTATATGTTTCCTGATACATTTTAAAGCAAATGACCAAAACTGAAAACAAATATCTGACCTTGCAGACTGGCCGGTCTCCACTGCCAATTTGCACCTGCCTTGAGGCCATGGGATGTGGTTTTTTAATGTTGGCAAGTTCTTCTTCTTACCAATAGCAAACTATGTGTTTACTGCCGCCGCGGCCTTATTACTCAACAGTCTGGGCTTACGATTGCCTGACCTTTGCAGATAATCACCTTAATAACAATGGCATAGTCTAACTTTGTTTTTTAACATATTTTTGCAAACATGTGGAATGTACAGGAATGTTCTGTGTTACCAAAAACACCAGTATCATTTAGCGCTATGTGGGGCGTATGTTACGGTTTTGAGTTTGTAGAAGGTGAATACAAATGAAGAGCGCGAGACTGCAAATTGCAGATTGTAATCATTACCAAGTTACCGGGAAAATACAGTATTTACATCCACTGCCGAGTGTAACCCATCCTTAGCTAAAACAACAATTTACGAAAAGCAACTGCAGGTGAGCAGCAATTTACACCTCGAGTGGTCCCAATATCTTCTGAATATAATAACACTCATCTTGTCTTAAAGGGACACATTGTCACGAGTAATGGTGAAGGAGCTCCACCAGGATTGCTGTATGGAGGATTTCTAAAAGACTCAGTCTCGGAGCATTGCCGAAGCGCTCACATCTCACCCATGGAGGTTACAGTAAATGCAAGATTTGGTTACACCTACAGAGACAGATAAAAATTGAGAGTCCCACACAGTGTACCCCAACGTTCCCCAGCCACATCACCCTGCACCAGACCAAAATATACACCTGCATCTCAATGAATTAGAATCTCATCAAAAACTTCATTTATTTCACTAATTAATACATAAAGTGAAACCATATATTATATAGAGTCATTACACACAGAGGGATCTATTTCATGTGTTTATTTATGTTAATGTTGATGATTAATGAAAACCCAAAGGTCATTATCTCAGAAAATTAAAGTAGAGAGGGTGAAGGATCTGAGAGATAAAATATGACCTAAATAGGTATCAGAGGCTTCACCTTGTGTGGTTGTGAGAGTCACAACCACTATAAAAGCAGATCAAAGCTGCTGCAGTCCCCAGCGTGGTGCATATAGAGTAGGGAGGATGAAGGGTTAAAAACCGTGCTACCGTATTCCACGAGTCATCAAAGGGTGAATATAATATTGATTTATTAGTCAACGCGCTTCAGGGCTCCCTGGCTCCTTCCTCAGGATAAATAAATATCATATTGCCATGTTTCGGGAGCCCTGAAATGCGTTGAGTAATAAATCAATGTTATATTCACCCTTTGATGTCTCGTGGAATATGGCAGTGGGATTTTAACCCTTTATCCTCCCTACTTTAACTATCTGAGATAATGGCCATTGAGTTTTCATTGGCTGTAAGCCATAATCATCAACATTAACAGACGTAAACACATGAAATAGATCCCTCTGTGTGTAATGACTCTATATAATGTATGTGTTTCACTTTATGTATCGAATTACTGAAATAAATGTACTTTTTGATGATCTTCTAATTTATTGAGATGCCCCTGTAGTCAACAGACAAAGTAAGAGTCTCAATCACAGACCAAATAGAGTTATCCAGTGCAGATAGCAGTGACAAAGACGGTACATAGGGAGAGTTATGTTTACTGTAGAGGCACTAAATGGTATAATGGTGCCTACACTGAAATAATGGATTATTCAGTACATTGCAGAAGCAAAGAATATTTAAAGGGGTGTTTAGTAATTAGATATTGAGGATCAATATGTAGGAGAGATCATTTTTATCACAATAGTAGGGATCTGGAGAAAAGCCAGGGAACAAAATCGTGCAATAGGGTCTTATCCGATGACCAATGACAGTATCGTGAAAAGTATCACTTACCTGGTTCAGGTGTGTAATACACAATGTAGAAAGGAACCAGAAAATGTCAGTTGTTGTAGCCCCAGGGGCTAGAAATTCTGTAATATGTCAAGTAGGAATAAATGGGTATTCTGTGCTGCAGGTGAAGATCCAAAGGAAGATTCCAAAGACAGGTTTGGTGATGATGTGGTGTATGATCAATGTGTGGCGCCCCTGCGGACTGGACTCCACAGTAACATTACACCTACTCCACAGGTGTGGTGTTACCGCTCTCGGATGAGAGAGGTTTGCCAAGGCACGTTCCCTTACACCCAACACCATCCAACTCCAGGCCTGAGGATCTGGGCGGACCCTATTGAGGGAGGGCTCCATCTGCCGGCTGGAGGAGGAAGTAGGTAGAGGGGGTGGGTACAAAAAGGTGGGAGAGAGTTAGTCTGGAGGAGAGAGAGGAAAGAATGAAGCGACAGGAGTAGGACCTGGAGGATGGAGCTGCTGAGAGGCTCCTTCCAGGTCGGGACAGAGGGAGAGTGAGAAGGACGAAAAGGTCCTAGGGGGCATGATTGTGGGAGAACCACCCGCGTCCACAGCCGACTGGATGTGTGTGGAGGGACCACGCCACAGAGGGGACTGGCCCCGATCTAGCAGAATGACTACAAACCTTAACTAGTGAACCGGTGGCGGTTGGACCTGCACAGACAGGTGTCAATGCCATGCTCATTCGCTGAAAAGGTAGCCATATAGGACCAGGGGATGCGGCGATCGTCTCCCGACAGGGTTCGCGGCTGCTGGCTTGGGACACTGAGTATAATGACGCGGGGCAGGAGAGGAGTGTACCCAGTGTAGGGAGACGGCCAGGAAAGGCTCATGAAAGGTGTCTTGATGAAGCGGCCCTGTATCGTCAGAGAGCTGGCCAGGCTGTGCCATGGAGGAGTACAGCACCCAGCTGGGTGGACTTGATTGATCACCAAGTAAAGGTAAAGAACTACAGCCCTGGTCTCCTCCGATTATTCCACGCACCGTCCCTGCTAAGCCCTGTATCATCATCATCGGCTAATTTACAAACTTAAACTTTAGCCTTGGGGCCACACTCTACCTGTGGGGAGTGATACCATCCAGGCTGCCATTCCACCAGCCCCAGAGTTCCCACAGCAGCGCTGGTCATTCTGACCAGAATAAGCACAAGTGGCGTCACGTTAAAACTCATATAAATAATCCCCCATTTACGGCATGGCCAGGGCAACGGAGCCAGGTCACGGCCCCGTAACTCCCTACAGAACTGAATGTCCGGTTCCGAGTAGCCCACAGCCCTGGTGGCCGTGTCAAACCCGTTTTGAACTTACCCAACTTCTTTGCCAGGAAAAATTATGTTTTTTTTTCCTGACGAAGAAGTCAGATGACTTTGAAATGCATTAATAATAAACTGCATTGTCACCAAACCTGTCTTCTTAAATCTTCCTTTGGATCTTCATCAGCAGCGTAGATAACCCATTTATTCCTACTTGGCACTTTATTGATTCACTAACCCGTGGGGCTGACATTATCTGGGTTAACCATTTATTCCTACTACCATAGGAAAAGTATTAATAACTGTGGTTGACAGAAGAAGCACACATGGGGTCTTATCTGTGTAGTAGAGGAAGGTGAAAATATAGTGGGGGCTTACCTGGGTAGGTTGTGCCAGCCACAACCACTATAGGCGCATATTATCCCATCTGCTGCAGTCACCACGCGGCAGAAATCAGAAAAACACCAAGGAAAGGGTGCAATGCCGCACTGCCAGGAGGAGACACATCAAGGACGAAGATGCCATAGAATGTGATTTATTTTTCAACGCGTTTCGGAGCACTAAATGTCTCCTTCTTCAGGAAACGTGATTTTATCCGGAAGTAGGACCATTTAGTGCTCCGAAATGCATTGAAAAATAAAAATCACTTTCTATGATATCCTCGGGCTTGATGTGTCTCCTCCTGGCAGCGCGGCATTGCACCCATTCCTTGGCATTTTTATGATTACTAGGAGAAGTAGGGATCTGATAGACTAGGGCTTGTCAAAAAGTGCCCATAGGGTATTAACCAAATAGCATGAAGTTTTATTGCATTTTTTTTGCGCTTAACTTGTGATGCTGTGAAAACAGAACTTGAGCAGAGTTAGATAAGAACACTCCCGCTGCTGCTCTGCTGGATGGATAAAACCAACGTCGATATATATTAAAAATGGAGTAATGTGGGTGTGCTGATCTGCTGGTGAAGAATTCACAGGGTTGAGATGAATAGAAATAGATTGTAGTTTAGTCCTAATGCTTTTCTTGATTGACCGGACCTCTTCCTCAGGGGACTCTACTATAAAGATCATTGCGGTTTCCCTGAGGAAGAGGTCCACTCAACCTAGAAACATGTTACAGTTTATTTCCATTCATCTCAACCCTGTGAATTCTTCACCAGCAGTTCAGCGCACCCAAATTTCTCATTTTTGGTATAACAGTAGGAATCTAACGCTCGGCACCCATGATCCGCTGTTGCACTGCATGGAGTAGGGACCCCACAGCTCCATACGCCTTGTAGTGGCCGTTCCCAGGAACTGCAGTAAAGTTTCCTATTACCTTCAATTAAAACTGATTGAGAGTAGGGATGGGCGAATCTACTCGCTAGGACTCGTTACTCGGCGAGTAGTAAGGGACTCGCAGGACTCGGTACTCTGCGAGTTTCCCAGTGATTACTCGCACGAGTCCAATGCAAATCAATATCAATCCTAGTTTTGTCAGAAACGCTGACAAAACTAGGATTGCCATTGTTTGCATTAGACTCGGCTACTGTGCCAGTGATAGTAGGGAAACTCGCAGATAACTGCTGTTTCTTTGCAGCCGAGTCCAGCTGTCTTCTCTGTGCAGCTCCAGGGTCCTAGAGCCCGCCTGCTCACAGACATTATGTAGCAGTGCTGAGATTGTTCTCAGTCTGCTCATTCCCTGTGTACAGACATGAATGTCTGTGCACAGAGATGATGTAGCAGTGCTGAGATTGTTCTCAGTCTGCTCATTCCCTGTGTACAGACATGAATGTCTGTGCACAGAGATGATGTAGCAGAGCTGAGATTGTTCTCAGTCTGCTCATTCCCTGTGTACAGACATGAATGTCTGTGCACAGAGATGATGTAGCAGTGCTGAGATTGTTCTCAGTCTGCTCATTCCCTGTGTACAGACATGAATGTCTGTGCACAGAGATGATGTAGCAGTGCTGAGATTGTTCTCAGTCTGCTTATTCCCTGTGCATAGACATCTATATTTATGCACAGGGGATGTAGCAGAGAGGACATCGCGTTTTGGACTGCGTCGGACGGAAGAGGATTTTTTTAATTAAAGATGGAGTCCCTAATGGCTTTTTTTTTTATTTCTAATAAAAAATTTTCCTTGTGTTGTGTTTTTTTTAAAACAATTTAATAGAAATTCATGGCGGTCATGTCTAATATTGGCGTGACCGCCATAAATTTCGGGCTTAGGGCCAGCTGATAATACAAAGCTGGCCCTAACCTCTTTATTACCCAGCGTGCCACCGCTACCAGGGCCGCTGGAAGAGCGGGGTTCAGCGCCAGAGGATGGCGCTTCAATGAACGCGCCATCTTCTGGGGCGGCTGCGGGCTGCAATTTGCAGCGGGGGGTGCCAAGAAAGCTTGGGCATCCCTGCGCTGCGGATTCCAGCCCCCAGCTGCTTAGCTGTACCTGGCTAGACATAGAAATTGCGCGGAGCCCCACGCATTTTTTTTTATTATTTCATGAATTTCAGAGTCAGAGTCTCAGAGTCAGAATCTCAGAATTTCATGAAATAATAAAAAAAAAATGCGTGGGGCTCCGCGCAATTTCTATGTCTAGCCAGGTACAGCTAAGCAGCTGGAGGCTGGAATCCGCAGCGCAGGGATGCCCAAGCTTTCTGGGCACCCCCCGCTGCAAATTGCAGCCCGCAGCCGCCCCAGAAGATGGCGCGTTCATTGAAGTGCCATCCTCTGGCGCTGAACCCCGCTCTTCCAGCGGCCCTGGTAGCGATGGCACGCTGGGTAATAAAGAGGTTAGGGCCAGCTTTGTATTATCAGCTGGCCCTAAGCCCGAAATTTATGGCGGTCACGCCAATATTAGACATGACCGCCATGAATTTCTATTAAATTGTTTTAAAAAAACACAACACAAGGAAAAATTTTTATTAGAAATAAAAAAAAAAAGCCATTAGGGACTCCATCTTTAATTAAAAAAATCCTCTTCCGTCCGACGCAGTCCAAAACGCGATGTCCTCTCTGCTACATCCCCTGTGCATAAATATAGATGTCTATGCACAGGGAATAAGCAGACTGAGAACAATCTCAGCTCTGCTACATCATCTCTGTGCACAGACATTCATGTCTGTACACAGGGAATGAGCAGACTGAGAACAATCTCAGCTCTGCTACATCATCTCTGTGCACAGACATTCATGTCTGTACACAGGGAATGAGCAGACTGAGAACAATCTCAGCACTGCTACATCAGGCAGCAGGCAGGCTCTAGGACCCTGGAGCTGTGGCAGCCAGCACACTGAGGAGACAGGACTCTTATCTGTGCGAGTTTCCCAGCGATTACAGTTGCAAAGTAAACGAGTCCAATGCAAATAAATGACAAAACTAGGATTGCTTCAGGCTGAAGCTTCCGAGACACATCTGCGATTTGTAAATCTCACTCTACTCGCTATTACTCGCTTCCCCATTCATTAACATTGGACTCGCTAGACTCGCAACGAGTAGCGAGTCCTGTGCTCGGACTCGCTAGAGTCAAGCGATTCCGAGTAATTTAGGATTCGCCCATCACTAATTGAGAGTACTCGATACAGCCACTAGACCGTTCAGAGCTGTGGAGTCCCGGCTCTGTACACTTTACTCGATCTAATGAGAGACTTGGAAACACAAACAGTTAATTTGTAGGGTGCCAGTTGTCAGACCCCCAAATGACCTAATATTGTTAAGCTACCTCTTTAGTAACCTCAATAGGAACCAGAGCAATTAAGTCATTCTATGTTCCTCCATATTTCAGGAATCTCATTCTCTTAAAGTCCCTATATTTAGGGAGCTGCATCTTCCACCCAGTCCAAGGTTTCCCTGTCCCGATCTCTCCTCCCACATCTCACAAGGTCCTTGTATTTGTATCTGAAGAGTTCTATGTCTATGGTCTACGTTTCTTGACCACAGCTGCTCAATTCTAAAGGATTACTTTTCCATCAGCTCAATTTCTCAGACATTCAAATTTCAGGTCCTCTGATGATACTGGTGGAACACGGCTGGAATCCAATGGCCAAAGAGGCATGAGCAGGGAACGGTGGCAGGGGTAGAAGTCCTTGGTTGCAGGATAGGAAGTATTGGAAACAATTTAGAGACAGGTGTGAACAGTCTGGGTAATACAGTTCAGGAGCTGGAGACTGGAATTAGGCTAACAGCTTGGACAAGATACTCAAGAAGTGAGTGAAGGCAGGGGCGTAACTACAATAGGTGAAGGGGTTGCGATCACACCTGGGCCCCAAAAGTCCCTTTGGCCTATAGAAAAGAACTAATACTATTAATGATTTGCAATAATTAGGGGCCCCATTGGTGCTTCCACACCGGGGCCCATGGACCTGAAGTTACACCACTGAGTGAAGGTTCCATGTGGTTAAGTAGCTCCAAGATCGTTTTCACAGGTTCAGCAGCATCCATCTTACTAAAGACGCTCAACTGCAAAAACACAATAACAGCCTCCAGTGGTAAGGAGAGGAGTTGCAGCACTTTTTAGTGGTGAATACGGTACTTAGAAAGACAACAGAATCCTGACAGGTCCTCTCTTACCATTATTTACAGCTACTGTTTGCAATAAGTAGTTCCTGACACTCAAGGACTGTAAGTAACTTATCACTCTCATTATCTAATCCTGGCAATCCAATACAGGACAGCAGGCCTCTAGAGCAGCCAGACAAAGCATTGGACAGTGACAGGTGCAATACTTGTTGTAAAATGAAGTGAAGAAAGTTCCAGTACCTATAGTCCTGGATGAATGCTAATGAAGAGAAACTGCCCATGATGAAAGAGTGGATGGCACATTACATACCATGAAACTCGAGACTGGTACGTGCACTAATAACAGTTTCTAACTTATTGTACAGGATATGGGCAGAAAGACTACGATGTGTTTGAACTTTATTGTATAGGATTTGGAAAGTTATGTTCATTAGATGACTATATATACTGTAGATGGCAATTTTAATCCATTTACAGATATGTTGTCCCGTCATCAAAGCTTCAAAGACGTCTAGCCTGATATGATGACCTAGCCTGTAGAATACCCCTTTAAGCACTTGTATTAGTACCAGCTTGCTCTCTATGTCAGTGCTATGTTCTATTGCTATAGAAGAGCGTTTATGCAAGAAAGCACATCAGCCTATGAATTAAATTTCTCAGAAACATTACAGTTTGATCAATAGCTGCTGAATTATTCATTGTGGAGCAATGGATACGTCCTTGTTTTAATCAGCAGAAGTCCTAAAAAATAAATTATAAGTCCACATGATGCATAGAATAGGTAAAAGAGCTAATTGGAATTAAAATGATGTAGCAAGGAACTCATTTGTGTGATCTGAGATGAGACTGATGATGGCCATGGCTGCCTCACCTTTTAACACTTCTCATCTGAAAATCAAGAATCCGTTCCTCGCACATTTAACTTGTATTTTACCAATGGCCAATTTCCATAATGAAGAGAACAATTTACATGAATCATTCTTCTAACAGTCCTGAAACTGTGGCCATACAGTGCACAATTATACAAGGACATAATCAGTATTCCAGTACTAATGCCTGATGATTGACACTGCCATTTGGTAGCATGGATGGCTATGTCACAGGATCAAACTGTGCAGTCACGAGAGTCTCCTGTCCTTGGAAGACTTGTGACAGATTTGAGTCTCACATTGTCTTGTGAGACTGAATTTTGCTTTCTTTTGGTGCAGTAATGGTTAAGAAATCTTTCCTTGCTGGTAGTTTCTGAGCCAGGTGATGCCGGTTTGTTACCACTCCCCTTCCCTTTAAATAGTTCTATCACCTGATGCCGGTTACAGAGATTCATTTCTGAACTGACCACCTTGGAGGAAGGAAGCTTCGTGTTGGAGTCCTTTTGCCTGCAGCGCTAGTGTCTGGCTGCAGCTCTAATGTAGTTGTATATCCTATTGCTTTTGTTCCCCTGTGTCGGACTATTGTAGAAGTAATGTCTAGTGCACTCACCGGTGTAGGAAGTGGTTATTCACGATACTCTCCAAGCATGCAACAATAACAGTTGGTTTATTAAGGAATAATCAGGAACAAAATAATAAGCTTACTAGATCAGCAAGAAATCATTTCTGTGTGTCTCTATCTGCAAGCAGCTTCCTTACACTTAGACACAGGGTTCACATGCTCTTCTTGTGACCTTCTGGTGTTTTTTTTCCCTAACTTTATTAACAGCATACAAACCTAGCAACACTCATAGACAGGAATAGAGTTGCTGCACTAAACATATGCCAACAACTGGTATTCGCTATAGCAGTGGGGTAACATACCCTTTGCGGGCCCCGGTGCAACATTCCCCCTCATGCAGTGGTGAGGAGCGGGGGGGATGGGGGGTGCTGTCGGGAATTTGCGTGGGGGGGGTTGCGTCGTGTATGGGGTGGGATTGGGGCTGGGTAGTAGTGCTAGTGGTGCACTTGCCGTAATGTGATCGTGCCTCCCGCGGTCAGCTGCCCCACCATTGAGAGGAGGGGCGGGCGCAGCTGCAGGAATTGAGGCTTCACACACTTCCTGTCCTCCCTCCTCTTCTTGGACACACACGGCGGGTGGCTGGAAGCACGGGCCCCCCTGCATGGAGACACAGGGGCAGGCCCGGTCTCAGCCGTGACTGCTGCGACCGCGATCGTTATGCCACTGCGCACTAGCTAGAGCGAGTGAAGGGACAGCACAGAGACTAGGTATGTGATGACAGCAGAGAAAAGGACCCGCTTAGGGTTGATAGGGAACACAGGGTACAGATACAGATTAGTGTCCGGTGGTGACCTTTCCCCTTTTTTCCTGCGTTTAGGGTCTTCCTACCCTTTTCCATCTCCGTTGTAACCTCTGTATTGCATTGTATTTGGACATCCCCTTGTTCGTGTATGACAAGTGAGCAATGCTGCAATCCAAGGCAGCGGAGGAGCACTGAAGCCAGCCAGATCCAACCCTCTGGCCATCTTTAGAACATTGCTTGAAATCCATACAGAAAAGAGCTTGTAAGTACTGTGCACCTTGCTTATGGGTCCAACCATCAAACCATTAAGGTACCTTTACACGCCGCGACGGCAGGCTGGATACATCCCGCTACTTCACGTGCACGAGCACGCTCAAACGGTTACAAACGGTCAACGCACCCTCTTTACACGCCGCCACAAGGTTCGCTACGCCACGCTACATCTATAGCTAGCTACATCGCCGGGTGTCTCAAGTAGCCAGCTGTAGCTCATTTACACACCGCTATAACCAGCTACTATGGGCGTACCTGGTGCAGCAGGGACAGCACATAGGCGTGCCACAATTGTGGATTACGAGCCGTCCGTACGCTGATAGGACGAAGCAATTACATCCTGATTGGGCAGGCAACGCAGGAGGCTGAGTAATACAGCACGCTCGAGCGATTGTGTAGTGTGACTCGTCAGCTCCTTTAAATATGCCTCCCTATGCAGCGACTACCAATCGTCATGCAGCAGCTTCCACCAATGATCGCACATGGGGCGCGGTAACACGGAGCCAGGGTCACGCCTTAGCTACATTGCAGGCTGTCCCGAGTTCCCTTCCGTTGCCTCTTTACACGCCGATACAGCTCGCTACCATCGGCGTTGTAGCCATCAGTTTTTGAGCAGAGCTAGGAAACAGATGTATCTGTTGCCGGCTGTAGCGTCACGTCTTCAGACGCCGCTACGACGGGCTACATTGGCGCTACAAGCTACATTTGTAGCCTGTAGCGGGATGTATCCAGCCTGCCGTCGCGGCGTGTAAAGGTACCATTACTGATAGACTGCAGAGGTGGCCGTTATTCTTGCTACTGAGCAGTAAACCATAACATTAAAAATCCCCCTAACCTTGAGAACAGAAAATAGAAAATGTGTTTGCTTTTGCATATGCAAATTACCAGAGGAGCATTGTATGGCTTATAAGGCTCCTTACACTGACATGTCAGGAATGTCACTCTCCACAATAGGAAACGTTACCAGTATGTTGTTACAGACACTTTGCAATTATAGGATTACTAGCTGGGTGCCCGATGCACATGCATCGGGATTCTAGAAGAGCGAGTCTCTGACTCGCAATGGCCGCTTTGCGGCCAATGCTTTGCGCTGCTAAGGCGACTCGCCATGCCCGCTGCGCGGGCATAGCGAGTCGCCTTAGAACTGCTCGCAATGGCCGCTGCACGGCCAATGCTTCGGGCGTATCCACATGACCACGCTGACTCGCAGCGCGTGTGGACTCAGAAGGGGCAAAAAACCCATTCGTGATTATATAATAGACTAGCTGGGTGCCCGATGCACATGCATCGGGATTCTAGAAGAGCGAGTCTCTGACTCGCAATGGCCGCTTCGCGGCCAATGCTTCGCGCTGCTAAGGCGACTCGCCATGCCCGCTGCGCGGGCATAGCGAGTCGCCTTAGAACTGCTCGCAATGGCCGCTGCGCGGCCAATGCTTCGGGCGTATCCACATGACCACGCTGACTCGCAGCGCGTGTGGACTCAGAAGGGGCAAAAAACCCATTCGTGATTATATAATAGATATGATGATGAGAATGACCCTTTATATACAATCGCATTGCACTCGCATGCCACACGGATCAAAATACGGATGTCACTTATCCTATTCTCCTGGATGAGAAATGGTCAGTTTTTCATACGCTCGTGTGTTTCCAGCCCATCATGTATTCTATATTCACAGGACAAGTGATAAATCTATAATTGATGGGGAACTGACCTCTGGGACAGCCACTGATCTTAAAAATGGGGGTCCAAAATTCTTGTGTGAATAGAGGTATAGTGTGCATATGTGACCACCAAACCAGTCAATCTTATTGAGGTGTAGCGTGCATGTGTGACCACGACTTTACAGTATTTATTCTTATGGAACTATCGGAGCTGAAGTGCTCATGAGTAACTACTGTTCCTACAGGCAAATTGCCTCTTCAGAGAAGAGGAGGAAGAGGACTTGAACTCTAGTGTCATTGTCGAGCTCCAGGCTTTGGGGTACTCGGGTATCAGGCTTCAGGAGTAGCGTCTGCTGTGTCACGGGGAGTGGTGGCCGCGCCTGATCCCGTGTCCTGGGTGACACTTAAAAAAGGGGTATATTTACAGGGGATTTACATACAGTTCATGTGACGCCACCTGTAGTTTCTGGTGATGGGTCACCAGCGCCGCCACAGTCCGCCGGAGGTAGGTGGTAATGCGTCTATTTGGTAAAGTCCCCTACAGGTAGGGTTGGACGTCCGGGGCAACGTAGTGTGAAGGGGCAGCTTGTAGTGGAGTTGTAGATAGGATGGGGAGTGTTGGAGCAGTCTATGAGGAGCACTGGGAGCGGAGAGGAATGACACACGCACACTGCAGAAGTCTCTTTTACCTTTTTACTGTTGGTATAGCAGGTAAAGATGTCCTGGGCACTGACAGGTGACCAGGTTGCACATTGGATCCCCACAGCAAGTGGGTATAAGGCCTCCTCTGTTCCTGTGTGATGGTTGAAGCACAGCCTGCATGCAGCCAGACTGGCCTCCTCTCTCTTCCTGACTCTGATGTCTGTCTCTCCTCCTGTGCGGTCCACGGGTTACCCTCTCTGATCACTGCGGTGGTGCACTGCTGTGTCTGGCTCCCTCTCTTTGACCCACAGGGGGACCTGGTGACTGCAGTCTCCACGGTGTGACGGGGTTTTCTGTGGTCCTGGAGTATCCCACAGGTGCGGATCTCCGATGTCCGGTACTTCTTTGGGGCGAACTCCCTCAAGTTCTTCACTCCCTTTTGGCTATCTGCTCCCTGCCTTCTGTCCCCACCTAGGCTTGCGGGACGTCAGAAGGGCCACTCCGGGTCACTGGTTCGGGCCTAATCGCGGCACCGACCACCAGGACGTCTTCGCAGCTCTCCTAGCGTCTGCACACTCTGACTAACTCCTCCCCCAGCAGCAGTATTTATAGGGGATCTTGCCTAAGGGCACCAAGTTGGGCTCCCTCTACTGTGCCAGGGTGGAAGGTTTTGTATGTAGTAAGTACCTGCTGTGGAAACCCAACTGTGCATTAGAGAAGTCTGCGGCTACCTGCGTGAGCAGGGCGCCACATCACCTATCAGAAGTAGCAATCCTGAAAGTCAATATTGACCCTTTAATGAACCTTGTCATATAACCAGAAACTCAATTTGCAAACATGGTGTTTTGGTGTATTGCCCTCATCAATGCAAAGTATGAGATCTGATTTGACTAGGTGAGAGGCTAAGACCGGGGATCGAAAGGGTAAGGTTTGACACACCAAGTCTGGTATGCCAGTATGAGGAGACCTAAATGCCTTGCATGCTCCTCTGGGAAATTAAATATGCAAATTGTCTTTTCAGAGAGGAAGAGGACTTGATCTCTAGCGCCACCTATTGGAAGTATCTTAAAAGTCAATATCGACCCTTTAACAAGCCTTTTCATACCAGAATCTCAATTTGCAGACACAGTGGTTTGGGGTATTGCCCCTCATCAGCGCAAAGTAATAGATGTGATTTGGCTGGATGAGAGGCTAAGACTGGGATATAAGGGATACTATTCCTATAGACAGAAAATAGATTACTCTGTATGCACACTACTGCTCAATTCCTATAGAGACCGAGAACCTCCTGTGACATCCATCCAAGGTTACAGGCAAAGAATGGCTCTCTCAGACAGACTAAGCACAAGCTGCTCCGTTAGACAGAACCCCGAGAAACCCTGACACTCTTTATCCCCCTATACAGAGATCTGGATTTACAACAGGGTCCAGGAGATTGCTGCCTTTGTAAGGGCTGCAGTCCAGAGACAGGAAAGCCGCCAAGCAGTGTCAATGCTGGGGAGTAATGATGAGGACAAAATCAGGATCCTTTAGTCAGGGAGCCGGATTAAAACCAAGATGGCAACAAGATACAACTTTGTGAGGCAGAATAAGTATCCAAAAAACAGAATGGGGTAGGACAGCAAAAACATGAATACAATACTGGACACTAGTCAGGGAAACCAAAAGCTATTTCTGGCAGCTTCCAGCAGAAGGCTGAATGTATTAGTAGGGTGTGGTGCTTTCCAATAGTCTGAAGCTAGTAGTTAATTACTTAAGCTGGACAGCACACACACACACACACTACCACTCTATCAGACTGTGCACCAGCACCACCAACAGTTTGTATATTATGGTGCCTGGTGACAGAAGCAGATGTCGAAGGAGCAGACTCTGGTGGGAATGTGACACCTCCATTCTTGTGATTGGCCTCTAACTTTTGGAAAGCCCCAATCATACATAAATAGATGAGAAATGTGGTTGGTTAGATGGACAGTGGCTTAGGGGTTAGCACTGTTGCTTTGCCGTGCTGGGGTCCTGGGCTCTAATCCCACCAGTAACAACATCTGCAAAGAGTTTATATGCTCTCCCCATGTGTGTGGGATCGCTGTTTTTCTCCAGGTAAAAAATGTTTGTACCGTGTTAGCCAGTAAATAGAAAAGTATTAAAATCTGAGTCCTCGGTGGTCGATACCTTTTAGTGGCTAAATGAAAAGATGGTAAACAATATCAAGCTTTTGAGACGCTATGGCCCCTTCATCAGGCTAATAATGACACAAATTCTGATCACAAACATTTATACACAAATGGATAGTTAGATAATGCAGTACATAAGACAGGTAAGGTGAAGCAGAACACAGAATAGTCAGTTTTGGGAGGGGGAAAGGAGCAGCTGAGTAAATTTCATCATTCAGACATAGGAGGAACAATAGTTTTATTGTCCTTTGATTAGTGGTTGGATTCTTCTTTTTACATCAATTGAAGAATCTTCAAATCCAGGACCAACAACTAATCAAAGGACAATAAAACTATTGTTCCTCTTATGTGTGAATACTGATATTTACTGCTCCAGCTCCATCTCCCCCATCACAACACTGACCATTCTACGTTCTTCTTCATGTTGCCTATTTAATTTACAACCTTCCATTTATATATATGTGTGTGTGTTCAGAATCGGTGTCATTATTTGCCTGATGAGGAGACCTGGCGATGGGGCTGGAGATGTCGGCGGCGACTGGCGGATACGCGCACGCTTTTGGCACCCCGCCAGCGTCGCCGCCCCCCATTTACATGGGGCGACATCTCCAGCCCCATGGCGGCAAGCTGACAGGCGGCATCGCCGCTGGGGTGTCTGAAAACCCCAGCGGTGATGCAGGACAATGGAAGCCTATGGCTCCCATCGCCTGACAGGTCGCCGGCGGCCGGTTACATAGGGCGATGTGTGCACATTGCCCCAGATTGGTCGCCTCTGAAACCAGGTGACCTCTCGGCGGCGCCGACATCGCCCCTGTACATGAGGCGATGTCGCCACCAATAGGCCACGCCCCCACGTCGCCTATGTAATTGGCGGCGATGTCACCCTGTGTGACGGGGCCTTTAGAGTCTTGAAAGCTTGCTATGTTTACCATCTTTTCAGTTAGCCATTAAACAGTATCAACCCCTGAGGACTCTCAGATTCTAATACTTTTCTGGTTTTCTCCCACACTCTAGAGACATACAGATAGGAATTTAAATTGTGATGTTCTCTTTAAAGCGTTATGGAATGAATTGCCCCATATAAGTGAATAAAATAAGTAAATATCTTCAACTTTGTACAAATATCAGAGGGTGTCCAAAATGTAGATAAAGACAATTTCACATGCATAGAAAGATCACATCTTACTTGCTATGACGGCTGGACCATTTTGTCCTCCTTCCGGCTTCACCCATAGTTCTACAGTGAAAGTTTCTCGAGGTATTTGCTGCTTTGCTTCCGGATTTAACACCAACTGGCTGTGTGCACCAGAAAAGTAGATGGAGCCTTCAACCAGACTGTTCTTTAGTAATGTAAAGGGTACAGAGAAGTTTGATAATATCCTTTGCATATTATTTAACTCTTTATCTCTGGCGTATCTTCTGATTCTTTTGAGTGGAGTAGAATGTTGTGGCCCTGTTTTGGTGCCCCTCCTGGGGGCCCGTCCACTGGACTCTTTAGAAAAGTGTTTATATTTGTTATTGTCAATTATGTTCCAGTCATTGCTCGTGACCGATGTGTCCCTGATTGGACCTCTGCTCTTATCTCCGTCTTGCATTTTTATGCTACAGTCCTCGGATCCATCCTTCGAGAGACACTCAACGCTCCTGTCTAACGTCCTGAACCAATACTCTTTTTTAGGGTATACGTCATGGGGACGGAGTTGGAGATTAACCAGGGTTCTTCTTTCTTGACCGACTCTACAAGAACCTTTCGTAGACAGTAATCTCAACCTTTCAGCTCTCAAAACCAGTTCTTGCTTGTACTGAAGAGTTTGGTCTTCTCTATTGGGTCTTCCCCAACAAGTCAAAAAGAACAAGATCCAAAAAGGTATCTTCAAGCATCGCATCTTGGTTCTCACCACCCAAATACTACTAATACAATGGAGGAACATACAATGACCACAGGAACGTCAATGAAGAGGAATAGACATATATCTTTATTCAATGTCTGCCTATCTTAGCTTAGGGTGATTTTCTTTGACTACATCAATAAAAGTATGACTGTCCTCCATGATGCATAATTCACTTTTGCTTATCTACTGGATCTTCATGTCTTGACTTCATCGTCAACGCATTGGGTGATTGTCCACTTTTCATGATACTTGCCCTCTTTCTTCTACATTTTCTATCTCTTTCCGGCTGTTTCTAGCTTTTTGCGTAATGCAGAAGCTATGGAATGAAAATTTTTGCCTGATGTAGACGTGATATTACAGCCCCCAGTGGATTCCTAACATATGTTCCCAGGCCAGATGTTGCGCGGACACATGTGTAGCATATGTCTAACACATGCCCTCCACATCCATATTTCTACAAACTTCACATACAGATCTCTTGCAAAATTTCCCGTCTCCTACTTCTCGTTCATGTATTAATACTACTTCTTTTTCCTCCCTTCAGTGTGTGTGTGGCAATAAGAGGAACAATTTCTATAGGTTTAATGGGATTAAAGGGAAGGTAAATTGAGTGGCAGCTGGAGCAACACCAGCAGCAATGACCACATTCACAGTAAGTGATAAAGGTAAGGAATATTGCAATAAATACTGGAGGGAAATATACAAATCCTTACCTAAAATAGTGATTTAGAATAAAATGGACAAAGCTAATACCGCCAATAGGCAACACATTATGCGTAGCCAACAGCTTTAACCAATGAGTCCAACCAAGGTGATGACTAGCTTAATGCATGAGATATAGAGGAGTAAAAGGTACATTTTGCAAAGGGATCTGGCATATGTATGTATAAATGTTATTGCCCTTAGGAGTGATGCTTCAGTAGTGGTGACCATGGGATGGGTGGTCTTTTGGAATGGAATGTCTCAGATTCTCTCAGATTTCACTATTCTTCTCAATGGGCGATGATCAAATCTGTAAAGAAAATAAAAAGAGAAAAACCAGTAAAGAGCATGAATGAATGCAAGAAAAGTGTGATCGAAATAAAGTATCATTCGTGCCATCTATTGAAGGCGATAATCCTAACATTCCAAATTGACCCTTTAAAGGGTCTTGGTGGCACATGACTCACGATAAGTAGCCAAATCAGAAACTCTGTATAGAGAAGGCATACAGTTGTGGCCAAAATTATTGACACCCAGTGGCGCAACTAGCCCGTTCCGGAACCCCGATGCAAGATCTTCCCCTGGGCCCCCCATGTGAGGACCGGTGGCCGGGGAGGGGGGTGCTATCTGAAATTTTTCAGCCTGTCCCCCCTCACATGAGGACCGGGGGGGGTGCTAACAGACGTTTTTCAGCCTGTCTCTCCTCATACATGAGGACCGGGGGGGGGGTGCTAACAGACGTTTTTCAGCCTGTTCTCCTCATACATGAGGACCGGGGGGGGGGTGCTAACAGAAGTTTTTCAGCCTGTCTCTCCTCATACATGAGGACCAGGGGGGGTGCTAACAGAAGTTTTTCAGCCTGTCTCTCCTCATACATGAGGACCAGGGGGGGTGCTAACAGAAGTTTTTCAGCCTGTCCCCCCTCACATGAGGACCGGGGGGAAGGGGTGCTGGCGGAGTTTCTCCGCTGACAGTCACCCTTACCGCGGCCGCTGTAGGCATCAAGTGTCCCGCGATGCGCAGTGAGGAGGAGAGGAGGGGCGGGCAGAGCTGCAGGAAGTGAGGTTTCTCTCACTTCCGTCCTCTCTCCTCTCCGGCCGGCGCTATCGCAGTCGCGGCGGCCGGCTGTAAGCACGGGACACGAGGCCCCCCTAGGGGATGCGGGCCCCCACCAAGGGGCAGGCCTGGTCTCAGCCGCAACCGCTGTGACCGCGTAAGTTACGCCACTGTTGACACCCCTGCAGTTCTGTCAGATAATACTCAGTTTCTTCCTGAAAATGATTGCAATCACAAATTCTTTGGTATTATTATCTTCATTTAATTTGTCTACGTATACGGGGGCAGAGGTTATACATTTATAGTGGTGCTCTAACATTTAGCTTCATTTCTTTTCACTCTTAAGTGTTTCTTTTTTCTATCAGGTTTTTGATGCGTTTTGATAATAATACACAATGCTGAACAATATAGTCCAGTTAGAAAAGGGAAAGTCTGACCTATTCCAGAGCAATGATACATCATTAGGAGTTAAATAATAATCATATACTGATACTGACTAATCGTGAAGAATTCATAAAGCAGGTTATGATTTATCATAATGGATTATAATGGGGCCGTCATACCCTTCACGTGTCCCGTCAAAGCGGAGACCATAAACCTTAAATTATCACTGTTGTTTTAATGGGCAATGCAACAAAATCACAATTTCAGCTTGAAGATTCACTAGAAAGTGTCGTCCACTTGGGTGTTTCCTCCTGTGTGACTTGCTGTCCCTAGTCCATTATTACAGGGGATCTCTCTTTTGCTCCTCAATAAGACGCCAGTATAAACTAGAGACCCTGATTACAACGATGTGTCACTTGCTGAGCTCCCTGCTGTAGTTTTGATAATATTAATGTTTCATCTGCAAGTCCTTTTAATGATGAGCACCCCTCTCCCACTATTAATTGACAGCTGCCATCTATACTGTGCATAGGCTAAAAGCAGCCAGCAGGAGCCCCTGAATATTGAGGACCAGTGACGAAACTTGAAGCTCATGGGCCTTGATGCAAAAACTCCAACGGGGCCCCAATTATTGCAAATCTTTAATAGCAATAATCTTTTTCTATAGGCCAAAGGAATTTTGGGGCCCCCCTAGGCTCCGGGGCCCGGGTGCAATTGCAAATCCTGTGCACCTATTGTAGTTACACCTCTGTTGAGGACTACAGAATAGGAACTTATCAGGCTCCGTTCACATGGCTGGATTTTTGTTCCAAGTGCAGGCTATGAAAAAAAAACTGACTGCACTCTGACCAAATGGTATTCAATATGTCTGACCAAGCACCCATGCTTTTCACCATAGACCAATTGTTCACTTAGGCTGTGGTCACAGTTGCCTTGCGTTTTTTTTAATGATTTTACAAAACTCATGCGTTTTTTCATGTCAGCATGAGTTTTGTAAGGTGTGTGATGGCTCCCTGCGTTTTTGGCTGCGTTTTTGAATCTGCACCTAAAAATAGTGCTTGTAGTATTTTTTTGAGCGTTTTGAAAAACGCATGCGTTTTTGTAGAAAACGCATGCGTTTTTATAACATGGGTTCCTATGGGAAACGCATGCAAAAACGCATGTACAATTAGTACCTTTTAGTGCCATTCAAAAACGCATGCGTTTCCCATAGGAGCCCATGTTAAAAAAAACGCATGCGTTTCCGGAAACGCATGCGTTTTTTTAACATGGTCTCCAATGGGAAACGCATGCGTTTTTGAATGGCACTAATTGTACATGCGTTTTTGCATGCGTTTCCCATAAGGCCCCATATTAAAAAACGCATGCGTTTTTGGAAAAGCACCAAAAACGCATGGGACTGTCACACATGCTTTTTGGCTATTAGGGCATGCGTTTTTTAACATGGGGGCCTATGGGTGCGTTTTTTACATGCGTTTTTGAAAACGCAGGTCTCCAAAAACGCATGTGAAAAATGGTACTGTGACCCCAGCCTTAAAGTGTAAATGTCATTTCATTAAACAAAAAACAACAACAATACTGCACTGGTTGTTAATGATGGGTCACATTGCAGTTAAGATAATACTTTTTTTGTGCCACATGACTTATTTTCTCTAATTTTTCTATGCTCTTTTAAAAACTCATTATTATGGCTGGGTGGGCATGGCCAGCAACTGATAGGGAGCTGTGCAATGTGATAGCAGAGGAGGGCCTAACAGAGATCGTGACTGAGCTGTGTGGAGCTAGATGACATATCTTTCCTTGGCACAAGCCACAAGCTTCTGAGGAGTTTGCAGTGATTCTGATATTCTGACATTGCTTAGCAACTGTGCTAATCTGATACAATGTTTCCTCAACAGCTGCAGTCAGTGTAGGTCACACCCCCTTTTCCTTATATGGTTACATGCCTGTATTCAGTGTAAAGATGGATCTGACTGATAATGAACATATGTCTGCTTCACACACAGTGTAGTGAGGACACCTTGTGGAAGGTTTATGAATAGTTTTAAACCAGAATTTTCTAATGAAGTATATTTGAAAGGTTATTAAAATCAGTTGCTTTATACTATTATTAAATCAAAATTTAAACGGTTTTAAAACATTGCATCATGCACAAGTCTGTACCGTATTTTGGTTGGGACTCACCTATTGAAGTCTATGGGTGCACAAAGAAAATCGTATCAGCCAAATATCACATTTTTATGGACACATTGCAGTTCTTATTATAGGAAACTATTTGGTTTTGTAAATTTTAATAGCTGATGATCTATTAAAATGGATTGGAAACGGATGACAATACAATATTTCTGGATAATTTTTTTATTCACTCGTGTGATCTTTGCCTCACAGATAATAAGTATAGTTGTGACACATAAGAACAGTGTTTTAGCGAAACTAAAACACTAAGCTCAGTAAAGGATACATTGCTGGAATCAGAGTCTCTAGTGCTTTTCGCAATGCTGTTCTCAACCTGATGATAATTTTGCTTTTACTGTCAGTTGTCTGTGATTGTTCCTCTGCTCCTGCTGTCCTGTCTGTCAAACTGCATATAGACCTAGGGCTGAAGTCCCACTTGCGAGAGACATGAGAGAGACTCGCATGAGTCTCGCATGACTCACCCGAGACAGCCACTCACTCTTTGAATGAGAGCATGTCTGCTGCTTGTATTTCTGCGCAGCTCCACGCTCCCGTCCAGAGAGGTAGGGGATAGGATGGGAGCGTGAAGCTGCATCAATACACAAGCTGATGCGCTCCTGTTCAGAGAGGGGGCGGCCGGACCAGGTGAGTCATGCAAGATGTACGGAAGATACTCACATGCACCTCGCATAAGTGTAACAGAGAGACAAGCTTTAACTTTAGGGAAGGCAATTGAACAATGGCTGAAAAAGTACATACAACCCCTGGCAAAAATTCTGGAATCACCTGGCTCGGAGGATGTCCATTCAGTTGTTCAGTGTTGTAGAAAAAAAAGCAGATCACAGACATGGCACAAAACTAAAGTCATTTCAAATGGAAACTCTCTGCCTTGCAGAAACACTAAAAGAAATCAGGATAAAAAATGTGGTAGTCAGTAAGGGTAATTTTTTTTCAGACCAAGCAGAGGGGAAAAATGATGAATCATGACAAGCAAACACACAAAACAACACTCCAATGCATCGCTAGTATTTTGTTGCACCACCTCTGGCTTTTATAACAGCTTGCAGTCTCTGAGGCATGGACTTAATGAGTGGCAAACAGTACTCATCATCAATCTGACTCCAACTTTCTCTGATTGCTGTTGCCAGATCAGCTTTGCAGGTTGGAGCCTTGTCATGGACCATTTTCTTCAACCTCCACCAAAGATTTTCAATTGGCTTGAGATCTGGACTATTTGCAGGCCATGACATTGACCTTATGTGTCTTCCTTCAAGGAATGTTTTCACAGTTTTTGCTCTATGGCAGGGTACATTATTATCTTGATAAATGATTTCATCATCCCCAAACATCCTTTCAATTGATGGGATAAGAAAAGTGTCCAAAATATCAATGTAACCATGGGCATTTATTGAAGATGTAATGACAGCCATCTCCCCAGTGCCTTTACCTGACATGCAGCCCCATGTTATCAATGACTGTGGAAATTTGCATGTTCTCTTCAGGCAGTCATCTTTATAAATCTCATTGGAATGACACCAAACAAAAGTTTCAGCATCATCACCTTGCCCAATGCAGATTCGTGATTCATCACTGAATATGACTTTCATCCAGTCATCCACAGTCCACGATTGCTTTTCCTTAGCGCATTGTAACCTTGTTTTCTTCTGTTGAGGTGTTAATGATGACTTATGTTTAGCTTTTCTGTATGTAAATCTCTTTTCCTTTAGGCAGTTTCTTACAGTTTGGTCACAGACATTGACTCCAGTTTCCTCCCAATCGTTCCACATTTGTTTTGCTGTGCATTTCCTGTTTTGGAGACATATTGCTTTAAGTTTCCAGTCTTGATGCTTTGATGTCTTCCTTGGTCTACCAGTATGTTTCCCTACAACCAACATCTTTTGCAACATTGCGTGATGATTTACCCTCTTTTAAGAGTTTGATAATCCTCTCCTTTGATTCAATTGACATCTCTCGTGTTGGAGCCATGATTCATGTCAGTCCACTTGGTGCAACAGCTCTCCAAAGTGTGATCACTCCTTTTTAGACGCAGACTAATGAGCAGATCTTATTTGATGCAGGTGATAATTTTGGGAATGAAAATTTACAGGGTGATTCCATAATTTTTTCCTCAAAATTGAGTGATTCCATATTTTTTTCCCTCTGCTTGGTCTGAAAAAGTAACCATTTCTGACTACCACTTTTTTATCTTGATTTCTTTTAGTATTTCTTCAAGGCAGAGAGTCGCCATTTGAAATGACTTTAGTTTTGTGCCATGTCTGTGATCTGCTTTTTTTCTACAACATTAAACAACTCAATGAACATCCTCCGAGCCTGGTGATTCCATCATTTTTGCCAAGGGTGGTACTTTTAATTGAAGCAAAGGGAAGTTCCAGTGCCTAAAGTGCTGGCATAATCCTGATTAAATGGAATTACTTAATAAAAAAAAGCATATGGCAAATTGCAGAACATAATGGGCAGTTCCTGTAGATATTATACAAAAAGTAGTTTTATCTTTTTGTGGGTTAGAGGAAGGCGGCAGGACCGTGATTTTCTACAGTCTCTGTGTGAAATGTTAGACACGCTTTTAAGAAGTGGTCAAGTATTGAAAAAACACGACTGCTTTTTTTTTCCAAATAAAGTATCACAGCGGTCGACACGTTTTGTGGAAATTCATCTAGCCCTCATTCACTTTAATGAAGCTGAGCTGCAATATCAGACACAACCTGTAAAGTGGGGAGGCGCTGTTTTGGAAGAAAGCAGCAGTGCTTTTGTAATTCTGCACAAACCCTTGGAGCATTTCTCCAGTGACAGAAAAGTGTAACAATAATCTATTCCAGCTGTAACCACAATTATTAAAGCAAACAATGTGGTAAATGTGGTTACATAAATATTCAACAGCCTCTTAGTTGCAGTGAATGACGGCTCCTCACCTGTTGTGTTTGCCAACATGTTATATTAGGTAATAGGCAAGTGACAATCTGGGAGAGAGAAGTAGTGCGGATAATGAAAATCACTCGTAAAGGAGCAAAGTAAGGTCATATGAAGCCAAGAAAAACTTTTTAATTAGCCATGTAAGAAATATGGAAGCGCTAGTGTGACGCTAGTCACTAATGTGGTGCTAGTGCTAACACAGAGGCAGGGCAGTCAAGTGTTCTGGGGTCAGGTACCAGGATAGCACGTCACTGATTAAGGGGATAGATGGAGGCATAGTCAGATAACGGTCCGGATTCACAATACCTGGAGAGTAGCAGATCAGATCAAAAGGACTAGGCAAAAGATAAGTCAGATGACGGTCAAAGGTCTGACAGCCTGATCAGAGCACCAAGTACAGACACATGATTACAAGCACCACAAACTGGATGCTAAGACTGGCAGTGTTCTGGAATAAACTGCTCAGTTTAGTAGCTGAGCAATGACAGGGAAAAGGGAACACCTACAGAAATCCAGCACCTCCCAGTACAGGAGTGGATGACTGAGTTGTCACTCAAAATACCGACAGCTTAGCACGCCCAAGCTTCAGGTTGGATGACTAAGCTGTCACTTACCCAACTGGCAGCTCAACACACCCTGATCACAGAGCAAATGTGGCACCCTGCCGTACAGGTAGCTACAGGAACACCTAGTGCATGGAGGGATTTCCACATCAGGTGCCCAAACACACACAACACCTTCCACCCCAGGCATGTAGGGGGAGCTCCACTTGCTGCCTGAGGCAAGATCCCCTTTAAATACAGGTGCTGGGGGCAGAGTTAGTTAGTCCATGCAGTACGGAGCAGTACTGTGAAGACAACCTGGTAGCAGAGCCACGCTAGGCCCGAACCAGAGGACAGCCTAGCTAGAGTAAGGAACCCCAGAGTGAGGGTCGGAGGCAAGGCAAGAGACAGAGTGGGGGCAGAGGAACCATACCGGGTCACCCCAGGAAGCAACCCGGACACCGGAGTCCGAGTCTGCTAAGGAGCACTTAGCCCAGCAGAAAACACCGGTTCACCGAGGAGACCCCAGTCTCCCGGACATCTGTATCAGCAACCAACACAAAAGCCAGGAACCGCAAGGGAGAGAGAAAGCCAGCGGCAGTCCACAGAAGGTTCTTACTAACCACCATATGGGTGAGAGACACAGAGGAAAGCTGGCCAGGTTTTAACAGGTCAGGGCTTCAACACAAGGAAGACACGAACAAGGAGGCCTTCCAAATCACTCGCTGTGGAAATCTTGAAGTGCTTCCCGATCACCTGAGGTACCTGACAGTGTCGGTTTACAATCAAGTAAAGGACATAAAACTACTACCCAATGTGTGTGCAGTTCTTACAGCCCTGAACCTGTCCAACCCAGAGACTGTAGAGAGTTCACCTGCGAACACCTCCCAATGCCAAACCCTATTCCACATAAACGCCCTGGGGGCTCGCTCACCTATGGGAAACACCATCAGGGTGCCATCCACATCCCGAGGTCTGCAGCAGCACTTGCCATCACCGACATCCAGCGTCATGTGCTAGTGGCATCACAAACTCTTTAGCACAATATCCTTTTTTTTTACAACCCGTTTTTAAACGACCACCAGGGCCACGGACCTGGGTATCGACCACCCGTGACAATCCCCCGTAATCAACGCCTGGGATCCAAGTTCCCACTGCCATGGGGTGGGTCACAAAGGAATTGTGACATTTAGGACCCATACACAGCTTTACTGTCATGCCTCGACTACAGGTCGTGATCCAGGGACTCCTAATTTTGTGGTTGATTTCTAGTGGATCAAAGTAAAAGGACTAGGCTAAAACAAATTTGGATGATGGTCAGAGGTCTGGCAACAGTGATCAGTACACCAAGCAAAGATATAGGACTACAGATACCACAGAACTGAATGCTACAACTGGCAGTGTTTTTTGATAAACTGTTAAGTAGCTGGGCAATCACAGAGAAATGGAACACTTAAAAAAACAGCACCTTCCAGTATACGATTGGATGTTTGAGATGTCAATCAAGACACAGACAGCTGAGACCCCCCCAGCCCCAGGTTAGATGACTGAGCTGCCACACACACAACTAACAGATCAGCACACACTGATCACAGAGCAGAGGAATTATGACACTTAGGACCCCTACACAGTTTTACTGTCTTGCCTCGACTCCAGGTTTCAATCCAATGACCCCTAGTTGTGTGGTCGGTTTTTAGCAGATAAGAGCAAAAGGACTAGACAAAAGGAAGGTCGGATGATGGTCAGAGGTCTGGAAACAATGATCACAACACCAAGCACAGATGCAGGACTGCAGGTGCCACATAACTGAATGCTAAGACTTGCAGTGTTCTGGAATAAACTGCTCAGTTTAGTATCTGAGCAATCACAGGGAAAAGAAACACCTATAGAAATCCGGCATCTCCAAGTCCAGGATTGGACAACTGGGCTGTCACTCAAAACACCAACAGCTCAGCACGCCCCAGCTTCAAGTTGGATGACTGAGCTGTCACTCACTCAACTGACAGCTCCACACACCCTGATCACAGAGCAAAGGAATCATGACAGATAGGACCCATACACAGTTTTATGTCATACCTCGACTCCAGGTCTCAAATCAGTGACTCCTACTTGTGTGGTTGCTTTTTAGTGGATCAAAGCAAAAGGACCAAGCAAAAGCAAGGTCAGATTATGGTCAGAAGTCTGGTAACAGTGATCAGGACACCAAGCACCGATATAGGACTACAGATACCACAGAACTGAATGCTACAACTGGCAATGTTCTGGGATAAACTGCCTGTTCTGTCTCTGTCCAGTTGCTAATAGTTCTTTTGTCTTTCCCTTTCTTTATTTTGATTTCCTTTTTATTTCTATACAGGTGTTTTCACTTCATTATTTTGTTGACCCTATCACATCTTGGGAGAGGCTATTTAAACTCACTATGCACATGCCTCATTGCTGGCTATATTTCTAAGTGGATGGATGTTTGGAATTCGAGCTCTTCAATTAAGGATTCTCGTGCCGAATTATCTTTATTATTTTTCCCTGCAGTTTATTTGCAAGTGTCCCTTCCCAGAATTTTTCCCTGAATGTTTAGGATTTGGGGTGTTTTCACGTATTCCATTAGTCTTTTGGGTTATATCTGTGTTCCTCCGCCTTCACCCGTATGACTGTGTGAACACGTTCTTAGCCCTGTGTCTCACCTTCTGCTGGTGTGCACATCTTTATATTTTTTGTTTATAGTTGAGGGAGCAGTTAGGGAGACTCGGGGTCAGCGGATATTGAGTGGGATGCTATTGCCTAATCTTGGGGTGCCAACCTCCGCGGTCAGGCACGGACAAATCAGTCTGAATAGGGGATTGTAGGTTTAATATCTTTCCTGATTTGTTCATCCCCTTGTGAGTGGCAGGGCTATCTACCATAAGGTGAACATCGCTGCGTTTTCAGCTGACATTAATCTAATGTGCTTGGCAAGAATAAAGCATGACTCCATCATTATGTTCTATTTCAGCGATGGAGTGGTTCTTTAAATCTAGGGCTACATTGGCACACAGCATTTTGTGTAGAAATTGCCCCAAGAATGAATCCTCACAAAACACAGCCTTGTGTGTGTAAATGCTGCTGCGCTAATTACTCTCCTCCTTGCACTTGCCCAGTGATCTCCAGTGATGTTCTCATTCCCAGGAAGCTGCTGTGATTGCTGCCTCTAGGACCCTGATCATGTGAACGAGTGACGTCACTCAGTCACATGGTGCAGTTCCAGGTCCTCTCGCAGGTCCTGCAGCCTCCGGGATGAGAACATCGCTGGAGATCACCATGGGATCACGGGGAGGTGAGTAATTAGAGCAGCAGAATACCGCAAAATAAATTGACATGCTCATTCTTTTTATGGATCCTGTCTTAAACCTGCAGTGTGTGAATGTAAAATTGTGAAATGCATTGAGCCAACGTCACTGCATTTCACTTCATTTTCACTGCAATAGCACATCCGCCGAAAACCCTACACTAATGGTGCAATAATGCACTGTGTGAATGTATCCAAAGTATCCTGCCCCTTGTCTTATACTCACCCTCCGGCACCTTCTTCTGTTTTCAGTTTCGCTCATGTCGTTCTTTGGCATCTTGTGATTTGCTGAATCACATCAGGGTTTAATGGAGCATGCCGGAGGTTTGACACGAAACGCGTCGGGAGGAAGGACGTGGTGGCATATATAAAACGAACAACTGTTGAGTCGGCAACCCATTGGTCGAAAAAGTCATAGGACCATATGGAGTTGGGAAGACTCAAGTGGTAATGACAAGAGACAACCCGGTGAGACCTTTCTAATTTGGGAAGTGTGGGTTTACTGTGCTCTCGTTACATATATCTCTTTCACCTAAGGACCACAAGAGATAGTGGGACCTTGATCTAGGTAGTGAGAGATATAGGGGTACACCTCTGGTACTGTTAAATAAAAGGTGCGAGGTTGGTAACTCTATACACTATGACCCTGTGACTATACAGGGATAGTTTTATATCACTGATACTGGTGACAGTCACAGTGCTATCTTGCACTATTTGTAGTTTTTATATTTTTATTGACTCTATAGTCATTTTTATGAGATGACAAATAAAGGTTAAGTTTTAACCCCTTCAACCTTTCACCCTTTAATTTCATTATATTATTGGGCAACTGCTTCACTTTATTGGTGTAGTAAGCCCTATACCCTGCTATCATTACTTTAGCATGCCGGAGGTCAGAACTCAATGTAAGTCTATAGGACCCTCATTCTGGCCATATTCTGGCTCTCATAGACTTGCATTGAGCGCTTGTGGTGTCACTTCTGCGTTCTGGCCAGTCAGGAGTTACAGTCATAAGTTGGAGCCACGGAACTGGAGCAATGCCAAAATAGGATAAAGAAACTAGAAGGTAAGTATATGATCTGTAGCAGGGGACTTATGTTTAAAGCATCACTTCATTGGTGAAAAAAAACATAAAACACCGGGGTGTTCTCAGTATTGTTTCTTTAAATCAAGCAAAAATACAACAGTTTGTAACATATCTTATCAGAGAAATATGCTTATCCACTTTTTCTTCCATTGAAACCTAAACTCATCGTTTCCTTAAAAAATATTGTAAAGTCTAAGGTACGACACAAGACTGGCTGCTGACTCTCTGAGGTATCAGGGTTACAACAGCGCGCAAAGATGCCCAGCATGTGTAGTGCCCTGTGTCTTGGCCACCACAGTGGTACTGCACCTACTCCTCAGGTGTGGTGCCATTGCTCTCAGGTAAGACAGGGACATGAAACTGACACACACCACCTTATACCCAACACAATTCCCAACTCCAGGCCAGGAGATGATGGGTGGAAGAAACTCACCTAGAGCAGACTCCATCTGCTGGCTGGAGGAAGGAGTAGGCAGAGGGGGTGGGAACACAGTTAGTTGGAGTTAGAGTGAGGAGAAAACAGCAGCAAGATGGAGTTCTAGGTGACGCTGAAGCTGGGGCAGAGTGGGACCAGTGGGTAGGTCACCACAGAACCCAGGTCCAGAGAGAACCCCAAATCTACAGCCAACTTCCAGGTCATGGTAGAGGAACAAGCTGCATGAGGGGACCGGCCCCCATCTGGTGTGAAAACTGTTCATTCAAACCAGGAAAACGGAGGCTACTGGACTGCAAGTGCAGTGGCCAACCACGTGTATACTCCCAGGCACAGTGACTACAGAGGGTCTAGAGGACATGTTAGCCGTCACTCAGTAGGGCCTGCAGTCGCCTGCCTAGAGACTAGTAACATGAAGGCGCAGGGGAAGGAAGGAAAGAAGATCAGAGCAGAGAGAAAAGAGCAGCAGAGAAAGGCTTATGAAAGGTGTCTCAGTGGAGTCTTCCTGGACCATCTGAGGGCTGGCCAAGCTGCACACTGGAAGAGTACAATACCCTGGCTGGGTTTGCACTACACCAAGAACTGCAAGTAAAGGAACTAGTAAGAACTGCATCCCTTGTGTTTGCCCACTTCTTCTGCTCCTCCCTGCACCAACTACAACCACCATCATCCACACAAACATTTATACAAAACCCTGGGGACCTGCTCTGTCCGTGGGGAGTGTTACACCTAGCTGCAACAACACCTATTCCTGGGGGTCACTACAAGCAGCACTGGTCATTCTGACCAGAATCCATGGATGGCGTCACAATCAACTTATTAAACCCCTTTACATGCTCGGTCAGGACCACAACCACTGGGACTGCCACCGTGATATCCCCCTGACTGAGCCCGGATGGTCGGGTACACCAGGTCCTTACGACCATTGCACATGCAGCGCAATGAAAGGGAAAAACAAGGAAAAGGTAAAAGGGGAGAAAGAGAAGGTATTAAGCCCTTTAGAGAAGGTATTGAGCCCTTTAGAGAAGCTATTGAACCTTTAAAAAGGTATTGAACCTTTTAGAAAAGGTGTTGAATACCTTTAGAGAAGGTATTGAACCCTTATAGAAAGAAGTGAACTTTTAGAGAAATTATTGAAACTTTAGAGAAGGTATTGAACTCTTCGAGATTGTATTGAACCCTTTAGAGAAGGTTCTGAACCCTCGGAGATTATATTGACCCCTGTAGAGAAGATATTGAAACTTTACGGAAGGTATTGAACCTATAGAGAAGGTATTGAACCCTCTTTGAGAAGGTTTTGAGCCCTTTAGAGAAGGTATTGAGCCCTTTAGAGAAGGTATTGAGCCCTTTAGAGAAGGTATTGAACCCTTTAGAGAAGGTATTGAACCCTTTAGAGAAGGTATTGAGCCCTTTAGAGAAGGTATTGAGCCATTTAGAGAAGGTATTGAACCCTTTAGAGAAGGTATTGAACCCTTTAGAGAAGGTATTGAACCCTTTAGAGAAGGTATTGAACCCTTTAGAGAAGGTTTTGAGCCCTGTAGAGAAGGTATTGAACCCTTAAAGACTGTATTGAACCTGTAAAGAAGGTATTGAACCCTTAGAGAAGGTATTGAACCCTTAGAGAAGGTATTGAGCCTTTTAACCCCTTCACCACCCAGGAATTTTTCATTTTTGTTTTTTTTTCTCCCCTGCTTCCAAGAGCCACAACTTTTTTATTTTTCTGTCAATATAGACATATGACGGCTTGTTTTTTGTGGGACGAGTTGTACTTTCAGATGCAATCATTTATTTTACCATATAGTGTACAGGAAAATGGGAAAAAAATTCCAAGTGCGGTGAAATTGCAAAAAAAGTGAAAATACATGTTTGTTTTTTGGGTTTTTTATTCGCCATGATCACTATATGGTAAAACTGACGTGACGGTGTGATGCCTCAGGTCTACGAGTTTGTAGATACTGAACATGATACTTTTACTGGTATCTAAGTGGTGAAAAAAAATTCAGAAGTTTGAAAAAAAAAAAAGAACCACACTTTTTGCGCCATGTTCTACGACCCGTAGCGTCCTCATTTTTCGGGATCTGGGGCTGTGTGATGGCTTATTTTTTGTGTCTTGAGCTGTCGTTTGTAATGAAACCAATTGTGGGTGGATACGCTATTTTAATCACCCGTTATTGCATTTCATAGCAATGTTGCGGCGACCAAAAAAAAACGTACTGCAGTGGCTGATCGCTTGTGACAGGTCCCAATGAGCTGCAGCACATCAGGACCTGTCACAATTGCATACTGTGAGTGGTTGGCAGCGCTTGCCAACCACTCACAGGAAGTGATCTGTGACAACGTCCGGGGTCAAGCTAGGACCCCAGGCTGTTACTTGAGCACCGGAGATCCTGCGATCTTATTGCAGGATCTCTGATGCAGGCGGGGAACAGCACATTCCCCGCCGTGGCCATTTTGGATCCCGCTGTCAGTGATTGGCAACGGGTTCCAAGGTGTTAACTGCATCGATCGGATCCCGGATCTGATTAGTGCAGGAAGCCTGACATCTTAGCTGATGAGATCAGCTGAGATGTCGGGTGTTTGATGTAAGCACCGCGTCGGAGCTCACATCAAACACAGGGATCAGACCCATGACGTCCTCCTATATCATGGGTCGGAAAGGGGTTAAAGAAGGTATTGAACCCTTGGAGAAGGTATTGAACCCTTTAGAGGAGGTAATGAGCTCATATAGAAGGTATTGAGCCCTTTAGAAAAGGTATTGAACCCTTAGAGAAGGTATTGAGCCCTTTAGAGATGATATTGAGCCCTTAGAAAATGTAATGACCCCTTTAAAGAAGGTATGAAACCCTTTATAGAAGGTATTGAGCCCTTTAGAGAAGGTACCAAACACTTACAGACGCTATTGAGTCCTTTAGAGAAAGTATTGAACTCTTAGAGAAGGTATTGAACCATTTAGAGAAGGTCTTGAAACGTTAGAGAATGTATTGAACCCTTTAGAGAAGGTATTGATCCTTTTAAAGAAGGTATTGAACACAAAAGAGAAGGTATTGAGCCTTTTAGAGAAGGTATTGAGCCTTTTAAAGAAGGTATTTAACACAAAAGAGAAGGTATTGAGCCCTTTAGAGAAGGTATTTAACCCATAGAGAAGGTATTTAGCCCTTTAGAGAAGGTATTGAGCCCCTAAGAAAAGATAATGAGCCCTTTAGAGAAGGTATGGAACCCATTAGAGAAGGTATTGAGCCTTTTAGAGAAGGTATTTAACCCATAGAGAAGGTATTGAGCCTTTTAGAGAAGGTATTTAACCCATAGAGAAGGTATTGAGCCTTTTAAAAAGGGTATTGAACCCAAAAGAGAAGGTATTGAGCCCTTTAGAGAAGGTATTTAACCCATAGAGAAGGTATTTAGTCCTTTAGAGAAGGTATTGAGCCCTTAGAGAAGGAACTGAACCCTTACAGAAGCTATTGAGCCCTTTAGAAAAGGTATTGAACCCTTAGAGAAGATATTGAACCTTCAGAGACTGTATTGAGCCCTTTAGAAAAGGTATTGAACCCTTTAGAGAAGGTATTGAACCCTTTAGAGAAACCATTGAGCCCTTTAGAGAAGGTGTTGAAACTTTAGAGAAGGTATTGAACCTTTAGAGAAGGTATTGAACCCTTAAGAGATGGTATTAAGCCCTTTAGAGAGGGTATTGAACCTGTTAGAAAAGGTACTGAACCCTTTAGAGGAGGTGTTTAACCCATAGAGAATGTATTTAGTCCTTTAGAGAAAGTATTGAAGCCTTTAGAGAAGGTATTGAACCCTTTAGAGAAGGTATTGAGCCCTTTAGCGAAGGTATTGAACCCTTTAGAGAAGGAATTGATCCCTTTAGAGACGGTATTGAGCTCTTTAAAGAAGGTATTGAGCCCTTTAGAGAAGTTATTGAAACCTTTAGAGAAGGTATTGAACCCTTTAGAGAAGGTATTGAGCTCTTTAGAAAAGGTATTGAGCCCTTTAGAGAAGGCATTGAACCCATAAAAAGGTGTTGAACCCTTTAGAGAAGGTGTTAAACCGTTTAGAGAAGGTATTGAACCCTTTAGAGAAGGAATTGAACCCATAAGGAAGGTATTGAACCCTTTAGAGAAGGAATTGAGCCCTTTAGAGAGGGTATTCAACCCATAAGGAAGGTATTGAACCCTTTAAAGAAGGTATTGAGCACTTTAGAGAAGGTATTGAACCCATAAAGAAGGTATTGAGCCCTTTAGAGAAGGTATTGAACCTTTAGAGAAGGTATTGAACCCTTTAGAGAAGGTATTGAGCCCTTTAGAGAAGGTATTGAGCCCTTTAGAGAAGTTATTGAGCCCTTTAGAGAAGGTATTGAACCCTTTAGAGAAGGTATTGAGCCCTTTAGAGAAGGTATTGAACCCATAAAGAAGGTATTGAACCCTTTAGAGAAGGTATTGAGCCCTTTAGAGAAGGTATTGAACCCTTTAGAGAAGGTATTGAACCCTTTAGAGAAGGTATTGAGCCCTTTAGAGAAGGTATTGAACCCTTTAGAGAAGGTATTGAACCCTTTAGAGAAGGTATTGAACCCTTTAGAGAAGGAATTGAACCCTTTAGAGAAGGTTTTGAACCCATAAAGAAGGTATTGAGCCCTTTAGAGGAGGTATTGAACCCTTTAGAGAAGGTATTGAGCCCTTTAGAGAAGGTATTGAGCCCTTTAGAGAAGTTATTGAACCCTTTAGAGAAGGTATTGAACCCTTTAGAGAAGGTATTGAGCCCTTTAGAGAAGGTATTGAGCCCTTTAGAGAAGGTATTGAGCCCTTTAGAGAAGTTATTGAGCCCTTTAGAGAAGGTATTGAACCCTTTAGAGAAGGTATTGAGCCCTTTAGAGAAGGTATTGAACCCATAAAGAAGGTATTGAACCCTTTAGAGAAGGTATTGAGCCCTTTAGAGAAGGTATTGAGCCCTGTAGAGAAGGTATTGAACCCATAAAGAAGGTATTGAACCCTTTAGAGAAGGTATTGAACCTTTTTGAAGAAGGTGTGCCTAGCTACATTGCTGATATAATGAATATCAGATAATAGTGTTTTTTGAAAGGGCAATGATAATTTGATAATAATAACCATATGTTACTCTCCGGCAGTGGATATAATGCTGTACTCTCAGTTTCTGACTGTATTCCTCTAATTTGCTCCTTACCCATACAATTGCTTTGTTATTAGCTTCACACTTTAGCGAAAGATTTCACAGCTCCTCCATTCATGACTCTGTGTCCTCTACTCACCTCTCTATAAGGTTGCATGCTTTCTAATAGCATTGTTCTACACATTAGGAAAGTGTTCTCCAGCTGTTGAAAGTTTACAACTTCCAAGATGTACCGACAGCCTGAGGCCACAGGTTATACAGACCACCCTTCACAGCAACCGTGCTGTCCGCACCCTTCACAGCAACCGTGCTGTCCGCACCCTTCACAGCAACCGTGCTGTCCGCACCCTTCACAGCAACCATGCTGTCCTCTGATAGAAAGTTCCAAATAGTAACACATGCACAAGGCAAATAAATCCTCATATTGACTATGCCCAAGACACGTGCAATGTGGATATGGCAGTGGATGCAAATGCTCCTATATATGCTGTTTTTGTCAACACTTAAAGGGGTTGTGCCACGAACAATTATACATTTTAATTAATGGATCTTAGAATAAAAATAAGTTCCACAATTAGATGTGTTAAAATAAAATGTTCCTGTTCCGAGATATTCTTATAAATGTGCCCCTGTGTAATGTATGTGTCCAACCATACAGCAAAAGGTGGGATATACCACAGCTCCTGGGCAGGGGAGGAAGTAAGAGAATATACAGACATTACAGCTGGGGATCACAGAATATAAGAGTATACAGACATTACAGCTGGGGATCACAGAATATAAGAGTATATAGGCATTACAGCTGGGGATCACATAATATAAGAGTATATAGGCATTACAGCCAGGGATCACAGAATATAAGAGTATACAGACATTACAGCCAGGGATCACAGAATATAAGAGTATACAGACATTACAGCCAGGGATCACAGAATATAAGAGTATACAGACATTACAGCCAGGGATCACAGAATATAAGAGTATACAGACATTACAGCTGGGGACCACAGAATGTAAGCATATGGAGACATTACAGCCAGGGATCACAGAATATAAGAGTATACAGACATTACAGCCAGTGATCACAGAATATAAGAGTATACAGACACTACTGCCCAGGATCACAGAATATAAGAGTATACAGACATTACAGCCGGGATCACAGAATATAAGAATATACAGACATTACAGCTAGGGATCACAGAATATAAGAGTATACAGACATTACAGCCAGTGATCACAGAATATAAGAGTGTACAGACATTACAGCCAGTGATCACAGAATATAAGAGTATACAGACATTACAGCCGGGGATCACAGAATATAAGTGTATACAGACATTACAGCCAGGGATCACAGAATATAAGAGTATACAGACATTACAGCCAGGGATCACAGAATATAAGAGTATACAGACATTACAGCCGGGGATCATAGAATATAAGAGTATACAGACATTACAGCTGGGGATCACAGAATATAAGAGTATACAGACATTACAGCCAGGATCACAGAATATAAGAGTATACAGACATTACAGCCAAGGATTACAGAATATAAGAGTATACAGACATTACAGCCGGGATCACAGAATATAAGAGTATACAGACATTACAGCCAGGGATCACAGAATATAAGAGTATACAGACATTACAGCCAAGGATTACAGAATATAAGTGTATACAGACATTACAGCCGGGGATCAAAGAATATAAGAGTATACAGACATTACAGCCAGGAATCACAGAATATAAGACTCTACAGACATTACAGCATGGGATCACAGAATATAAGAGTATACAGACATTACAGCCAGGGATCACAGAATACAAAAGTATACAGACATTACAGCCGGGGATAACAGAATATAAGAATATACAGACATTACAGCCGGGGATGACAGAATATAAGAATATACAGACATTACAGCCGGAGATCACAGAATATAACAGTATACAGACAATACAGCCGGGATGACAGAATATGAGTATACAGACATTACAGCCGGGGATCACAGAATATCAGAGTATACAGACATTACAGCCGGGGATCACAGAATATAAGAATATACAGACATTACAGCCAGGGATCACAGAATATAAGAATATACAGACATTACAGCCGGGGATGACAGAATATAAGAGTATACAGACATTACAGCCGGGGATCACAGAATATAAGAGTATACAGACATTACAGCCAGTGATCACAGAATATAAGAGTATACAGACATTACAGCCGGGGATTACAGAATATAAGAGTATACAGACATTACAGCCAGGGATCACAGAATATAAAAGAATAAAGACATTAAAGGCGGGAATCACAGAATATAAGAGTATACAGGCATTACAGCCAGTGATCACAGAATATAAGAGTATACAGACATTACAGCCCGGATCACAGAATATAAGAGTATACAGACATTACAGCCAGGGATCACAGAATATAAGAGTATACAGACATTACAGCCGGGAATCACAGAATATAAGAGTATACAGACATTACAGCCAGGATCACAGAATATTATGAGTATACAGACACTACACCCAGAAATCACAGAATATAAGAGTATACAGACATTACAACACGGGCTCACAGAATATAAGAGTATACAGACATTACAGCTGGGGATCACAGAATATTTCTGTATACAGACATTACAGCCAGGGATCACAGAATACAAGAATATACAGACATTACAGCTGGGGATCACAGAATATAAGAGTATACAGACATTACAGCCGGGGATCACATAATTTAAGAATATACAGACATTACAACCTGGGATCACAGAAAATCCTTGTTATCCTCGGCTGTAATGTCTCTATAGTTTTATATTCTGCGATCTCTGGCTTTAATATCTGTATACTCTTATGTAATGAGTAGACAGGAAGCGGCACTCACTCAGACTCGTTACCAGGACCCGTGGAAGTGCTATTAAGCGCGAAACAGTCACCGTTGTCCTGTCACCCGCCCTCTCTGCACTGTAGCCCCATGGAATTACAATAAAGAGCCTAAACCGAGAAGATGTCCGAGAGAGTGCCGCTTCCGGCCTACTCATTACATTCGTATGGACTGTCAATTTCTAGCAGAGCACCACAAGATAACAACGCCACCTTTGTGAAGTACCGACAAAAATTGCTACGGGGCAGTGCCCGGCTCTACCCCGTTCTGTATACTCTTATATTCTGTGATCCCCGGCTGTAATGTCTGTATACTCTTACATTCTGTGATCCCCGGCTGTAATGTCTGTATACTCTTATATTCTGTGATCCCAGGCTATAATGTCCGTGTAGTTTTATATTCTGTGATCCCTGGCTGAAATGTCTGTATACTTTTAAATTCTGTGATCCCCAGCTGTAATGTCTGTATACTTTTATATTCTGTGATCCCCGGCTGTAATGACTGTATATTCATAGATTTTGTGATTCTGGACTGTAATGTCCGTATACTCTTATATTCTGTAATCCCCGGCTATAATGTTCCTGTAGTTTTATATTCTGTGATCCCTGGCTGAAATGTCTGTATACTTTTAAATTCTGTGATCCCCAGCTGTAATGTCTGTATACTTTTATATTCTGTGATCCCCGGCTGTAGTGTCTGTATACTCTTATATTCTGTGATCCCTGGCTGTAATGTCTGTATACTCTTAAATTTTGTGATACCCAGCTGTAATGTCTGTATATTCTTATATTCTGTGATCCCTGGCTGTAATGTCTGTATACTCTTACATTCTGTGATCCACGGCTGTAATATCTGCATACTCTCTTACTTCCTTCCCTGTCCAGGAGCTGTGGTGTATCGGACACATATATTACACAAAGGCACACTTGGTGGTTTTGTGTTTCTTTTTTATCAAAAACTACTAACAACTAGTAATGAACAAGTGGTAAAATATTCTGCTTCGGATATAAAGTGATGAGCGAGTAGTAAGATATTCGGATTCAGATATATAGTGATGGCGAGTAGTAAGATATTCAGGTTCTGATATATAGTGATGAGCGAGTAGTAAGATATTCAGGTTTGGATATATAGTGATGAGCAAGTAGTAAGATATTCAGGTTCAGATATATAGTGAATGAGCGAGTAGTAAGATATTCAGGTTCGGATATATATGTGATGAGCGAGTAGTAAGATATTCAGGTTCGGATATATAGTGATGAGCGAGTAGTAAGATATTCGGATTCAGATATATAGTGATGAGTGAGTAGTAAGATATTCAGGTTCGATATATAGTGATGAGTGAGTAGTAAGATATTCAGGTTCGGATATATAGTGATAAGTGAGTAGTAAGATATTCAGGTTCGGATATATAGTGATGAGCGAGTAGTAAGATATTCGGATTCAGATATATAGTGATGAGTGAGTAGTAAGATATTCAGGTTCGGATATATAGTGATGAGCGAGTAGTAAGATATTCGGATTCAGTATATATAGTGATGAGCGGTAGTAAGATATTCAGTGTCGGATATATAGTGATGGGCGAGTAGTAAGATATTCAGGTTTGGATATATAGTGATGAGTGAGTAGTAAGATATTCAGGTTCGGATATATAGTGATAAGTGAGTAGTAAGATATTCAGGTTCGGATATATAGTGATGAGCGAGTAGTAAGATATTCAGGTTCAGATATATAGTGATGAGCGAGTAGTAAGATATTCAGGTTCGGATATATAGTGATAAGTGAGTAGTAAGATATTCAGGTTCAGATATATAGTGATGAGCGAGTAGTAAGATATTCGGTTCGGATATATAGTGATGGGCGAGTAGTAAGATATTCAGGTTCGGATATATAGTGATGAGCGAGTAGTAAGATATTCGGGTTCGGATATATAGTGATGAGTGAGTAGTAAGATATTTGGTTTGGATATATAGTGATGAGTGAGTAGTAAGATATTCAGGTTCGGATATATAGTGATGAGCGAGTAGTAAGATATTCAGGTTCGGATATATAGTGATGAGCGAGTAGTAAGATATTCAGGTTCGGATATATAGTGATGAGCGAGTAGTAAGATATTCAGGTTCGGATATATAGTGATGAGCGAGTAGTAAGATATTCAGGTTCAGATATATTGCAATGAGTGAGTAGTAAGATCCTCGGTTCGGATATATAGTGATGAGTGAGTAGTAAGATACTCAGGTTCGGATATATAGGATGAGCGAGTAGATATCGTTCGAAATGATAGGTTAGTAGATATAGTATGGAATAATGAGAGCGAGTAGTAAGATATTCAGGTTCGGATATATAGTGATGAGCGAGTATAAGATATTCAGGTTCGGATATATAGTGATGAGGAGTAGTAAGATATTCAGGTTCGATATATAGTGATGAGTGAGTAGTAAGATATTCAGGTTCGATATATAGTGATGAGCGAGTAGTAAGATATTCAGGTTCGGATATATAGTGATGAGCGAGTAGTAAGATATTCAGGTTCGGATATATAGGGATGAGCGAGTAGTAAGATATTCAGGTTCGGATATATAGTGATGAGCGATAGTAATATCAGTCGATATATATTAGGGATCAGATAAATTAGTTGAATATAGGATACGATAGTAAGATATTCAGTTCGGATATATAGATGAGAGCGAGTAGTAAGATATTCAGGTTCGGATATATAGGGATGAGCGAGTAGTAAGATATTCAGGTTCGGATATATAGGATGAGCGAGTAGTAAGATATTCAGGTTCGGATATATAGGATGAGCGAGTAGTAAGATATTCAGGTTCGGATATATAGGATGACGAGTAGTAAGATATTCAGGTTCGAGATATATAGGATGAGCGAGTAGTAAGATATTCAGGTTCGGATATATAGGTGATGAGTCGAGTAAGTAAGATATTCAGGTTCGGATATATAGTGATGAGCGAAGTAGTAAGATATTCAGGTTCGATATATAGTATACAGTAGTAAGATATCAGGTTCGGATATAAGTATAGGTGTAAGATATTCAGGTTCGGATATATAGTGATGAGCGAGTAGTAAGATATTCAGGTTCGGATATATAGTGATGAGCGAGTAGTAAGATATTCAGGTTCGGATATATAGTGATGAGCGAGTAGTAAGATATTCAGGTTCGGATATATAGTGATGAGCGAGTAGTAAGATATTCAGGTTCGGATATATAGTGATGAGCGAGTAGTAAGATATTCAGGTTCGGATATATAGTGATGAGCGAGTAGTAAGATATTCAGGTTCGGATATATAGTGATGAGCGAGTAGTAAGATATCAGGTTCGGATATATAGTGATGAGCGAGTAGTAAGATATTCAGGTTCGGATATATAGTGATGAGCGAGTAGTAAGATATTCAGGTTCGGATATATAGTGATGAGCGAGTAGTAAGATATTCAGGTTCGGATATATAGTGATGAGCGAGTAGTAAATATTCAGGTTCGGATATATAGTGATGAGGAGTAGTAAGATATTCGGTTCGGATATATAGTGATGAGCGAGTAGTAAGATATTCGAGGTTCGGATATATAGTGATGAGCGAGTAGTAGATATTCAGGTTCGGATATATAGTGATGAGGAGTAGTAAGATATTCAGGTTCGGATATATAGTGATGAGCGAGTAGTAAGATATTCAGGTTCGGATATATAGTGATGAGCGAGTAGTAAGATATTCAGGTTCGGATATATAGTGATGAGCGAGTAGTAAGATATTCAGGTTCGGATATATAGTGATGAGCGAGTAGTAAGATATTCAGGTTCGGATATATAGTGATGAGCGAGTAGTAAGATATTCAGGTTCGGATATATAGTGATGAGCGAGTAGTAAAGATATTCAGGTTCGGATATATAGTGATGAGCGAGTAGTAAGATATTCAGGTTCGGATATATAGTGATGAGTGAGTAGTAAGATATTCAGGTTCGGATATATAGTGATGAGGAGTAGTAAGATATTCAGGTTCAGATATATAGTGATGAGGAGTAGTAAGATATTCAGGTTCGGATATATAGTGATGAGCGAGTAGTAAGATATTCAGGTTCGGATATATAGTGATGAGCGAGTAGTAAGATATTCAGGTTCGGATATATAGTGATAGTGAGTATAAGAATTCAGTTCGTATATGTGATGAGAGTAGTATTAAGTTCGGATATATACGATGATTGAAGATATTCGTTGATATATAGTGATGAGCGAGTAGTAAGATATTCAGTTCGGTTAGGTATCGAATGATATTAGTATCGCTATATATGATGAGCGAGTAGTAGTATTCAGTATCATATATATCGAGACGATATAAATATCAGGTCATATAGTGATGAGCAGAGTAGTAAGATATTCAGTGCTATACGTGATATATAAGATATTCATTGATATATGTCATGAAGTAGTAAGATATTCAGGTTCGGCATATATAGTGATGAGCAGAGTTAGATATAGGAATATGATATATGTATCGTCATATATAGTGATGACGAGAGTAAATATTTAGTTGTATATAGTATACATATAATATTGATCGTATATATAGTGATGAGCGAGTAGTAAGATATTCAGTTCGGATATATAGTGATGACGAAGTGATATTCAGTTGCTTATATGAGCAGTAGTAAGATATAGCTTCGATAACTATGTAAGTATATTAGGTTCATATATGTGATGACAGTAGTAGTATTCCGTATCGGAATATATATGTGACGAGTAGTAAGATATTAGTTCGATATAAGTGATGATATAGTAGATATCACGTATATATATAAGCCGTGAATATCAGTTCGATAATTACGTGATATCAGTCATATATATAGACTGATATGTAATATTCGTCTGCATTCATATATATAATGATGAACCTGAATATCGTAATATCAGCTCATACTATATATCAACTGAATATCTTATATCGTCATACGTATATATTCGGTCGAATAATAGTGTTGACGAGTAGTACAGTATTCATACGGATATATCCGATACCTGAATACTTATATTCAGCTATCATATATATACGATATGAATATTCATATCGACTCATATATATATCCGATACGTAGATATTCATTCGGTATATTCATATAGTATAGTCGATACTAATTATGTATACTACTCTCATCACATATATATCCGAGCCTGAAGTATCTTAAGATATCACAGTTTCGATACTGATATTAGTAGTATCATTGATATCATATATATCAAGTGTAATATATTACTAGTCGTCATGATATATATCCGAACCTGATAGTTTACTATTCGGCTCATCATATATATCCGAACCTGAATATCTATATCGCTATCACTATATATCGAACCTAGAATACTACTATTCGTCATCACTATATATCCGAACCTGAATATCTTACTATCGCTCATCATATATATCGAACTGAATATCTTACTATCATCTCATCACTATATATCCAACCGAATATCTTACTACTCACTCATCACTAATATCCGAACCTGAATACTTACTACTCGCTCATCACTATATATCAACCTGAATATCTTACTATTCGTCATCACTATATATCCGAACCTGAATATCTTACTACTCGCTCATCACTATATATCCGAACCTGAATATCTTACTACTCGCTCATCACTATATATCCGAACCTGAATATCTTACTACTCACTCATCACTATATATCCGAACCTGAATATCTTACTACTCGCTCATCACTATATATCCGAACCTGAATATCTTACTACTCGCTCATCACTATATATCCAACCTGAATATCTTACTACTTCGCTCATCACTATATATCCGAACCTGAATATCTTACTACTCACTCATCACTATATATCCAACCTGAATATCTTACTACTCGCTCATCACTATATATCCGAACCTGAATATCTTACTATTCGCTCATCACTATATATCCATACCTGAATATCTTACTACTCGCTCATCATATATATCCATACCTGAATATCTTACTACTCGCTCATCACTATATATCCGAACCTGAATATCTTACTACTCTCATCACTATATATCCGAACCTGAATATCTTACTACTCGCTCATCACTATATATCCGAACCTGAATATCTTACTATTCGCTCATCACTATATATCCGAACCTGAATATCTTACTACTCGCTCATCACTATATATCCGAACCTGAATATCTTACTACTCGCTCATCACTATATATCCGAAACCTGAATATCTTACTATTCGCTCATCACTATATATCCGAACTGAATATCTTACTACTCGCTCATCACTATATATCCGAACCTGAATATCTTACTACTCGCTCATCACTATATATCCGAACCTGAATATCTTACTACTCGCTCATCACTATATATCCGAACCTGAATATCTTACTACTCGCTCATCACTATATATCCGAACCTGAATATCTTATTACTCGCTCATCACTATATATTCGAACCTGAATATCTTACTACTCGCTCATCACTATATATCCGAACCTGAATATCTTACTACTCGCTCATCACTATATATCTGAACCTGAATATCTTACTACTCGCTCATCACTATATATCCGAACCTGAATATCTTACTCTCCGCTCATCACTATATATTCGAACCTGAATATCTTACTACTTGCTCATCACTATATATCCGAACCTGAATATCTTACTATTCGCTCATCACTATATATCCGAACCTGAATATCTTACTACTCGCTCATCACTATATATCCGAACCTGAATATCCTACTACTCGCTCATCACTATATATCCGAACCTGAATATCTTACTACTCGCTCATCACTATATATCCGAACCCGAATATCTTACTACTCGCTCATCATATATATCTGAACCTGAATATCTTACTACTCGCTCATCACTATATATCCGAACCCGAATATCTTACTACTCGCTCATCACTATATATCCGAACCTGAATATCTTACTACTCGCTCATCACTATATATCCGAACCTGAATATCTTATTACTCGCTCATCACTATATATCTTAACCTGAATATCTTACTATTCGCTCATCACTATATATCCGAACCTGAATATCTTACTACTCGCTCATCACTATATATCCGAACCTGAATATCTTACTACTCGCTCATCACTATATATCGAACCTGAATATCTTACTACTCGCTCATCACTATATATCCGAACCTGAATATCTTACTACTCGCTCATCACTATATATCCAAACCTGAATATCTTACTACTCGCTCATCACTATATATCTGGACCTGAATATCTTACTACTCACTCATCACTATATATCCGAACCGAATATCTTACTACTCGCTCATCACTATATATCCGAACCTGAATATCTTACTACTCGCTCATCACTATATATCCGAACCTGAATATCTTACTACTCGCTCATCACTATATATCTGAACCTGAATATCTTACTACTCGCTCATCACTATATATCTGAACCTGAATATCTTACTACTCACTCATCACTATATATCTGACCTGAATATCTTACTACTCGCTCATCACTATATATCTGAACCTGAATATCTTACTACTCGCTCATCACTATATATTCGAACCTGAATATCTTACTACTCGCTCATCACTATATATCGAACCTGAATATCTTACTACTCGCTCATCACTATATATTCGAACCTGAATATCTTACTACTTGCTCATCACTATATATCCGAACCTGAATATCTTACTACTCGCTCATCACTATATATCCGAACCTGAATATCTTACTACTCGCTCATCACTATATATCCGAACCTGAATATCTTACTACTCGCTCATCACTATATATCCGAACCTGAATATCTTACTACTCGCTCATCACTATATATCCGAACCGAATATCTTACTACTCGCTCATCAGTATATATCTGAACCTGAATATCTTACTACTCGCTCATCACTATATATCCGAACCCGAATATCTTACTACTCGCTCATCACTATATATCCGAACCTGAATATCTTACTACTCGCTCATCACTATATATCCGAACCTGAATATCTTATTACTCGCTCATCACTATATATCCGAACCTGAATATCTTACTATTCGCTCATCACTATATATCCGAACCTGAATATCTTACTACTCGCTCATCACTATATATCCGAACCTGAATATCTTACTACTCGCTCATCACTATATATCCGAACCTGAATATCTTACTACTCGCTCATCACTATATATCCGAACCTGAATATCTTACTACTCGCTCATCACTATATATCCAAACCTGAATATCTTACTACTCGCTCATCACTATATATCGGACCTGAATATCTTACTACTCACTCATCACTATATATCCGAACCGAATATCTTACTACTCGCTCATCACTATATATCTGAACCTGAATATCTTACTACTCACTCATCACTATATATCCGAACCTGAATATCTTACTACTCGCTCATCACTATATATCCGAACCTGAATATCTTACTACTCGCTCATCACTATATATCTGAACCCAAATATCTTACTACTCACTCATCACTATATATCTGGACCTGAATATCCTACTACTCGCTCATCACTATATATCTGAACCTGAATATCTTACTACTCCTCATCACTATATATCCGAACCTGAATATCTTACTACTCGCTCATCACTATATATCCGAACCTGAATATCTTACTACTCGCTCATCACTATATATCCGAACTTGAATATCTTACTACTCGCTCATCACTATATATCCGAACCCAAATATCTTACTACTCGCTCATCACTATATATCTGGACCTGAATATCCTACTACTCGCTCATCACTATATATCTGAACCTGAATATCTTACTACTCGCTCATCACTCTATATCCGAACCTGAATATCTTACTACTCGCTCATCACTATATATCCGAACCTGAATATCTTACTATTCGCTCATCACTATATATCCGAACCTGAATATCTTACTACTCACTCATCACTATATATCCGGACCTGCATATCTTACTACTCACTCATCACTATTAAGTACCCTGTTAGTTACATGCACTTGCTTTTTATTTATTTATTTATTTACAGCAGGGTATGTGTTTATATCATTTTTTATCTTACAATATGTTATAGTCTGTTGAATTAGTTACTTTATCCCCCCTCTAATCCTCCATTCCTGTAACTTGTTCTCTTCTATGCAAAACGTTTATGTTATCTTCAGCATCTTCAGAGCAGAGGTCCTGTCTTATAAACACTCCTCACTTAAGTTATTGTGTTGTCTCCTATGCCAGATTATTTTTGTTATCCAAAAGTCACTGTCAAAATTTTTTTCTTCCAGATTAGGAAACATAATACGATTAAAATCAATATATGTCTTTAGGTTAAAAATGAAACGGTTAAAAGCACATTGGTGAGGTCAAGTGTCAAGGTCAAGTGACAATTGCAATGATAATAATCTGCAAAACGTCCTTCAGTTCTCCCCAAACGTCCAAAAACAGCACATTTCACTAACTCTGGAAAAAGTGCCCAAATGTTACAGACTGTCCAGGACTTTAGATTTCTATACAGTCAACATTCAATAGATAAGTTAGTCAGGTCTGCCCACCTGTTTTATAGTCATCATGGTACTAAGTTAAGTGTTGAACGCCACTCATATGTAGTCAGTAGAGCAGGTGCAAGCGGATTAAAGCAACCAGTCTGTTACCTCCCCTCTGTGCCCATCAATTATCACATTATTATCTAGAATGAATAAATGATCTTACAACCCCATCCCTTATTTCATCCAATGCTCTCGTTGGCTTCTAAGATAGCCTCTATTCATTCACTAGTCTACAACACTAAGTATGATGTAAGATTTAATAACTATTGTCCTATAGGTCACTTATTCCAACTTGTCCTCCTTCGGCCAAATAACTCAAATCCAACTTTCCGCATATTAAAAAATAAAGAATTTACAAAATAACTCAAATTCAACAGTGCGATACATCTGGCCAGTCACCCCTTCTTCATTATATCCATCATTTATCATACATAACACTAACACATAACTAGATATATCCAAAGATCATATAAAAAATGCATTCACATCTATCTCGAAGAATACTTTTGACATACCCATCATCAAACGTTTCTTCTAGTTGACTGATAAACTCTCAACACCTTCCTAGTTTGCTGAACACCAGTGTTCTCAGTACAGACAGAATACAAATGAATAAGCAATACTTGGTTCCCTTCATCTGGAAAATGACTCAACAGTCAGTGCATCTCATTTCGTTGGGCTTGTATTAGTTACAGCATCATATTGCACGCGAGTTACAAGTGACCTACCTGGGACTCGTGCTAGGTAGTGTCTTGCATTCTCTTGTTTTGGTCTCTTGTCTCCTCTATGACCACATCCCTCTGTCCTTTTATCTCAGTTTTCCTCTTGTGTTCCCCTCTGCCCCCTCCTGGTGCCCCTTTTTCTGTTCCCCTTCCTCCTATTCATAGACGGGATCTCTTATTTTTTCCCCTTTTTTTATTTCAGGCTCCTCCCTACTCGTTATGAAACCCCCTCTCTCTTTCTTTCTGAAGCAGGTCCCTATTCAGGTGGGCTTTTTCTATCAGGATGAGCTAATCCTCTCTCTCGCCTTAAATCACTCAGCCTCAGCCTAGGTCCACTCACGACTTGTTTTGATGATTGCAATTTTTTTATTTTCTCTTTTTTTTTTTTAAATCCCAAAGAACACGTCTGTTTTCACACCTGCCCGTCCTGTGAAGCCACAGTTTACCGAGTGCAAAAATAAAATCTCCATGCCCCTCTACAGACCCCCAGACCAAGCTCTGACTTACGTTTGCACATACTGTACTACTTTATTCATTCTGCTGGAGAGAGAAGAGTGAGAGAGGAAGAAAAAAAAAAAAGATACTGGAAAAGACAGACACATGGAGGTGTTGCTAAAACAAATAGAAGAAGGAAAAAAAGTAGATTCAAGAAGTAGCAATTACGTGTATGGTGGAAATAAAATAAAGGGTGTACGCGGAGTGGTTTGCGGAATAAAGATTAAAACCTGATCATTTTGACAATGATTGAAATGATTGAACATTCCATCCTGATCGATGAAATGATTGAACATTCCATCCTGATTAATGATATGATTGAACGTTCCATTCCGATTAATGATTTGATTGAACATTCCATCCTGATCGATGATGTGATTGAACGTTCTATCACGATTGATGATATGATTGAACATTCCATCCTGATCGATGAAATGATTGAACATTCCATCCTGATTAATGATGTGATTGAACGTTCCATCCTGATCGATGAAATGATTGAATGTTCCATCCTGATTAATGATATGATTGAACGTTATATCATGATTAATGATTTGATTGAACGTTCCATCATGATCGATTAAATAATTGAACATTCCATCCCGAATAATATGATTGAACGCTCTATCCTGATAATGATGTGATTGAACATTCCATCCCGATTAATTAAATGATTGAACGTTACATCGCAATTAATGAGGTGATTGAACGTTCCATCACGATTGATGAAATGATTGAACATTCCATCCTGATTAATGATATGATTGAATGTTCCATCCTGATTAATGATATGATTGATCGTTATATCATGATTAATGATTTGATTGAACATTCCATCATGATCGTTTAATAATTGAACATTCCATCCCGAATAATATGATTGAACGTTCTATCCTGATTAATGATGTGATTGAACATTCCATCCCAATTAATTAAATGATTGAACGTTACATCGCAATTAATGAGGTGATTGAACGTTCCATCACGATTAATGAAATGGTTGAAAGCTCCCCCACCCCGATTAATGAAATGGTTCAACGTTCCCCCCGATTAATGAAATGATTGAACGTTCCATCACGATTAATGAAATGATTGAACGTTTCATCACGATTAATTAAATGATTGAACGTTCCATCCCGATTAATGGCATCATTGAATGTTCCATCATGAGTAATGAAATGATTGAAAGTGCCCCCCTGATTAATGAAATGATTAAACTTTCCATCCCCATTAATGAAATTATTGAACGTTCCATCCCGATTGATGAAACTGAAAAAATAGTGCAAATGTGTGAACGAGAGCTGACACTCTAATGTGTCCTAGAAAAAAGGAAGGGTAACATGACCTGGAAAGTGTCAAGGGACAACACTTGTTCTGGGTAAGGATAGGAACATATCAGTAAAGTGAGAAGGGGGGGTTAGGATTGAAGTGCAGAAATGAAGAAGGTACATAGGGCTAAGATGCAGGGTCACCAGTTCACAGACACAGACAGTCAGCCGAGCGTGGGAGGACATCACCTCATTCATAAAAGCAGCAGCATGCTCTTACCTAGGACTGCAAGTGCTTATATTACCTAGATTGGCACGGTGTTGTCCGCCTGCGAAGCTTCTCCTGCTGTTGCTACTAATCCATTCATAACAAGTTTGATCATTTCCACATCAAGATCACGGGCTGTTTAGTCTCTCGTCTCCTCCACTCTCTCTTTTACTCTCCCACCCCTTTTCTCTCTTTCATTTCCCAAGCTCACCACTCTCCACTTCAAAATTTTGGCAGCTTAAAGTGAACAACAACAAAAAAAAATGTATTCAAACATTTCAGTGTTTTGTTCATCTCACAATTCCTTTTTGACATCCCCTTATTCTGCTCCTCAGCGCTTCTATCTTATCCTCTCCCCTTCCTCCATCCACCCTTTCCTCTCCGCACTCTGCACCATCCTTCCCTACTTTATCACCATTAATGGGTCGTTATTTATGGGAGCTATCAGACCCACGTTCATCTATAAAATATTTAGTTTATGGCTGACGTACTGCAATTTCAGAATTTGTTTTCCCTCCCTCCACAGACTTAGAATTTGCTCAGTTATTAATTTCTGATAACTGAATATTCACAATAGATTAGGGTGAAAGCGGGAGTGAACAGTTAGTTGGGTTTGTTTGGATTAACAGGACGCTGACACGTCAATGGACTCAATTACATTTTGATGGGAGGATTTCCAGGTACTTGCATCACCAGTATCCCAAAAAATAGAAAAAATAAAAAAGACTGCACTCACTGTGGCAGATTTTTAAAGCTTTTATTGTAGTAACAAAGGGGGATAAGCCATGAAGATAGACAGGAGGATGCGGGCTACATCCCTGGTTAATGGCTGTTTCACACTCAGGTGTGGACCCATTGAAGCATACCGGAGTGTGAAACGGCCCTTACCCAGAGAAGTAACTCGCATCCTCCTGTGTATCTGCATGGCTTAACCTCCTTTGTCACCTGGACAGATTCTTAAAGCTTTTATTGTAGTGACAAAGGGGGAAGCCTGAAGGTAGACAGGAGGATGCAGGCTACGTCCCTGGACAATGGCTGTTTCACACTTAGGTGTGTATTTATTGAAGCGCAACTGAGTGCAAAACAGATTGTCAAGTATCCCCTTTGTTACTACAATAAAAGGTTGAAGAATCTGTCACGGTAACAAAGGGGTTAAGCAATAGAGATAGACAAGTGGATGCGGGCTATGTCCCTAGACAGCGGCCGTTTCGCCCTTAGGTGTGCTTCAATGGGTTCATATCTGAGTACGAAACAGCTGTTGTCCAGGAACTTAACCTGCACCCTCCGAGCCTGCATTGCTTAACCCCCTTTGTTACTACAATAAAAGCTTGAAGAATCTGCCATGGTGAGTGCAGTTTTGTTTTTTTCTACTTTTTGGATACTTGTAAATGCTGGTTAGAGACGTAGCACCCATGCAGTGGCGAATGTCCTTTATCATGGAGCAGGTCTTTACCTTGGTGTTGATCTTACATCACCATGAAGAAGGCCAAGATGTTACTTTTTTGGTGCATAGAGTTTATTCTTGGATTTACTGAATAACCGTTACAGACTGTACAGTGTCAATAAGGCTGATCATGAGACAGTCGTGCAGCTATTACCCTATGATCACTTGTTATCTAATGTCCTACATGCCTTCCATGTTATAGCCGTCAACTCATAGTGATAAAATAACATGCACTGATGAGCAAAAGGGTAACGAATTTAGGGATGAGCGACAGTGAAATATTCGGGTTCGGATTATTATAACCAAATTTGTTTTACTATTCGGGTATTCATCTTGAATACTGAACCTAATGCAAGTCCAGGGAAACTCAAATATTGTACTGGAAGATTTCCCTGAAAACTATCTGAGTTCCCCATTGACTTATTCGAAACAAATACCCAAATAGTAAAAAAGTATTCCTTAGAATAATCCAAACCCGAATCTGAAACTCGCAGTTCGCGCATTACTAGTAACAATGGTTTGAACTTTTGACTTTCAATCTCCATATTTCACCATCATTTACATCTTTGAGACTAAAGCCGGCGTCACACACGTCAATGTCATCAGCGATCTAATGGCTGGCGACATTGACGGCTGATTGCTGGTGACTGTCACACAGGTAGACTCACCAACGATCAGTGGACCAGCAACATCGTGGAAATTATTTAAATATCGTTTCCACGATGTCTTGCTCCCGCTGCCAGGCTGCGGTAAGCGGGAGCAGGCTTGGTCTCCAAGGTAAACTGCGGGTAACTAGGCAGCGCGCGCTGCCTAGATACCCAATGTAGATCTTGGTTACCAGCCTTCTACGCTCACCTGCAGGTATAGTTACCCGCTGTGTACCTTGGACACCAGCCGGTGAGCGGAGAAGGCTGGTAACCAAGGTATACATCGGGTATCTAGGCAGCCGCGCTGCCTAGATACCCGCAGTTTACCCTGGATACCAGCTCCCAGTGCTTGCTGAGTGGCGCTGGGAGCTGGCTTATCGCAGTCTCCCGTGTCACACGCAGCGATGCTGCATTTACAAGCGGCGGCGGATCGAACCTGGCGACCATCAACCAGGATTTGTCGCTGGTTGATGCGCCCTGTCACACGTCTCAATATCGCTGCAACGTCACTACAGCAGCGATATTGCACGCATATTGACGTGTGTGACAGCCCCATTAGACTACCTTCATTTTATAGACAATCATCTTGGCCATCTCATACATAAATGTGACCTTTCAGCTATTTAGCATACGATTAGTTATGCAGATACTTGTCATGTCACTGCATTGTTAATGTTTTGCTCCTGAAAACCCAAACGGAATTTTTTTTCTTATTTTGTTAGCATTTCGTAAATCCACCTTTTGGCTTGAACACTGCCTGAATCCTTCTGGGCATGCCATCAATCAGATTCAAATCCCAGGTCTCTTGTACGCGTTCCCAATCTTGGTTGGCTCACTTGGGTATGTCTACAGCTTTCTCTTCAAGCTTCCTACTCCTAGGCTGCCGACTTCAGTGCGGTGCAAGTATCCTAGGATCTTCCAGTGCTCACTCCCGCACTGAAACACTAGCTTACCTAAGAGTAATGAGCAAGAGGTCGCTTAGTTTAGTGCAGTCCCGAGTCTTCAGGAGGTCCCTGCATCATGTACATGGCAACAACATCTGCTCTGTAATGAATTTTTCACTTTATTAGGTAATCAACTTAAGTTAAATATTTGCAGCAGATATTACAGGTACAGTAAGATGCATTTTTTGCAGCAAAAATGTGTAGAAAAAGCGACCATCAAGAGGTGTCCACACTTAAACATTGATGGCATGTCTTTAGTAGACGTCATCAATGTCTGGTCAGATCCCCGTGATCAAGCGTTGCGAAACGTGCGTAGGGGGGCTCTGCAGGGCGAGACATTGTAGGGGGAGCTGAGGATGAATGAACTGGTTGTTATGACTATGATACTACCCTGTAGGTTGTTGATTATTAATTCCATTGTGATACCGTGTATTGTGGATAAACTCTGTACCTGCATTGGGATTACTTGTCCTGCAGTATCTTTTTGGGATCTCCTATACAAAAACTCATTGTAATTAACGTATATTTTTCTGCTTTTAATTAATAAAGGTGTCATTTTGTAACATATACTCTTTAAGTGGTATCACTTGTTTAAATCTGGCCAGATGGGTCAGACATCCGACACCCCAACGATCAGCTGTACACAATGGCGGTATTGCACATCTGCCACCTATTGATTGAAAGGGAGGTGGATGTTGAATATCAGAAGACGCAGCACTCCGCAAATGAGCATTTCTGGCCACCTGGTGCCACTGCCGTCACCGGTAATAGCTGACCGGGGGGGGTTCTGGGTGTCAGACTCTAGCCGATCAGTCATTGATGACCTCAACTAAGGACCAGCCGTCAATATATAAGTAGTGGACAACCTCGTTAATATGGCTGCTCTGTGAACATAGACGCCATTTGTCTTGGCTGCACATCATCTGCTTACACAGGACGACATGCTGACGAGAGTGTTTTTAAGATTGCTTAAAAATGACCTCCCCCGAAGAACAAGTGTTTTGGACTTTCATTTGATGGCTGCCAGCCTATTAGCCATTTTAAATGGGCTTTACATCATTATGAAGATATGTTTATTTATCCACAATGTCAGACATTATTAGCCAGCCAGTGTAAATTAATGAAATGACCATTGATAAACAATAAAACTGTCATTTATCATTAACCTTGATCGATCGTTGTATTGTTTAAATTATCATTTTAAGAAACACAATCAGTAAATGTACATTGACCCTTGTAGTTACAGAGGTCGAGGCTATTTAGGACATTACTAGGCCGATGCAGCAACATGTTGGTATGGCAGTAAGGTAGAACGTCGCATATCAAAGCCTTTGCCACCACCTGCCAACTCCAATTCAAAAATATTTCCCGTATCCGTACATTCCTTAATCAAGATACAGCAAAAACAGACATGCATGCCCTCATCATCTCCCTCCTTAACTACTGCAACCTCCTGCTCTCTGGCCTCCTCTCTAGCACTCTTGCACCCCCCTAATCTATCCTAAACCCTGCTGCTTGACTAATCCACCTGTCTCCCTGCTATTCCCTGGTCTCTTCTCTCTGCCAAGCTCTTCACTTCCCATTTCTCAAAGGCCCAAGTTTAAAACTCTAACTATGACATACAAAGCCACCCAAAATCTCCACACATCTGTGACATGTTCTCCCAGTACTTACCTTCATGCAACCAGCAATATTCTCCTCCTCTACTCCCCTCTAATATCTTCTTCCCACAATCACATCCAAGACTTCTTCCGTGGTCCCCCATACTCTGGAACTCTCTGCCCCAACACATAAGACTCTCACCCACCATGGAAACTTTCAAAAGGAGCATGATGACCCACCTCTACCCTGCAGTAAGCCTCAGTCCACTATACCACTACACAATCAGCTCTACCCTCACATACTGCATCCTCACCCAGCCCTTGTACACTGGGAGCCCTTGTGGGTAGGGTCCTCACCCATCCCCCACTGTGTCCTCACCCATACCTTTAGACTGTGAGTCCTTATGGGCAGGGTCCTCTCTCCTCAACTACTGTATCTGTGGCGCCCCGCAACGAGTGCGTCACAGGAAGGTATTGCATCCCTGACTGAAGATGTAATATCTTCAGTCTCAGTGATGAAATGATTAAATCCAGAGCTCCATGTACCACATGCACCACTCAGAGGTAGAGGACCAATCAGGTCCTGGTGGGAGGAGTGTAAGGTGTAGTGTGGGGGAAGAATAGGAGAAGAAGTTAGTGAGTCGGAGGAAGGAGTCGTGTTCAGGAAGAAGGAGGAAAGGAGCAGGCGTCTGCACAGTGCCGTGCAGCCCTGGAAAAGCAACCTAACAGGGAGGGCACCAACAAGCGGTGATCCAGACCAGAAAGCGGGCAACCAGCAACTAAAGCAACAGGTCCAAAGACACCCATGCCCCAGTCCTACCGGACACCGGTTCCGAGGCAGTCAGTTGTCTACCACTGTCCTGCAAAACCGGAGTGACGGAGTAGCTTTATAGGAGCGCCTCACTACAGCCGCTAACCAAGCAGCCTTACCAGGGGGGTACTCACCCCGAGAGTTTAGGACCCTTGCAGCCAGGTTGAATTCCCTGGAACAGGACCATCCACTAAAGAAACCCCAGTATCCTACCTGGTGCACTAAGGCAGCGACGACAACAAGAATAGGACAGTTAGTAACAGAGGAACACTGTGGAGCTCTGGACAGAGGCTGTTCGTCACTGGGACCACCTGGTCCGTTACCTAAAGAACTGTATACCGTGTACAGCACCGAACTTACAGTAAAGACCTGTTACAGAGAAGCACCGTGTCAGTGCATTCTTTCCAGAACTGTTATTAACCCTTGCACTCATCAAACTACAGAGCTGCCGTATTCCACCCAGAACAGCTCCTGGCCCCGGGGACTACTGCTCATCCTGTGGGGAGCATCCCATCTAGCTGCCGCACATCTCCCGGAGGCCCAAGCAGTGCCGGTGCCATCACCGGACTCCCACAGGTGGCGTCACGAGACAATCAAGACTTTATCCCAATCCTCCATCCCTGCCATTTGACCACCAGGCCCCACAGCCTCAGGCGCGGAACTGTGACAAGTGAAGCATCGCCTGAGACGTGAGAACTCGGCAATGGTGAGTCATATCCTCACCCATTGCTTGTAGACTGTGAGCCATCGCAGGCAGGGTCCTCTCTCCTCACCTATTCTATCCTCACCCATCCCTTATAGACTGTGAGCCCTCGTGGGCAGGGTCCTCTCTCCTCAACTACTGTATCCTCACCCATCCCTTGTAGTCTGTGAGCCTTCACTGATTGGGTCTTCTCTCCTCACCTTCTGTATACTCACCCATCCCATGTAGACCATGAGCCCTTGTAGGCAGGGTCCTCTCTCCTCACCCATCCCTTGTAGACTGTGAGTCCTTGTGGGCAGAGTCCTCTCTCCCCACCTACTGTATCCTCACCCATCCCTTGTAGACTGTGAGCTCTCGTGGGCTGGGTCCTCTCTCCTCACCTACTGTATCCTCACCCATCCCTTGTAGACTGTGAGCTCTCGTGGGCTGGGTCCTCTCTCCTCACCTACTGTATCCTCACCCATCCCTTGTAGACTGTGAGCCCTCGTGGGCTGGGTCCTCGCTCCTCACCTTCTGTATCCTCACCCATCCCTTGTAGACTGTGATCTCTCGCAGGTAGGGTCCTCTCTCCTCCTGTAGCTGTCTGCACCTTGTAGTGCTCATAATTATTATAGTTGTCTGTCTATGTCCCTTTTCACATGTAAAAAAATGGCGCTATTATAATAAATAATAATATTGAACGAGAATGCCACCAAAGATCATAGGGCACCTTAGCATATTATGTTAATAACAGAACATTACTATGTTTTTATGACATTTCTTCACACTGTGGCCTTAACCCTATCTGCTCGGAGTTAAAAAAAAATATGGAAAAAAAAAACATTTTTTAGCCTGAAAACTCTACATTTTTCTCTTTTTGTTCAATTTAAAACAACTTGAGTCAAGACTGATGCAGAATTGAGAATGGGCAGGTCTTAGTTGTCCTTTAGGCATAGGTATTTTCAATGGATGGACTGGGCTCAACAAAACCTTGAGATTTAGTAAGAGGTCATACAAAATAATGTTTAAAACCTATGTAGCCCTTCAATAGTACACATAAAAATGCAGAAAAAAGATTAGAATGTAATCTGTCAAAGTAACCTTTAAAGGGAATCTGTCACCAGGTTTTTGCTACCTCATCTAAGAGCAGCATGATGTAGGGGCTGAGATCCTGATTCCAGTGATGAATCACTTAGTGTACTGGGTGAAGCAGTAGTGCTAAATATCATTTTTATCATTAGCGCAGTATAACATCGCCCAGACCACTGATTGGCAGCTCACTGAACAGTGATTAATCAGTGGTGGGATGTGGTTAGACAGAGCAGGATGACTAAGAGGCGCAAGAGAGTCGGTCGACAGGGTAGGGGGTACTCGGATACCGGGACTGGTGGTCGCTTCGATGGGGGATCACGGCTGGTCGGTTCCCGGTTCCGTGCCCTGGACCCTCACTGGCGGGAATGGTAGGGGGGTAATGATGATGATGGAGGGGAATGGAATGGTATTGTGATGCCACCTGTGGTACCTGGTAATGTGGATACCAGCGCTGCTGAGGTGATGGAGGTGTAGCTCAGAGTAGTACAGCTCCCCACAGGTGGAGCTTTACCTCAGGGCAGCGGGGCTGGATGAGGGGAGTCGTAGTTCTTACCCCTCTGATGATGCTGATGCCCTCTTGGCGCCAGAGGAAAGGATCACAGACACGGATTCAACTCAAACGTCACTTTACTAATACCGGGGAGATGATACAGTACACAGCCACAGTCTGATTGAACGGGGACGTAGCCACAGATTGTAAGGTGACCCTGTAGAGTCTGTTGATGGTCCCTTCTAATGGCTATCGGGGTCTATGTTCCTCTTTACCCTCTTTAACCACTCTGCAGAGCTCCTACGCCAGCCCACGTGTCTGTTACAGTTAAGTACGTTCGGTTCCTTACCGGTACGAATGGGAACAGCAATGAACTAATCCTCCCGCCACCGGAATTCGGTCCTTTTCCTTAAAGTGTCCTGGACCCAATTTAGGACTGAGGTTGAGGTACAGTCTGTGGTGCTATGGCTCCCGTCTGTCGGTCCCACAGCTTGTCGGTTTGCAACCAGGAATAGACCACTGGTTACCTCAGCTCCGGGATGCCGGTGTCGACCCCGGACTTCTCCAGCTGGCTCCAACCAGGCCTGGTTCGTCCCCTCCATTCCCGGGTCAACTCTCTCTAAGGGCCCTTTCACATCAGCGTTTTTCATAATTCGCGGCAGATGCGGTGAAAAAACCGCATCTGCCGCGTTTGCCGCATAACGGTTCCACTTGCGGCACAGTTGCGGTTTTTTCAATGTAAAGTATAGGCGTACTTGCGGCAGGTGCGGCAAGTGCGGTTTTGCACTTGCGGCAGGTGCGGCCGCGAAAAAAACCGCAGTAAGCCGCGGTTTTTTTCGCGGCCGCACCTGCCGCAAGTGCAAAACCGCACTTGCCGCACCTGCCGCAAGTACGCCTATACTTTACATTGAAAAAACCGCAACTGTGCCGCAAGTGGAACCGTTATGCGGCAAACGCGGCAGATGCGGTTTTTTCACCGCATCTGCCGCGAATTATGAAAAACGCTGATGTGAAAGGGCCCTAAGAGGCGCCCTCCTGTCAGGCACTCTGCCAGGCACGTCCTCTCTAGCTGCCTTCCCAGCACTGTCTGACTAAAATTAGCTCAACTGTCACTCAAGTCTCCCGCTCTACTCTAAGCTCCACCCCCTGGACCTACTGAATATACGGTCCCTATGCTAAGGGGGCTAGTGTATGGGTGCTTTGCACAGACTCCACACAAAAAAAAAAACAAATCAATAACTACGGAGGCACTACACCTTCTGTTTGGGGTGCAGTACCACCCTGTGGCGCCTAGCTATAGGGGCGCCACACAAGACATCTAGTCCGGCTGATAAAACACTGATTTTATTGAAGGAAGACATCGGTAAGTGACACATTACTGGATTAATGGGTTTCATTGCTGCTCTTAGATTACATAGCACAAACCTGCTGACAGATTCCTCTTAATAGGACCTCTCCTGTTTATAAAGTCTTACGAAGGGAATAGCATTTCCAATAGAATTACATGCTGTATGAGGTTTCTTCTGTACATAATCCCAATATCAGTTGATGTGGAAAAATCCTAATCCTAATATGGGATAATATTAAACCCTGGATTTTAGGAATGGTAGTCACAAGTTAACCTACTAAATTCCAACATACACGTCTTAACCTACTACATTCCTGCATAGGCAATGATATAAATGGCTATTCTATTGCCTATCTCCACAATAATGTGTCATATGTATGCACCATATGGCGGCACACATCTTATCTAGCAAATCATAAACTGCATGGTACATCTGGCTTTGGTGTTTTCATGATGCTTAATTCTTACAACATTCCGTGTTTCAAGTACACGCTCTGGTCTACGACGTCAGGGAGACTCTATGGGGATATTATTTTGGATTTTATTGGTGTTTTTATTAATGTCTCCTGGATTTGTTGCATAATTCAAAAAAATCTCTTTCTTATGTATTCCAAGTTCAGTTTCCAGGAGCCAATTATGCATTGCCAATAATACTGTTTATCTGATAACCCATCTAATTAAGGGTCATTTCCAGAATCATCATCCCAAATGTTGAAATAGTTGATGTAGTGTGTAAACCCACACAGTCATGTCTAAAGTATTTGTTTGTGAAACATTTTTACTGGTAAACATTAGCCCTAAAATTGCACTTCGGCTCGGGTAACCATGTGTTACGATTCCCTCCGCTCAGTGTGTCTTTGATGCAAAGAGCGTGCAGCCTTATAGAATCAGGGCTAAGTTCAGAGCTGTCAGTTCGGTGAGTGACATCTCAATTGTCCTGTTTAGTGTTGGGGTCTGCTGAGCTGTTAGATCTGGGACTGGGAGGTGCTGGGCTTCTTCAGGTGTTCCTATTCTCTGTGTTTGCCCAGCTAATTAGCTGAGCAGTTATTCCCAGATCTCTGCCAGTCGTAGCATTTGCTTATTGGTGCGTGTTGGCCTCGCTTACCTGTGCTCTGTGCACTGATCTATTGATGTTAGCCCTTGGATCTCCTCTGACCATGTATTTGCCTTGTAAGTTTGATGTGATCCACTATCCTACTGGTATAATAATACCAGACCGTGAACCAACTACACCTTTGTTTATTCCTGTAGTCCAAGGAGGTGCTCTCTTGGTATCTGTCCCTGGAAGGTTTGACTACCCTGCCTCACAACTTGTCCGGGGTTAACCGTTTGGCTGATTCAATATAAGCTACATTTTTATGATCCGTTATAACCATTACTGGATAAATAGCATCCTCCAATAAATGTCTCCATTTTTCAAAAGCTAATCTGACAGTGAGTAATTTGGAATCTCACCAAACTAACAGCTAGTCTAGTGCTGGGGCATGCTAAGCTATTGGTTTTGGGACTGGGAGGTGCTCGGTTTCTTCAGACATTCCCTGTTCTGAATGATTGCCCAGCTAATTAGCTGAGCAGTTAGTACCAGGTCTCTGCCAGTCATAGCTTTTGCAGATTGGTGCATATTGGCTTCACTTACATGTGCAGTGTCCTAATCTATTGCTGCCAGACATTGGACCTCCTCTGACCATCAGTTTGCCTTATCTCTTTGCTTTGATCAGCTATCCTCTTGGTATTCTGTTCCCGGACCTTGACTTGACTATATCTTTGTCTATCCCCTTAGTCCATGAAGTCTCTCTTGATATCTGACCCCAAAATATTTGACTACCCTGCCTCACGACTTGTGTGGAGCATGGGGTCAGTGAGTGCTCTCATCTGTTGGCCCAGCCACCTGTAGAAAGACTGCAAGGACGAGGGTTCATCCCAAATGAACGCCCAAACTCCTTAACCATGAACGGAACACTACTCAGACAACACAGGGTGAGGGATCCAAACAATGGTAAGATTTTATTGGATACCTAACAGCAGTGGCGTACCATCTGCGGTCGCAGGGGTCGCAAGTGAGACAGGGCCCGGAGGTACAGGGGCCAGGCGCCCGCCGAAACTGCGACCGGTGCACCAGCTTTACATGGATGTGCATCCCTGAGGATGCACATCCATTTCACTGCGCGGCCCGCTTTGCCCAGCCAGTCCCCAGGCAGCTGATCATGCCCGCTGGAGGACTGGCAGGCTCTGCCGCTTTAAATCTCCTGTGGCCGCTGCTGCTGCACTGTGATGAGGTCATGTGACCTCATCACAGACAGGACGGAGCTGCCCGGCGTGAGCGGTGAGGCAGAAGAGCTGCAGCTCTTGGAGAGGGGGAGGTGAGTGTCAGTGTGTGTGTGTCTGTGTCACTGTGCGTGTGTCTCACTGTGTGTGTGACTGTGTGTGTGTGCACTGTGTGTGTGACGTGTGTTTGACATGTTTGACGTGTGTGTGTGACCGTGTGTGCGTGATGTTGTGTGTGACTGTGTGTGGTGATTGTGTGTGACTGTGTGTGTTTGACATGTGTGTTTGTGTGTGTTGCTGTGTTGTGTGTGTGATTGTGTGTGTGACTGTATGTGTGCGTGACTGTGTGTGTTTAACTGGGTGTGTCTGACCTGTTTGTGACTGTGTGTATTGTGTCTGTGCGTGATTAAGTGTGTGTGACTTGTGTGTGTGTTTGACGTGTGTGTGTTGTACGGGCGTGTGTGTGTGGGGGGCTGTACAGTGGGCAGTGTGTTGTGTGTGGGGAGTGGCAGGCTTGGTACAAATGGGCATTATATATTACGGAGTGTGTCGTGTGATGTATGCTTGAGGCATGAGCTGCATTATATATTATGAAGGGCTGTGACGCTGCATTATATATATGAAGGGTTGTGACGTTGCATATATATCTGGAGGCGTGATGCTGCATTATATTCTGAGGGCTATGGTACTGCATTATATTATATGAAGGGCTGTGACACTGCATTATATTATCTGGAGGTCTGTAACGCTGCATTATCCTATATGGAGGGCTATGAGGCGGCATTGTATTATCTGGAGGGCTATGAGTCTGCATTCTATTATATTACGGGTTATGAAGCTACATTATATTATATAGAGGGCTATGAGGCTGCTTATACTATAGATGGAGTACCATATATATCAGGATAAGGGCATATTCCAGGAGAAGGACCATATAAAGCAGGATGAGTGACATTAATACATTATGAAGGAGAGAGAGAGGTCAATTTGTGAGTTTTTATAGGATTTAGAACATTACATGGGGTCTGTACATCTGACCAATGTGAGCGCGTGGGGGGCCATGTCCAAATTTCGCACCAGGGCCCTTCAGACTCTAGTTACGCCACTGCCTGGCAGACAAAAGCATATAATACCTACCAAGCAAAACATACTGTGTAACAGGCAACAGAGTCTCACTCTTCTGCTGGTTCACCAGGGATTAATATATTCTTCATGCCTTCAGGGCTTCCAGGGCCAACTACACCAATCAAGCAGTACACTGCTTCTGGCAGACACCCACCGAGAAAGTAATAGCGGCAAGCTTAGAAAGCTGACCGAGCATAGCAAAGTCTGTAGCCAGGGGACTGAATCTCCCCAAACTGGGTATCTTCCTTAAGGCCCCGTTACACGGTACGATATCTTGAACGATATCGCTGAAACGTCACGGGTTTGGAGTCGTTCCAGCGGCATCGTTACTACTTTGTTGCGTGTGACACCGAGATTCAATTACGATAAATCGGACATGTTGACATGTTCTCAAATCAGACAATCCACGATCAGCCAACCTGCCGCTTAGCTCTGTGTGACACCGCGGTAACGATGTCGTTCACGACTTCGCCCATTCACATCAGTGAACAAGTATCGTTCGCTGGGTTGTGTGAACGATACCTGCTCACTGGATCGTTGGTGCGTCGTTCATGATATCTAGGTGTGTGATATCTCACCAGCGATGTCAAAACGATGTTCCTAACGACTGTGCGCCCATGAGATCGTTAGTGATATCGTATCAACATTGAAGCGTATAGCGATACCATTAAGTAGACTCTGATATTCCAGCCGAATCCTAGACTGAACTGCTGCACAATATAATCCAGTTTTGGTGCTGCTCTAGTCAGACCGAAGCTCCTAGACTGACGCCATGCAAACTATGATGACAATGTTATCTTGGCAGCAAAAACTGAAATTCCTAGGCTGAGGTTATGGTCTTCTAAACAGGACCAGAATCTCTAGGTTGAAGCCATGTAGCATATGAATTGTGGTGACTGAAGAAAGTCCTTTTTTTAACCTGAGCCTACACCTCAGGATATATTGTGTTCTTCCAGGATTAGTGGGGTAAGGCTGTCCATTTATTGGTTAGAATTTTAATCTGAATGGTTAATTCTCCTCTGAGTGATGTGGACAGAGGGGGTGAGGTAATTTAATTAAATTAGCAATTCACAAACTCATACAGTGAACTCTCTGAATAGTCTGGCAAGAAACAATGACATAACAAACATGAGACAACAAATAAAATACCAATACGTCTGGCCAAATTAAGAATATTAACCCACAACATGCATTAAGAAAGGCTGTGTCATCACATTCCTCCCCCTTCTTAATTAGCCCTGGAAAATTCCTGAATCTTGATGAGGTTTGCTGTTGACAGGGCGGCCAGATGTGATAGTCCTTCTCCTGTTGTTGGCATCATCCTTATTTGTGGTGATGTCAGCAATAGAGGTTCATATCTATACACCTCCCCTTGATTTCCTCCCCCAGGTTAGGTGTGCAGATATACTATGTTCAAGCACTAAGGTGGGGTTCATGAGTTGGGCATAAACTTCTTACTATCAATCTCTCCCCAGACAATGGCCACAGTCTGGTTAGGTTTACTCACTGTTATCGGTTCAGAGGAAGATGATGGAGGCTGGGAATGGGTGTTATTCTCATAAGGGGTGGCAGGAGGATCCACATCAGAGTGCTGCTTGGCTTGGATGTGGGTGACGGCTGTGTTAAACTGGCTGGACAGTCCTTGTCCTGGGTCATTTTTCAACATAACTGGTGTGGGGAGGCCATCCATGAAACACCACTTCAACCCCGTCCTTGTCAGTTTGCAGAATAACAGGTGTTGAGAGGCTGTCCACAAGTCCCACATTGACTTCTTCCTGATCAGTCCTCAAAATGACAAAGGTGGAGAGGCTGTCCACAAGTGCCACATCAATCTCTTCCTGCTAGGCCTCCAACAAAACACATGTGGGGATCATGTCCATAAGCCCCACATCGACCTCTCCCTGGTTGTCCCCAAGTCCAACTGCACACATGCCAGAGGGATGTCCGAGTGCCGACCCTCAGCCAGGGAGATGGCTTAATTGGCAACATGGTAAATGGTCTTCTGGGGAAACAATATCTGGGTTTAACAAGGTGATCACACTGTAGTCTCTGGCCCTGTATGTCTCCAACCTTGACCGGCTGGGTTGGCATGGGGCCTCAGCTTTGAGACAATCTTTATCCATATGTTCAAGGCACCCACACGTCTAACAGCGCCGTGGATTGGGCAAGTCATAGGCCCTGTTTGTAGACCTTTGTCCTGTAGGAGCTTCTGCCGGATAGCAAGATAATCCAACTCGAGCAGCTGGTGCATATCGTAAGTCAACTGGAACTCCCCAAATTAATTGCAAAACACAAGCCCTCTCTTCTCTCGAGAAATAATTAATTTGGGTTGCTTGGGACTGGGTTGTGTCCTGACTGTCACTGGATCATGATGCAGCAAAAACATAATTTATTTCAGTAATTTAATACATAAGGTGAAACCCATATATTATTTAGAGTTATTACACACAGAGGGATCTACAGGGTGAGTCATTTATATGCATGCACCTAAATAAAATGGGAATGGTTGGTGATATCAACTTCCTGTTTATGGCACTTTAGTATATGGGAGGCAGAAAGCTTTATCAGATGGATGGTGACCATGGTGGCCATTTTGAAGTCGGCCATTTTAGATCCAACTCAGTGGGAAGAGGGTCATGTGACACATCAAACCTATTGAGAATTGCATAAGAAAAACAATGGTGTGCTTGGTTTTAACTTAACTTTATTCTTTATTCTGTGTTTCAGATGCGCACATCTCGTATCTTCACAGCATAGACAATTGCCTTCAGATCAGTGATGAGGCAAACTTTTTTGTGAATGGTGAAGTTACCAAACAAAACCGGCGCTATTGGTCTGACACTAACCCACAGTAGATAGATCCCTCCAAGACTGTTGGAACACGAGAATTGATGGTATGGTGTGGTATATGGGGTACAAAGATAGTGGGGCATCTTCATCAATGTAAACATCAATGCCACTGGATATCTGAAATTGCTACATGATTCAGATATCCAGTCTATGTCTATGTGTGGCACCCCAGGGTTAATGTGCCACAGTAACATCACAAGGATTAACTCCCACACAACACTGGACACTGCACTAGCACCTCTAGGCAGAAGGGGAGCTCAAGCAGCTCCCTGATATATTCTGATCTGAGGAGGAATTAGTTAGTTGAGAGTTGACAGTTGACAGTTCAGTTTAGTGCAGGGAGCACTAGGAGGAGGACCTATAAATGGGAGCAGTGCTGAGCTCCTGACAGGGACCACTGACTACTTTCAGGCCTGAGGCCAGGTCTGAGGAGAAGAGTACAAGAAACAGAGGAACATATCTGGGAGACTGAGTTACCTCATAACTCGCCCAGAGGAGCGCAGAGACCGGATACCGGATCCGAATCTGTGACTGAAACACGCAGCACAGAAAACACCGGGATAGTGGAGGTTGTAGATCTACACTGTACCTCAGCGAAGCAACACGGCGGGGTCAGAAACACACGGAAAGACTCAAAGTGCTAGAAAAGGGTGTACCTGTGAGGAGAAACAGGGCCAGCAGCCTAGCTAAAGCGGCAGCAGGGCCACACACACAGCGCAGCAGTGGGAAGTGAGGACCCGGACAGGGTGGGAGCAACCCGATCCCAGTACAGACTCCGTGGCAATACTTACTGAACAACAACTCCAGTAAAGCCTTGGAAAACATCAAAACCGTGTGTGTGATCCTTGTGCTCAAACCCTGTGTACCCTCAAAAACTCCCATCATCTCTAGTAATACCCTATCCTGCAATATCCATAGCACCATCTATAGACTATTACTACCACTGCCCCGGGGAACCCAGCTCTACCTGCGGAGAGCCATTACATCTCCTGTGCCCAACATCATCCCCGGAGGTTCTGCAGCAGCGGTGGTCACCCTGACCACAACCGTGGGTGGCGTAATGACAAACTCCCCTGTAAATATCCCCCATTACTTGCAGAACTCGGGACACGGTCCGGACCAAGACCGCCGTGATATCCCCAGCAGTACCCCGGTCCGGTACCTATCCCAGTGACTCCACATATGCAGTGAAGATATGAGACGTGCAGCATCTGAAACAATGGATCCTGGAAGCCTGTGCTGCATTTCTTCTGCGGTGTTGCTATCAGTGTGTCAGGAGTGGGAGAAGAGGGCTGCATTGACAATCCAACACAATGAGCAGCACTGTGAACACATTTTATAAGTGGTCATAAACTTGTAAATAACTCATGAAAGAACAAAGTTATGTTAAAACCAAGCACACCATTGTTTTTTTTATGAAATTCTCAATACATTTAATGTGTCACATGACCCTCTTCCCAATGAAAAAAATAAGTTGGATCCAAAATGTCCAACTTCAAAATGGCCGCCATGGTCACCACCCATCTGGAAAAGTTTCCACCCTCCCATATACTAATGTGCCACAAACAGGAAGTAGATATCACCAACCGTTCCCATTTTATTTAGGTGCATCCATATAAATGGCCCACCCTGTATTTCAAATGTTTTTTTTTCTGTTAATGTTGATGATTATATCTTACAGCCAATGAAAACTCAAAGGTCATTATCTAAGAAAATTAAAGTAGGGAGGATGAAGGGTCTGAGAGATAAAATCTGACCTTAATAGGTATCAGAGGCTTCACCTTGTGTGGTTGTGAGAGTCACAACCACTATAAAAGCAGATCACGGCTGCTGCAGTCCCCAGCGTAGTGCATATAGAGTAGGGAGGATGAAGTGTTTAACACCTGCCTGCCGTATTCCACAAACCATCAAATGGTGAATATAATATTGATTAATTAGTGAACGCATTTCAGAACTTCCTGGCCTCTTCCTCAGGACAAATCAATATCATATTGCCATGTTTCATTGCTTTTCAGGGAGTCCTGAAATGCACTGACTAATAGATCAATATTATAGTCACCCTTTGATGTCTCGTGGAATACGGCAGCACAGTTTTTAACCCTTTGTCGTCCTTACTTTAATTTTCTGAGATAATGACCTTTGGGTTTCCATAATCATCAACATTAACAGAAATAAACACATGAAATAGATCCCTCTGTGTGTAATGACTCTATATAATATATGTGTGTCACTTTATGTATTGAATTACTGAAATAAATGATTTTTTGATGATATTCTAATTCATTCAGATGCGCCTGTAGTTAGTTGTTTAATGGTCGGTATATACTGTTGCCAATTTCTGGGGCGCTCAGATGGACTGAAATTTTAATAGATGAAATTCCTGGATCTGAGTGGGTTTATTTACCAAAGAAATGACAGCAGTAAAGTGTCACAAGTATGTTGGATAACCTATATTATGTGTTAAGATTCTTTAAAGCAGAGTTCCCCAACTCCAGTCCTCAAGGCCCACCAACGGTGCTTGTTTTCAGGATTTCCTTAGCATTTGACAGTTGGACTGCTATGCAGGAGATTAAATTTCCAACTGTGAAATGCAAAGGAAATCCTGAAAACAAGCACCGTTGGTGGGCCTTGAGGACTGGAGTTGGGGAACTCTGTTTTAAAGGGTCAAACATGTTCTTACAAGAGTATGGGAGGAAAGTTTAGCCAATTCTCTATGATTTTACACTGAGCTGATACTGTTGTGTGCTGGAACGATACCCCATGCATTAAAAAATGCTGTTATTTTGTATATAACCCAGTTGTACCCCCTGCCCAATTTACTATCATCATGACAAATTGAGAGTTCAGCATGTTTCTTATTGTTAAAATGTGTTACTTATGGATCGCTGGATCTTCACTGGGAGTGCGGCAACAACGAGTTAACTGTGAGATTGATTGAAGCGGAATGTGTAGCATATTGTTGTCACGCTTGGGAGGTGAGGGAATCAGGTAACTTGATGGTGTGATGGATGGGCAAAGGGGGTCAGGAGAGCCTAATCTGACCCTGATGCTGGGGTCCCTGGCTCGCCCTGATCTCAGAGGTACCTCTGATGGTGAGGAGTTCTGAGCCGCCACCCTTTACCCTAAGCTCCTAATTTAGCCCTAGGCTGAAGGCCCCTACCTCCACCCACGAGTAGGTGATCACAGCTTCTCCCGCAGCAATAGAACTTCAGTACAGCAGCAAGACGTCTTCTCAGCTCAATGACCAAGAGCCAACTAACTCTATAAACGGCGTCTGACAGAGGAGAGGGAAGGATATTTAAAGCCAGGGGGAGGGGATTCCCGGTGAGTCACACTTCAACCACTCAACCAACAGCTAAACATAATAGTGAGTACAGCTCTAGAGCACAACACAGGAGGCAAGACCTTCACACCAATACCTCAAAAACAACACATAGAGTAGCATCCGGCAATGTCAGCGCAAACTAAGCGAGTGACAATTGTGGAATGAAACTGTGAGTAACCAGCATCAACTATCTGATGAATAATGGAAAAAGGAATTTTCCCATCAAAAGTAGGATAATATTGACCCTATCCCTTGACTTAGAACAATTTCATATAACAAATGAAGACTGTAGGAGTCCGGCAATGGCCAATAAATGATTACCAATCAGCCACATGCTTAAACAGGCCAACAAACATTCAATGCACACAGTGAGTGACTGCGCCCGTGCGTCTACCAGCACTCGGCTCACTAGGTGGACCTATACCCTGAACACCAATAGGTAATTGTCTTAAGTTGCCTACAATTTAGTTCCCTGAAAAGACAGGGATGACAGTAAGGCTAAGCCACGCTGAACAAGTAAGTAGAGTCAGAGTCCTTGTCCTACCCTCGGGCAAACAGAGGAATAATGAGATGCAATAGTGAAGATGATACAAAACAGAAAAATGGATTTCTTATAGAGATATGATTTAGTTCCAGACCGGTGAGTACTACACTGGATTCCAGTCAGCCGCTAGAAGACGGGCAGAGGAGCAGGTAGTCCGCCTAAGGCTGGGATCATAGAAAAGTATAAAAAATCCTATCTCATTCTCATCCAGAAAACTAGGACAATTTTTTCTTACTCGCTATCAGTGTGCAATCCGTTTTTTAACTCAGCAACTATTTATCATGTACAGGAGCATTAATAGTTGCCCATCTTGCAGAGTAGCAATGTATCTGTAAAAATCAGATGTTATACTGATGGTTGTGACAGCACAGCCTTTCTCAATGTGTGTTCGAGGTTACAATTTTCTTAATTTGACCAGACGTATTGTTCTTGTGTTTGTTAATGCAAGATAAGAAAGTCATTGCTTCTTGCTAGTTGGCCCAGACCCCCATTGTCTAAGTTTGTGTATTGCTAATTTAATTACCTCATCCTCTCTATCTACATCACTCAGAGGAAAATTATGCAAATATGAGATTGAAATGCCAACAACCTTATTCCACCAATCCTGGAAGACCACAATACTCTGAGATGAGTGCTCAGGCTATATAAAAGCAATTTCTTCAGTCAACAGGATATATATGCTACATGCTTCAATCTAGGGGCTGCAGCCTCTCGTTCCTTTGCACGCATCTACTCCGGGCCAGCTGTCGCTGACTTTCTGTGGACATTCCCGACCTTGCATCCTAGTCCTATATGACGGCCTTTCCTTCATGTGCCGGGGGTCTACCTCACCCATTAATTTGTGGCCGGGGCATGAAGCTGCCAACCACATCTACAGGGCCGGTACTCTGGTGTCTGCCCGGTCCTCCCTGTGTCCTGACTTATCTGGACCCACCATGGACCCCCTCTTCTCTACCTCGTTACTTGGCCAGAGACCCGGACCAGCCTTACAGTGGCACAGGCCGCCGGGTCCATGTTCTTCCTTTAGGGTACCTTTACACGCCACAACTTTTGGCGGCGATAGGAGGCAATCTAACGTGCGCGTGCACATTTTTCATGGTTGCCTCAGATTGCCGACAGCGCTTTTACACGCCGCAATTTCGTCCTCAACCTCAGGCGACGTGTCGCCCTGGAAGTTGCCACACCAACAGAGGGAAACATCCGGTAGACTCAAGAGGCCGCTTCACACGCCGCAATCCCCAAAGGAATATGGGCATACCTGTTCAGTGCCGCAAGAACATAGGCATGCCAGACTGGTGTACACCGCGCCCCAAACACGCTGATTAGACAACGCAATAGCGTTATGATTGGGCATCCTGCGCTGGAAGGCTGGCTATTACATGACGCCATTGCCATTGTGTGGTGGTGAATGGAAAACTCTTCAAATATGGCGCCCTGTGAAGTGACAGCCAATGGAGACACAGTAGCCACCACCAATCATCGCTGACGGGGCGCGGTCTCCAGCACGCTGTGGCACACCTCCGGGAAATCAGTAGACGACGCAGATTCCATCCCTATCGCTCCTTCACACGCCAAAAGCCGGGAATGTCACCTTCATGATTGCCTCTGATTTTGGAGCAGTGCTGTGAAATCAGAACCGGGGGCAACCTTTTTTATGGGCGCCAAATTCATCAATTACACGCCGCAATTGCAAGGCAATTTCACGGCGATGGTGACGGGGCAACAGATTGCCGGTCAGATTCCTCGCCGCGGTTGTGGTGTGCAAAGGTACCCTTACAGTGTTACACGTTAGCTCTTGGGGCATCTCAGCTTTTCCTCACGTTCCCACTCACCCCAGGAACACGAACCGGTGCTCTTTGTGTCTTTCCGACTAAGCCCCCCCAACTTAGTGTACCTAGTGTTTTAGTCTAGTTCCTCCACCCCTTTTCTCTCTGCGCTCCACCCTCCATCTAGCTCCCCGCTCTATCCCTTGCCTGACATGAAGTACTAGGTCTAGGGATGGGGGATGTGTAGAGTGTTGGAGTGGGGTGACTAGCTTACCTGTCCCAGCTGCATTACCTTCTGTGGCCGCAAGTCCACAGGGGCGCCACAGTTTTATTCACAAAAAACGCATTTTGCAGAATTTTTGCACTCCTTCATTGCTTTCTATGGTCAAACGTTGCAGAAAAGCCTAAAGAATAGACATGCTGCAGTTTTCAAAAGCGTGTAGTTTAGCAATTCATTCAGGAAATAAAAGCAATCATGTGCAGGAGGTTTCTGAAATTTCACAGTTTTTACTGGTGTAGTAAAAAGCAGCTTTTAATGTGCATTAAAAATACAGCAAAAAAAAAAAACGCTGCAAAAGCGCAACGTGTGAACAAAGCCTAAGACCAGGGTGGAGGCACAAGTTGAGGTGGTAAAAAAACTACTAGAAAAAAAGCAGCATCAGAAAAACTCACCATCCATGCCAAAGACAGAAAACCAAAAGCACTTACAGGACGCAGTCAGAGCCCAATTGTAGAGCAAGCCCAGCTGCTGGCTGATGAGTCGCCTCTACCAGCAAAATGTGGGAGGCAACCTGCCATGCATACACTAGGCCTGCATAGAGCACCATTCACACTGATACATATGATGCAGAGTTTAAATAAGTGGAAAACCACTATGGAGTTTTTGTTAATAAAATATAACTTTTATTGAATATATAAAAGCAGACATGTAAACGTTAACACGAAGTATATGAGAAACCCACAGAAGGCTGCAGCCAGGTAGTCACTCAATGAGTGGCAAGCACATAAAGTACAGATTCACATCGTAAGGAATGCACAAGTATAAGGGCACACAATAATCATGAAGGATAGTACCATCACTCACCCATAGTGCAGACTCGTGATAAGGACCTAGGCAGCCACACAGAGAGCCCTGACCTGCAGCGCGCCCCTAACAGCTGTTTCGCCACTGCTTGGTCGCAGGGGCTAGTTCTCATTGTGATTACTGGCTGTTAAATACACAGCCTGAAAGGTCACGCCAGCTTGCGTATCAATTCCACCTGTCAAAAACGCTATCCCGTGATTAGGCAGGCGCCGGACGTGTGTGACGTCATAGGCGCGCATGCGCAATGCACCCGTCGGTGCCTTTAACACAAGAGCGATGTGCACATCATGGAAAAATCCCCGCGGCGGCCATTTTGTTGAAGACCGCTCAGTTACTATAGGCATTTTGGAACTAAAGGAGAATGTCAACATGTCAGCAGACATGATGAAGAAACCGAATGTATAAAGGGGCCAGTCACAGTGAAAGGGAAGTGACATTCATACAACACAATCATACACACTTAAATACTTATAGATGAGTGTTAAAAATGCATGTATATATATAAATATACGACAGTATCACTGATTAAGATATGAAAAAGAAAAAATTGAGTGAAAAATGTGAGATAATAAATATGACACAGTACCAGCTGTGATTCAAGTGTTAAACATAAAAACTCAAATTTCCTCACATATTAATATTACAGTACATAAATATACAGCAAAATATATGTGATTAATTGTTACATTTAATGTTCACAATCCCTCTTCACAAATCGTGATTATGGCCGCCACTCATGATTCATCACATGCCAGATTTCTGAATTTTATCAAGACGTTGCATCCTATTGACCAAAAGTCCCTTCAATATAACCATCAGATGTGGTCTTAAGGCTGTGTATTGACACTGCTCCAGAAATGTCTCCGTTATCAGTTTCGGAAAAAACTAAAATATACAAAACATAAGTTAAAATCACAGAAGGCTACAGGACACACACAGTTACATCTGTCTAGTTGTCACAGCATGGTATAAGATGCACAGGAGGTCAGCTTTCCAAGCAGTGGCGAAACAGCTGTTAGGGGCGCGCTGCAGGTCAGGGCTCTCTGTGTGGCTGCCTAGGTCCTTATCACGAGTCTGCACTATGGGTGAGTGATGGTACTATCCTTCATGATTATTGTGTGCCCTTATACTTGTGCATTCCTTACGATGTGAATCTGTACTTTATGTGCTTGCCACTCATTGAGTGACTACCTGGCTGCAGCCTTCTGTGGGTTTCTCATATACTTCGTGTTAACGTTTACATGTCTGCTTTTATATATTCAATAAAAGTTATATTTTATTAACAAAAACTCCATAGTGGTTTTCCACTTATTTAAATGATTGAAAGGAGTGTTATTTACTTCCTAAAACATACACCTTGAGGGATGATTTGTATTTAAATATGAGATCATTGATTTACTTAAGGTGTTTGGTGATTTTGAATATTTATATTATATCCATTTCTGTGTTTTTCACAGCTTTTTCAAAGTCAATGGATTACAGGGCCCGTGAATCCACGTGGCTCACTCAAATTAATGAAGTATTTGGGGGAAACCCCGGAGCAGTTCCTGACACTGGCAAAGGGACGCACACAGTACGTGTCGATAAGTTGAAACAGCTGATGCACAGGAGAACCAGACTTTGGTGGAATAAGGCCTTTCTGGAGAACTACATCCAGAGAGGCCTTATTCCACGGGGTCTGAGAATACAGGTATTTCCTTCCTTTGAAATCCAGGACGAATGGTTTAAGAAGAGTTGGGAGGAGCTTTCCAATAATTGCTCATGGGGATTTATGGAATTATTGTGTAAATTGAATGGCCAAACGATTTCTGAGATTGAAAAAGAAATTGAGACTGTACAAGCAGCTCTAAGGGTGGACTCCACTCCGGAACTTATGGACAAATTAAATAAGGATTTAGATCAGGAGATGACAAAATGGGAAAAAGAAATACGTTCAACAAAAACAAAGAAATTCAAGAGAGATCAGACTGACCTCCAAAATAATACAGTCTATAAGTGGAGAAAAGGGAAACCTCAAAAGGAAAGACCTAGAGCAGATTCTGCAGTCTCAGTGACATCTACAGAGGGTTCGGAGATTGGGGCCAGCAAGGAAATGGAACAACCTATACCACAATTTCCCAATAATAACAAAAATCCTAATAAAAGGAAAAATAATTCCCCAGTGAAACCCTTGGATAGAAAGAGAAAACCCAACCAATTGGAGGTAATAAATCTGTCTTCTTGTCCTCTTACTGTGGCCCAAGAGGAGGTCCTGAGTTTAGGTCTTAATTTTGTTCCTAAAAATTGTTTCGATTTTTTCACAGCCGTGAAGGACCTTAATTTGTTTGCACGGAAAATGATTTTAAAAAAACTACACACTAAAAGGGCGGACAATGAGATTGATCTGATGAGACTTGAATCTGATGCTCAAATTGCCCTTGAAGACCTGGAGAATGATGTACCTACACCACCAGGTATGTTCCCTCCTAATTTGATATCCAAATCTTCCACGTTCCCTTCCCTGTCGTTGTGCCCACAGGTCGAAATCTTTACTAAATTAGTGACAGAGGATTTCAAAAGATTGGCCAAATTTGGAGGTAAAGACAATTTTACTCCTGTGCAGAGGGCAGCACTTAAAGAGTTACGTGATCGTGATGATATCATCATCAGGAACTCTGACAAGGGAGGGAACGTGGTTGTGTGGCCAAAAACAGCTTATGAAAAAGAGGCCTATAAACAATTAAATAATAAGGATACTTACCAGAAAATAGCACATGACCCTGCATCAGGCTTCATTGCTGAGTTGTTTGTGATCCTACAACGTGCCCGAGACGATGGGATAATCTCAAAAAAAGTATTTGAAGGATTGTTGGTTGAAAATCCAAGAACTCCTACCTTTTATTTAATTCCTAAGGTGCATAAAGACCTCAACAATCCTCCTGGACGTCCCATCGTTTCGGGTAACGGGGGCTTATGTGAACCCTCCTGCAAATTCGTCGAATTTTATTTGAAAAAATTAGTGGTCACACTCCCATCCTACGTGCGCGATACCACAGATTTATTAACCAAATTGGAAGGCCTGGTAATGACTGATGACATGTGGCTGGTAACAGCCGATGTCGAGTCCTTGTATACGTGTATCGCGCACGTGGATGGGATGCGGGCTGTGCGTCTTTTCCTGAGTATGACCGGCTGGGAACGTAGTCTGTGTGCTCTGATTGAGGAATTGTTGGAGTATATTCTAACCCACAATGTCTTCGTTTTCAATGACCGCTTCTACGTACAACAGCGAGGAACAGCGATGGGGGCGGCCTGTGCCCCATCGTATGCTAATTTATTTTTGGGCAGTTGGGAGCGGTCATTGTTACAGAATGAAGACATTGTGGGTGTTGAGAGCGTCCTACATTGGTTTAGGTATATTGACGATTTGCTATTTATTTGGCAAGGATCTAGACCAAGTTTGGATCAATTCATGGACGCTCTCAACAAGAATGATCTTAACATCAGGCTGACTTATCAGGCACACAGACGTGTTATGACCTTCCTGGATGTGCTGTTGGAGGTGGACGGGGACGGCACAATACAAACTGATGTGTACCGAAAAAGTACTGCTGTGAATTCCCTCCTCCACGCTTCATCAGCACATGATAGGAGTACCATTAAATCTATCCCAGCCGGTCAATTCGTACGAATGAGACGCATATGTTCAAGTGATGCGGTTTTTGAAAGACAAGCGGTAGATTTGCGGGAGAGATTCACAGCAAGAGGATTCAGCAATCGGAGTATAAAGCAGGGTTATGTGAAGGCCAAAAAAATGAGGAGGGAACAATTGTTATTTAACACCAAGGTCAAGTCGGCTGAATATGGTCCTATCAGATACATCTCGACCTTTAACTCTCAGTGGTCAAATATAAGATCTATCTTAAGTAAGCATTGGTCGGTGTTGTTTACTGACGCAGTGTTAGCCAGACAATTATCAACACAACCTCTGCTAACATCACGGAGGGGTAGAAATTTACGAGATATCCTGAGTGCAAGCCATTATGTTCCTAAAAAGAATAATTTCTTTGGAGAAAGAACAGTAGGACCACTAATTGGATGTTATCCATGTGGCGATTGTTTGGCTTGTTCTCATGGTAACATTAAACGAGCTAAAGAATTTCACTCTTCCAATGATGAAGTACATAAGATCAATAAATACATTAACTGTAGCACTACTCACGTGGTCTACCACGCGACTTGTCCTTGTGGCAAGATTTACATTGGTCTCACCACGAGACAGTTGCGCGTTAGAGTACGTGAGCATGTCAGAGATATAGAGGGAGCCGCCAAAATCATAGATATTAATACATTAAAAACCCTACCGAAACATTTTAGGTTTTTTCATGCCTGTAATCCTAAAGGACTGATTATAAAAGGAATTGACCGAATTCAGGGGGGCATCAGAGGAGGAGATCTTGCTAAAACACTGGCACAAGAAGAGTGTAGGTGGATAGTCAAGTTAGATACACTTGCCCCAAAGGGACTTAATGAAGCCATAAGTTATGCCCCTTTTCTATAGAAAGCTGACCTCCTGTGCATCTTATACCATGCTGTGACAACTAGACAGATGTAACTGTGTGTGTCCTGTAGCCTTCTGTGATTTTAACTTATGTTTTGTATATTTTAGTTTTTTCCGAAACTGATAACGGAGACATTTCTGGAGCAGTGTCAATACACAGCCTTAAGACCACATCTGATGGTTATATTGAAGGGACTTTTGGTCAATAGGATGCAACGTCTTGATAAAATTCAGAAATCTGGCATGTGATGAATCATGAGTGGCGGCCATAATCACGATTTGTGAAGAGGGATTGTGAACATTAAATGTAACAATTAATCACATATATTTTGCTGTATATTTATGTACTGTAATATTAATATGTGAGGAAATTTGAGTTTTTATGTTTAACACTTGAATCACAGCTGGTACTGTGTCATATTTATTATCTCACATTTTTCACTCAATTTTTTCTTTTTCATATCTTAATCAGTGATACTGTCGTATATTTATATATATACATGCATTTTTAACACTCATCTATAAGTATTTAAGTGTGTATGATTGTGTTGTATGAATGTCACTTCCCTTTCACTGTGACTGGCCCCTTTATACATTCGGTTTCTTCATCATGTCTGCTGACATGTTGACATTCTCCTTTAGTTCCAAAATGCCTATAGTAACTGAGCGGTCTTCAACAAAATGGCCGCCGCGTGGATTTTTCCATGATGTGCACATCGCTCTTGTGTTAAAGGCACCGACGGGTGCATTGCGCATGCGCGCCTATGACGTCACACACGTCCGGCGCCTGCCTAATCACGGGATAGCGTTTTTGACAGGTGGAATTGATACGCAAGCTGGCGTGACCTTTCAGGCTGTGTATTTAACAGCCAGTAATCACAATGAGAACTAGCCCCTGCGACCAAGCAGTGGCGAAACAGCTGTTAGGGGCGCGCTGCAGGTCAGGGCTCTCTGTGTGGCTGCCTAGGTCCTTATCACGAGTCTGCACTATGGGTGAGTGATGGTACTATCCTTCATGATTATTGTGTGCCCTTATACTTGTGCATTCCTTACGATGTGAATCTGTACTTTATGTGCTTGCCACTCATTGAGTGACTACCTGGCTGCAGCCTTCTGTGGGTTTCTCATATACTTCGTGTTAACGTTTACATGTCTGCTTTTATATATTCAATAAAAGTTATATTTTATTAACAAAAACTCCATAGTGGTTTTCCACTTATTTAAATGATTGAAAGGAGTGTTATTTACTTCCTAAAACATACACCTTGAGGGATGATTTGTATTTAAATATGAGATCATTGATTTACTTAAGGTGTTTGGTGATTTTGAATATTTATATTTATATGATGCAGAGTGTCTGAAAGCTACCCAACCGCTCCGCTGCCTGAGCACTGGGCCGCACAGTACGATGCTTCTGCACCACTGGATGAACGGCGCCCCTATGGGCCCACCTGCGCTCTGGATGGATAAAAAAGTGCAAAAGTTTTTTATATGATAAATAAAAAACCTTTATAGATGGGATTTTGGTTCATGTGTTGGCCCAAGACATTTAAGCTGATGACCCACGATCAAGGGATCCCATGCTCACCAGTCCTAACAAAATTGTACAAAAACTACTAGAAAAAAAGCAGCATCAGAAAAACTCACCATCCATGCCAAAGACAGAAAACCAAAAGCACTTACAGGACGCAGTCAGAGCCCAATTGTAGAGCAAGCCCAGCTGCTGGCTGATGAGTCGCCTCTACCAGCAAAATGTGGGAGGCAACCTGCCATGCATACACTAGGCCTGCATAGAGCACCATTCACACTGATACATATGATGCAGAGTGTCTGAAAGCTACCCAACCGCTCTGCTGCCTGAGCATTGGGCCGCACAGTACGATGCTTCTGCACCACTGGATGAACGGCGCCCCTATGGGCCCACCTGCGCCCTTTTCTGTCTTTGACAAGTTGAGGTGGTGCATGACAGAATCAAATTGATTGCTTGAGGATCACTTTCTGAATAGTAAGGTGACACCCTTCCATATTGGAAGATCCGAATTCTTTCCTAAATTCCTTGACAAGTGTTTTAACCTTATATAAGCTGCAAATGTGTTTTTCATTGATGCTTAGTGTCAAACCAGGCAATCACCTATAATTAGCATTAGGAATCGCTCTTATGTGCGTATACAGTAGGCGAGTGCTATCCAATGTTTTATTGAATAACACTTGGACCATTGTTACAGGGGCGGACCTACCGTGGTGCAGCTGGTTCAGCTGAACCAGGGCCCCGACCGGCTAGGGGGCCCCTCAAGCCTGCAGGGGGCCCCCAGCCGACTCCCATTATCCTTTGTCAGAGGAGAGGAGGTTAACTGAGGGAAGCTTCCTGCTTCCCTTGGCTGATCCCGCCCCTCCTCTCCTCTGCCGCCCCGGCTCCCAGGTGGGAGCCACAGCACCTGTTAGCACCATCCCCCCCGATCCTAGGCGTCATCCGTTAGCACCCCCCCGATCCTCGGCGACATCCGTTAGCACCCCCCCCTCCACGCCATCAAATGCTGCACCAGGGCACCCTTGGCACAAGATCCGCCACTGCATTGTTATACTATGAGGCAGAGTCGATCAGCATTTTTTCAGCGTAAATCGTATGTCATGCACCCATTCAAGTCTATGGGTGCGTGGAAATTATTGGACGGCACTCGGATGACACCTGAGTCCAATTCCGAGGACTCACAGAATGAAGAAGATGGGGAAACTTTGTTCTCCATGTTCTTTTCACCATGTGCCTGTAGCGTAGCTATGGTGGGGCAGAAGGTACAGTCACTCCGGCCCCCATGATCTATGGGTTCACTCGAAGCTATCATACTTCTAACTGTATTGGTGTGGGCAGTTATGGGGCCCGTGAGTCAGGGGGGCCTTATGCCAGCACAGATACCGCCCCCCCCATCACACTTTCAATGGTATTGGCATCTCAAATACCGATACAATTTCAAGCAATGATGAAAGATGGAGCGCAGTACTCCCTCTTTTATCATTCTCCTGCTGTGCCTGCTCTCTGGTGTCTCAACACAGCAGGGCGCAATGACGTCGCTACTGTGTGCCGATGTAGTGAGATGGGTGTGGGATGCTCGTAAGGAGACCGGAACAATGGGGGAAGAGAGGAGATCTGAGAACCTATTTATTCATTTAATTAGTGAGTACACAGTGGCCAGAGGACTATGGGCTGTGATATAAACTATGTGAAGGCTGCATTATAGTATATTGAGATCTATGGGGGTTGCATTATACTATATAAAGGCCTTTGTGAGGTGCATTATATGATATGGAGCACTATGGGGTGCATTACAATATGTTGAGGACTATTTTGGGTACATAATACTATCTGGAGAATTGAGGGGGTGCATTATAAGATATTGAGGTCTATGGGGGGTGCATTATACTATATTGAGGACTATGGAGGCTGCATTATATTATGTGGAGGAATATGGAGGCTGCATTATAATATGTGGAGGAATATGGAGGCTGCATTATGTTATACGGAGGAATAATGAGGCTGCATTACATTATTTAGAGGCTGCGTTATACCATTTAGAGTCTATATTATACTATACTAGTAAAAAGGCCCGATGCAATTGCATCGGGAGCGCGGTGAAATGAATTGTGTGTATACAGGCGGGTCAGTGGGTAGCAGAGTATAGAGGCGGCTGTGTGGGCAGCCGAGTATAGAGGCGGCTGTGTGGGCAGCCGAGTATAGAGGCGGCTGTGTGGGCAGCCGAGTATAGAGGCGGCTGTGTGGGCAGCCGAGTATAGAGGCGGCTGTGTGGGCAGCCGAGTATAGAGGCGGCTGTGTGGGCAGCCGAGTATAGAGGCGGCTGTGTGGGCAGCCGAGTATAGAGGCGGCTCTATGGGTAGCAGGGCAGTGTGGGTGAGTGGGGGGAGTGAGGGCATAGGGGGGGTAAGAGGAGTGTGCGGGGGCAGTGTGGGGAGTGAGGGCTTAGGGGGGGATAAGAGGAGTGAGCAGGGGCAGTGTGGGGAGTGAGGGCATAGGGGGGATAAGAGGAGTGAGCAGGGGCAGTGTGGGGAGTGAGGGCATAGGGGGGGATAAGAGGAGTGAGCAGGGGCAGTGTGGGGAGTGAGGGCATAGGGGGGGATAAGAGGAGTGAGCAGGGGCAGTGTGGGGAGTGAGGGCATGGGGGGGTAAGAGGAGAGAGCAGGGGCAGTGTGGGGAGTGAGGGCATAGGGGGGGGTAAGAGGAGAGAGCAGGGGCAGTGTGGGGAGTGAGGGCATAGGGGGGGGGGTAAGAGGAGTGAGCAGGGGCAGTGTGGGGAGTGAGGGCATAGGGGGGGTAAGAGGAGTGAGCAGGGGCAGTGTGGGTGAGTAGAGGGTAAGCAGGGGCAGTGTATGAGTAGATCTGAGGGGCGGTGGGCCTGTAAGGTTAGTTGAGGAGGGGAGGGGGGGGGGGTTAGGCTGGAATGAGAGTGTGGCGCCAATGTTGCCCCAGCGCCCCTGTAAGGTTAGTTGAGGAGCGTGGGATGATAGCAGACTGCAGCCCCGCCGGGTGTTACCTGTGAGAAGCTGGGGCGGGCACTGTGTGTGATGAAGGCGGCGGTGCAGGTGGCGGCGGGCCGTTGTGTAAAGCCGCTCCCCCTGTCTGCTGCCTGAGGGCTCGCACTGTGGAATGGTCTGTGCGGCCGGGGGAGCGGGAGGTGCCGGCTGGTGCGTGCAGCGGGGGAGCGGGGGGTGCCGTCCGGAGCGTGTAGCGGGGGAGCATGGGGTGGCGGCCGGTGCGTGTAGCGGGCGTTTGCGGGGGGCGGGCGGTGCGTCTAGCAGCCGTTTGCGGGCCGAATCTGCGGCTCGCGATGGCGCATGGGCGCCATCGCTCGCTCGCAGTGCCAGTGGCGCAAAGCATTCTGGGATTCGGCTACAACGCCCGAATCCCAAACTGCGGATTATATAAATAGAAGATGGAGACCTATCGTATCGGGAGGCCCGCACCATCAGCCTCCCTGCTCCGCACCCTCAGCCTCTCCTCACAACTTCAGACTCCCTGCAGCATCAGCCTCCCCATGCACCATCAGCCTCTCCTCGCACCCTCAGTCTCCCCCTGCAGCATCAGCCTCTCCCCGCACCCTCAGCCTCTCCCTGCAGCATCAGCCTCTCCCCGCACCCTCAGCCTCTCCCTGCACCCTCAGCCTCTCCAGCACCCTCAGCCTCTCCCCGCACCCTCAGCCTCTCCATGCACCATCATCCTCTCCCCGAACCCAACCCTCAGCCTCCCCACACACCATCAGCCTCTCCTCGCACCCTCAGCCTCCCCTGCAGCATCAGCCTCTCCCCACACCCTCAGCCACCCCCCGCAGCATCAGCTTCTCCCCGCACTGTCAGCCTCCCCACACACCATCAGCCTCTCCTCGCACCCTCAGCCTCCCCCTGCAACATCAGCCTCTCCCCACACCCTCAGCCACCCCCCGCAGCATCAGCTTCTCCCCGCACTGTCAGCCTTCCCCCCACACCATCAGTCTCTCCTCGCACCTGCAACATCAGCCTCTCCCCACACCCTCAGCCACCCCCCGCAGCATCAGCTTCTCCCCGCACTGTCAGCCTCCCCACACACCATCAGCCTCTCCTCGCACCCTCAGCCTCCCCCTGCAACATCAGCCTCTCCCCACACCCTCAGCCACCCCCGCAGCATCAGCTTCTCCCCGCACTGTCAGCCTTCCCCCCACACCATCAGTCTCTCCTCGCACCTGCAGCATCAGCCTCTCCCCGCATCTTCTGCTTCACCCTGTCCCCCCCCCCCCCGCACAGTTTTACCACTGGTTGCTCTCAGGATTCCAAGGACCTGTGTGTCATCATGGGGTCAGGGGACGCGCAGGGTCACATGATCCCGCTGGCATCCCGAGAGCCGCCAGCGGTAACACTGTGTTGGGGGGACGAACTGATGCTGCGGGGTAAGGCTGATGCTGCGGGGGGAGTCTGAGGGTGCGGGGAGAGGCTGATGGTGTGTGGGGAGTGTCTGCCTGGAGTGCGGTGATTGCCATAAGAGACCTATAACTTGAGTCATCCAATTTGGTGTCTGGCACACTGCTGCCTGAGGGCTCGCACTGTGGAATGGACTGTGCGGCCCTGGCAGCGGGGGAGCGGGGGGTGCCGGCTGGTGCGTGCAGCGGGGGAGCGGGGGGTGCCGGCCGTAGCGTGTAGCGGGGGAGCAGGGGGTAGCGGGCGTTTGCGGGGGGCAGGCGGTGCGTCTAGCAGCCGTTTGCGGGCCGAATCTCCGACTGTCTGCAGAGCTCGTCTACTGCAGTCAGTCAAGGACCTGCGGTGATGTCACAGTCACGTGACACCAGGTTACCATGGAGTAACCTGGTGTCACGTGACTGTGACATCACCACAGGTCCTGGACTGCAGTAGAAGAGCTCTGCAGACACTCGGAGCCTGCGGCAGCCACCGGAAGCCTGGAGGAAGCCTGGAGGAGACGGCGGGGGCTCGGGGAGAGGTGAGCATTAACTTTTTTTTTTTTTTTTTACAGTAGTGCGGGTCTGCGGCTCGTGATGACGCTGCGCGTCATCACTCGCAGTCCCGCAAAGCATGTTGGGATTCGACAACGCCCGAATTCCCAACTGCGGATTATATAAATAGATGGAGGACTAAGGAGGCTGCATATAAGGAGAACTACTGGAGTGAATTATAATATATGGAAGGGTATTTGGGGGCCATGATAATATTTGTAGAGCTATGAAGGAGCCATTATACTCTATGGAGGGCTATTTGAGAGATGTGTTGGGGGCCATTATACAGTGTGAAAATGTGTGGAGACCAATATACAGTATATAGGCCCAATATACTGCATAAAGGGCTGTGTTAAAGTTGGGGATTATACTGTGTTAGGGGCACCATATTTTGCAGGGGTAGTTAAGGTGGAGCACGGTAGCCATCGTACTGTGTGTGGAGGGTACTTAGGAGGAATTCACTGGGGGGGGGTCATACAGTATTTGTGGGGCACTTTTGTGGTGTTCAGTGTGCAAGACGTGTGTGACGCTCTATTTTAATTATATTTTACAGATCTGATAGGGAGACTTTTTTCATTGCCAGTGCACTAGAGCTTTCTTATTTTCCAATAGGCAAAGATTACTTTTATTTGAGCTATAAAGTTTGTTTCTGGGAATCATGGTCATAGATATTGATTTTGACTTTTCCAGTTATTTTTCTTGTTTCATCTATAAATGATCAGCGCCTCAGATAGAAGATACATTATTTATAGTAGAGATAAGACTTTACAACAATACATGGTCATCAGAGTTATAGTCTTAAAGGGATTTTCCCATGAACAAAGTTCATTTTAATCAATAGATCTTGGATTAATAATTATTTAAACAATTTGATGTGATTAACAAAAATATTCCTGTGCTGAGATAATCTTATATATGACACAATCCATATTGTGCTTGAGGTTTCCATAATGAATGATGGTTTGAGGAGCCGTGTCATCTGCTGGTGTTGTATCAAGACCAAAGTCAGCGCTGCCACCTACCAGGACATTTTACAGCTCTTCATGCTTCCCCCTGCTGACAAGCTTTATAGAGATTTCATTTTCCAGCAGGACTTGGCACCTGTCCACACTACCAAAAGCAGGGGTGGACCGTCACCCCCGGGGGCCCTAGTGCAGGTGAGGACCGGGGGGGGTGTGCTACTGGGCGACGGCTCGGCCCGGGGGGGTAGTGCTGCTGGGAGCCACTTGGAGCCACGGCCGCGGTGCTCTCCTACCTGGTGAGCCGCGCCGAGCGCTTGTAGGAGCCGGAGGGGCAGAGGAGAGGAGGGGCGGGATCAGGCAGGGAAAGCAGGAAGCTCTCTGCTTCCCTTGCCTGATCCTCCTCTCCTTTGACGGCGGCTTGTGTGGGGTCGGCTGGGGGCCCCCTCCAGGCTTGAAGGGGCCCCCTAGCCGGTCGGGGCCCTGGTGCAGCTGCACCAGCTGCACCATGGTAGTTCCGCCCCTGGCCAAAAGTACCAATAACTGGTTTACTAACCACAATATCACTGTGCTTGATTGGCTGTGCAAACTCACCTGACCTAAACCCCATAGAGAATCTATGGTGTATTGTTAAGAGGAAGATGAGAGACACCAGACCCAACAATGCAGATGAGATGAAGGCTGCTATCAAAGCAACCTGGGCTTCCATAACACGTCAGCCGCCACAGGCTGATCGTCTCCATGCCACGCCGCATTGATGCAGTAATTCCTGCAAAGGTCCGCGACCAAGTATTGAGTGCTTGTACTGTACAGACATTTCATTAGGCAAACAATTATGAGTTAAAAGTATTTTTTTTTAGTTAGTCTTATATAATATTCTAATTTTCTGAGATAATGAGATTTGGGTTGTCATTGGCTGTAAGCCATAATCATCAACATTAACAGAAATTAACACCTAAAAAGATCCCTCTGTGTGTAATGACTCTATATAATATATGTGTTTCACTTTATGTATTGAATTACTGAAATAAACTTTTTGATTATATCCTAATTCATTGAGATGCTCCTGTATGCATCTCCACTTTACTTGTCAGATCGTGAGCCGAGGAGTAGCCATGCCAGCAAAAGGTGGAGAGGAAACCTTATCTGGATTGGGAGCCATAGGAAGCCAACAGAGGACCAGCAGGGAGCCGTGGTGGCGGGATGGGTGAGTGTAATATTTTATTAATTTTAACCTATTCACAGCCCATAAGAACCCAGCAAAATCATTGTCGGCTGGCAGCACACTATCAAGTAGTCCAAAATTAGGATTTTGTATAATCTTAAAATTCGGGGAAATACAAAACAAATTATGTACAATGATATGAATTGATTCTCTCATCCTTATTTGGTGTAATTTCCACCAACATAGTACACTTCCCAATGTTAGATAAGAGCAGAGGAGAGCAATGTGTCAAATGTCGCACTTAATGTAGAATTTTGCACAAATTGTGACTTACCAATGGTTGCCACCTAAACGTACTTGTTCTATGTCTTTTTTTAGACTGATATGACATTCTGGAAAAATTCAACTTTCATGTAGAAATACAATCAAAATATGTTGTACATCACGCTACAATGTTACCCATGTCTCCTTTCCGTTATTGTGAACTTTTTGGAAAGAGGACTGAAAAATCACCAAGAAAAAAGATCATGAGTAAGGCTACAAGCTAGCCGAAAACTGATCTGTGGGTCTTTCCGTGCAAAAAAAAACCTATTTTTTACCTGGATACCAATTAAATGGAAATTTTATTAAGAATCTCAAGGTGAAATTTTCCTTATGTCTCTGGACAATTTCTTGGAATGAGATACTGAAAAAAACGGTTGCAATAAATTGCGTTTAAAACATTGATTTTTCAGTTATTTATGACATGGCTGTTGCAAACGTCTGCAAAAAACATTAGCGTATCACGCAAAAACAGGCAACAACTCTCCCCGTAATCGAGTGTTTTGATGTTTTTATCCTGTTAAAAAGAAATTTTTGAAGGGAAATTAGTCCCAGGGTACAGACTACACCATAAGTATTTTTGCTAATTAAGCATAGGGGGTCACACTTGGTTTAGGACCCATGTTTCCAGGCAAGCCCTAATACGACAGCGTTGACAGTAAGCACTGCCTGGAAACGGGCCCCAGAGAGACCGTTGTGTACATAGCCAGGGTCACACTTGGTTTAGGACCCATGTTTCCAGGCAGCCCTAATACAGGACAGCGTTGACAGTAAGCACTGCCTGGAAACGGGGCCCCAGAGAAACCCGTTGTGTACCATAGGTAGGGTCACACTGGGTTTAGGACCCATGTTTCCAGGCGGCGCTAATCCGGACAGCGTTACGGTAAGCACTGCCTGGAAACGGGGCCCCAGAGAACCCGTTGTGTACCATAGGCCAGGGTCACACTTGGATTTGGACTCATGTTTCCAGGCAGCGCTAATACCAGTCAGCGTTAACGGCAAGCGCTGCCTGGAAATGTGGGTCCTAAACCAAGTGTGACCCAAGACACAGTTACAGCCGCACACGGAGCTCCAGGAGGTGCCCCTTTAGTTGAGCGCACAGGAAACACTGCCTGCAGCGTTTTCCTGTTCGCTGATGAAAAGCGGCCATCATGCAGCTTTGTGTGCGGTTGCAACTAAGGTACATAACGGGTTTCTATGGGCTCCGTTTCCAGGCAGTGCTTGCCGTTAACACTGTCCGGTATTAGCCCTGCCTGGAGACGTGGGTCCTAAACCAAGTGTGACCCTAGCCATTGATGCTACAGAAGCTTCAAACCGGATTAGAACAGTAATTATTGAAAACGGGAGGACACAACTGGATGTTCCGATTCATTGTAAGAAGATAGACATACTGCCAAGATCTCCCTTGAAGACAGCAGATGTGTAATGTGTATTGTGACATGCATTATTTGTGAAACAATGTATTTTGTTTGACGGGTGATGGCGGTTTGACTATCAGCACGCCAGCAAGCACAGCATGGGTGGTCACACTTGGCATTGCACTACCACGCACCGTTGAAGATTGGGGATACTCTTAACCCGCTTGCTGGGGGACTTCGACAGAGCAGATCCCAGGCCAGCGAACAGCACCGAGGCTGGTGACCAGACACACGGCAATAGGAAGGTCAAACGCAGCAACGCAAAGCAAAAAGCAAACACAAAAGGAACAATAGCTGAAACCACAGCATAAACCAAAAGAGAAAGTTGAGTGACAGCAAGTGAAAAATGAAAGAGGAAGCATCCCAGCAGTAAAGCTCAGAGCACATGCACTGACCTAACCGCCAACATAACTAATCAACAGTAAAGCAAATCTATGGAGGTTTAAAACTGCCTCCCAGCAGTCACGTGACCTGCTGAGGCATTGCACACCCACCTTCTGCCCATAGAACCACAGGAGAAAAGAGAATTGGAGAGAACTTCCCACTATCTGACTATCCCAGTGGGTACAACATCCCATATACGCTGTCAACAGCCATCACCATGGGACTTAACATCCCGAAACCCCTAAGTGGCACCAATGCTGGGAGCAGCGGCATCCTGCCTCCTGGCAACACCCGGGGAACATCTTTAAGTATAATGTACTCATTCAGAGCAGGCACCTGCACAAGCTCCACCCTCCAAAGATAATGCTCACCCCTTATGGTCAGCAAAGGGCGACAGGTGACCCAAAGGGGAGCCAGAACACGCCCAGGGGCATGATGGACCTGGTCAGATGAAGAACCACCAGACCACACAGTTAATGTTTTTGACTAGCTCAAAGTGGAAGGAGCTAGAAAGTGGGAAAAAGTGATTGTTTCCTGTCAGGAGGGCAGATAGGGTCCACCATGCAGTAGTGACGGACCTACGGTCTGACTAGAGAGCAAAGCCACATAACAGAGGTGTCTCTGACATAAGAGGAGACCAAAGTAGAATCCTTAATAGAGAAGAGTGAGAGTTGACCGATGGAGTGATGGAGAGGAGATGTGTCCTGGGATGGGACACCTAGCAGTACAACCCCCAAGTTTATAACTCAGAGAGGTAACGGGCCAGGAAAGAACACAGAACATGAGAAGAGAGGATGCCCTGTGCATGAGCTCCCAAAGTGTCAGAGCTAGAGAAGCTAAGTCCAACCACAGTATACGGGCTGTCCCCTGCCCGAAGCTACCTAGTTTTACCTGGCTGGAAACCAAAAATATAGGGAAGCCTTTTTTGAATTATTCATGAATTTCTTGAAATAATTAAAAAAAATGATGTGGGGCTTCGCTGTATTTTTAGTTTCCAGCCAGGTACAACTAGGTAGCTGGGGGGTTGGAATTCTGTGCGTGGCGTGGCCAAAGCTTCCTGATCTCAACCCCCTACTGCGAAATGCAGCCCGCAGCTGCGCTAGATAATGGTGCATTCATAGAAGCGCCATTTTCTGGCACTGTCACCAAACTCTTCCAGTTGGCCTGGTGCCGGAGTCAAAAGAATCAAGGTTGTGTTGAGGAAGTGGAAAAAAATGTGTTTAGAGAAGCAAAAAGACTCTGTATTCTGTATGACAATGCTCCATATTATAAAAGGAAACATTCATTAAATTATGCACCCACTATCTACTGTATATACTTCCTACCAAAGTCATCAAGAGTTTAATGATTGAATAGTGGTCTCCCTCATTGAACTTTCTACCATCTGGTTCAGGTCACTGTAGTCAATGGTATAATGCGGCCAGCAAGGGTGTAACACCCCTGTAGTACAAATCCACACATCCAGCCAGGACCCCCACCTTCATGGCAAAGGCTTACTAAGTGTATAAAATGATCTCTTAGTCTGGTTCAGTAGGCTACACCATCATGGGGAAGACTGCTGACTTTACAGATGTCCAGAAGACAGTCATTGACACACTCCACAAGGAGGGTAAGCAACAAAAGGTCATTACTAAAGAAGCTGGCTGCTCACAAAGTGCTGAATCCAAGCATATTAATGGAAAGTTGAGTGGAAGAAAAAAGTGTGGTAAATAAAGGTGCACAAGCAACCGGGATAACCGCAACATTGAAAGGATTGTTAAAAAAATGGTCATTAAAAAATTTGGGGAAGATTGACAAGGAGTGGACGCTGCTGGAGTCAGCGCTTCAAGAGCCACCACACACAGACGTGTCCAGGACATGGGTTACAACTGTCGCAGTCCTTGTGTCACCACTCATGACCAATAGACAATGCAAGAAGCGTCTTATCTGGGCCAAAGAGAAAAAAAACTGGGCTGTTGCTCAGTGGTCCACCCAACCCAACTTAGCTAAAATAATCCGCAACTAAGCTCAGCACGTGGCAGGTTTAAAAATGTCTCCCAGCTGTCACGTGACCGGCTGAGACAATGCTCACTCCCCACAGAACCACAGGGGGAGAGGAGAAGAGTGAAGTGGAGGGAACCTCCCACTATTTGACTGCTCCAGCACATACAAACTCCCATATCCGCTGGCAATAGCCAACAATAGGGGACCCCGCGTTCTGGGACCCCTAAGTGGCACCATCACCTGGATCAGCAGCGTCCCGCCTCTCGGCAACACCTGGAGTGCATCTATTAGCACGACACACCCGGTCAGTCACAGCAGACACCTGCATAAGCTCTGCCCCCCAAAGGCAATATCCCACGTCCTGTGGCCAGCAAAGGTCGACGGCAGACTCGAAGGAGAGCAAGAACATGCCAAGAGTGTGATGAACCCACTCAGGGTGGAGGCACACTGTCATGCATCAAAAATTAAGCATTTTCGATGCATGACAGTGATGCGAGTGCTGGGTGTTTTTACTGTGAGTGTGGTGCGAGTGTGGTGCGTGTGGGTGTATGGCTGTATTCATGAGAATGTGCTGGGAGTGTGCTTCAAGAGTCAGTGTGTGGTGCGAGTCAGTGTGCTGCTGTCTGCGGTCCTGAAGTTTGCTCGGCGTGATTTCTCAGCATGCTGAGTAATCCCGCCGAGCAAACTTCAGCACCAAAGACAGCACTGACTGTCAGCTCAGCGCTGACTTCAGCCCTGCTGACAGCATTTACCGGCAAATTCAAACACTGCTGCTGTCAAATCAGCTGTGTTTGATTTTTCCGGGTTGCCTGCGCAGCAACTAATCAGCTTTCACCGCTGTGACAACAGCGGTGAAAGCTGATTGCGAGTTTGAAATTGCCGGCAACAGTATCCAATCAGCTTTCACCACTGTGACAGCAGTGGTGAAAGCCGATTAGTTGAATCGGGCGGTAAATGCTTTCCTTGGTGCTGAAGATAAAACTTCAGCACCATGGAAAGCAGACTTTCAAACACCAGCAGTGTTTGAATCTCCCGGTAAATGTTTTCCATGGTGCTGAAGTTTCATCAGCTGGATTTCTCCAGCCGATAAAACTTCAGCACCATGGAAAGCATTCACCGGGAAATTCAAACACTGCTGGTGTTTGAAAGTCCATGCTTTCCATGGTGCTGAAGTGTTATGTCCCATTGCATTTATACGAGTCTCATGCCCGTGTGTCTCCACCCTCAGGTACAGAACCACCAGACCTGACAGTTAACTTCTGGCACTAGAAATAAAATTATGACATGCCTTTTCTTTGAGGTGTAATCCTTGTAAAATTCCACCAATTCTATCAACTCAAAAGGCTACAAAAAAACATGGAAAACAACTCTTAGAAAATCTTTTTAGGCTGTGCGCCCATGATGAACTTTAGGTGAGTTTTTGATGCTATAGTCTTGCTGTGTCAACAACACGTCTTACGCTATGTGCCGACGCTGAGTTTGTGCTGCAAATTTTTGATGTCAAAAATCTGCACCTTCTATCAGAAATTCGCACCCAAAACATCCTTTTCCCAATGGTGCATTTTTTGTTGCGTTTTTAATGCAGATTTTGCAGTTTTTTTAGCAGTTGTTCACTGTTGTGACTGTGAATAAAGCTAGGTTAAACGATGTGAGAAAAAGGGTTTCAAGGTGTCATGATATAATGTAGAGCTGCCTAGTTTTACCTGGCTGGTAATCAAAATACAAAAGTGCCTTTTTTAATTATTATTTCTCGAAATGATTTAAAAACTAAAATTACATGGAGAATTGCTTTGTATTTGGCTTCGAGCCAGGTACAACTAGGCAGCTGGGGGCTGGTATTCTCAGCGTGGGGAGGCCCAAGTGTTCTGGCCCCTCCACACTTCGAATTACAGCTCACATTCATCGCAACACCATTTTCTGGCGCGGTACCCAACTCTTCCAGTAGTCCTGGTGGCAGTAGCAGGCTGGGTAATAAAGGGGTTAATGCCAGATTTTCAAGCTTCTTTTAGTGCAATCTTGGCACAAAATTGCATGCATTGTGTTCGATGTGTTCATCTGTATTTCCTGGCCAAATAAAAGCAGCAAAACCGCAACACAGTTGAGCCCTTTTGATAAAATTTAAAATAATCTTTTAAAAAAAAAACACGTAGGCCTTTCCCATATATTTGGAGGTACATCAGACAGATGCGGGCTGTCCCCTGCCCGAGGCTACCTAGTTTTACCTGGCTGGAAACCAAAAATATAGGGAAGCCCTTTTTTTTTATTATTTCATGAATTTCTTGAAATAATTAAAAAAAATGATGTAGGACTTCGCTATATTTTTAGTCTCCAGCCATTCACAACTAGGTAGCTGTGGGGCTGGAATTCTTAGCGCAGGGTGGCCCAAGCTTACTGGTCTCACCCCCCCACTGCGAAATGCAGCCCGCATCTGCGCTAGATAATGGTGCATTCATAGAAGCACCATTTTCTGGCACTGTCACTCAACTCTTCCAGTTGGCCTGGTGCCAATGGCAAACTGGGTAATAAAGGGATTAATGCCATCTATGTATTGCCAGCTGGCAATAATCCCAAGATTCATAATGTCGGGCCAATATTAGACCTGGCCATTAGAAACCTCAAAGTAAATAGATAGTAAATAATACATCACACAGAGAAAAGTCATTTTATTTAAACAAAATACACAAAACACATGCCGTCTTCCATCTTCCATCTTTATTACTCCACATAAACCCTCCATGATTATCCACTTTGACGTCTGTTCACAGTGGGATCCAAAACTGACTGAGCCATCTCCCTGGTACTGTATAAACTACAGAAATTCTATGGCAAAATCCTGCTTTGGAAAATCTGCATCTATTTCCCCCCACGTGAATGTAGGAACTGACTCTACGGTAAGGACGGATGTTCTTGAGATCTATATTTCCAAACTCAATGGAACATTTTCAAGTAAAGGAGAAATAAGAATTTAGTAGAGGTGTCAGAAAAATGTAGAAGCAACAAAGATATCCAACACTCAAAGCAAACCGCATATCATTCTTTCTGTAAAGTAAATCCAATTTAGGTCTCAAAAGTCTGGGTGCAAGTCAATAATGTAAGACATGGATCTTTCGCTACAATCAATCATCCTGGTGATAAAAACCTGACTGGATCAGAGCCACCAGCTGACAAGCGCCTGCTGACAAGACTGAGGGCATTTTAGGATTGGGCTTGTTATCCTTTTACACCGATATGTTCTTTTTCTTCTAAGTATTTTATCGTTTTATTAGTTTGCCCTGTAGGCTATGTTCACTTCCAGCATTTTCATTCTATTATTCAATGGCAACCATATGTAAAATGCTATTGAAAAGGATTTCATTAGTTCTCATATCCGATAATTCACATGGAAGCACTATACCTCAAATTAAGGGGCTACAAGGGTATGAGCACACGGAATGTATGTTTAAGGCTCTTGGGTCTCCATACACATTAGGCAAAAGTCGGCTGAATTTGCCGATATCGGTTGGATCAGCCAACAGTTTAATGTGTACAGGGCACTCCCGACTCTCTTTACAGACGTAGATGGAGAAGGACCTAGTGTTACGTATTGACTGCCTTGCTGTATGGAAGTGCTGCTGCTGTGGTTTAAATGAAGCCTTTTTTTCCCCTGCTCTCAGAGTGGAGAGAGGAATCTAATGAACTGGAGCTGAGAGTGCAGGTGTGTGTGATGAATACGACTCATGCTTAGGTGAGCTGAGGGGCGTGACTGGGCTGGTTGCTCCCCACCCCTCAGCCATAAGTGGGTCAGCTCACATCCACCTGCTGTCGCTGATTCAGTTCATTTCTAGACTGTGACCTATTATGAGCAGTCGCTGATCTGAAGCTGCTGTTTCTTTCTCCATTGAAAGCTGCTGGGTTCCGTGGTCCGTGAGTGGAGGTAGGGGCTTATGCTTAGGGCTTCTCAGGAGTTTTAAGTTCTTAGTCTAGCGGCTCGGACTTCCTCACCTTCAGAGGTACCTCCGAGTACAGGGCAAGTCAGAACCCCAGTATCAGGGCCGGAGCAAGCTCCCCTGACTCCCTACGCCCAGCTCCATCCTACTTCTGGGTACCCCGCCCCCCCCCCCCCCCCCCCCAGCCTGACACCTGGCCCTGTTGGATTTTCAATGGCCTTCTCTGTAATTTTTTCTCAACATAAGCCACTGCCACAAGAGTCGGCCAGCAGCCGTTCTATATAACGCACAGAAGTGCTCAGCTGAGCCGTATGCTCCTGTGTATGGGGAGAGAAAGTCGTCCAAACGATCCTTCAGCCAACAGCGTTTTAAGGTTGAGTTGTCATGTCCAGTAATCATCCATTACAGCCAATAGCAATCCAATGTGCAAACACAACTTTTTTGTTCATTTTGAAGAAATGAGATCCATTCTTTAACCTTAGTACTCAATGTGGAAGCAATAACTGTAGGAAAGATTATCTCTAGATTACTGCATCTAACGGGTGCATCGCACAGTTTAAAGGGGAACTCCTGTGAGAGAAAACATTTTAGTACAGTTCCTGCCCTCCTACATGATGAAGCAGAGCCGTACACTGCAGTTCTAGGATCTATAGCTCACTTATAAATCAATAAAATCATACCTGCTCCTCTGCTTAGGCCCCACCTCATGGAACCTAAAGTTCCCCTTTAAGAAACATACAGATGTGCAGTAAAGTTACATATGGCACCATGCTATGGCTTCTCAACACTCGGCGAAGCTTATATAAAACAAAGTGTGGTAGTATGTCTGAGGCTGCACACCCTAGATAATCATCAAGTCATTTCAATGGGGGTTTTAACTGATTTTCTTTTACATTTTTTATTTGCATTATTTTGGCTTTTTTTCAAGTTCTAATGACCTGTCAAAGAAAATAAGAATAATGAAAATGTTTCCATTAGTTGAAAGGAGTACAGAGGGGATTTCTTTTTATTTCGTCAGTACTTGTACACTTTTTGTATTTTGTTAATTTATTGACCTTTAGACCCTGTTCACACAGTGTGTTTTTTTTATCTGTTTTTGCATGAAAAACAGATCCCTTCCTGTGATTCCCAGCCAAGTCAAGGAGTTTCCAGAAATGCTGTTCTGATGCTGCATTTTTTACTAGTCTGTTTTTGGTGCAGAAAAAGAAAGAGCATGTCAATTAGTGATACATTTTTTCACCGTTTTATCCATTGAATCCATTGCAAAATCGTGATACATTTTGGGTCAGTTTCTCTTCCAAGAACAGATCCAGTTGTACTGCTGAAAATCTATAAAAACACAGCACAAAAAAACGAAGCGTGTGCACATGCCTTAAAGGGGAAGTATGGGGAGATACATTTTTTACTGTCCCTGCCCTCCTACATGATGAAGCAGAGCTGTACACTACAGTTCTAGGATCTATAAATCACTTACAAATCAATAAAATCATATCTGCTCCTCAGCTCTCACCACTCCCTTCAGGGACAGAGAAATTCAGTCATGAATAGTGCTAAAGCATCAAGGGGACAGGAAGCTACCAAGTTGATATAGGGAGGAGAGACCATGGCAGTGCTGAATCAATCAAGACAGAGCTTTGCCTGTCCTCCTAGCCTGATACATGGCAGCACACATTATACACCATCATATCAGTGTACAGCAGAGGATCACAGCGTGTAATTATATCTGCTTGGTGACATGATTGCTATTTGAAGGGAGAACACCAATGTTCATACATTACATAGGATGGTATATCAGGGGCTGGATTGTAGTGCGACCATGGGGGTCGGCTGCCACGTTCCTGCCACGCCACTTGGCCATACAAAAGCATGAGGAGGCATGCAAGGATTCTTTCCAGGCAGTATGTGCTCTCGTGGACAGCGGACAAGAAGCGATGATATATTCCAATATTGATATTTTATTCAGAAAATCATACAACATGTTTCAAACTCCACTGAGTCTTCTTCAGGTATAATATAATACATATGGATTGATATCATTGGGTGCATTTTATAAAGGAAGTCATTATACAGCATTTTTTCTTTCTTTGTGGTGCGGGATTACGGTAATCTTTTCAGACACATTTGCAGGGGCATAACTACAATAGGTGCAGGGGTTGCGATCGCACCCGGGCCCTGCAGCCTAGGGGGGCCCCAAAAGTCCCTTTAGCGTATAGATAAAGACTAATACTATTAAAGATTTACAATAATTGGGGGCCCCGTTGAAGCTTTTGCATCGGGGCCCCTGGGCCTGAAGTTACGCCACTGCACACTTGTATACTTTCAGTTTTATCAGGAACTATATCATTTATGAATAAAATTATGATTATTATTGAAATGTAATTAAAATGTTTTTTTTAGAAATGTAATAGATACATGTATACAAATACAAACATTTAATACCCTTTCATAAACATTGCATATATTTAGTTTTATTGTTGTTAAAATATATGTTTTATTTTTCTTTCTATCTTTCTTGATATGTTTGTATGGTTTTAAAGCATGCAAACTCCTGATAACATTGAAGGTATACAAGTGTGTCTGAAAAGGTTAATCCCCAGTAGGGCACCCGCCCAAAGAAAAAAAAATGCTGTATAATAACATCCTTTATAAAATGCATCCAATGTAATGATGAGCGAGTATTCTCGCTACTATTCGGTATTCGCGAATAGTAGCTGTATTCGGGCTACTCGCTACTCTCCGAGTACTTATGTGTACTCGGGAGTAGTGAGTAGTCCTAATACTTTCGCAGTGTATCTGTAGATACACTGCGAAAGTAGCCTAAAAGTGATTAAAAGTTGTTAAAAATAATAAACTTACATACTCACCTTTCCCACGCCTGCACCGGGACCGGCACAGAAGCCATCCAATACCCTGAAAAGGACCTTTCACTACCAGCCAATCAGATGGCCGGTAGCAATCTGGCCAATCAGATGGCGCCACGTCTCTACCACGTGATCGCTAGCGGCCACCTGATCGGCCAATTTGCAAGGTCCTAGATATACTATCAGGACCTGCAAATTGGCCAATCAGGTGGCCCCTAGCGATGACGTAGTAGTGACGTGGCGCCATCTGATTGGCCAGATCGCTACCGGCTATCTGATTGGCTGGTAGTGACAGGTCCTTTTCTAGAAATCGGATGTCTTCTCTGCCGGTCCTGCTGCAGGCGTTGGACAGGTGAGTATGTAAGTTTATTATTTTTTAACAACTTTTACTCACTTTTAGGCTACTTTCACAGTGTATCTATAGATACACTGCAAAAGTATTCATACTCGCTATACTCGCAATGAGTAGCGAGTACTGGTACCTACTCGTTGCGAGTATAGCGAGCACGAATATTAAGGTACTCCTCATCCCTAATCCAATGATATCAGTCCATTTGTATTATATTATTCCTGAAGAAGACTTGGTGGAATTGAAAAGCGCATTTCCCCCAAGGATTGGGGTGAAGGAATCGCATCAAATACGTATTTTACACAGCGTTTTTCCTGCACTTGCGCATAATGCTATGTTCACACAAGGCTCTTTTGGTGCTTTTTTTGCTGCATATTTACCTTGTTTTATGCAAATCCATGCTAATAAAAACCAGTGTGCTTCATTCCCAGTAAAACCTTTGTGATTCTGGATAAGTCATGCACAAACATTGGGTTTTCTTTTCATGACTGGAGTGTGACACTGCTTGGCTTTTGCTGCATTTTTGAAAGAATGAGCATTCACTTCTTTCAGTGTTTTTGCAGCATTTTCTCACCAATGCTATTCAATGAAGAAGTGCAGAAAGGCAGACAGGTTTTGCTGCTTTCATTAACATTAACAGGAGACAAAAATGGAGCAAAAATGCACCAAAAATGCAACTTATTTACTGCAAAGAAATGTTTATTTTATAAAAAAAAAATTCAAGTTTTGCTGCAGAAAAAGATGTAGTAAATATAATACAGTATATATATATTCAAGTGCATCGCAATGAATTAGAATATCAACAAAAAGTTACTTTATTATCGTAATTCAATACATAAAGTGACACCCATATATTATATAGAGTCATTACACACAGAGGGATCTATTTCATGTGTTATATTTATGTTAATGTTGATGATTATGGCTTACAGCCAATGAAAACCCTAAGGTCATTATGTCAGAAAATTAAAGCAGAGAGGATGAAGGGTCTGAGAGATAAAATATGACCTAAATAGGTATCAGAGGCTTCACCTTGTGTGGTTGTGAGAGTCACAACCACTATAAAAGCAGATCACGGCTGCTGCAGTCCCCAGCGTGGTGCATATAGAGTAGAGAGGATGAAGGGTCTGAGAAATAAAATATGACCTAAATAGGTATCAGAGGCTTCACCTTTGTGGTTGTGAGAGTCACAACCACTATAAAAGCAGGTCACGGCTGCTGCAGTCCCCGGCGTGGTGATATAGAGTAGGGAGGATGAAGGGTCTGAGAGATAAAATATGACCTAAATAGGTATCAGAGGCTTCACCTTGTGTGGTTGTGAGAGTCACAACCACTATGAAGTGAAAAATCTGCTGCAACACTAGACAGTATATGTATAGGGAATAGCATAATGGCTGAATGTGAATAGCAGGGCTGTCTGCACAGCTAATAAAGACATACGGAAAAAAGACGTGAATCTAAAGAAAATGGAGAAATCTAAGGCTGCGTTCACACATTTGCGTGTTTTGCTGCGCTTTTTTGCGCACACTTTTGCCGCGTTTTTCGGCCGCGCAAAAAAGCGCAACAAAATACACAGGGGCTTTCACACACTGCGCTTTCTTTACCCCAGAAAGCACAGTGATGTCACAGAGAGGAGAAAGAATCCGGCTTCCTCCTCCCCTCTGTGACATGTGTGACAGCCCCATTAGATTTCACAGTGTATTAATATACACTGTGAAGTCTAAATTAAACAAAAGCAAGTGAATGAAAAATAAAAGAAAACAGAATACTTCACCTCTCCGACGCCTTTTCCGGCAATCTGACGCTGTCCGGTATCCGGTTCCAAGTGAGATGTCTTCTGCTAGGACCTGTGGTGACGTCAGAGGGGCGGTACCGGCGCTGATTGGCTGATCGCGGTCATGTGATATGTATCACATGACCGCAAGTGCCCGGGAACGCCCCTCTGACGTCACCACAGGTCCTGGCAGAAGACATCTCACTTGGAACCGGATACCGGACAGCGTTGGATTGCCGGAAAAGGCGTCGGAGAGGTAGTATGTGATTCTTTTTTATTTTTCATACACTTGCTTTTGTTTAATTTAGATTTCGCAGTGTATATTAATACACTGTGAAATCTAATGGGCGGTCATACATGTCACAGAGGGGAGGAGGAAGCTGGATTCTTCCTCCCCTCTGTGACCTGACAGGGAGAATACGCAGGAGCAGCTGCGTAAAGAATTGACATATCAATTCTTTACGCAGCTGCGTTTTCTCCCTAAAATCCACTGCGTATTTTTGCGCAATGTCTGCACTGCAAAGTGAATTTCACATTCACTTTGCTGGCAGACAAAAGGCACATTGCGTATTTTGAAAAGCGCCGTAAAAAAGCGCAGCAAAATATGCAATGTGTGAATGCAGCTTAGGCTGGCTTCACACCACGTTTTTTTTTATCCGGAGCTGTCCGGTGTAAACCAGACAGCCTCGGACCGGTTTTTGGCCCATAGTAGCCTATGGGGCCGGATGGAGCCGGATGGCAGCTCTCTGCCATCCGGTTTCATCACTCCGGACAATCCGGGAGAATACGGATTATTCTCTCCGGACACAAAAATGTTGCTTGCATCATTTTTTTTGTCCGGGGAGAAAAATCCCCCTATTTGCCGGATCCCGGATTCGGCCGGATTCTCCCGGATCCGGGGCAATCCGGCGCTCCCTAACATGGCCTATGGGCCGATGTCCGGACGGGAGATCCGAACCGATACCGGCGGCTGCATGCCATTGTTGTTTCAGGACCACGGCTGCACACAGGACCGGAGGGCACATTTGGCCCTCCGGTTCTGTGTGCTGATTCGGTCCGGGGCTGTCAGGGTCATCTCGGACAGCCCCGGACCGGATCACACCGTGGTGTGAAGCCAGCCTTAGCTTAAAGCAGTGGCCACGTTGCAAGGTCCTAGGTGTACTGTCATGACCTTGCAATCTGGCCAATCAGGTGGCCGCTAGCGATCATGGGGTTGTGACGTGTCGCCATCTGATTGGCTAGATCGCTACCGGCCATCTGATTGGCTGGAAGTCACAGGTCCTTGTCCAGTGAACAGATGTCTTCTTTGCCGTTGCAGGCGTCGGACAGGTGAGTATGTAAGTTTATTATTTTTAACAACTTTTAATCACTTTTAGGCGAAAGTATTAGGACTACTCGCTACTCCCGAGTACACATAAGATACTCGGAGAGTAGCGAGTAGCCGAATACCGCTACTATTCGGCGAGTTCCGAATAGTAGCGAGTATACTCGCTCATCCCTATTAGTCAACGCATTTCAGGGCTCCCTGGCCCCTTCCTCAGGACAAATCAATATCATATCGCCATGTTTCAGGGCATCCTGAAATGCGTTGACTAATAAGTCAATATTATATTCACCCTTTGATGTCTCATAGCATATGGCAGCGATGTGTTTACCCCTTCATCCTCACTACTCTATATGCACCACGCTGGGACTGCAGCAGCCGTGATCTGCTTTTATAGTGGTTGTGACTCTCACAACCACACAAGGTGAAGCCTCTGATACCTATTTAGGTCATATTTTATCTCTCAGACCCTTCATCCTCTCTACTTTATATGCACCACGCTGGGGACTGCAGCAGCCGTGACCTGCTTTTATAGTGGTTGTGACTCTCACAACCACACAAGGTGAAGCCTCTGATACCTATTTAGGGAATATTTTAACTCTCAGACCCTTCATCCTCCCTACTTTCATTTTCTGAGATAATGACCTTTGGGTTTTCATTAATCATTAACATAATAAAACACTTGAAATAGATCCCTCTGTGTGTAATGACTCTATATAATATATGTGCTTCACTTTTTGTATTGAATTACTGAAATAAAGTACGGTAACTTTTTGATGATATTCCAATTCATTGAGATGCAGCTGTAGTTCTGAACAACATAACGGAAGATTTCCATCATGGGTGGGATACAGTAATATAGTGCTGCAGAGGACATTATTTGTGCTTTTTAAAAACAATCACCGTATAGCGCAGCAGACGTAACCTGCGTGATAACGAGCAGGTGACAGATGGCAGGTGCTTTGTCTACAGTTGCATACATTGTGCATGTGCTCAGTCTAATTACTTCCACTCTCCTCTGCGTCACCTGTCGTCTCCCCTCTCTGACACCATATCCTCTCCATTTATAGTCCCTTTTATCCCCCCCCTCCTCCCCGGTGTAGCATCCTCTCGCCTTCCTGCGCTTGTCTCCCCTTACATTTTGTCCTGGCCTTGGTTGGGTTGGAGGCACCTCGCCTGACTCCTCGCTGTCTTACTTCTCGCTCACATACCTCTTTCATTCCTCTCTCTCTTCTTTCAGTCTTTTTTCTCACTTCTCACCCTGTGTTCCTTCCCTTTCTCCCCCTCCTTTCCTTTTTTTTTTTTTTTTTTTTTCTCTCCTTCTCTGAAGTACTATCTGTGCTGATCGGAGCAACTCATTTCTGCCAACAAGTGCTAGGGGCCCATTGCAGGGTACTGGCTCAAATCATCCCCCAGCACAGTCTGGATAGAGGGGAGGACTCCAGACCACTGGGAACGATCTGGATAGGATTTTAATAGAAGAGGGGGGTACGGGTAGTAGTGGTTATAGGCATTAGAATAATAAGCCTCGGCCTATGGACTAATGCAGCGGAAAGGCTCCAGTTCAGTAGATCACGGCTGGAATTGACCGTGTGCAATTTCCTTACTAGGCATATATAATAACGTGTATCCTTTTACTGATTCAGTGCCAATGTGGCTGTCAGTTTCTGAAGCTAGGAAATACACAATTCAGCGGCTGTGAAAGAGCGCAGGTTTGGCTGTGACAAAACCCTGATATATTTCTGCCTTGTATTGGCCGGGATCACCTCTCATTGTGGTGAAGTGGAAGCAGCCAGTGTGTAATGCAGTACGGTGAATATACTTGGCTCGGGACGGCGTAGAGAACGGCATGCTGGACACCGAAGCTCTGAGGTCTGAGCGGATGTGCAATGCAGAAATAGAAGAAAAGGCACAAGAGAATTTACCTTGGCTCAAAAAAACACTGACTCATTCACCTGTAGGGTTCAGACGTGATGTGAGAGGTCAAACCGACAATAAACCCAGGGGCTGGCTGGCCCAGGGAGCAGGGGGGCACATGCCCCCCAGGCCAGTGCTCAAGCAGCAGTGTTGGGGCCACCCGACCATGTGTCATGTTGATCTACCCCTGAAGCTCACTGCTCATGGGCCACTGTTGGGTGCTTCCTGTGGTGTCCTGCTCACGCAGGTAGCCACAGACTTCTCTAATGCACAGCTGGGTTTCCACAGCAGGTACCTACTACATACAACACCTTCCACCCGACACAGTACGGGGAGCTCAACTTGCTGCCCTTAGGCAAGATCCCCTATAAATACTGCTGCTGGGGGAGGAGTTAGTCAGAGTGTGCAGACGCTAGGAGAGCTGCGAAGACGTCCTGGTGGTCGGTGCCGCGGTTAGGCCCGAACCAGTGACCCGGAGTGGCCCTTCTACATCCAGCCAACCTAAGTGGGACTGAAGGCAAGGAGTAGTTAGTCCGGAGGGAGTGAGGAACATGAGGAGGTTCGCCCAGAGAAGCACCGGATTTTGGGGATCCGCACCTATGGGATACTCTAGGTCCACAGAAAACCCCGTCACACCGTGGAGGCTTCGGCTACCCGGTTTTCCTATGTGGGTCAAGAGAGGGAGCCAGACACAGCAGTGCAGCACCGCAATGGTCAAAAAAGGTAACCCGGAGACCGCACAGGAGGAGAGACAGTCACCAAAGACAGGAAGAGAGAGGGAGAGAGGAGGCAAGTCTGACTGCAAGCAGGCTGTGCTTCAGTCATTACCAAAGAAAAGAGCAGGCCTTATACCCACTTGCTGTGGGGATCCACTGTGCAACCTGTTCACCTGTCAGTGCCCTGGACAACTTTAACTGCCGAACATCAGTAAAAGGTAAAAGAGACTTACAGTGTGCGTGTGTCATTCATCTCCGTCCCCGGTGTCCCTCATAGACTGCTCCAGCACTCCCCATCCCAGCCACAGCTCCATCCCAGGCTGTCCTATCACACTACGCTGCCCCGGAGGTCCAGACCTACCTGTGGAGGACTTCACCAACCAAGCCGCGATACCATCCACCTCCGGCGGACTGCAGCGGCACTGGTGACATTTCACCAGACGCTACAGGTGGCGTCACGACAACAAACTTTGTATATAGCATCCCCTGTAAATACCCCTTTTTTCAAAGATAGGCCCAGGATACGGGGTCAGGCACCGGCCGCCATTCCCCGTGACACAGTTAACCCCCTTCGAGGCCTGACACCTCGAGTACCCTAAAGCCTGGGCTCGACACTTCCCCTCAGACCGAAATTTGCCAGCCAAGCCCCTGACTAAACCTGAGGTTCAATCAGATGGCCATATTTTAGTTTTTTACTTTTGCCTAGGGAAAAACACAGACCATTTAGTTTTTTATTTGGTCCATGTGTCCATGTCTTACCATCAGTGTGGCATCAGTTTTTATCATATTGCAAAAAGTTCTCCAACCTATTAGAGCAGTGTTCCCCAACTCCAGTCTTGAAGGGCCACTGAGAGGTCATGTTTGCAGAATTTCCTTAGCATTGCATCAGTGTGGATGATTATATTATTACCTGTGCTAAGGAAATCCTGAAAACCTTTACTGTTTGTGGCTATGGAGGACTGGAGTTGGACACTGCATGAGGCCTCCTTCACACGTCTGTACATTAAATGCATGTGTTTTAAGGTCCGTTTTGTCCACATGGCCATCTGTGTCGTGTGTGTCATCTATGCGCTGTCTGTGTGCTATTTGTGTGACATCCGGATAGCACACTGACACATGACTTGAATACATACTTCGGCGCTGCTGTCACACTCACCTCCGGTCTACTGTTGCAGTCAGTGCAGTGAATATTCATGACGCAGGACCCAGGAGCCAATGTGATAGCAGCCCCAGAGACTGGAAAGTATAAAAATCCATTTATTTCAATGACACGCCTTTCCACCGGTACGTGTCACACAGATCAGTGCGCGGTTCATGTGGGCATCCATGCTGCCAACTAAAAATGGACATGTCGCCATCGTTTTTTGCAAGGAAGCGTTAAAGGTAGCATTTTTTCATTGCCATGTTTATGACATTTTTTGCCTTTTTAGCGCTAGCGTTAACGTATGCATTAACATATGGTACATACAGTTGTGGTCAAAAGTATTGACACCCCTGCTATTCTGTCAGATAATACTCAGTTTCTTCCTGAAAATGATTGCAATCACAAATTCTTTGGTATTATTATCTTCATTTAATTTGTCATCAATGAACAATCACAAAAGAGAATGAAGCAAAAAGCAAAACATTGATCATTTCACACAAAACTCCAAAAATGGGCCGGACAAAAGTATTGGCACCCTCAGCCTAATACTTGGTTGCACAACCTTTAGCCAAAATAACTGCGATCAACCGCTTCCGGTAACCATCAATGAGTTTCTTACAATGCTCTGCTGGGATTTTAGACCATTCTTCTTAGGCGGCCGTCACACTCATCAATATCGTGAGCGATATTGTAAGCGATCACGTGCACGCGCGATCGCTAACGATATCGCTCACATCGCTGGTGAGCTGTCACACAGACAGACTCACCAGCGATGTGGAGCAGCAAGATCGCTGGTAACTATGGTACACATCGGGTTACTAGGCGCCGCGCGGCGCTTAGTAACCCGACATTTACCATAGATACCATCTCCCAGCATAGGCTCTGTCGCTGGGAGATCGTTCATCGTGGTGTCACACCCCACGATGAAGCAGATTGAACAAGCGATGATCGCTTGATATGAGCTCCGGCTCTCATATCTGCAATGTCACGATCAAGCGATATTACATTGTAAAATCGCTTGATCGCACGCAGCGACGCACAAACGATATCGCTTAGCGATCAAAAAGCAGATAGCTTAAACGATATCGTTAGCAATATTGAACCGTGTGACGGCCGCCTTAGGCAAACTGCTCCAGGTCCCTGATATTTGAAGGGTGCCTTCTCCAAACTGCCATTTTTAGATCTCTCCACAGGTGTTCTATGGGATTCAGGTCTGGACTCATTGCTGCCACCTTAGAAGTCTCCAGTGCTTTCTCTCAAACCATTTTCTAGTGCTTTTTGAAGTGTGTTTTGGGTCATTGTCCTGCTGGAAGACCCATGACCTCTGAGGGGGACCCAGCTTTCTCACACTGGGCCCTACATTATGCTGCAAAATTTGCTGGTAGTCTTCAGACTTCATAATGCCATGCACATGGTCAAGCAGTCCAGTGCCAGAGGCAGCAAAGCAACCCCAAAACATCAGGGAACCTCCACCATGTTTGACTGTAGGGACCGTGTTCTTTTCTTTGAATGCCTCTTTTTTTCTCCTGTAAACTCTATGTTGATGCCTTTGCCCAAAAAGAGAGAACATTCTTCCAAAACGTTTTAGGCTTTCTCAGGTAAGTTTTGGCAAACTCCAGCCTGGATTTTTTATGTCTCGGGGTAAGAAGTGGGGTCTTCCTGGGTATCCTACCATACAGTCCCTTTTCATTCAGACGCCAAAGGATAGTACGGGTTGACACTGTTGTACCCTCGGACTGCAGGGCAGCTTGAACTTGTTTGGATGTTAGTCGAGGTTCTTTATCCACCATCCGCACAATCTTGCGTTGAAATCTCTCGTCAATTTTTCTTTTCCGTCCACATCTAGGGAGGTTAGCCACAGTGCCATGGGCTTTAAACTTCTTGATGACACTGCACACGGTAGACACAGGAACATTCAGGTCTTTGGAGATGGACTTGTAGCCTTGAGATTGCTCATGCTTCCTCACAATTTGGTTTCTCAAGTCCTCAGACAGTTCTTTGGTCTCCTTTCTTTTCTCCATGCTCCATGTGGTACACACAAGGACACAGGACAGAGGTTGAGTCAACTTTAATCCATGTCAACTGGCTGCAAGTGTGATTTAGTTATTGCCAACACCTGTTAGGTGCAACAGGTAAGTTACAGGTGCTGTTAATTACACAAATTAGAGAAGCATCACATGATTTTTCTAACAGTGCCAATACTTTTGTCCACCCCTTTTTTATGTTTGGTGTGGAATTAGATCCAATTTGGCTTTAGGACAATTCTTTTTGTGTTTTTTCATTGATGACAAATTAAATGAAGTTACTAATACCAAAGAATTTGTGATTGCAATCATTTTCAGGAAGAAACTGAGTATTATCTGACAGAATTGCAGGGGTGTCAATACTTTTGACCACAACGGTATATGTACCTTGCGTTAACACATGCGTTTCTCATAGACTTCCATGTTAAAAAAAGCATGCGTTTTTGCAAACGCCCCCAAAAATGCTGCTTACCGCATTTTTTGGTGCTTTGCAAAAATTCATAGCGTCAAAAGTGTTGCATTTTGACCATGCGTTTTTTGCAGGGCAGCCGATGGAAGTGTTAATGCTAGCATTTTTTACGATTTTCACTTTGAAAAATGCTAGCTTTTAATGCATCCATGACGCTAATGTGACCCTAGCCTTAGGCCGGAGACACACAGTGCAAGTCCAGGTGCCACAGTGTCATTACCTCCCCCAAGGGTAGTGTCACACTTGAGAACAATAAAGGGTATCCGCACCAGACAGAATCCGCACAAAACACCTTTTTGCCTCCTGGCCTGAAGGGGGAGATCTAAACCCGGGTTCAGGGTGAGCTTCCCTATAAATTCTAGTCTGGGGCGAGTTAGTCAGTTCAGTTCCTAGGAGGACTGAGGAAGACATCATGGGACTAGAAGCAGTGCTAAGCTCGTCCCAGAATAGCAAAGGCCAGGGTCACACTCACCGTTTTTAGCGTCTGTCAGAGACATCTGCTAAAAACGTAGACATTTTCTACTGAAGCGGATACCGTTAACGGTATGCACACCAGCAGGCCGCAGTACTATAGCACCTCATGAATTACCTGCACAGCGGCCGTACACAGAGCGTCTTGGGTGGCCGCTTTTCAGGAGCGCACTGCACTGAGGAACAGCAGAAAATGTCTAAAGGTACCGTCCACACGGCAATATTGCTAGGCAATTTCACTGGCAATTTGCTGATTCCAGTGAAATCATGGACACATTGTTCTATTTTCTTGCTGTGTACAAATGGAACAATGTTTCCATGATTTCAATGCAACCAGCAAATTGCCAGTGAAATTGCTAGCAATATTGCCGCATGTGACGGCACCTTAGGTTTTTAGCGGATGTCTGGACATCTGCTTAAAACGGTGAGTGTGACCCTTGCCAAAGCCTAGCATGAGGAACCCAAGGCAGGGGTCTGAGGAAGTGGAGAGGAGCCTGGGGAGCGGACCGGTGTCATGCTCACCCCAGAGGAGAAGCGACACAGAAATGGACACCAGAATCCGAGGCTGTGCAGGGTCTAACGACCTAGCAGCCAATACCGGAAGGTGGGGAATTCCAAGTTCCCCAGCCACACTGTGCCCGGAGGCAAAGCAGCGTAAAGAGCCCAGGAACAGCTGCCTGAGACGTGGGGCTAGAGAAGGACTCGAGCTGCCTGCCATACCGGCACCAAGCAGGAGAGAGAGAGGGCCAGCAGCTCAGCTAAAGCAGGAAGGAGCTAGGTACGTGGCTCCGAAACGCTCGGAAAATAAATCTATATCACCAGTACCCAGACTCCAGTGTCTTTGGTGTATCTATATCTTCCTGGCAGCAGCGCGGACATAAAGGTACTTCGTTCGAAAAACCTTGTGATTAAAGCACCGCATCTTGTGGAAGTACAGTCCCTGCAGCAGCTGCATTGTATAAGCGATTATGCTGGTTGTGTGCTACACAACTGCACCAGGTGAGCAATACTAATATTATCATTTTACACCTGTCTATAAAGGATAAGACCCTATTTGCGCATTCTCAACCCTTTAGATAAATAATTTTGGATATCCTTCCACAAGCTTCAAACAATAGTTGGTAGGAATTTGGGCCCATTCCTCCTGACAGAACTGGTGTAACTGAGCCATGTTTGTAGGTCTCGTTGCTCGCAGCCTTTTTAGTTTTGCCCATAAATTATCCATAGGATTGAGATCAGGGCTTTGTGATGGCCACTCCACAACATTGACTTTCTTATCCTTAAGCAACTTTGTAACCATTTTGCCAGTATGCTTCAGGTCATTGTCCATTTGGATGACCTATTTCTGCTCAAACTCTAACATCCCGGCTGATGTCTTGAGATGTTGCTTCAGTATTGTCACATAATCTTCTTTCCTCATGATGCCATCTATTTTGTGAAGTTCTCCAGTTCCTCAAATTATCCCACAACATGATGCTGCCACCTCCGTGTTTCACTGTTGGGATGGTGTTCTTAGGCTTCCAAGTTTTCCCTTTGATTCAATAGGGACGGTGTGTTGTAGGTCCACACTGCTACAAAAACCACGAAGCCCGAATTTTCAGTTTATGGAGTTACCTCCATGCATTCCCAGATGAAGAGCATAGCAGGCTTGAAACGCATTGGATGGATCTAGTAAAACCTCAAAAACTGAAGATTCGGGCATCGTGGCTTTTGTAGCAACGCGGACCTACAACACACCGTCCCTATTGAATCCTAGGATTGCCTACCACATTGCACGTGGGAATGTGTGTCTCGCAGCAGCTACCTATGGGATTTATGCTGGTTGTGTGTCATACAACCTGCACAGGTGAGCAGTTTCATTGAGCAGCTTCATAGCCCCCCTTATATATAATATAACCCTATTGGCTTGCTTCCTTTACAGATATTAGCTAAAAGCTTCTCACTTTGTCCTCCAAGCGTAACGATGGTCATTATGGCCGAACAGTTCAATTTTAGTTTTGTCAGACCCCAGGGCGTCTCCAAAAATGCAGGTCTTTGTTCCTGTGTGCATTTGCAAAAATGAATATGGCTTTTTCATGTTTCTTTTGGAGTAATGGTTTCTTCCTGGCAGAGTGGCCTTTACTGCCCATGTTGATACAGTACTCGTTTACTGTGGATAATGACACAATCTACCAGCTTCCACCATTATTTTCACAAGGTCTTTTGCTTTTGTTCTTGGGTCGATAAGCATATCTCGAACCGAAGCACGATCATCTCTGGGACATAGAACCCATCTCCTTCCTGAGCAGTATGATTGCTGGATATTCCCATCTTGTTTGGAGTTAAATTAAAGATTAGAAAGTTTAAATGTTGTAGCTAATGTATGAGTCATAGGTTGTTAGTGGTACATAATGTAGCTGATTAGGTAGTCAGAATGTGAAAGACACTATTGTATGGTTGGATTACTGTGTTTGTGCCTTCTAGACATGAAACGGCGCCTTGTTTGAACAGTGCTTGACACAGTAAGGGCCAAAACGGACACCGTAAAACCTGGAGAACTGTGGAACTTTTCCACTTTTTTCTTTTATATACTCTGTTTTTTCTTAAGATATATACCGTAGATAGTATATTTTTGATATGCAAAGTTCAAGAAAGAACTTCCCGGTCCAGGGAAGAAAAAGTTTGTTATGTTGTTACCATGTTGCATGCATGCTAAAAATATGGGTTCTGTGTATAGAACATCTTTAAACCTGTGTGGTCGCCCGAGAACGTGCTAATCTTTGTCAAGGGGAAATGTGGTGCCCCTGCGGGTGTAGTATCCCGGTGCTCGGGAAGCAGGATGGTAAGTCCGAGACACCCATCGGGCACCCAAACACCCTCAGAACCCGGTCCCGGGAACGGTGGGCGAGCTGATGGAGGGTGGGCCAAGTCAGGGGGCAAGAAAAAGGGAAGAGTGTGGGTGGGGGATAGGTAGTAGGAGCAGTAACAAGTAGGAGCAGTAACGAGGAGGAGAATGTGAGAGAGTGGTGCAAGGAGAGAACCTGGAGGATTTGAGCAGTGAGGAGCTCATCCTGGGTCGAGAGAACAACAGCAGGAGCAGAAGAAGGATCCCCAGGGCATGGCAGAGACAGAGAGAGAGCCATCCATGCACCTAAATCCAAGTTTGACCGAAGTCGGACAGAGAGGCTGGTTGGGAACCAGGGACCGGACCTGAGGTGGCGAGGAGACTCCACGCTCCAACAACAGAACTGGAGGCCACGAGATCTACAGGAGCTGTGGCTGACACCCAACACATCAGCCGAGAAGGCAGCCGTACTAGGGCTAGGGGACTTGGTAACGGTCGCCCGACAGGGCCCGTGGCTGCTGGATTGAGGCTCTGTGTGTGGAGGCGCAAGTAGGAGAGGCAGACATTTAGCATTGGGAGAACAACCCGAGAGAAAGGAACATAAAAGGGGGTGTCTTGGATGAGCTATCTCGATTCCTAGAGGACTATCCAGACTGGAGCTTGACAGAAAGCAGCACTCGGCAGCATTCCTAAAGAAACCATCGAGTAAACTGGGTACAGAACTCAAAAGCTGTGTGTGACTGTTTCATTCCATGCCAAGCAGCCGGGCCGGCTGCCAAAGACCTGCCTCAGTATCACCCCCATCTACCTCTCCAGCCAGAGAACGGCCCACCATTGCAATAGACTATACTGATTGCCCTGGGGAAACCACTCCACCTGTGGGGAGTGTATCACCTTAGCTGCGATTCCATCATCCCCAGAGGTCCCACGCCACAGTGTTGGCCATCAATAGCTGAACACCCCGTGTGGCGTCATGATTCCTACCCCCAAACCATAAACCCTGAACTTTTATTTGACATTGCCAGGGCCAATGAGCTGGGTCTCGACCCCTGTGACTCCCCAGAAGTATTGTAGCCCAGTTCCGAGTACCCACACGGCCCTGAGGGACCCATGCACACATAGTGAGAATATACAAACTCCTTGGAGATGTTATTCTTTGAGAATTCTTGGTGGATTTTGCTCCCAGAACCCCAGTGCTGTAAATCAGCATTGCTGCCCCAATTTACTTAGAAGTCAAATTTCTGCTATTGACAAACTACTTACATAATTGTCCTGTTCGTCTGTCACTTATGTCATCCGGTTGTCCTCCTAAAATACGCCTCCACCATATTTGCACATTCAAGTTATGGGTCGATGGGGGGGAAGACAGCACAGGGGGGGGAGCGAGCACACAGGAGGAAGAGCGCATGGGGAAGAGACAGCGCATGGGGAGAGTGCATACAGGGTGAAGAGAGAGTGAACAGGTCGAAGAGAGAGTGTGCACAGTGGGGAGAGACAGCACACAGGTGGCGAGCACACATGGGAAAAGCACACAAGGGGGAGAGAGAGTGCATGGAGAGAGACAGCTCAAAAGAGAGAGCACAGAGAGGAGAAGAAAGCACAGGGGAGAGTACTCAGAGGGAGAGACAGCACAAGGGGAGAGAGCACACAGGGAGAATAGAGAGCGCATGGGGGAGAGAGCGCACAGGAGGAGACAGCTCAAAAGAGAGAGCACACGAGGTGAGAAGACACCCACAGGGGAGAGAAGGAGAGCATAGGGGGAAGAGGGGAAGACAAAGTGCACACAAGGCATCAGAAGGAACCCAGGGCTCACTGCACCTGCATATAGTCTCATGATGAGTCTGATGATCTCCTCCCGGTTCCTAACTGCAGTCAGGGTACCTCTGGCTAGCACATAGAGGGCTGTTTGACCCTCCAGAGAAATGCCTCCCAACGCCATCACTGACCCATTGCCAAACCCGTCATGACGGAGGATGTTGCAGGCAGCAGAATGTTCTCCATGGCATCTCCAGACTCATTTCTGTCACATGAGCTCAGTGTGAACCTGCTCCCATCTGTAAAGAGCACAGGGCGCCAATGTCAAATGTACCAATTTTGGTGTTCTATGGCAAATGTCAATTGCCCTGCATGATGGCGGGTCGTAAGCACAATGCCCACTCGTGGATATCGGGCCTCATACCACCTTCATGGAGTCTGTTTCTGACAGTTTGAGCAGACACATGGATGTTAGTGGTATCTGGAGGTCATTTTGCAGGGCTCTGGCACTGTTTCTCCAGTTCCTCCTTGCACAAAGGAGGAGGTGAGAGTTTTTCTGCTGGATTGTTGCCCTCCTACGGCCCCCTCCAGGTCTCTTAGTGTTTTGGCCCATCTCCTGGTATCTGTTTCATGCTCTGGACACTGTGCTGACAGACACAGCTATTCTTCTTACAACAGCTCACATTAATGTGCCATCCTGGATGAGCTGCACTACCAGAGCAATGCCTGTGGATCTTAGACACCGCCTCATGCTACCTCTAGGGGTGAGAGCAATGACAAAATGCAAATGTGACCAAAACAACAGCCAAAAAGGATGAGAACAAAGAACTGGACATGATGATTTAACAGAAGAGTGATTGATTGGGGTTACATTATGTTTTTTAAGTGTATCCTTTATTTTTTGATCAGTGTATAGTGACACCATATGCTCCCTTACACACCCCTAGACTGCAGCTAACTGCAGACTTACAATCTCAAAGATGTCAGCACACCAGCACATACGACACAGTGACTCTCCCCTCTGCGCTGCCTTGCCCTGTGCATTCTCTCTTCCCCCTGTGTGCTCTTTTTCCCCCCTGTGCTGTCTTCTGCCATCTGTGCTCTCTCTTTTGAGCTATCCCCACCATGTGCACTTCTTCCCCCCGTCCACTCTCTCTCCCTTCTTGTATGCTTTCTCCGTGTGTGCTCACCCCCTGTGTGCTGTGTCTCCCCATGTGCACTTCCTCTCCCTCCTGTGTGCTCTCTACCCTCGTGCGCTGTCTCTCCCCCCTGTGTGCTCTCTCTTCCCCTTGTGTTGTCTCTCCCCCATACTATCCCCGCTGTGCTGTCTTCTACCCCTCTCCACCCATTACTTGGGAAGGCAAATATGGCATTGAGCCATCTGGACTAATCCGCTCTTTGGGCAGGGGAAAAGAGGACTTGCTCGCTTGGATAAGATTAGTTCAAACAGCAGTGCCATTTTTAGTTTTTAAGTGATTAAAACTTTCTGATAATACAATATTTATTTTAACAGGTACACAGGTAAAAATATTTGTTTCAAGGGGGCACGCATTGGTGCAATATTTGCTTTAATGGGCACTCAGGGAGTAACATTTGTTTTATGGTGGCATTTAGGGGCAATATTACTTGGTAAAACACTAGCGCTAACACCTGACTACCATGATAACCCTATACAGTGTCTGCAACTGTTGATGAGCAGGATACCTTTTCCCTGTCTGTCCTTCCAACTAAGACTAATTAGGGATCAGACAGGGTGGACACTGGTCAACCCAGCTAACTACTAAAGGAAAACACCGGTGAAACAAACAAAGGGGAGAGGGAGAAACATTTTGCTGAATGGAGAGCCAAACAGCAAACTACACCAGAAGTCCACAATGCACTGCAAAGCCAGGAAGCACCACCAACTCCAAACACGCTATCACCAGCAGTGCATCATGGGGTCTAAGGGGTATGAATAGAGATAGCTGAAAGGTCAGCAGATAGGAATCTGCTGGGTCCTAGTGACCTCCATCTATCACTAGGCAGAGAAATACCACTTAAAGGGACAGAACAACAATTCAGGATTTTGGCCGGTCAGCAAGACGCTGGGATCTTCTGTGAGTGACCTCAACAGCCTCTTCCGTGGCTCCTGTTACACCCGTGACATGTACATGAGAATGGGTTACATAATACAATATAAATTACAATGAACTAATTAACAATGACGGACTGGTGCAGAAAGAAGAGGGCCCTGACCTTGCAGGCTTACAATCTTCAGCAGGGTTTCCCAAACTCCAGTCCTCAAGGCCCCTAAGAAATCATGTTTTCAGGATTTCCTTAGCATTGCACACATTCGGCAGCACTACACATTTAAGTGGGGGGCAATGTACAGACAAAAAAACTAATACAAAGAAACATATAGTTAAACAGTTACAGGAGAAGTGAGGGTCCTGCTCGTAATCTTACAATCTATAAAAAAGGGATTACTCGGGAGACATCTTGGAGGTGATTGGGTGAGAAACGTATGAGTGTCAAATAGTGCAATGCCTTGATTAATATATGTATGTAATGCATGAAAACATTAGACATTTCACAAAAATGTAAGCGTCATCGTACTGTGAAGATATTTATAGCTCATACACGGCACAGACGGGTTTGTGCAGATAAAAGCATAATGTGGAAGGTATTGCCAGACAAAATCATCAGATTAAGAGAGCAGCTGCTAAAATAGGATAACAAAGCAGCAAACAGGTATTGATTAATATATGTATGTAATGCATGAAAACATTAGACATTTCACAAAAATGTAAGCGTCATTGTACTGTGAAGATATTTATAGCTCATACACAGCACAGACGGGTTTGTGCAGATAAAAGCATAATGTGGAAGGTATTGCCAGAAAAAATAATCGGATTAAGAGAGCAGCTGCTAAAATAGGATAACAAAGCAGCAAACAGGTATTTGAAGCTGCTGGTGCCTCTGGAGTCCCCCCTCAAGTTGTAGAATCCTCCAGTGGCTTGACGTTGTGCATAAACCTTCTCTTCAGTCATGTGTAAAATGTGCTCACAAGCAGAAATGATTGCAAGACGACTCATTTTAAAACAATTTTCTTTATTAATCAGTGCCATGCATCCATCATGCTCAATGTCATATACCGAGGAGTGGTGGGAAAAGCCTAAACCCCATGCCTTGGGCAACAGCACAACTTCTCCCATGTATTTTTCTGTATAAATACTTACTAGTAATTACAATTATCAGAACCTCTTGCTGCCAAAGTGGGTGATTCCCATAATAATTCTATAATAAGGTTTTACGATTTAAGGAATCCCATAAAATATTTATATAGGTCACCGAAGATTAACCGACATGTTAACTGGATGAATAGTACATTACATTAACAATTTCCTTCCCATCCTGTAACCTTTATTGGTCGTCAGAACCTGTGTCTTCACACAATTTAAGAATGTGAAGAATTCCTACCTCAAAGCTGTTCCTTCTATGAAGTTCACTAGAGTTTTTTGTGGACTCCGTAAACATCATATTGGGATTCCGCCAGCTAGTAGGTACACTGGAAACTCCAATCCCCCTGTGAACTAGCAGTTGAACAAACAGGAGTTCCTAAGAATAACACACACTGTGGGCCATGAGACATTCCAAACTCACCTAAAACAGGCTGAGCTTTGCAACAAATCAAGCAAAACCCGCTCTAATCAATCTGACATGACTTAAACTCTATGACACACATATTCTGTACAATATAAAATATACTTGGTGCACAATGAAAGGAGAAATACGGTAAATGGCATAATTCTAACATCGTATGAGTAATGTCTCTAAGTGGTTTTCCCAATTTAGATGCTTTCAGCATTTCTACCACATATACCATTAATGTCTGATGGGTAAGATCCTACCTTTATAAACCCTACCAAGAGAGAACTGGGGTACCTGATCCCTCTTTTGCAAATCACAGCAGCTGTTCAAAGTAAAAGCCTGAATGGTCTAATTGTCAAGTCCGTGAGACTCCCAAATAAAGAAAATACCTCTAATACTCCAGAAGAGTTGACTAATCTTCCAGTTGCTACTGTGACCTTTTTGGAAGGTTATTTTCTAAATGGTTTATTATTACTATTTTACTGCTTTCAGCTTGATCTCAGCCATGGCGACTTGAAGATGAATGCTCGATCTGGCAGCCCAGATAGTTACCAGGTCTTCTCCGCTTTTATTGATATATTAAGTCATCGAGTGCCTTCCTCTCCCTTGTTCCTTCTATTCTTCCAAATTGGTTACTGGCTTCTTAATTCAAGCCATTGGTTGCTGGTGTTTTTGCCTGTTCTTCTATCTTCCGAGCCCATTGGGTGCTATCTTCCTCTTTGCCTTGTTCTTCAATTCTCAAGCATCAGGTTAGTGTCTTCCTTCGCTTGTCCTTCATTCTTCAAGCCATCAGGTTGCTGGCTTCCCTTTGCTTGTTCTTCTAGTCTTCCGAGCAATCGGGTGCTGGTCTTACCTTGCCATGTTCCTTCATCTTCAAAGCCCTCAGGTTGCTGTCTTCCTCTTTGCTTAGTTCTTTCTAGTCTTCCGAGCCATCGGGTTGCTGGTCTTCCTCTCGCTTGTCTTCTATTCCCAGGCCAATCAGTTGGGTTCCCTTCACTTGTCTTCTATTCTTCCAGCTACAAGTGCTGGTATTCTCTTTGCCTTGTTCCTTCTATCTTCAGGCATGGTTGCTGGTCTTCTCTTCACCTTGTTCCTTTATCTTCCAAGCTACCAGTTGCTGGTCTTCTTGCACCTTGTTCTCTATTCTTCTAGGCATTGGGTTGCTGGTCTTTCTTACTGTCCTCTATTCCAAGCCATTGCATTGCTGGTGTTCCTCTTTGCCTTGTTCCTTCAATCTTCAAAAGGCATCGGGTTGTGGTCTCCTTTTTGACTTGTTCTTTATACTTTCCGAGCCATGGTGTTGTCTTCTCTCACTGCTCCTCTATTCTTCCATGTCATTTGAGTTACTGGTCTTCCTCTTCACCTAGTTCCTTCTGTTCTTCCAACATGATGCTTCCAATGATTCTCCTCTTATGAGATGCCCAAAGTAGACAAGTATAGCTTGGTGATCCTTGCTTGAGTGAATATTGCTTGATTGTTTCCTGAAATGGGTTTTTTTCTTCATCTTCCTAATGTATTATTGTGTTTAAACCAATGCTAGTGATAATAAGAACTGTTTTGCATATTCACTTTTAGGTTTGCTTATCAGCATTGTAGTGATGTAGCTTAATGGAATGTTTATCAGAAAATAAATCTTGTTTGATCATTTTTTTCTATCAGTTATTAAAAATATATATTTCTCACATATGCCACTAGCCTATATTAGATTAATGGTTTTTACTGTTCTAATGGAGTAATGGATATAAGCTGATTCTGACACATTAAGTTATAGGGAGAACTCTTCTAGGCAAGCAATCTGGAAAAGTCATTGGAGGTTTGGGAGGAGGTGGCTGTGACATTCCATTGTAATGGTGGATTGTGTTATCTATGTATATGAGTGTTATCTAGTCGTTGTACGAGGAGAGTGAGCTGTGATATCACCTATTGTGAATGTGGATTTGTGTTATCTACTTAATAGAGTTTATCTCTTGTACAGGAGAGGAGGTGAGCTGGATATCACCTATTGTGAATGGTGGTCTGTGTATCTACTGTATAAAGGTGTTTATATGTACAGGAGGGTAGTGAGCTGTGATATAATCTATTGTGAATTGATCCTGTGTTATCTACTGTATATAGAGGTGTAAACAGTCATTGTACAGGAGGAGGTGAGCTGTGATATCACCTATTGTGAATGGTGGATCTTGTGTTATCTACTGTATATAGAGGTGTTATCAGTCGTTGTACAGGAGGAGGTGAGCTGTGACACCACCTATTGTGAATGGTGGATCCTATGTTATCTACTGTATATAGGGGTGTTATCAGTCATTGTACAGGAGGAGGTGAGCTGTGACATCACCTATTGTGAATGGTGGATTCTGTATTATCTACTGTATATAGAGGTGTTATCAGTCATTGTACGGGAGGAGGTGAGCTGTGACATCACCTATTGTTAATGGTGGATCCTGTGTTATCTACTGTATATAGAGGTGTTATCAGTCATTGTACAGGAGGAGGAGGTGAGCTGTGATGTCACCTATTGTGAATGGTGGATCCTGTGTTATCTACTGTATATAGAGGTGTTATCAGTCATTGTACAGGAGGAGGAGGTGAGCTGTGACATCACCTATAGTGAATGGTGAATCCTGTGTTATCTACTGTATATAGAGGTGTTATCAGTCATTGTACAGGAGGAGGAGGTGAGCTGTGATATCACCTTTTGTGAATGGTGGATCCTGTGTTATCTACTGTATATAGAGGTGTTATCAGTCATTGTACAGGAGGAGGAGGTGAGCTGTGATATCATCTATTGTGAATGGTGGATCCTGTGTTATCTACTGTATATAGAGGTGTTATCAGTCATTGTACAGGAGGAGGAGGTCAGCTATGATATCACCTATTGTGAATGGTGGATCCTGTGTTATCTACTGTATATAGAGGTGTTATCAGTCATTGTACAGGAGGAGGTGAGCTGTGATATCACCTATTGTGAATGGTGGATCCTGTGTTATCTATTGTATATAGAGGTGTTATCAGTCATTGTACAGGAGGAGGAGGTGAGCTGTGATATCACCTATTGTGAATGGTGGATCCTGTGTTATCTACTGTATATAGAGGTGTTATCAGTCATTGTACAGGAGGAGGTGAGCTGTGATATCACCTATTGTGAATGGTGGATCCTGTGTTATCTACTGTATATAGAGGTGTTATCAGTCATTGTACAGGAGGAGGTGAGCTGTGATATCACCTATTGTGAATGGTGGATCCTGTGTTATCTACTGTATATTGAGGTGTTATCAGTCATTGTACAGGAGGAGGTGAGCTGTGATATCACCTATTGTGAATGGTGGATCCTGTGTTATCTACTTTATATAGAGGTGTTATCAGTCATTGTACAGGAGGAGGAGGTGAGCTGTGATATCATCTATTGTGAATGGTGGATCCTGTGGTATCTAGGGTACACAACGCTGTTTCCTATCATTGTAATCTATGATGATAAATCCACTATTTAAACATCAACTATGATAAACAGAAAGTGTGAGTCTTGTATAATGTCTAGTGACCAATTGTAAAATTGCATTATTTCTGTTTTTTTTTAAACATAGAAAGTGATATAGAAATTAGTAAAAATCTATGAAAATGTTAAAAAATAAAAGATTATTGATAGGAAAACCTGATTAGAAACAGTGGGGTGTATTATGATGACACATGACCTTTATAGAAACACACGTCCTTGAGGGATTTTATACATTACTGTTTTAATGTCTAAGTATGTGTTTTATATATGTTTGTTTAAAACTGAATAAAAACTATCTGATTTAAAAAAAAGAAACACACGTCCAACTCACATAAGAGCCATATTGAGGGATTTAAGTCAGGCACTACAAGGCCAAAAATGTTTATAAGTTCACAATTTCTTAAGAAAGATAACCCCATGAACACATGTCAATGACATTTTACAAGCCATATCAAAATAACAAAAATCTCCTTGAAGATGATGAGGTTCAAAGACGAACAAAGGTCTCTATGGCTTCTTCACACGTATGGTAGAAGCTCTCCTCCCATTGATATATAGGGTCTCTGACAGCACTTTGACAATGTACAGTATGTCCTCTCTTGTTCAAAGTGTCCCTTTGGAAATGCAAAGTGGGCGATCGATGCCGGCTTGTCATGACTAAAAGCTTCTTGGAGTGTAGCAAGGGGCTAATTACTAATCAATCTGTTTGAAGGGATGAGGAGAAGGATTCGAACGCTACTTTGCATGAGACAAGAACATGTCTGGAATCAAAAGTGTGAAGAATCTGTTTTGCGTCCAGACCCCAGTATGATATTCACAGCGAGAACCATTACATCATCGTCAGAGAACTTTCACCCCATAGTACCTCTACTCTGTCACGAGTTGATATGAAGAGTGAGAAACTGATACTTTTGATAATATACTATTGAGTTTAGGTGGGTTTTGAGCATTTTAGGGCACTACTCAGGCAATTGTTTTGTATTTCACCGCTGTAGTAGCGTTGGCGTATTACTCTGGCGAGGGCAATTCGAGAGAAGAATGTTCACTCGGACCCTGTTATTCAATGAGGTAGTGCAGATCTGCAAATTGTTTCTCAGCTGTATTAAGCTAGAGGAAAACAAATCACAGCATGCTGTGTATGGTCATGTAAATCGGACGAGACTCACCTATTCAAGTGCAAGAAATGATCGGATGCCAAATGGACCATTCTACTGGCATCTCATTAGAAAGTAACTTTCTGTAGCACAGGACACTGTAAATGGTGGATATGGTGGGTTATATTTTACTGCATTTTACAAGTTTTGTTCCTATTCTGTGTATTTAGCTCTTCCTCACTTCCTGTGTACTCATTACACTCCTGAGGGTCTGTTAATTGAATTACTGTGGACATGTCCTTACTTGGTCATTCTAATCCTCTGCCTGCCAATGTGTGTACTTGCCCCCTGGAGTGTGTCAATAGACATGGTTTTCGATATTGGGAGTGGTTGAGGAGAGGGTGTAAGATTTGAGTTTTTCTGTAGATAGGCAATTTGTAATATACAATTTGGTCTGTGTGTGGGACGCTGAGCTGAGGCCAGCTCCACAAAGGAATTTAGAGACACCTGGATTACCTGGACATACAATATACTGCTGGATTGTTTTATGGATTTTTATGTTTTTTAAGCAATAAAGGTTCTTGGGCTGTTCACACATGTATCGCTCTGTTGATTGTGGTATACCGGAGAAGGACCCCGTGACACAAATGACTGTACAATCCAGTGAAAGTGAACCCTAAGGCTCAAACTCTGCTCCAAGCATGAGATGAGTTTAATTCTATTGTACTCTGATTCTCTTGCATGCGAGAATGAGAGCATAGGTGAGGAAAAGAAGGAGAGAGTAACCTCTCCATCTTCTCCATTGCCTGTCTATGTCTCTACACATAGCTGTGTAATATGCTGCCTATATGCCAGAGTGCACCCTAAATGTAAGTCCCCTGCCCAGTGGTGTAACTAGAGTCCGATGGGCCTCGTTGCGAGACTTAGCCCTGGGCCCCCCTTGCATGCGTTGGTCAGATGTATTGACCCCAAGTAACGTTCTACATCCTACAAAGACTCACAAATTGACCCCTCTCCACATTCATTAAGAAATTAATATCCATCATGCTGCTATACATGGTTCCCCTCTTGGAATATGACCCTTAACCTGGTATATATGTTCCCATCCTAGTTTTTATGGTCCTCCTCCTCCCATCCCTATTGCCCTCCAATTATTATAATGCACCCCATGATCCTTCATATAGTACAATGCAGCCTCATAACCCTCCATACAGTATAATGCAGCCTCATAGCCCTCCAACCATTATAGTGCAGCCTCATAGTCCTCCATACAGTTTAATACAGCCTCATAGCCCTCTTTATAGCATAATGCAGCCTCATAACCCTCCATACAGTATAATGCAGCCTCATAGTCCTCCATACAGTTTAATACAGCCTCATAGCCCTCTTTATAGCATAATGCAGCCTCATAGCCCTCCATATAGCATAATGCAGCCTCACAGTCCTCCATACAGTATAATGCAGCGTCATTGCCCTCCTTATAGCATAATGCAGCCTCATAGCACTCCATACAGTATAATGCAGCCTCATAGCTCTTCATATAGCATAATGCAGCCTCATAGTCCTCTAAACAGTATAATGCAGATAGGTGGTGAGGTGGCATCTAGAGTGGTGGTAGTAGTAAGGCGGCCGCTTCGTTAGCAGTAGGGTCATTGCAGGTTGTAAGCTTTCCTGAAGAGATGAGTTTTCAGATTCCATCTGAAGGATCCGAGCGTGGTGGATAATCAGACATGTTGAGGCACAGAATTCCAGAGAATGGGGGATATTCGGTTAAAATCTTGGAGGTGACTGGGTGAGGAACAAATGAGTATGGAGGAGAGGAGGAGGTCTTGGGAGGACCGGAGATTTCATGAGGGAATATAGTGGGTGATTAGTTCGGAGATATATGAAGGGGACGGGTTATGGACAGCTTTGTAGGTCAGTGTTAGTAGCTTGAACCAGATTCCTCTGGGATTTGGGAGCCAGTGAAGAGATCTGCAGAGGGGAAAAACAAGGAGAGAGGTGGATTAGTCAAGCAGCAGAGTTGAGGACAGATTGGCGAGGTGCAAGAGTATTAGCAGGGAGGCCACAGAGGAGGATGTTGCACTAATCAAAGATTGAGATGATGAGGGTGTGTACAAGCATTGTATTAGACTGAGTACTGAGGAAAGGACAGAAATATTTTTGAGATGGAGGCGACAGGAGGTGGCGAGAGTTTGGATGTGCGGTTTGAAGGCCAGAGTCAAGCGTTACTCCGAGGCAGTGGATTTCAGATGCTTGAGAGAGTGTGATCCCATTAACTCAGATAGATAGATCATGTAGGGATGTTATGCGAGATATCCATATTGTATAATGTAGCCTCATAATTCTCCATATATTATAATGCACCCCCTACAATCCTCTGGCCACCGCGTACCCACATATTAACAAAATAAATCTGTACTTACCTCTCCTGGTTCCCCCGCTGCTCCGGTCTCTCTGCAAAAACTGAAAACACAGGAGGAGGTAGTGCCAGCATGCATTCCACTATGGAAAACATATAGCAGGAAGTCAGGGCCAGCGTCAGCACCCGGAGTACCCGGACAAATTGCGCATGCGGTGCTTGAAGCAATACACAGCGGCGTGGGTGTACTGACGTCACCCAACTGGAAATGACGCGATTCGCGTCATTACAGCCCAGGCAGCGCCGTGGTGAGCAGGGAGGTCCTACATAGACCATGAATAGAAGATCACGCCCATTAGGGGTAATCTTATGACGAAGAGGGCACGCCCTAAGGGCTAAAGAATATAGTCCCTGCTAATTAACATCGCTAATGAGGAAGTTATAAAACATTTTTCTGCACTTTCACAGGATGCTTTTCAGAGACAAAAGGAGTGTGAGATTAGTGATGGGATGCTGCAGGGACATGATTTTGAAGCTTAGGTGGCGTTTTGGAGGTGACAGGATCCCTTTTAGTTGATTGTGCCAACAAAGTTGTCCTACCCATTTTTGGGGTTTTGTGTTAAATTATTATTATTTTCTGGGTTTTCTTGGTGTGTGGTTCCAATACACATAAGGGTACCTTTACACACAGAGATAAATTGCTTGCAATTCACTGGTTGCAGTGAAATCATGGACACATTGTTCCAATTTGTTGTCATGTACACGTGGAACAATGTGTCGATGATTTTACTGCAACCAGTGAATTGCAAGCAATTTATCTCTGTGTGTAAAGGTACCTTAAAGGAAATAGAGTGTAATTGCAATAATTGTGTAAGAGAAAGGCTTCATTTTCTGGAACAATTTCAAAGGTGCCAACATTTTTGGTCACTCGTGCAATATCAGGGCAAGACTAATTTGCAAATTATTACTACGGTAATTTAAAAAGTTTCCATCAAATACTACCATAGTAGAGAGCACAAGTAGTGTGATAGCAATAAAGGTTTTAAGCTGAGAGCAAGCATAAAAGACCTGCTGAATCTCCTGTTGTAAAGCATGGAATAAAGGCCATTGACATCCATGTAAGCAGTAAACCAAGAACTTAAGCTGCCTTCACATTTGCAGATGCCTCCACAGCGTTCTGCGGAGGCATCTGCAAGCATCTGCATGCAGACCGCAGCCCCTATCTTTATAATGGAGCGCACGGTGTCTGCAGATGCTTGCAGACCGCCGTGCGCACCCATTCACCCCTATATGTGATCTGTGCGCAGGCGGCCGCTGCGCACACATTGCGGACCCCTCCGCAGAACGCTGCGGAGGGAAACGCTAATGTGAAGCCAGCCTTAGTCCATCAGGAGAAGAAAAAAATATTGCAGCTCTCACCATTTCCACAAAATAGAAAATCCTTATTGTAGGTCCGCTAAAACTATGGCAGGAATCCTGATCCATTTTATGCCGGTGATTGCACAAAACAGCCGTCGTCCACAGGATGCCATTTTACAGCAACAGTGCCGATTGCACAAATCAAGATTAATGAGACACTCAAAACATGCTGCATCACAGACATGATGAGCGGCCAAATTTCAAACGTCAAGGTCTAGCTAGGGGGTTGACAAATAATGCAGTATCACAATGCAAGCGACATGAAGAAGATTCTCCATTGTCCAGATCTATGACAGGATTCATCTTCTAATCGCCAGTATCATGACAATGAATCTGCTTAATTCAGATCAATGAGATTGTCACAGGATGCAGCATCCCACTGCCAATACTGTAATGACAAATCTAGTACAAATTTATCAGACTGTCACAGGATGCAGCATCCCACCACCAGTACCGTAATGATGAATCCCCAGAGTACAAATCTATCAGACTGTCACAGGATGCAGCATCTCACCGCCAATACCGTAATGATGAATTTATGAAGTACAGATCTATCAGACTGTCACAGGATGCAGCATCCCACTGCCAGTACCGTAATGACAAATTTATGGAGTACAGATCTATCAGACTGCCAAAGGGTGCAGCATCCCACCATAAGTACCATAAGGATGAATCCCCGGAGTACAAATCTGACTGTCACAGGATGCAGCATCCCACCACCAGTACTGTAATGACGAATCTACGGAGTACAGATCTATCAGATTGTCACAGGGTGCAGAATCCCACCACCGGTACCATAAGGATGAATCACCGGAGCACAGATCTTTCAGACTGTCACAGGGTGCAGCATGTCACCACCAGTTCGTAATGATGAATCTACAGAGTACAGATCTGTCAGTCTGTCACAGGATGCAGCATCCCACTGCCAGTACTGTAATGACGAATTTATGGAGTACAGATCTATCAGACTGTCACAGGGTGCAGCATCTCACCACCAGTACTATAATGATGAATCCTCGGAGTACAGATCTATCACTCTGTCACAGGATGCAGCATCCCACTGCCAGTACTGTAATGATGAATCTATGGAGTACAGATCTATCAGACTGTCACAGGGTGCAGCATCTCACCACCAGTACTATAATGATGAATCCCCGGAGTACAGATCTATCAGGCTCTCACAGGATGCAGCATCACACAGGTGCCTCCATAATGATGAATCCCCGGAGTACAGATGTATCAGACTGTCACAGGATGTAGCATCACACCACCAGTACCATAATGATGATGAATCTCCGGAGTACAGATCTATCAGACTGTCACAGGATGTAGCATCACACCACCAGTACCGTAATGATGAATCTCCGGAGTACAGATCTATCAGACTGTCACAGGATGTAGCATCACACCACCAGTACTGTAATGATGAATCTCCGGAGTACAGATCTATCAGCTTGTCACAGGATGCAGCATCTCACCGCCAGTACTGTAATGATGAATCTCCGGAGTACAGATCTATCACACTGTCACAGGATGCAGCATCTCACCGCCAGTACTGTAATTGTGAATCTCCAGACTTTATATCATTTTATTTTTGTTACTCCACCATGAATAGCAGCATCTTCATCTATAACAGCTTTCATGTATTTAACATTTACATATCTACTTTTGTTATTTATCATATACATATCTACTATTGTTGTTTGCATGTTATACAATTCTACTGCTATCGCATCTATTTTTTATTTAATTTTGTAACCTGAAACATTAAAAGCATAGTTCAACTACCGTATATACTCGCGTATAAGCCGAGTTTTTCAGCCCAAAAATCGGGCTGAAAAGTCACCCCCTCGGCTTATACACGAGTCACTGTATTAGGGACTCGGATACCTGCTGTCAGTAGCGAGTCTGAGCTATTCCGAGCGGGTCTTAGCGATTCCGAGCGAGTCTGAGCTATTCCGAGAGGGTCTTAGCGATTCCGAGAGGGTCTTAGCGATTCTGAGCATTTCTGAGCGATTCTGAGTGAGTCATAGCGATTCTGAGAGCGAGTCTTAGCGATTTTGAGCATTTCTGAGCGATTCTGAGCTAGTCTGAGTGATTCTAAGCGAGTTTACAATCCGAGTCCTGTATTCTGTACTCGGGACTCGGCTTATACACGAGTCAATAGGTTTTTCCAGGTTTTGAGGACAAAAGTAGGGGGGTCGGCTTATACACGGGTCGGCTTATACGCGAGTATATACGGTAATATACAATATATGGTCTGGAGAGAAGTAGCACTCACTGGTCAGGATACAACACAGCTTTATTTACCAAAGATTTTCAGGCTTTACATCGGGGAGCTTGGTGAGGAGGGTGGGGGTTCCTTAAAACAACGGCTGTTTCACGCCACTACACAGCGCTTCCACTGGTTCAGACAAACACCTGAAAATCTTTGGTAAATGAAGCTGTGTTGTATCCTGACCGGTGATTGTTACTTCTGTCCAGACCATATACCTCATGTTACGTTCAACTGGAAGTGAGCACCCAGGAAGCCAGGTGGAGGAGAACACAACGGTAAGCTACTCATCTGTTCTGCGGTGCTTGTCCAATCGGAACTGCACCTCCAGGAGCGGTGCAACGAGCAGTGATGCCCAACATCATTCTACTAAACCGTGAGTCAACTAATCTATAATCACAAAAGTTCTAGAATCACCCGATCAATTGGGCCCCCGTCTAGTAATTACTAATAGAGTACAGTAGAGTACATAACCATTTACATGTCAGGACGGTATGTTGAAACCCCAATGTCGGACTTGTGCTTGGCATGTTATAGATAGTCAACAGGGTAAGGGATTCAATTACAAGCTTTATAGCCCCCTATTCACTTATCCATCCCAATACATTGTACATCTGCTATACCAAAATAATGCACATTTCCAAGAGCATCTGTTTTGATAAATATCCCTGTGCATGATACGTGGATGATCAGCGCAGTTCGATTAAAGGTCACAAGGAGGGAGTTCTGGCCAATGCTATGAAAGAGGAGACCACGCACATATTCAGAGGGAAAAATATGGATCATAGATTAGGAACATTTGTTAATTTCATTCGTTTTATATCAAGTATTAAATGGGACAAGACAGAGAAACTATTCAATTTCAAAAATAATATTAAGTGTCAATAATTATAATGGAAAATCAGTGTTAACGGAATGTGTACATGCATAAAGACATAACAGCCACATCACATTCCAGAAGACGTGGCACTTGTGAGCTATCATCAAATTATGTTCAGCGCCTTGAAGAAGTATCCATACCCCATGAACGTTATCAAATTTTTTCACGTCCCACCTACAAACTTAAATATACAGCAGCATCTCAAAAAATTTGAATATCATCAAAAAGATTATTTATTTTAGTAATTCAATACAAAGATTGAAACACATAAATTATATAGAGTCATTACACACAGAGTGATCCATTTCAAGTGTTTCTTATAGTTGATGATGAGGTTTGTGCATGTCAGGAGAAATTTTGGTCCATTCCTCTTTGCAAATCATCTCTAGATCACTAAGATTTTGAGGCTGTTGCTTGGAAACTCTGAGATTCAGCTCCTTCCATAAGATTTCTGTGGGAATAAGGTCTGGACATTAGCTAGGTCACTCCATGACCTTTCAGAGCCACTCCTTTGTTGCCTTGGCTGTATGTTTTGGGTCATTGTCATGCTGGAAGACCCAACCACGCTCATTTTTAATTCCTGGCAGAGAGAAGGAGGTTGTCACTCAGGATTTTACGGTACATAGCACCAGCCATTGTCCCATTGATGTGTAAGTAGTCCTGTGGCCTTAGCAGAGAAACACCCCAAAAACAAAATGTTTCCCACCACATGCTTGACTGTGGGGACAGTGTTCTTTGGTCACAGGCAACATTTCTCTTCCTCCAAACACGGCGAGGTTGAGTTAATGCCAAAGAGCTCAATTTTTGTCTCATCTGACCACAGACCTTCTCCAATCACTCTAAAGGTACCGTTACACGGTACGAGATCATGAACGATATCACTCAAACGTCACGGGTTTGGAGTTGTTCAAACGACATTGATAGGACGTCGTTGCGTGTGACATCACAATACAACTACGATAAATCCTTGGATCGTTGATCGCAGATTTGAGAACATGTTCTCCAATCAGACGATCCACGATCAACCAACCTGCTGCATCGTTCTGTGTGACACTGCGATAACGATGTCGTAACTTCACCTATTCACATCAGTGAACAAGTATCATTCGCTGGGTTGTGTGAACGGTACCTGCTCGCTGGATCGTTGGTGCGTCGTGCACAATGTATACATGGTGCGTCGTACACGATACGACATCTTACCAATGATCTCTAAACGATGTCCTAACGAATGCGCTCCCGTGAGATCGTTGGTGATATCGTTTCAACATTGCAGCATGTAACAGTACCTTTAGAATCATCAAGGTATTCATTGACAAACTTCAGATTGACCTGCACATGTGCCTTCTTGAGCAGTGGGTCTTTGCAGGCACTTCAAGATTTTAATCCATTACAGCGTAATGTTTTACTAATGGTTTTCTTGGTGACAGTGGATCCAGCTGCCTTAAGATCATTAACAAGTTCCCTCTGTGTAGATTTAGGCTGATCTCTCACCTTCCTCATGATCCAGGATATCCGCACGAGGTGAGATTTTGCATGAAGCCCCAGATCGATGTGGATTAACACTCATTTTGTATTTCTTCCATTTTCTTACTATTTTACCAACAGTTGTCTTCTTCTTACCCAGCGTCTTACTTACGGTTGTGCAGCCTATTCGAGCCTTGTGCAGGTCTGGGATCTTTTCCCTGACATCCTTAAAAAGTTCTTTGGTCTTGCCCATGTTGTAGAGGTTAGAGTCAGACTGATTGAGTGTGTGGACGGAGTCTTTTATATAGGTGACAATATAAGACAACTATCTTTAATACAGGTAAGGAGTTGATTAGGAGCGTCTAACTGGTTTGTAGGAGACAGAACTCCTAATGGTTGGTAAGGGATCAAATACTTATTTCTTTCTGCAAAATGCAAATACATTTATATAATTTAGACAATGTGATTTTCGGGAATTTATTTCTGATATTCTATCACTCACTGTTATAATTAACCTAAACTTAAAATTATAGACTGTTCATGTCTTTGTCAGTGGGCAAGCGTAAAGAATCAGCAAGGGATCAAATACTTATTTCCCCCACTGAAGGTCCCAGAGCAACTATGGCCTTCATCCTTTATACAGTGTTCTAGACTTACAACAAGGCCCCCTTGGGTGCATTCATGGAATAGCTGCCGGTCGGTGGAGCAAGCTGGCCGAGAAGGGTCAACAAAACCATTGGGCGTAGACACAGGACAAATTCAATTGTCAGAAATGAGGTCAGGAGATAGTTAATTTCAGAACTAGAGGTTGGAGTCAGAGGCAAAATCATCAGGCAAATGGAGTCCAGGGTCAGTAGTGGGAATGTAGCAAGCAGGATCCAAGGAATGCTGTAGGAGAAACAACCAGGTTAGTGTAAATATATACCTGGCAATTTCCAGCAGTAAATTGTGGTATTGTCCCCCAATGGTCACAACAAGGAGCTGACTGTTGGGTTATTAGTTCACACACATATTCTGTCTAACTGGATGGCACCACAGGTTCCAACCACACTAGTATCTCTTGCCGGGTAGAGCCTGTGTCACCCAAGTCTCCTCCATCACCAGCACAGCCAACAAAATGAATATGTTGGTGCCTGAACAATAATAATGATATCCTAAAATAGAGCTTGGGCAGCCCTTTCAAGATCAGTCATTTTTATTGAAATAGCTTCTCCAGTGGTCTTGCTGTACGTTCCGGAGTATTCAGTGTTGCGCTGTGGTTAGTCAAGCGTATGTAAATCCAAACTAGATATGCACTACTCCCCATACCCATGATACTGGCGCCCACCTTTCATCAGTGATGGTAAACTACAGTGAGGATTTTTACTATCACGAATGCCGACACTGAGAGGTGGGTGGGATTGTGGGCGTGTAAAGCAGTGAAAATTCTGTTTTCATTTACATATGCTTGAATAGCCTGCAAGCAATATTGAATTCTATGGAGCTTAAAGCAAGACAACAGGAAAAGCTACAGCAATGAAAGTTACTGATCTGGGGCTTGCAGCAAGACAACAGGAAAAGCTATAGCAATAAAAGTTACTGATCCTGAAAGGGCAGCCCAAGCCCATTATTGTATGTATACCATTAGTATTGTACTTGAAAATCACCTGATAGATCCCTTTAAGATGCACCTCCATCCTAGATAGCTGTCATCCAAACAGGCTCAGGTCGGACCAGTATTTATGTGGAGAAAGGAGTGAGCTGATCTAGCGGGAACGCAAATGGATTGAAACTGTCCGATCACGTTGATCTAGTGTGTATGGGGTCCTTTGTGCTCCCATTGTAAATTGGTTTGCTTGGTTGTAATATGCTGGCAAGTTACACGTAAGTAATGTTGTTTTTGCTTCATTAGCCCGTGTGGCATTAACAGTGGACATTTGTGGGGTGGTAGCATGATTTTTTACGAGATGTTAATGTGAGCTTTGTCTGCGTTGTGTAAGAAATACTATCATCCGATTTCAATCTCAGTCAAACCCTCACGATTGCCTGAAAGCTAATTTGAGCCCTGTGTGTTTGGACAGTTATTATTTGGCTGGATCGTGCTGACTGTTTCAGTTAATGATCTCTTAGTACTTAGTCCAGGCATTGGATAAAATAAAGCAAGACATGGCAGCTCCATACATCTCAAACCCCAGACTCCACCTCAGAAGCCATCAAGTCTCTTCGGGCTCGGAGTAATGCAGAACAAATGGTAGATGTAATTAATAGGGGCCAGGGAAAACAACAAATAAAACAGTCCAGTCTGTAGTACGAGTGATGGGGAAGAATTGTACGTGGATATAAAGGAGAATATGGACCATAGACAAACAAGGAGCGATAGAGAACAATGACAGATACATAAAGTAATAGAAAAGGAAATGATAAGGGAAACAAAATATCCAGGTAACAAAATTGATACACTGTATATTTTTGCTTAAACATACGGAGTCAGTGTGATGCCCTGTGCTGTGGGACCAACCTCCCTTGGTCTAGGAGGCCAGTGCCCCTCAAGCAGCTCTGTGTACCCTGACTGCCCTATTGTCTCCGCGGGGCCAGTCTCAACTAAGCAGGGAGTTCGGTGCCCATCACACAGCTCTGTGTGTCCTGACTGCCCTATTGTCTCCGCGGGGCCAGTCTCAACTAAGCAGGGAGTTCGGTGCCCATCACACAGCTCTGTGCGCCCTGACTGCCCTATTGTCTCCGCGGGGCCAGTCTCAACTAAGCAGGGAGTTCGGTGCCCATCACACAGCTCTGTGCGCCCTGACTGCCCTATTGTCTCCGCGGGGCCAGTCTCAACTAAGCAGGGAGTTCGGTGCCCATCACACAGCTCTGTGCGCCCTGACTGCCCTATTGTCTCCGCGGGGCCAGTCTCAACTAAGCAGGGAGTTCGGTGCCCATCACACAGCTCTGTGCGCCCTGACTGCCCTATTGTCTCCGCGGGGCCAGTCTCAACTAAGCAGGGAGTTCGTGCCCATCACACAGCTCTGTGTGTCCTGACTGCCCTATTGTCTCTGCGGGTCAGTGTCTACTAAGCAGCGAGACTGGTGCCCATCAGCAGCTCTGTGCTCCTGACTGCCCTACTGTCACCGCGGGGCTGGTCTCCACTAAGCAGGGAGACCAGAATCCATCACACAGCTCGATGCGCCCTGACTGCCCTTTGGTCGCCGTGGGTCAGTCTCCACTAAGCAGGTAGTCCGGGGCCCATCATGCAGCTCTATGCACCCTGACTGCCCCATGGTCACCTTGGGGCCAGTCTCCACTAAGCAGGGAGACAGGTGCCCATCACGTGGTCCCGCTAGGTCTGCTGTTACCACACTCGGCATATTTACCCAACCGGTGATCCTGCGCCGCTTGCCAGCACTCTGTCCACCTCCTTCTCCTCCAGAGATCTACGTCATTCCCAAACCTCCAGGAGAGTACTTAGGTCGTGCACGCCACCACCTCACTCCTCTTAAAGGGCCAGTACACCAGTTGTCAATTTCACCCTAATTTCCCCCTCAGCCTATCACTGAGAGGCTACTTGTATTCAAGGCACCTTCCACTTAAGGGAGGAACCTGAGCAATGTTGCATGTCACCAGTTGCGTTGCTTTCCCTCAGGTTCCTGTCCTGATACCTGCCTATGCCTTGCCCTTGGTAAGACCTTCTTACCTATACTCCTTGTCTCACCAGAGCTTGCTACGTCTGCCAGAGGACCAACTGCCTGTATTCTACCAGATCTACCTGTGGGGTGCCTGCTACTCTGACCCAAGCCACTACACCTGCACTTGCCAGTCCAGATTTTACCATGGACAGGGTACTGCTACCCCAGTTCATGCACCTCGAATCCTGGACCACTTCGCAGCTACCTCGCAACTCTGAGCCTTGTACCTGCTCCTTATTGTCTGTAAACATGTCGTATGCACCGTACGGTCAGTATTGGAGCGCTTACCACAATAAAGACTCTGCATTACTTTATATGCATCTCTTGCCTGTTCCTATCTATGGGTCAGCCTCCACTTCGGTGGTCTAGTGGGTCCACATATCTGCTCCCACACCTCCCTGTGCCTTACAATCAGAGAGAAAACATACAAGAATGTATAAGTCTTGGACTTTATGAAGATATGCGCATGTGTGGTGCCCCTGGGGGTCCAGTCCGCCACAGAAGTACTGCACCTATGCCAGAGATGTGGTACCCCCAACCTCAGGTAAGGAGGGGACACTACTCAGTACCCACACACCTGCATCCACCACTAGTCACTGCAGGCAAAAAGATGGGGGAATTGATCAAACCTCCATCCCTGGCTGGAGATGGGGCTAAGATAGGGTGGTGGGTGGAACTGTAGGAAGGGGAGTGACTCAGAGGAAGTGACAGTAGCAGAGAAAGAGAGGGGACACCAGGAAGTGGGAGGGAGGTGTATGAAGAAGGATGGAGGAGAGTGAGGAACGAGTGGAGAGAAGGAGTGAAGAGCTCCAGTGAGGGAGCTGAGAAGGACTGAGACCTGGGGACTGGAGCAGGAGGAGCTCACCATGGAGAGGGAGCTGAGAAACTGAGGGAGCCAGGTAGGAGCTCTGGAGAAGGTAGGGGTCCCAGAGCCACGGGAAGTGAGAAATCCACCTGTGGGGCTCAGATCCATTGCCGGTCGCAGGCAAGTGGAGTGAGCAGGACCGCAATGGGTCACTGGGCCCAGACTAGTAGAGGAGACTTGACACCTCTGCTAGCCAACCGGAGGCTGTTGCATCTCCAGGAGCAGTAGCCGAATCCACGCCATTTGCTGCAAAGGTGGCCAGATAGGGCCAAAAGGGATGAGGAGTACATCGCCTGGTAGGGTCCGAGGCCACTGGCAAGGGACACTGAGCGTGAGGTGCAGGACAGGAAGGAGAGAGCCAGCACAAGAGGGAGACGACCCGAAAAGGTACACAGAACGGGGTGCTGGCTACATGTTTCCAATCAACCTGCGTTGAGTGACTGGGCCCCTCGCTCGTAGGACACAGCACCTGGCTGGACGTTGCCACCTAAGAACTGTGAGTAAAGTGTGGAACTGCACCAGCTGTATCCTTGAATTATTCTGGCGTCTCCTGCCCTGCACTACAACTTCCCAACCATCTACACATTAACTTGTACACCTGCCCCGGGTACCGCTCCACCTACGGGGAGTATAACATAAGACTGCATAATCATCTGCCCCGGAGGTCTGGACTGCAGCGTCGGCCATCCCTGGCCGAGTACCGTAGGTGGCGTCAAGACATTACTCCCAAAAACCTTAATCCCTGAACTTTTAATTGACACCGCCAGGGTCACGTAACTGGGTCTCGATCCCTGTGACTCCCCAGCAGTACCGCAGCCTGGTTCTGAGTATGCCACAGTCATGGGGGGCGTGTCACATGGCTAGCCCTAATAAGCCCAATCAGGGCCTTTCATTTGTTTTTCAATGCTCATAATATAATAAATAGTTGTATCAATAGTCATATACAGCGTGTGACAGCGAGAGACCAACGATCAGCGATTTCAGAGGCTGGTACCATAGTAAACACTGGGTATCTAGGCAGCATGCGCTGCCTAGATACCTGGTGTTTATCATGGTTACAGGCGCTAAGCAGTTATCAGCTTCCTCCCTGCTTACAGGCTGAGCTAAGCAGGGAGGATGCTGGTAACATCGCTTCCAGCGATGTGGGAGGTGGATCCCAGGTCCTTGATCGCTGGGGAGATCTGCCTGTTTCACAGCTCCCCAGCGACCAGGTAACGGCGCTCCAGCGATCCCGGCAGGTCCTTATCGCTGTCGGGATCGCTGGAGCGTCGTTGTGTGTGACGAGACCTTAAGAGTGTTGGCACTAGCCCACAATAGGAATAGTAACATCTAGGAAGAGTGACAGTTTCCTGTGGTGCTTCAGATAGGGACCAGCCTGTGATTAGATAAGACCTATGGTCTGAGAAGTTGCCAAGGCTGCAGTGCAGTGGGTAACTTGTGGCAGGAGTGAGGAGACCAAAGTAAGAAAGCATGATCCTGAAGTGTGGATGGCAACATTGAGGCTGAAGACTGACCTTTTAATGAAGTGGCTGCAGGCATAAAGGTGCTGAGAATGGGACTTTAGTGACAAGACCTCTAAGCCTAAAAGGTAACAAGTCATGACGAACTGGTATGTGAATAGAGTCATCTTTCCCGGGTGGAGTCTTCCCAAGCTTCTCTGATCACAAGGCTCTTCTCAGAGCTACTGGAAAATGCCCTCTACGTGAAGAAGAGACGTAGATGTGGAAGCATCTGGGTGCATGAGGCTCTACTCTAGCCATAGTGATCAGAATCTCCTACCCCCTCCTCTTTGAGGAGAACAGACGTGGAGCTGCGAAGAGAAAATGTGACCATCACAAATTGGACTGCTGAGATGGGCTAGGTTGTGTTTAGACTCACAGGACTAGTAAGATCAGGAACAACCCGGGGGGAGCTGGAACTGTGTCTGTGAATGTTCCGAAAAACAGAAACGTGCTCGGCAATAAGTGCCTGCTATCTTGGGTATAATGTTGATAGTGAAAGACTCTTAAGTAAATCTGTTATCGGCTAATGTGAACTGGTGGTCTCTTTGTCAGTCTGAATCATCATCTGGTCCTTGCCAGCTGACGCAAACATTATCATGCTTGCAGCCCACATGACACAAGTCCACACATTCAGCCAGGACCATGACCTTCATTTAATGTCCTGGGGCATCTGGAGTCAATCCCTCACCTACAACTATCACTTTATACCACTCTAGAGTGTCGCCATTGACTCTTTTCAAATCTCTACCTCCCTGGCAATGGAGTGCTCACCCTGGCTTTATCAGACACCGCACATACCCAGGAAGGCAATGATGACATAGGACACAGCTAGCTACATGATTTGTTGAGCCTGGGGTGACGGTTAGCTGTGTTCTGAGTCATCACTGCTTCCCTGGGCAAGCACAGTTCAGCAATGAAGCCTGATAGCGTATATCAGGATTCACTATGCATTGCTAAGGAGGAAGGACAAATGTCGTACCTATACGAGATTTGCACAGAGCCATCAGTGACACCGCTCCTGCCTGGGGAAAACACAATGTCCCCACTTATTGGCATATCACAAGCCCAGCTATAAAACTAAAATCTATAAGCAATGGACTTTTAAGGGAACCCATAAAGGGTCAAGACATGATGGCGGTTTGCGGGGGCCGGTAGAAGCTGACAGATTCCCTTTAATTCACCAGTTCTATCAGAATAGATCAAACTACAGTCCAATTTAAGGCAGATTTCCTCTGCAAGCACATAAAAATCTCATCTATTAGAAATGCTCCAAACTGGCAGAGATAGTTATATAAAGAAAAAATACTAACGATCTGAAAAATTAACACAAAAACATCTTAGAGCAAATAAAGAACACGGAATTGGTAGTAAACTGAGAGGTGTCTTCGTAGCCAGGTTTTTTCTATTTACTTTCAGAGAACAATGTTGCTTGGCAGGACCGGTGATTTTTCTTATGGCATTAGACCAGAGAAGGAGCTGAAGGCAGAAAACAAATATGAAATGAAATGTGGCACAGATTTGGCAATATCCTGCGGGATAAACTCAAGACAGAAAGAATAGAGAGAGAATACAAGAGTGCGGGAGAAAGAAAACAAAGGTTTGGCACCAATGTTATAATCAAGAATTCAAGGTTAACGTTGTGGGGAGAACGTGGGGGCGGAAGAGATGACTGGGCTTAACCTTATCATGCCTGAACTCCAATGTCGTTTGGATACCTTGACTAAATCGAATTTTACGCGATGACAATGGGTGGACTTTCTAGCACCCTGGACAGCTACCGGTATTGCACCCACATTGACGTTTGTGCTTTCACCTGTGCATTAACACCATACCGTAAAATCCCAACTGCTCCATCCGAACTCGGAGTAACCTCGGAGCACATCAGCTCCGTCCGCCCCAAATATCCTCAGAATGTAAATTGAAAACCACAAAATTACTAGGGTTTGTTTCTTTATGATACGACGACAACAAGAGCCAAGACTAACACAGTCAAATATTAGGGTCATTTACTAAGAGTTGTGTATCCCTCTGCCTCACATAAAGGAAATATCATATTGCTTCAGTGGTATATTCAGCAATTGTTCTCTTTGTAAGCCGGACATTCAGCGGGGATTTCAGACGGGGTGTTTTCCGAAATTCTTGTCGTTCATGGTGTAGATAGGTTCACTCAGTCAGCACAAATGCGTTTAGATTCCAAATCCGTTGCAATGTGATCACTGCACAGTGATGATTCAACTGGATCAGGAATCTCAAACTCAGTTTCTGACTGATGAACTGTGAGAGTTGAAGTTTAACAATGCCGTTATTTAATGACAATTTGATAAAACTATCGATCCTCTTAATCTGGCTTTAATTAATATGATGCAGAGATCAGTCGTAGGGCTTGAACAGGAACATCACAAAGATCGAAAATAATCCAACAAGGTAATCCAATTTCTATCAAATATCTGCCATTGGGCGGTATCAATTACACATTCGTTAAAAAACAGTTTAAATCAGTCTTATTGTCCATCAACAATCTCAAATGGTCAGCATGTAGGCATCGATATCCTTAACGATATCGCTCAAACGGAGGTTTGGAGTTGTTTGTTAGGACGTCGTTGCGTGTAACACGAGATTTGATTACGATAAATTGTTGGATCGTTGATCACAGATTTGAGAACATGTTCTCAAATCAGATGATGCTCCATCAGCAACCTGACTGCATCGATTCTGTGTGACACCGTCGTTCACGACTTCGCCTACTCACAACAGTGAACAAGTATCGATCGCTGGGTTGTGCGAATGATACCTGCTCGCTGGATCGTTAGTGAGACGTGCACGATATCTAGATGTGTGACAGCTTACCAATGATGTCAAAACGATGTCCTAACGAACGCGCGCCCCGAGATCGTTAGTGATATCGTTTCAACGTCGTGCCGTGTAACGGTACCTTTACACTTTAGAGTGGTGCCCAAGATAGATGAAACACAAATTGGATGAATAAATCATGTCATATGGATAACCAAAGAAGAACAAGAAGTCATATGGGTAACCAAAGAAGAAGAGAAATATATGGATAACCAAAGAAAAGAGAAATCATATGGGTAACCAAGAAGAGGAATCATATCGATAACCAAAGAAGAGGAGAAATCATATCGATAACCAAAGAAGAGGAATCATATCGATAACCAAAGAAGAGGAATCATATCGATAACCAAAGAAGAGAAATCCTATGGATAACCAAAGAAGAGGAATCATATGGATAACCAAAGAAGAGGAATCATATCGATAACCAAAGAAGAGGAATCATATCGATAACCAAAGAAGAGAAATCCTATGGATAACCAAAGAAGAGGAATCATATGGATAACCAAAGAAGAGGAATCATATCGATAACCAAAGAAGAGAATCCTATGGATAACCAAAGAAGAGGAATCATATGGATAACCAAAGAAGAGGAATCATATGGATAACCAAAGAAGAGGAATCATATGGATAACAAAGAAGAGGAATCATATCGATAACCAAAGAAGAGGAATCATATCGATAACCAAAGAAGAGGAATCATATGGATAACCAAAGAAGAGGAATCATATGGATAACCAAAGAAGAGAATCATATGGATAACCAAAGAAGAGGAATCATATCGATAACCAAAGAAGAGAAATCCTATGGATAACCAAAGAAGAGGAATCATATGGATAACCAAAGAAGAGGAATCATATGGATAACCAAAGAAGAGGAATCATATGGATAACCAAAGAAGAGGAATCATATCGATAACCAAAGAAGAGGAATCATATCGATAACCAAAGAAGAGAAATCTATGGATAACCAAAGAAGAGGAATCATATGGATAACCAAAGAAGAGGAATCATATGGATAACCAAAGAAGAGGAATCATATGGATAACCAAAGAAGAGGAATCATATCGATAACCAAAGAAGAGAAATCCTATGGATAAGCAAAGAAGAAAAAAAGTCATATGGATAAAAAAAAGAAGAAACAGAAGTCATAGGGATAATGAAAAAAGAGAAAGAAGTTATATTAATAACCACAGAGGAAGAGAAATCATATGGATAACCAAAGAAGATAAATCATATGCATAACTAAAGAAGAAAATGAAGGGTGATGCATCTCAGCAGTCTCGCAGCATGGGTGTTACAGGCTTTGAAGTAGTGATACCAATATCAGCATTTGCATTCACCAAACGGCACTAAGAAGACATAGCAGACCAAAGTGTAGCGGAAGAACACCACCTTACGCAAGGACATTAAAGCAAAGTGGCTTAATAGTATAATGATGGGGCCACTACCTTCTAATGTTTTCCTATGAGACTTTGTGACGAGCACAGATATATGAGATGTATTACCTTTGCTCTTCTTGCAATCACTGCACACTCACATTTTGAATAGTAGAAATATATATATATATACTGGCAGTAGAGCCCAGCGTTTCCCGGGTGTAATGCCCATATATGGTCATAATGCTCATATATGGCAATATCGCCATATATAGTAATGTATGTATGTGTGTATGTATCATAGCCCTGCCCCTCCCTGTAGCCCTGCCCCTTTCATAGCACCCCCCCATTTATAGCCTGGCCCCCACCCCTTTATAAATCTATTCCTCCACATAGGCCTGGGGGCAGGGCTATGTGGAGATGCAGGCTGCAAAGTGGGTGTGGCTATGTGGAGTGGGCGTAGCTGTATGTGGAGTGGGCATGGCTATATATTGAGAGGACGTGGCTATGTGGAGTGGGCGGACTATGTCACATACACACAGCTTTATATATTAAATATACATAATTGCCTTCTGGTGTCTGTCTCACCTCCTGTGTCCAGTTGTCCGTGTATCACAATGGGTTATTATGACATCACAGTGGAGTGCTATGACATCAGACTGGGGTATTAAGACATCACAATTGTGTATTTTGCATCATAGTGGGGTATTTTGACATCGCAATGGGGTATTAGTATATCATAGTGGGGTATTATGACATCATAATGGGGAATTATGACACAATGGGTTATTATGACATAATAGTGGGGTGTTATGACATCATAGCACAGAGGGAGAGAGAGCACAAGGGGGGGAGAAAGACAGCGCACAAGGAGGGAGAGAGAGTGGACAGGGGGATAGAGTACGGGAGGGAGATGTGGCCGCCCCTATTGTGACACCACCACCCTCCTGGTGCGATAGCATTGGGGCTCCATCTGATGAAAAATAAAATGATGATCGGTGTAAGTGTCTATATGGGCTACAATTGCCATATTTAATGTCTTTACAACACAGACATGAAGTGACCTGTCTGCTACCTAGCACATTGTGCTTTCTGGGGTTTCACATATTTTACAAGAATGAAATCAATAAAAGTATTTTGCATAAGTTAGTGATTAGTTGGGGTCTGACTGACAATACAGTCAATCACAATGGCCACCTTGCATGTTTGTGGGGCACATCTCTGCACCCCGCTATTCCCTTCACTGTGCAGAGAAAAGCCTGGAGGGAAATATTCGTGTTTTATGGGAGTTTTAGTGTTAAACTTGCCTTAAAAACTCCTTTTGAGTTATTACAATGTGTAAAGGAGAAACAGATGGCAAGTTCAACTCCGCAGTATCTCTACTTTTTCGGGATCAGGCATATTCCCACATGTGTATGTGATCATATGGGGGTTCAGAAGAGTTGGACCAAGATGGAACAACCCCTTTAAGTGATGACGAGCTAAAATGGTCAGTGCATTAAACATGTTTTTTCCCTACCAGAATGGAATCCTTCATGATTTTCTTCCACTCTTGCTTCTTGTATTATCCATTCAGTGCACAGTTCAATACGTTCATGTATTATTTATTTTTATAACTTACAAAGCACCAACGTACTGCGCAGTGCTTTACAGGCTCATTAATATTCACTGTCCCTGGTGGGGGCTCATAAAACTGTACTGTCCTCAGAGGAAAACCACATAAATACAGGCATGAGCATACAAAGATGTTCTCCTTGGTCATATATGGTATGTTTGGATACTTAAAGGGAACCTGTCACATGAAATAATGCTGTTAACCTGCTGATATGGGGTTAATCTGCAGGTAAATAGCATTCTGAAGCTACCCGACTCCTGCACATTAAACCTGTCACATGTTGACTGCGTTGCGGTCCACATGTAATGCTGCTGTAGTTTAATCAGAGTTAATTTCCAGAGTTAATGCCAGAAAGTGCTATAGTCTATGCTGTGTGCGGCTCTACAGGTAGATGTGGAGGGGTGTGTCAGAACTCTGATTTCCACTCCCTCAGCCTTGAAGTAGTTCTACTTCCCTCCACCGAGTATCACAGATAGAGTTCAGTCTCTACTTGGACCCCGTGCAGTGAGGATGTGCTGTGCTTTGCTGCTGCCTTGTTCCCTTCCTTTGGAGTTTTTAGGTTTTACCAAGTCCTTGAGTGGAGGTAGGGGCTCTTAGCCTAGGGCTGTTCAGTAGCAAACGACAAGACTGACAGCCTGGATATCCTGAAGATGATGGGAAAAAAAGGTGTGCAGGTCACGGTCAAGTCCAAGAAAACTCACATGAGAGTCAGAGTTTCATAAAGCATATTCTCATTCTTTATTCTTTTACTCCAACGCGTTTCAGTGCCCCACCTGGCACCTTCCTCAGGGATATCCTCACCTTCAGAGGTAACTCCAGGAACAAGGTGAGCCAGTGACCCCCAGTTAGGGTCAGACTAGTTCCTCACTCTACCTTTGCCCATCTTAGCCATCCTGCCTCCTGATTCCCTATCCGCTATACCACTATGTGACAAAAGTCTGCTGCCGGAGCAAATGAATTTAATCTTCCCAGTAGCGTTAATCTTCCCAGTTATGAAGGCGGCGCCAATGTGTGTTCAGTCACCACTCTGTGTATAGAGAGTGGCAGCTGTAACCACCCCCGCACTGACTGACATCCACTCTTCATTAAAACCAGCTTTCAGTTGGTGTGGGGAGCAGCTACAGCTACAACTCTCTATACACAGAACATGGTGCCCGCCTCCATGACTGAAACCGGAATGCTGCCAATAAGAATACAGCTTTATTCTACCTGGCATCAGGGTTTAATGTAGGGGCGCCAGGCAGGTTCAGAATGCAATTAACCTGCAGATTATCCCCATATCTGCAGGTTAATAGCATTTTTCGACTTGACAGGTTCTCTTTAAATGACGCCATATCCTTGTCATGTCTTGTTCATTACCTTAAAGGGGACCTGTCATCAGATCAAAAGTGTCCAGTCGTTGCTCCCGATTCCCTTTGATCCTCGGAATGTTCCATTTGTTTGTTCGTTTTTAAATCCTCCGCTCAGTTCCAGAGGTATTAGCTTTATTATTTAGTGATACTTTTATAATTTTACTAAGGAGGCATGGCTCATAGGGTATTAATGTATATCAACCTACACACACGCCCCTGAGGATCCTGTCAGCCCCATTGCTCTGTTAAAGGCCATAAATGCTAGCAATAAATAAAATGGTCTATAGCTCGGGAATAAAAATGAAGAGTAAAAACTGTCCACTTTTGATCCTACCTGGTGACCGCTCCCTTATAAATGGGCCCATGCAAATTTGCTACACCTGATGAAATGGGAGCCATGGGACCCCTATCCTAATGTGTTTTTTTTTATATTTTAAAAAGATATATAGGTAAAAAAGGAACCTGTTATATGTTTCCCTTCGAGGCATTGAAAACCTCTACCACAGCATTAGTTAATGTTCGTGAATAGAAGACTAACACAGGTCATATAGGCAGGGTTCTCATTGTTGGGGTCACTTCCATATACTTACAGACACCCTACTACTTTTTCTAGTTCTGTCTATGATTTGGGGACAGCGATATGGGATTTCATTTCTTAAAATGTCTTCACATTGGTCATTGCTGTGATCTGTGCTGTTCAGTACCATGGACAGTGGACCTCTCTGAAGTGGTGTGTAGTTTCTTTGTAGGTTGTAAATCTCTGTCTTAGGCTTCTACATTGATTATTTGTTAATATGTTTTCCCCAAGTCTTAACTGCGCTGTGCACAAAACATAGATCCGAAGAGGTCAACAGGAATCGAGCATATAAATATATACAAGGGAAGCCGCAAGTGCAGAATGTGGTAACGGCACGGGCACCTCCGGTGCTAGACGTGACATTGGTATTCACTGTCTGACTTATGATTTACAGTGCCAGTGCGAAAGTGTTCACCCCTGTTTGGGTTTTTTACCTATTTTGCTACATTTTAACCTATATTTAATATTTTTGTATTCCGATTTGTGTGTGATGCATAAGCACTCAATAGTCTAAGTTGGAGAAGTAAAGTGAGAATAATCTAAATTTATGTGATAAAATAAATAAAAATTGCTATGTGCATATGTATTCACCCTCTTTCTGGTGCAAGCTATTCCCTTCATAAGTCACCTGCTTAGTGAAAGGACGTCTCCCTTTGTGCAATCTAAGTGTCCATGGATTGTCAGTAACACCTTTTCTGAAAGGACACAGAGGCTGCAACACCATTAAACAAGAGGCACAACTAACCAAACACTATGAAGAACAAGGAGATCTCCAAACATCATGAAAAACAAGGAAATTTCCAAATACTATGAAGACCAAGGAGATCTCCAAGCAACACTATGAAGATCATGGAGATCTCCAAACACCACGAAGAACGAGAAGATCTCCAAACTACACTATTAAGACCAAGGAGGTCTCCAACTGATGCCATTAAGACCTAGGAGATCTCCAAACATCATGAAGAACAAGGAGATTTCCAAATACTATGAAGACCAAGGAGATCTCCAAACATCATGAAGAACAAGGATATTCAAATACTATGAAGACCAAGGTAGATCTCCAAACATCACGAAGACAAGAAGATCTCCAAACTACACTATTAAGACCAAGGAGGTCTCCAACTGATGCCATTAGAGACCAAGGAGATCTCCAAGACACTATGAAGGTCATGGAGATCTCCAAACACCACGAAGAACGAGAAGATCTCCAAACTACACTATTAAGACCAAGGAGGTCTCCAATTGACGCCATTAAGACCAAGGAGATCTTCAAATAACACCATAAAGACCAAGTAGATCTATAAAACAACACTATGATGACCAAGGAGATCTTAAATGACACTATGATGACCAAGGAGATCTCCAAACAAGTCAGGGACAAAGCTGTTGAGAAGTATGGGTTCTAAAAAATATTCCAATCTCTGATGATTCCCCGGAGCACAATCAAACCCATTATCATCAAATGGTAAGATCATGGTACCACAACAAACCTGCCAAGAGAGAGCCACCCGCAAAGACTCTCAGCCTGGGCAATTTGGACAATAGTTAGAGAGGCAGCAGAAAGACCAAAGGTAACCCTGAAGGAGCTACAGTTTCCAAGCAAAGACTGGAGGATCTGTCCATACAACCACAATAAGCTGTACACTTCATACAGCTGGCCTTTATGGAAGAGGGACCAGAAAAAAACTTTATTTACAGCCAAAAATTGGATGGAATGTTTGTTTGTATTTTGCCAAAAGACTTGTATGTAAGGACGGTGGAAGGTGCTGTGGTCAGATGAGACTACAATTTAATATTTTGGCCACCAATGGTAATGCTATGTCTGGCACCAAGCCAACACAGCTCATCACCCCGAGAACACCATCCCAACAGCAAAACATGGTGGTGGCAGCATCATGCTGAGGGGATGTTACTCGGCAGCAGGGACAGAGAAAATGGTCTGAGTTGTGGGGAAGATGGATGGTAAAAAATACAGGGATATTCTTGAGCAAAACCTGATTCAGTCTTTCAGTGATTTGAGACTTGGACAGAGGTTCGCCTTCCCACTAGACAGTGACCCAAAGCTACTGCTAAAGCAACACTCGAGGAGTGTAAGGGAAAATGTTTAAATGTAATAGAGTGGCTGAGTCCCAGCCCAGACCGGAATCCAATGGAAAATATGTGGTCAGACTTGAAAATCGCTGTTTATCAGAGGAAACCATCAAACTTAAAGGGTCTGAAGCAGTTTTGACTTTAGGAAAGGGCAAAAATCCAAGTGGTAAGATGTACAGACATTAGGCTAGGTCCCCATTTGCATTATGGCCCTTAGCTTGGCGCATTCTGTCATGAATTTAATGCCAGGCAGGCATAGCGTTAACGGCAAGTAACGCTATGCGCTGTGCCTGCCTGGCATTAAATTCATGACGGATGCACCAAGCTAGGGTCATAACGCCAGTGTGACCCTAACCTTATCCAAAGTGAATTGCAGCTGTAATTGCTGCAGAGGGAGGCTTTACAAAGTACTGACTTTAGGGGGTGAATAGTTATGCACATTGAAGTTTTTAGTTATTTTGACCTATTTGTTATTTGCTTCACAATAAAAAGAAACCAAATGTTCACAGTGATAGGCCTGTTCTTTACATGAACTGATGCAAACCCTCAAAAATACAGAGAAATTCCAGACTGTAAGGTAACAAAACAAAAAATGGCAAGAGGCGTGAATACTTTTGCAAAGCACTGTGTACTATAATCTTTTTGAAGATAACCTATTGTCTTCCTAATTTTACTACAAGGTACAATGACCTCAGGTTTTAATATGTCAATCAGACAATGTTTTTTTCATATTAATCCAAAACAGAATCTAACATAGAATGTAACATAGTCTGGATCTGTTATATCTGAGATTGACTATAGGATCCGGGCAAACAAAATTGGTGATTACTTGGTAAATCTTCTCTACATTACAGAAGACTTAATAGAATGTTTATAGTATATGGAAGAACTTCTCCCTATCTGCGACAGAATAATCAGCTTGTTGGTGCCCCGTGTAGGCTGCCCTGTAGTCTCTGTGAACTGCTCTTAAGGGTAATATCAGTAGCTGTAGATGCAGTATTAGCTGTCCATGGTATTAGAGGGCTGTGGTTCTCCAGGTGAGCCATACTGCTATGTGTAAGAGAAAAGAAAGAGAAGGGCGCAATAGTGCGGTTACCAGGGGCTTTTTTTAGCGTGGCGTACTAATAGGTGGCCACTCACCTTATCGGTTGTGCTGTCCCGCACAACCCGGTAATACACTTGATAAGGCGCCCTTCACAGGCTCTAGCTCATCCGCACACCGCGTGCTCGGGGCTCCGAGCATCGGTCATGTCACCGCAGGTCCTTAAATTAAAGCTCCTGTTGCCAGGCGACGCTAGGTCCTCACGTTAAGCTGCACTCTGCACCTAGCTGCTCCCCGCGCTTTACCCTCAGAGAGGATTTATATTAGAAGGTAAAAACTATAAGCGGTCTAATTGGAGGCGCTCAGGCACAAAGGCAGCAGGCAGTGGATGGTTTTTCAACAACCTTTATTCAGGCCCCTCCTACTCCACAACATGTTTCGATAGATCTCTATCTTCCTCTCTATGTAGCTCTGGGAAGGTTGCCATCTTTTTGCTGTGAGTTCCTGTGCTTACTCCAGTCTCTGGGTGAAGGTGAGGGGGTTATAGCCTAAGGCTGGTCAGGAGCAGGTCAAGGCTGGTGGCTCAGACATCCTCACCTTTGGAGGTACGTCTGGGAACAGGGTCAGCTAGGGACCCACAGTCTAATGGTCAAACTAGCTACCTTTTGCCTATCACTGTCATCCTTCTACCTTATCCCCTTGTCCATTACTACCACCCATGACAGTTGGACACCAGGTGAGAGCGGTTTCATTTTGTTTTTCTGGTATACTAAAGGTGCATTTACACTACATGATCAAACTTTCCTGGGAACGCTCATTTTACGATAATCCTTCAGAAGAACGAGCAAAATTCTCATTTGTTGGGTGAAATGATCTTTTGGTTTACACAAAATCATTGTTCTCAACAGCACATTGCCCTGAAAAGGCAAGACAGATAACAGAAGCTAATGTACACTAAACAATATATTACACGTCATTCAGTGTGATCTGAAGTGAGGTCGACCTGGGTAAACGGGCTATTAAAAGACCACTGATCTGGGTTGCCAACCAGAAATTCCAGGACAGTCCTTAAAAATAGGGCACTTTTTGACCTGTCCATAAAAAACTGCAAATTCGTCCATGATTTGTTTAATTAAGCTGAAGAAACTCAAACAAAATTATTTTGACTGCAAAGCTATGTTCACACTGGACATTTCTGATCCGTTTTTGGTGGGGGTTTTTTTTATACTGCACCAAAAGTGTATCAGTCACTGCGTCTGCAGCAAAGTGAATGGGATCTTTAATCTGCTGTGCAGACATCAACGTTTTTGACTGCTGCGTTAGTGGTGCCAAAAGCGGATCCAGAAAATAATGAGCGTCAGTTATTGCTCTGTTTTTCTGCTGCGTTTTCCACACCATCAACGCTCCCCGGCAATCCCACAGTGAGCCCCGGCTATGTCTTCCTCCCAGACATCAGCAGGACCTGTGGGTACTGTAATAACAGGACCTACCCTGTGAGTCACATGGGGCCAGGTCCTGTAAGTACTCGTACTACCCATGCGTCCTGCCGGTGCCCGTAAAGGAAGACATCACCGGGGCTCACTGTGGGATTGCCGAGGAGGGTAAGAAAGTGTGTGCGTCTGTATGTTCAATTGGGAAACAGGAAAGGGAAAGGATTGCAGCTCCACCACAATTACTCACAAGACTCCCAGGCATCTGGAACAATGGTTGGCTTCCATCCAACAGTAGTCATTTGAAGAAATCTCCAGTGCCAATTTTGTAGATCCAGATTCCTTTATTTATGCCATCATAAAATCATCACAGACATGCCCCCTAAAGGCCACGTCACACGCTTCAATATCGTTAACGATATCGCTGAAACGTCACAGTTTTTAATCTCTTAAACAATATTGTTTGTGCGTCGTTGCCTGTAACCGAGCAATCTTGCGGTGAAAAATCGTTTGATCACTCATCACAGATATGAGATCCTGACCTCAAATTCATCGTGCGTCGTTCAATTAACCAACGTTCAATCTGCTGCATCGTTGTGTGTGACACCGCAATAACGATCTTGTGAACGACTTCGCCCATTCACAACAATGAACAAGTATCGTTTCGGGGTTGTGCGAACGATAGCTGCTCGCCACATCGTTGGCGCCTTGTTCACGATATCTACACGTGTGACATCTCACCAATGATCTCAAAGAGTGTCCGAATGATTTCGTTCACGGGAGATCGCTCGTGCGATCGTTAACAATTTTGAAGCGTGTGACGTGGCCTTTAGGGGTAACACTAGATGCGTTTCGAGGCTGTGCCTCTTATTCGTTGGCTTAATGACTAAGAGGCACAACCTCAAGACGCATCTGGCATTACCCGTTAGGTGGCATAGACTTCGCCTATTCACGACATTGAACAAGTATCGTTTCTGGGTTGTGCGAATGATAGCTGCTCGCCACATCGTGACATGGCCTTTAGGGGTAACACTAGATGCGTTTCGAGGCTGTGCCTCTTATTCGTTGGCTTAATGACTAAGAGGCACAGCCTCGAGACGCATCTAGTGTTACCCCTTAGGTGGCATGTCTGTAATGATACATAAAGGAATCTGGATCCAAAAAAGTGGCACTGGAGATTTCTTCAAATTACACCTGTGTGTCTGTGTATTTGTCTGTCTGTGTCCCCCGAAAATGGAAAAAACAGCGCCAAAAATGTATCAACAAAAGCGGAGCACAAACACTCTGTGTGAATGAGGCCTGATTATCATCCTTTTCCAGTTACTTATGATTGTTAATACATTTTTAGTAGAAATAGAAAAGTCCTTATTGAATAAAGAGGTGGTTGTGAGTACTGAGCCCTACAAAAATTAATTAGAAAATTAATTATAATATCAATGAAAGTGGTATAACTAGAGATCGATTACACAGACAATCTCTGGGGTATTACAGCTGCATAACACAAAGTACAGCATTTCAGCTCTGTCTTTCCATAGCTAGCTCCGATGCCTACCAATATATAATAATATATATACTAAAAGTTAAATTTCTTCAAATTACCCTGTGTTTCTGTGTATTTGTCTGCCTGTCTGTGTCCCCTGAAAATGGAAAAAACAGCGCCAAAAATGTATCAACAAAAGCGAAGCACGAACACTCTGCCTGATTATCATCCTTTTCCAGTTCACAATAATTGCAGCTAGTATCTTCACATCAGGATTATGGGCTGTAGACATGGATCACGTATGATCATAATGATTTATTGTGGTGTAACAATATGTCCTTAAAAAATATTGTCTGTCTGGGATCTTTTCGATAAGAGCACCAGAAAATAATAAAAAGTCATATTCGCAACGAAACCCTGCCACTGATCAGCAAAATGTTGCCTTTGGGTGGTTGTTTAATGCTCCTCATTACATGGTCTAAATGGTCCCTTATTTTTCTTTTCATGGCTTTAGACAGGAATAACTTCATTCAGCTCCAACCACCAGAGGTGGAACTACAAAATCAGCCAAAAGCAGCTGAGCTTTCTTGGCTTTCATAACTCCAATGAAAATGAATGCCAATTGCACCTTAGCACGACTAATTTCATTATTCAACCTCTGGTGTTCGGAGCTGGATGAAGTTATTCTTGTCTCAGCCATCAAACGCTCAGATGGGAATAGATCTTTAAGTGATCTATTATGTCAATTCTTAACTGATTTTTAAGGGTTCTATAATGTATAACCATCATTTCTTATACTTTTCTAAACGTATGTACAAGACAAATGAGTTGTTTAATATGAACTACTTTGCAGATGAGATTTTTTTGTTAAATGGGAAATTTAGGAAAAGTTAATGACAGTGCCACCCCGTCGCAACTTGAAATTCATGGGCCTTGATGCGAAAGCTCTAACGGGGCCCCCAATTATTACAAATCTTTCATAGCATTAGTCTTTTCCTATAGGCCAAAGAGACTTTTGGGGCCCCCTAGGCTCCAGGGTCTGGGTGCGAATGCAACCCTTGCACCTACTGTGGCTACACCCCTGGTTAAACATGTTTTCAGAGGTTTCTGAGCACTGTAGTAAAGGGAAGCAATTAGGTAAGCATTAATTGACTGTAGTTGACCTGCCACTCCCGCGCCACCACCTCTCTTCTGTTCCTTGGCGGTGTTTGTTTACAGGACAATACAGGCCACAATGGCTTCCTACTATCTACCTCTATATGACCACTATGGCCAGTGACTGGCTCCAGATATAATGATGCCTGCAAAGATTAAGTAAGAACAGCTTTAAGATATCACTGGATTTGAAGGTGTAATTAAAGTGAACCTGTCAGAGGTTCTTTCGTATATAAGCTGTGGCCAGCACCAGGAAGCCCCTATATATCTCATTCTAGAATACTGTATATAAGTCCCCAAGCCAATATATATAACACAAAACAGCTTTTACTATACTTACCTGGGGGAGGGGGTGGTCCAATGGGTGTTGCAGGTCTCAGTGTCCTCCTTTCTGTTTGTGAATGCCATCCCCTTCTCTGCTTCATGTGGCTGACGTGACCTACATCACCCACACAAGTCTCCGGTATTGCACTCCCGCGCATGTGCACTTCTTTCTGCCCTGCTGAGGGTAGAGCAAAGTATTGTAATGCACAGGCCCAGAGATTGGTCAAAGAACAACAGTTTGCTCGTGTTCTTTGACCTCTCGCCACCCATGCACATTACAGCTCTTTGCTCTTCTCTGGACAGAGAGAAGTGTGCATGCACAGGAGTGCAGTGAAGGCCAGTAAGCGAAAGACGTAGGAGACATCATCTACAAGAAGGAGGACGGCAATCAGAAGAAGATAGGATGCACCGGACTGAGGCTTATAAAACCCACCGGACCCGAACCTCCCCCCAGTTGAATATAGTAAAAGCTGGTTTGTTTGCATTATACAGATTGGCCAAGGAACTTATATACAACTAGAATGCTGTATATAAGGTCTTACTGGTGGTGGCCACAGCTTATATGCAAAAAACTGCTGACAGGTTCCCTTTAAGTTAATTTTTTTCACCATTTTCTCCTTATACCTCAATTTTTCCTAATTTTGTACAACCCTCTTAAGTTTTAAGTCACTAAATAACATTTTTTAAAGATGATGATTAGTGAGGGTGACTGAGGATGTTGTAGATTTCCGAATTATAGAAACATGACATCATCTGAATGGAAGTTGTTTTCTCTATATATGTATTGGCAATGTTGGGCTGGGATACATTGGGACCGCAAGAGGAAATACCGTATATACTCGCGTATAAGCCGAGTTTTTCAGCCCAAAAATTGGGCTGAAAAGTCTCCCCGCGGCTTATACGCGAGTATATACGGGACCCCCTCACTGTTTGGCGCCCCCACCTCAGGATGGCCCCCCCCGCACGCAGCTCTGTGCTCATACATTACCAGCCTGTCAGCTGTCATCCTCCGGTGGCGGATCGCGGCTCCCAGCTCCGGCTTCCATCTTCATCTGTGTCTTCCTGCATGTCACATGACTGGCCGGCGTCGCAATGACGTCATCGCGATGAGCCCCGGTCACAAAGCAGGAAGACACAGATGAAGATGGAAGCCGGAGCCGGGAGCCGCGATCCGCCACTGGAGGATGACAGCTGATAGGCTGGTAATGTATGAGCGCAGCGCTGCATGCGGGGGGGGGGGGCATCGTGAGGTGGGGGCGCCAAACAGTGAGGGGGGCCTGGGGCTGCTGTGTACTACCCCTGGGGCTGCTGTGTACTACCCCTGGGGCTGCTGTATATACCCCTGGGGCTGCTGTGTACTACCCCTGGGGCTGCTGTATACTACCCCTGGGGCTGCTGTGTACACCCCTGGGGCTGCTGTATACACCCCTGGGGCTGCTGTGTACTACCCCTGGGGCTGCTGTGTACTACCCCTGGGGCTGCTGTGTACTACCCCTGTGGCTGCTGTGTACTACCCCTGGGGCTGCTGTGTATACCCCTGGGGCTGCTGTGTATACCCCTGGGGCTGCTGTGTATACCCCTGGGGCTGCTGTGTATACCCCTGGGGCTGCTGTGTACACCCCTGGGGCTGCTGTGTACACCCCTGGGGCTGCTGTGTATACCCCTGGGGCTGCTGTGTATACCTCTGGGGCTGCTGTGTACTACCTAAGGGCTGCTGTATACCACTGGGGCTGCTGTATATACTGCTGGGGCCTGCATACCACTGTGGAGGCTGCTGTATACTACCACTGGGGGGCCTATATACCACACTGCTTGGGGCTGTATACCTGTGCTGGGGTCCACCCTCGGCTTATACACGAGTCAATAGGTTTTCCCAGGTTTTGGGGGCAAAAGTAGGGGGGTCGGCTTATACACGGGTCGGCTTATACACGAGTATATACGGTAGTTCTGAGCCCCCTCCCCATCAATTTGTGTTTGTTAATTTGCTTTATTATAACATATAAGGACAAGGTCAGATAAGCTACCAATCAATCATAAGAAATAGTCTTTAAGATCGTCTTATATATTAGACTAACGATGGTGGAACTCTACGATATTGACATGTTCAGCCGACAGTGTATGGGGGACACAGACAGATGATTAAGGATCCGACATGTCCAATTTCAGGCTTTCAATCCTTTTGTTCTCCATGAGATAAGACCCCACAAGGAGTACCTGGCCTCTTTTGTACAGGATAGTTGGCCAAGATAGCTGCTGGCCGAATGATTGACCAACCCATCATTCGATCTAATGTGCATAAGGGGATTAAAGCAAATATGTTACAAGATTTTTGCCATCTGAGAGCAGCATAATCAAGGACTTGAGACCTGATTCCAACAACGTATCACTTACTTAGCTGTCTGCTATCGTTTAGATAGAATCAGTGTTTTATCTGCTGTAGATCTAGCAGTTCTCTGGATATTGAGTTGTGTATCACCCCACCCACACCACTGATTGGCAAATTTCTGCCCATGTATATTGTGCACAGAAATTTGCCATGCAGTTATTGGGGTAGGGCTACACAGAGCTCATGAATATGGAGGACTACCTGGCAGCAGGTTTAGTAGTGATAATCTCCTGATGATAAAACAATGATTTTATTAAAACTTCATTGAGCAGACCATTAAGTAAGACATCACTAGCGTCAGTGTCTCTGTCTCTACATCATGTTGCTCTCTATTAGGTGGTGAAAACCTGTTGACAGATTCCCTTTAAGTGGAAATGTGATATGCTCCCAACTAGAGATTAGAGACCCTTTCAAGGTTCGTTTTGGGTCACCGAACTTCCCGGTGTAGAGCAAACCTGTTTGGGATCGGAGTTGGGGTGATTCACATTTGCAAAGCATTGGAGCAAGCATCACTGTGGTCGGTTACAGTTGGTGCTTGGCCCAGGGTGAGCCTCATACAGTGTTTGATCGGCTCACACTGGGCTTAAAAGCAAAGTTATTGGGTGTAGTGTGTCCAAAATGTATTTTTAAAAAAAACACCCTCCTACAATCGGAGGTGTTTTACTTATGGCTGGCTGTATGTGGGCTGAGAGGTGATCTGCCAAACAGTGACTTCCATTGAGGTTCAGGTCAAGTTGGGCGTCACGAACAGTGTGACAAAAAGTTCATCTGCACCGCCCGAACCCCAACTTCTAAAGGTTTACTCATCTCCACTCCCAACTAGGGTGTCTTTTGCTGGACCTTTTAAGACTCATCATTGTATCAGTGGCCTTGGCCCACCAGAGGATCCACGAACACTTAGTCTATTCCAGGTAAAGGTGAAACGTTAACCCTTCACCCCTGGCCGATTTTCCATTTTTCGTTTTTCATTTTTGCCTTTCCTCTTCCAAGAGCCATAACTTTTATATTTCTCTATCAATATCACCATATGACGGCTTGTTTTTTTGCGAGACGAGTTGCACTTTTGAATGAAATAGTTCATTTTACCATATAATGTACTGAAAAGTTCAGTGAAATTGCAAAAAAAAGTGCAATTACCGGTTGTTTTCTAGGTTTATTATTCATCAGGTTCCCTATATGGTAAAACTGACGTGTCGGTATGATGCCTCGGGTTGGTATGAGTTCGTAGATATCAAACATTTTACTTTTGTCTAAGTGGTAAAAAAAAATGAAGAAGATTTTTAAACCAAGAATTGCACTTTTGCACCATTTTCCGAGACCGGTAGCGTTCTTAATTTTTGGTATCTGGGGCTGTGTGATGACTTATTTTTTGCAGCTTGAGCAGATGTTTTTTAATGATACCATTTTTGGGTAGATGTAATGTTTTGATCGCCCTTTATTGCATTTTATCGCAATGTTGTGGTGACCAAAAAACGTAATTTTGGCGTTTGGACTTCTTTTTCAGTTCCGCAGTTTACAGATCTGATTAATTGAATTTATATGTTGATAGATCCGGCATTTCTGAATACCAAATGTGTGCATATTTTATTTTTTAATTGTTTTATTTTCAATGGGGAAAAAGGAGGGTGATTTAAACTTTTAGCTTTTTGTTTTTTCATATTTGGAAAAACTTGTCTTTTCATTTCCTTATTTTCCGTGGACCTCTAGGGGGCCTCAGTACTGCACTTTCCAATTGCTACTCTTGTCTTCAGAGCTGATGCTCATCTGAATACAGTGGAAATGACCACTTTCTGTTGGTGTCCTCACTGGGTCATCGCCAGCAGGAAGTGATTCAGGACAGCTTCCGGGGTCATTACCGAACCCGGGCTGTCCAGGTAAAGCATGGAGGTCCTATGATTGCATCACGGGACTCTGATCACGGCGACGAACAGCACGATCCCCACCACGGGGCTTTGAATCGTGATCCAAAGTTTTAACACACTTCAGCCTGCCGGGCCCTGGTGCAGCCTTAGGTGAGGACCAGGGGGGAGGTCGGGGAGGGTCCTGTCAGCGTCAGGCGAGGAGCTGTGGGTGCTGGTGGCGTCAGGTGAGGGCGAGGGAGGGGGTGCTGTCAAGGGGGAGCAGGAAGCTTCCCTCAGTTAACCCCCTCTCCTCTGACACAGGGACATGGGGGTCGGCTAGGGGGCCTCCCTGCAGGCTTGAGCTGCTGAACCAGCTGCACCACCGTAGGTCCGCCCCTGGTTCAACACCAATGATGTGGTGTTAGCTGCACATCTCAGCTGATCAGATCAGCTGAGATGTGAGGGGGGAATGATGAGAGCTCAGCGTGTGAGCTCGCGTCAAAGGACGTACTATTACGGCCTTGGTCGTGAAGGGGTTAATACAGTACTGAATAATGGCAATGATCACCATTAAATTTTATATGTGTTTATATTGTAACCGGAATTCCCATTTAAAGAAGGCATGCATCAATAATTTAGCTGCTTCTTGAAAATATCTCCCCGTGGAGTTGACTAGTAATGAAAAGGATAATTATTCCAGGGCTTATTTGTATATATTAAAGCTAAATATGAGGCAAATTTGACAAATAAAAGACAAATCCTTGTTCCAGCAGTATCTCTTTGGTCTGGTTTGGCAGGCTGGAAAACTTTGATAAATGTTCTCCTTAATGTGAGTGATGTAATCGCTCTCCTAATTTGTCTTGTTCCTTCACAGAACATAGAACCTTCAATACCATTAGCTGAAAGACGCATTAAACAGGGAGAAGAAAGGGCACGGCGAGGAAATTCAAAGTGACATTTCCAATGTCACTTAAGAGCCAAAACCCATTCTGATATTTTGACAAATGTCTTCAAAGCTCGTCGTTTTAATCAAATGTTTTACCAGACTTAATGAAGAAGGCATTAAACTCTGTAAACTCTTTCCCTTCCACAATAACATTATGGAGAATTCACGTAATTGATGAGAGTCGCTCCTAGATACATTACGATGAATATTAATTTTAAAAAAACGGACTAATTCTGAATTAAGGATCTTATATGACTAAAGACCATGATATGACCAACCATCCAGGAGTTAACATTAAACTGTGCAGTTAGCGGTTTCCATTAAAGGTTTCCGGAACACTTAAGAGGAAGAAATATCTTTATACAGAACCCTGATGGAGAAAGGAGCTTTTATAAAGCAGATTTAGGACATGCCTGACTCCACTCAGTACCCACTCTACGGGTAGGAGCCGCATTCACATGGGGCAGCTTATTAACTCTTTGGTTCGGATAAAACAATAAAGTGAAACACTAAAATATTCCATCTACCGCCGGGGTCTGAAGTGCAGAGTGCTTTAAATCCCATTTGTCCACCCTTATCTCGAAACATATTACATAATAGTTAGAGGTCAGCTGCATGGATGAGCTCAGTCTTAGCGCATACTACAGATCAGACCATTAAAACCCAACTGCCACTTACTAACAGGTTCCTAAAAGCCAATGAATTGGAAGCACATAATACCTAAATAGGGCACAGAGTATGCACGGTCGTCAATTTAAAGGTAAAGGGCCCAGAGGCTGAGAGGGGAGCACTTAGATGTGGGATACTTGCGTCACTTCTTGTATTAAAAATTCAGAGGTGATGGCTTTCTGCTACAGTATCTAAGACTTTACTTGTGACTTTCCTGTGTGCAGAAGATTCATCAGTATGGTTTTATTATTCATTGTACAATACAAAAACTCTCTGCCAGAAGGTGTACAAAGTTAGGCCCCTTTCACACTAGTGTTTCTGTCCGGATCTGGCAGATCCGGACAGAAAACTGCATCTAACGGCTGCACTTGCGGTGCACTCGCGGCAGGCCCCATGCGTTCTGTATGGGGCTTGTGGCAAGTACGGTATTGCCGCCATCCGGCACTTGTGGCTGCAAAAAACTGCAGTCAGCTACAGTGTTTTTGTTTGGACGCAAGTGCCGGATCACAGCAAAACCGCACTTGCCGCACCTGCCGCAAGCCCCATAGACAATGCATGGGGCTTGCCGCCAGTGCAGCCATTAGGGGGCAATTACCGCAGATGTGGACAGAAACGCTAGTGTGAAAGGGGCCGAAGAAAGTTTTCCGCTATTAATGTGACCCTTTCTTTTGTCCTAACAAACACTTTCCCAATATACTTCTGCTACCTTACTCCTGTAAGCTTGTAAGCTGAGGCTTGTAAATACCTTTGTTGTTGTTCTAGCTTTGATACTTCCGGTCTGGAAACCGGAATTGGCAAGCTGAGCAGGGCACGTCACTGGTAGGGGCTACAAGGAGAGTGAATTGTGATCTGGGCATGCGTGGCCAGACTGCTGTCACTCCACAGAGAGGCAGCCCCTACCCTTGACGTGCCCTGCTCAGTTGGTCCGATTCTGGTCTCCAGACTACAAGGCTCAAAGCCAACAATAAAGGAATTCACAAACCTCAGATAGATCAGCTTATAGGAGTAGGATAGACAGCAGAAGTACATTGGGAAAATGTTAGTTAGGAGGACTTAGGTCAAATAAAAGGGTTAAATGATATCAATAGTAGAAACCTTTTTAAGGAGATGGGTCGTTGATTCAGGAATTTATTATGATTTCAATACTTTGAATTTAAAAAGAATATTTTCATTAACACAAAGATCCATCAGCTGATGCTGCATGGGCATTTTTGCTTTTCTCTGGATCATCATTGGAAGAAATGGGTTGAATTGGATAGTTTTCTGCATTGCTTGTGTTTTGGTCATAGGGGCCAGGGTACTCGACCATCCAGGGTCAGTCTGATGGATGTCACGGTGCAGTCCGGAGGTCATGGCCCATACTGGACATGTTAAAGGTGAAATTTAAAGGGGTAAGTTTGTTTTGATGCCATCTGAGGTTTGTGGTCAGGGATGACCAGTGCTGCATATTGTAGTTCCCCCGGGGATAGATGTTGAGCACTCCCCTCAATGGAGTAGGCCCCTGGGGTGTGGTGGTGGTGAATTGAAGATGGTAGTAGCTGAAGGTGAAGGGTGCAGAGAGGTTTAGGAAGGAGTAGACAGACACAAGGTTCTTGCAGTTCTTAAAGGACACCTTTACTGTAGTTCAGTGCAGACACAACTCAGCAGGGGTACTGTATTTTACCAAGATCGTGCCCTGGCCTGCTCACAAGTAGTTCAGGTCCACTCTGCTGAGACACAGGGAATATGGCCTTCCTTGAGGCCCTTTCTCTCTCTCTGACACTGCTACTCATTGTCCTCCTAGTGTCCTGTGGTTAAAGTCCAAAAGTCAGGTGACTATAGGTCCTCTGAGCAACTGCCTTGTAAATCCTCTTGACCCTATACAGTTCCTTAGCCTTGAGAGAGTTAATGATGTTAGTAACTGTACATGCAGCCCAGTGACATCTAGTTTCTCAGCTGGTCCTTAAGATATCCAGACCAAATTGGGGCTGGTGCACATGTGCAGCTAGTTCCTCTGCCCAGTCTGCATAGCCAGCTGCAGATTCGAGCCTCAGGCCTGTGATTCACAGCTGACCCACATGTCCTGCTCTTTCCCCTGCTCCTGAGTTCTCCTAGAACTTACTCCTCTATCTGCCTTCCACCCTAATCTAACTCCTCCCTCCAGCCAGTAGATGGGGACTGCTCTGCATGTGAGTCTCTTCCACTCAGCATCTCTATGGTCTGGAGTTTGGATAGTGTTGGTTGTGTGTTGGTCGTCTCACCAAAGCTTTCCCCTCTTACCTATACCATGATGCCACACCTATTAGATAGGTGCAGTACAATAAGTGGTGACCAAACCGCTGGGGCGCCACACTTGCAAAGCTTCTATGGACTTGCCAAAAACTTTCCTTTTACCGCATCTCCAAGTGTAAACTGCGCTGTATAGACTGCTCTGCTGATTGCATTTTCCTCTGAGGTTTTTCTACAGACTTTTCATTAAGGCTTTATTCAATATCTACAATGCGTGTTTATAGACTCTGAGTTTTCCTCTGCACTTTGTTGTTAATCACCCTGTGCTCTAATGTAGACTTTTTCACCTAAAAACTGTGTTCTGTCTTTGCAGCACAAGTTATCATTATAATTATTACACGCAGCGTGTCCTGTTCATGGGCACTTAGCCAAAAAGGGCTTATCCCAAGTATATTATTGGCTGTAATAGCAAAGAACACTAAAAAAAAATGACATTCCAATATAACAAAAGTATTTTTGTGCCAAGAAATCTTCTCCTTTTTTCCTTGCATTTCAAATGCTGCAAACAAATTTAAAGCAGGAAGGTGGTGGTGGGCTTGCCAGCAGATTATATTCTTATTTCTGCACTACATTACCACTATGGAGTAATCATGACTTACCCCAGGGTATGGGATACTCGAAACCGGGCATTTAGTTCACGTGAGATGTCACTGGGGCCTATTGCCCAGTCCCGTGGTGGTCGCTTAAAAAGGGGGAAAAATAGTCAATAAAAATAAAATAAAAGTGTTTTGTGACACCACCTACAGTTCCGGTCACCGCTCCTGGCCCCCCGCTCCTCATGTCACTGCTCCTGGCCCCCCGCTCCACATGTCACCGCTCCTGGCCCCCCGCCTCCTCTGTTTCTCCTCCTGACCCCCCGCCTCCTCTGTTTCTCCCCCTGGCCCCGGGCATCTGTTTCTGCTCCTGGCCCCCCGCTCCTCTGTTTCTCCTCCCGGCCCCCCCGCTCCTCTGTTTCTCCTCCTGGCCAACCGCTCCTCTGTTCCTCCTCCTGGCCCCCCGCTCCTCATGTTCACCACTCCTGGCTCCCCGCTCCTCTGTTTCTCCTCCTGGCCCCCCGCTCCTCTGTTTCTCCTCCTGGCCACGCTCTCTGTTCCTCCTCCCGGCCCCGCTCCTCTGTTCCCACCCCTGGCCCCTCGCTCCTCTGTTTCTCCTCCTGGCCCCCCGCTCCTCTGTTTCTCCACCTGGCACCTCGCTCCTCTGTTTCTCCTCCTGGCCACCCACTCCTCATGTCACCGCTCCAGGCCCCCCGCTCCTCTGTTTCTCCTCCTGGCCCCCCCTCGTCATGTCACTGCTCCTGGCCCCCCGCTCCTCTGGATCTCCTCCTGGCTATTCGCTCCTCCTGGCCCCCGCCCCTCCTCATGTCACCGCTCCTGGTGACTCACCGTGGCCGGGACTCCGGTTTAGACAGGCAGTAGCTTCTTCTCCTTGTCACGGGTGGACCGCGCCTGCCGGTAGTGGGGCCCAGTTGAGTTGCAGATCAAAAGGGTTGAAGACGTCTGTGGGAACAGATTAAGGGGTTAATTGTTTCGTGACGCCACCTATGAGTAGTTCGGTAACTTTACCGACGCTGCGAGGCCTCCGGGGGATGGAATGCAGCAAGATGGAATGCTCCTCACAGGCTAAGCGATGATCCCCGAGCCAGGAGCTGCTTAAGATGTTGTGCGGCAGCTGCGGTTACCTTGTGTGCAGACGGACGTAGTCATAAGGAAGCACGGACACTGTAAGTCTCTGTAACGGGTCTTTACTGTAACCAGCAAGCAGTACATGGCATACAGTTAACGGGTAGTGGACCGGGTGGACTCAGCAGTGATAGGTGTCCCTCAGAGATCCACGGTGTTCCTCCATTCTAACTAAGTAGGTTGCCGTTGTCCCCAGGAATACCAGATCGGGTACAGGGAGGCTGCTTGAATGCCCTATCCGGGGTATACGTTCCGGATGCTTTGGGGAGCCTTGGGTCCCTTGGTGGTACACCGCTGGTTAGACGACTGGATTTGGCGATGTGGGTGCTCCTGTAGAGCTGCTCCTCCACTCTTCTGGTTCGCGTAGCAGTAGCTGAACTGCTGCTAACTTCGTACCCAACCGCTGAAAGCGCGGTGGTTTTGAACCCGCATGTTGATGCCCAAATTCGGTTGGTAATGCACCGGGAGTAATGGTGCTCAACCGTGAAAGTGAGGAGATGGCCGGTAGAAGGTGGCCAGGGGGCTGCACCGACTGTGCAACCCCCTCTCCTAGGTTGCAGAGCTGGAATCTGCAGAGGTCTTCTAAGTTGCTGTTACTTCTCCAGACCCCAGACTAGAACTCTCTAAGCTGGACTAAACTTTCCACTACACACTACCCTTGCACTCCGCCACCAGGACCCTGATTGGCCCTCTATGCTAAGTGAGGCATGCAGAGTATGGATCTCTAAGTTAACCAGATGACTGCTGGGTCAGAGAATATTGCTGCTGCATTTATGGCTGCAATACCCTCCTGTGACGCACTCGGTGCGGGGCGCCACACTGGCATTCCGCTCCTCATGTCCCCGCTTCTGGCCCCCCACTCCTCATGTCACCGCTCCTGGCCCCCCACTCCTCTGTTCTCCACCTGGCCCCCGCTCCTCTGTTTCTCCTCCTGGCCACCTACTCCACTGTTTCTTTTATTGGACCCCGCTCCTCATGTCACAGCTCTTGCCCCCCTCCTCTGTCACCACTCTGGCCCCCGCCCCTCATGTCACCGCTCTGGCCCCCCGCTCCTCATGTCACTACTCCTGGCCCCCCGCTCCTTGTTTCTCCTCCTGGCCCCCCGCTCCTCTGTTTCTCCTCCTGGTCCCCCCCCCTCTGTCTTTCATACCCTCCTGCATCCTGCTTCTCATGTCACGGCTCCTGGCTCCCCGCTCCTCTGTTTCTCCTCCCGGCCCCCCACTCCTCTGTTTCTCCTCCGGCCCCCACTCCTCTGTTTTTCCTCCTGGTCCTCCGCTCCTCATGTCACTGCTCCTGGCCCCCCGCTCCTCATGCACCGTCCTGGCCCCCAGCCCCCGCTCCTCTGTTTACTCCTCCTGGCCCCCAGCTCCTCCCAGTAAAGGTAAAATAAAAATCCTCAGTGGGGATACTCACCTCCGCGCTCCTCCACCTCCGTGCATCTGTCATGCCTGGACCCCAAAACAGAGGAACCGATCAGCTGATCGGTCACATGACCACAGTTAGCGGCCAGGAGGAGAAACGAGAGAGCGAGGGGCCAGGAGGAGTGCGGGAGTAGCGTGGGGCCTGAGGAGCACGGGCAGGGCAGGGTATATGAGCCACGGCTCTGTTGCATACGCGGCGCTCATTGGTCACCGCCGCTGGCGCACGATTTCGGCGACAGACACAATTGAGCAATTATATAGTAGATAGAGTCTTTACACACAGAGGGATCTATTTCATGTGTTTATTTCTGTTAATGTTGAAGATTATGGATTACAGCCAATGAAAACCCAGAGGTCATTATCTCAGGAAATTAAAGTAGGAGGATGAAGGATCTGAGAGATAAAATATGACCTAAATAGGTATCAGAGGCTTCACCTTGTGTGGTTGTGAGAGTCACAACCACTATAAAAGCAGATCACGGCTGCTGCAGGCCCCAGTGTGGTACATATAGAGTAGGGAGGATGAAGGGTTAAAAACTGCTCTGCCGTATTCCACGAGACATCAAAGGGTGAATATAATATTGATTTATTAGTCAACGGGTGTTTTCACATCTTAGAATTGTGTTGTTTTGCTTAATTGGCGTTTTTAGGCGTTTTTACCGCATAATGCATTAAAACGCTAGCATTCTTGGTTCCATTGATTTTAATGGAAACGCATGCAAAAACGCATTAGCGTTTTAAAAAACGCAAAACGCACACGTTTTTGCAAATGCCGCGCTAGACGCATTTCCCGATGTTTTGGGCAGCGTTTGCAAAAAAAGCATGCGTTTTGCATTTTTGAAAACGCTAATGCGTTTTTGCATGCGTTTTCATTAAAATCAATGGAACCAAAAACTCTAGCGGCGGTAAAATCGCCTAAAAACGCAAATTAAGCAAAACGCAAACTCTGCCTTAGATGTGAAACAGGCCAACGTGTTTCAGAACTCCCTGGCCTCTTCCTCAGGACAAATCAATATCATATTGCCATGTTTCAGGGTAGTTATGGGGAGCTCTGAAACACGTTGACTAATAAATCAATTTTATATTCACTCTTTGATGTTGCGTGGAATACGGCAGCGCGGTTTTTAACCTTCATCCTCTCTACTTTAATTTTCTGAGATAATGACCTTTGGGTTTTCATTAATCATCAACATTAACAGAAATAAACACATGAAATAGATCCCTCTGTGTGTAATGACTCTATATAATAGATGTGTGTCACTTTATGCATTGAATGCTGAAATAAAGTAATTTGTTAATGATATTCTAATTCACTGAGATGCGCCTGTAGGTTGCGATAGTGGCAGAAAGGCGCCGATCTCCATCTGATATCGTCATTTCGGAAGTAAATATTGGATGTGTGCGCAGAGGAGAAGAAAAACCTTCTTACTTTCTGGAAGAAACATATCGCTGCCAATATCATTGAAGCTTATAATCACCATCTGAGAACATTCTGCTCAATATGATTAATGTGCGTATCCCATTCAGTTCTGTTTTGCTTCATTCATAAACACATTGACTGGGTTCACTAACAGTAACAGGGGATGTCTCATGAAAAGGATAGTACAAACCTTTATAGGGAGCGTGGAAAGAAGTGTATTTGTAATATACATTGAATTAAAGTTGTGTGCAGTTAGATCTATACATTACTATATGTAAATGCTATATTTTCTTTGCCGCGTGTTAGGCTATGTTCACATTACGTTTGTGCCGTCCGTTTAACTGATAATTTCAGCCGACTGCAAAAATTGCACTTTTTGACATTTTTTGTATACGCTAACACAAGCTTATACTCATTGTATATATTCATTGTAATGGACAATATACGGTAGTAAAATGCAATATAAATAATAATATAATATAATAATAAATAATAATAATGAAGATTAATAGTATAATAACATAATATAATAATAAATAATAATATAATAATGAAGATTAATAATATAATAACATAATATAATAATAAATAATAATTAACAAATAATAAATGCAATATAACGTATCCTACCAATATGTACCAATCTATTGCATTTTGTTATGTTGCCTTTGTACTGAGATCCAATGTAAAAAAAAAAAAGCCAACGTTTAGTGGACGTTTCTTCAAAGGACAGAAAAATGTAGTATTCCACGATTTCATGTGTTTCAAAAAAGGTACCGTATACGTTTCAAACGTAGCCCCTTTTGGCTTGTGTTCGTATGTATTCCATGAATAGAAGCCTATGGATGCGCTCAACAGTTTACGTTACATTGAGTTTGTCATGCTTTCAAACGTATTCGTTACACCAGGGGTGGGGGAACGTTTTCTGCCGAGGGCCATTTGGAAATTTCTACAATCCTTTTAGGGGCCACACAAAATTATCAACTTGAAAATGACCCGCTATATTTGGTTAAACAATCAACTCGCCCCCACTGTGGTGGATGAGGCTGATTCTCTGTGGCGTGACTGATGTTAGGTGATGTTGACATTGTGCATCTCAACTGCTTTTCCAGGTTTGCTAGAGCCGTAGACATCACAGGGGAGGCTGGGGGCATATATGTTACTGGGGGGCTGAGGCTGGGGCATAGAGATCACTGGGGAGGCTGAGGCATAGAGATCACTGGGTATGCTTAAGCTGGGTTATAGAGATCACTTGGGAGGCTGAGGCATAGAGATCACTGGGGAGGCTGAGACTGGGGTATAGAGATCACTGGGGAGGCTGAGGCATAGAGATCACTGGATAGGCTGAGGCTGAGTTATAGAGATCACTGGGGAGGCTGAGGCATAGAGATCACTGGGAACGCTTAGGCTGGGTTATAGAGATCACTGGGAGGCTGAGGCATAGAGATCACTGAGGAGACTGAGGCTGGGGCATGGAGATCACTGGGAACGCTTAGGCTGGGTTATAGAGATCACTGGGGAGGCTGAGGTTGGGGTATAGAGATCACTGGGGAGACTGAGGCATAGAGATCACTGGATAGGCTGAGGCTGGGTTATAGAGATCACTGGGTAGGCTGAGGCTGGGGTATAGAGATCATTGGGGAGGCTGAGGCTGGGTTATAGAGATCACTGGGTAGGCTGAGGCTGGGGTATAGAGATCATTGGGGAGGCTGAGGCTGGGGTATAGAGATCACTGGGGAGGCTGAGGCTGGGTTATAGAGATCACTGGGTAGGCTGAGGCTGGGGTATAGAGATCATTGGGGAGGCTGAGGTATAGACATCACTGGGGAGGTTGAGGCTGGGGCATGGAGATCACTGAGGAGGTTGAGGCTGGGGTATAGATATCACTGGAGAGGCTGAGACTAGGGCAGACAGACAATGGGAAGGCTGGGGAATAGAGATCACTGGGGAGACTGAGGCTGGGGTTTAGAGATCACTGGGGAGACTGAGGCTGGTGTTTAGAGATCACTGGGTAGGCTGAGGCTGGGGTATAGAGATTACTGGGGAGACTGAGGCTGGGGTATAAAGATCACTGGGGAGGCTGAGGCTAAGGCAGAGAGACAATGGGAAGGCTGGGGCATAGAGATCACTGGGGAGACTGAGGCTGGGGCATAGAGATCACTGGGGAGACTGAGGCTGGGGCATAGAGATCACTGGGGAGACTGAGGCTGGGGCATAGAGATCACTGGGGAGGCTGAGGCTGGTGTTTAGAGATCACTGGGTAGGCTAAGGCTGGGGTATAGAGTTCACTGGGGAGACTGAGGATGGGGTATAGAGAACACTGGGGAGCTGGATTTAAAAGGCAACCAGTCAGCAAAACATGTCTGCCAGCCTGAGCCCTGCAGTCCCCAGGAATCTGACCTAGGGCTGCAGCAAAGGTCATTGAGAGCCACATGCGGCCCTGGGGCTGAGGTTCCCCACCCCTGCGTTAAACAGACACCACAATGTGAACCTAGCCTTATTTTGCATATTTTCTGCAGGTGTCTGCATCAAAATACACAATAACATTATTCTCTGATTATAGCTTTTTATGTTTTTTTATGAGTTTTCAGTTTATTTGATGAGGTTTTGGTGCAGTTTTAGCAATTTTTTAATGTTTTTTTGTTTTACTACAGAAAAGTAACGTTTTTTCATGCAGCTTCTCGGGCAAACCATTGCGCAAAAACTCACCAAAAAAACGCACAAGTCAACAACATCTTAAAATGCACAGTGGACATGAGATTTTATGAAATAAGATTCACTTTGCTTGAACTGTTAAACACATCAGATTTTCTGCAGACAATAGAAAAGCACAATGGAAAAAATAGAGCATTTATGCACCATATTGTTTCCACTGTGGCTGGAGAGCCATAGATAGATGTGAATGGATAGATATGAGGGTTGAATAAAAAGTAATGCCTCCACCCTCGTTACTCCTCAATATATGGCAGCACTGATATGCGTCAGGTAGTGGACTGTTCAGTGTACTCTCCTCTACAGCTCTAAGAATGGAACCCTACACAGACAGTCGGTCAATGTGATTTAAGCAACATGCTGTTATTGAAGTCTTCAAAGCAGAAGGTGTTACCCCAAAGGAAATTCATCAGAGAATGCAAGATGCTTATGGTGATTGTATTGATGTGATTGCTTTGTCGTTGGGCTATTAAGTTTAAAGATGGTGAGGCAGATCGTCTGACTTGCATTGACAAAGAAAGAGTTGGACATCCTATGACAAAAATCAGTGAATTAAATGTACAAAACGTTGACAGACTGATTCAAGATGATCGTCGTATCACTCGTAGAGAAACTGCAAACATAATTGACATTTCACAAGAACATGTAGGTCACATTATTACTTTGCTTGCTTATCAGAAGATCTGTGCACGATCGGTACCCAGGATGACAATGCCAGACCACACACTTCATATGCCACTACAGCAGAACTTCCAAGACTAAAGCTCACCACCGTACGGCATCCTCTATACAGTCAAGATTTGGTGCCGTCCGACTTCCATCTGTTCACGATAATGTTAGAAGATCTCCGGGGACATCTGACTCACCGTAGCCGGGTTCTCAGGTCTCAGGCGCTGGCTGCGGTCACGGTTCGGTGCCTGAGGCTGTAAGGGCCCAGTGGTCAATGCACGGTTAAGAATAAAGTTTTGTTTCGTGACACCACCTGTAGGTGTCCGGTGATGGCACTCGCGCTTCTTGGACCTTCTTGGATGGGCTGCAGCAAGATGGATCCGCTCCCTACAGGACGAGCGGGAGTCCCCGGGGTCAGGAGCTGCTCTGGTGGAATACGGCAGCTCGGGTAGTTTGATGAATGAATGGGTGGATAAGAGTTCAGAAAGAATGCTCGGACACAAAGCTCCTCTACACAGGTCTATACTTTGGTTATGCACAGTACACGGGATAACAGTCAGTTCTAGGTAACGGACCGGGTGTCCCAGTGATGCACGATGTCTTTCCAAGGTTCCACAATGTTACCTCGTTAATCTAGCTGTCCCTTGTTACTCGTCGCTGCCTTCATGCACCAGGACAGGATACAGGGGAACTTCTAATGGGCACCCAAGCCGTGGTCCCAAGACGGCTCCAAGGGTCCCTGGACCCTAATGGTGAGTACCCCTCCTGGTACAGCTGCGAAGGTGGTGAATGTCGTGATGCGCTCCTGAGAAGCCCTTTATCACTCCGGTTTGTAGTACAGAGGTGGACGTCTGTGCTACCTCGGAACCGGTCTCCGGATGGACTGGGCGTGGGTGTCTTTGGACCCATTACTTGGTTACTGGTTACTTGGCCCCTTTCACGTCTGGGTCACCGCTCCTCGGTGCCCTCCCTGTTAGCTGTCCTGTTCTCACTTCCTTCTTGGACTTGTGTCTCCCACATTCTAACTTACTTTTCTGCTCTTTCCCCACACTGCACATCTCGCACTCCTCCCACCAGGACCCAATTGGTCCTCTGCCTCTGGATGTTGCATGTGGTGTATGGAGCCTTGGAGTTAACCCGTTCATCACTGAGACGGAGAATACTGCACCTTCAGTCAGGGGTGCAGTACCCTCCTGTGACACACTCGTTGCGGGGCACCACACATCACTATGCATCTGATGAAGAAGTTGAGAGAACTGTGAGAGGCTGATTATGGAAGTGTTGACTGTGAAGACACAGCTTTTCTCAGTGCATGCTCTGAGGTTAATATTCTTAATTTGGCCAGACTATTGGTCTTTTGTTTGTTATCTCATGTTTGCTTAGGACTCCGTAGCCTGGTGGTTAGGACTGTTACCTAACAGGCAAGCGTCGCCTGCTCCAATCACCTAATAAACAAGTGGTTGCTGGTTCTAATCCCACTGCTGACACCAATCGTGGAGACAGTGGGGTCAGTGGGTACTATCGTTTGCTGGTTCATTCCAACTGAATGCCAAAACTCCTCAACTGTGGGCAGAACACTATTCAGACAACGCAGGGTAGGGAACCACACAATGGTAGGTCTTTATTGGATCCCCAACAGTCAAAGGGGTATAGCAAATAACCAAGCACAACACATAATGTAACAGGCAACAGATTCTCACCTTTCCACTAGCTCACCAGGGATAAGAATGTTTGGGACTTCCAGGGCCACTTACTCCAATTCAGCAGCATCCCGCTTTTGATGGGTACCCACCAAAAAAAGAATAGCAAAAAGCTTAGGAAGCTGACTGAGCACCGCAAATGAAGGCAGGTTACTGTATTGTCTCAACCTTGTTATCTTCCTTATGTATTCTTTGATATTGCAGCCTAATCCTAGATTGATCTCCTGCTGAAAATAATCCAGTTCAGGTGGTCCTCTAGTGAGGGCTAAAGTCCCTAGAATGAGACCACAACACATATGACTCCTGATGAATAAAGCAGGCCCCCTTATATATCCCAATCACTCATCTCAGGGCATTGTGATCTTCCAGGATTGGTGGGAAAAGGCTGGGCTCTTATTGGTTGTCATTTCAAACTGATATGATGCATAATTCTCCTCTGAGTGATGACCAAGTATCTGACAGAGGGGGTGAGGGGGTGAAGTAATTTACACTAAATTAGCAATGCACAATCTTGGACAATGGGGCTCCAGGCCGACTAGCAAGAAACAATGTCTTAGCAAACTTAAAATAACAAACAAAAGACTAATAGTCTGGACAAATTAAGAACATTAACCCCATAACATGCACTGAAAATAGCTGTGTCTTCACATCGACTTCTTCCGTGATGGCTTCAGAACACTTGTTCATCATTGGCAGAAATGTATCCAATTATCTGGTGATTACGGTATGTGGAAAAGGGAATATCAGTAATTAATAAGCACATTGTAAGGATTACTTCTGTCATTTGATTTATTAAAATATTCCCATCGAAAGCCAAGTTACGAAGATGGAGACATTTAACTCTCATAGATAGACAGACAGACAGACACATTCCCCACAAAGAGGAAAATATATCAAAATTGAAGCGGAATTAGGAGGCTGAAAGGGATGAAAATGTATTACTTGCCTTCTTCAGACTACATTGCAGAGTACTGTATTCCCTCTCTACAGTAGCAGTACTGCATTATCTGTCCTTCAGCACCATACTTGACACACTTTTCTGATCTCATGTGCCCTGGTCACTTAACTCTAGCTCAAGTAGCAGGACACTGCCTGAGTATTCAGGTAGTTGATGTTCCTGCTATGCTTACTACACTGTACTACTGCTGCAAACTCAGGTCAGCTACATTAGCCACTGCTGCATCTCTGGTAATCACTTCAGCATTGCTACATCTACCACCATTGCTATTTGTAATTACAACTCATCGCTGTTCCAGCTTTGCTACATACGTCAACACTGTTCCAGCTTTGCTACATACATACGCATTTTCTGTACAGTTTGTCTCTTCTTCGGCAACACCAAACTGGTTTAGCAAAGCTGGAGCTAAACACTTAACCTTGTCGGGGATATTCTGTAGCTCCTATAAAAATCACAATTTTATTATTCTAACCACTCCCTCCATTCTGCATAAACTGAAGTTTAATCAAACACACTGGTTAGGATTCTTGGTGCACCTTGGTGTAACTGAAAGTCTCCATTGTACCATTCTGCATTCAGGCTTTGTAGATCCCTGCCTTCCTCATTGGTGATTGACATTCACTGCTTGGAGCTTTCCATGAAGACAGTGCTCACTTTAGATAAGCCAACACTGTCACTCACTAATGAGGAAGGAGAGGGCAAGCAAAACCAGCAGGTAGAACAATGCACTCAGCCTCTTGGGTACACTAGGGGTACTCCAAGAACCCTAATTAGCATATTTGATTATGCTTGAGTTTTTTGGGAAAAGAAAAACAGTAACCCATGACTCAGCTTTATATGGTAACTATAGGGTTCATTATTTTGTTTATTGAAAGTAGGGAATTATAGGGTTATTAGTTTAAGGGGTGGGAATGGGATGGGACCATTAAAACAGTGGTCCAATAATTATTAGGATTGGAGATGGGGATTTCAGTCTGTGTGGCAGCACAAATGAGGTGTGTTTTTTTTTTTAAGGTTGGAAAAATAAAATAATAGCTCATGTTAGGGGCATTACGGTTTTGGTAGTTGAGAGGAGGTTATTGGAGTTGGTTGCAAAATTGTTCCATCAAGCAGATGTTATCGGTGGATTGTGCATAGAATTCAGTACTAGCTTGGGGGATAGAGTTTTTGGAATCTTCTGAGTGGAGTTCCTGGTAGTCAGAGGTATGGCAATATGTTTCCGGGGTGTCTTAATGCCTGCCATTGGAACTATGAATGCTGCCAGAAGATCTACATTTTGCATGCTTACAGGCTTTAGGAGCTCTGAGATAATCCATACAGCTGTGTTCCTACAATCCGTGTTTGCAGCGTTATGGATGCAGTGTGTTTGCTCTGCATACATAACGCTGTGTTGTACAGTAAAAATACAGTGGATGGCATTTCCAGAAATCTTATGCCCACTGTGCTTCATTCCTCTGCAGCATTAACTGACATGCCGGGTGGTTTCCGTTCCATCGCTTGTCCGCTGCATGTCAATCTAGTGCTGTGGAGTCAAAGGTGATCTCAGCGGATGACTGCAAATACTGCCCTGCCCCGAACGCTGACCATGGGCAAGGGCGGCTGCGTTCACCCGCGGAGCTCCTCGAAATCAGTGCAGGAGAGGAGATCCTGCATCCAGGATGTAGTGTTTCTGGATTGTGGGAACACACCCTAAGGCCAGAGACACATGATGCAAGACACATGCATGATACTCGCATGAGTCTCGCATGACTCATCCGGTATGGCCGACAGTTCTCTAGACAGGAGCATGTCAGGTGCTTGTATTTCTATGCAGCTGACATGCACCTGCCCAGAGAGCTGGCAGCCATGCTGGGTGAGTCATGCGAGACTCATGTGAGTATCTTGCATATGTCTATATGCCTTAGGCTGCTTTTACACTGCAGTTTTTTCCTGATCAGGATTCATTAGGTTTTGTGTGCCAAAACATGAAGTGTCTCCAAAACCCAGAACAGGTGTCAATCCAAATATACTTTTTCTCTGCAAGTTTCACTCCTGGTTTTGGCTTACAAAACCTGATGAATCCTGATCAGGACAAAAATGCAGTGTGAAAGCAGCCTTACTTAGATTATTTGCCATGTGTGTTTATAATGAGGTCATTTGGGCTAAATGTATCCAAAAATAGGAGTCTGTCTTTATTTAGGAAGGATTTGGAGGAGTTTGGTGGGGAAACCCTAACAAGGGAGTAGATAGCAGCCAGCCTCTACAATACTAGAGTCAAGGAGGCAGCAGTTATATCACTTAAAGGGACTATGTCAGGTCATTTTTCAGTATGATACTAATAGCACCATTGAATAGTGCCTGGGCAGTCCTTTCAGAATATGTAAAAATCATTAATGTACCCTTTGTAGTTCTCTTGCTATAAGCACCTTCACACCTAACAGCTGCTTCTCTAGACTGGTCCATTACTTTAACTGCTGATGTAAATGTTCATTTATAATTCACTCCTTCCCTGGCAGCTTTTCCCTACCTCCCCCTGTGCTCTGTGTCTCCTGCCTGCTTTAATTTTCACTTTGGTTGTGTGCTTGCACATCAGGGCAGTGCAGTGATCTCACTACATGAATATTCATTCCCTGGGGAGTGTTCAGTAGAGAACTAAGTGATCACTCACTGTGGAATTAATCTCTTTTTTTGCAGTTTACAGAGGATAGGGAGGATTATAAATAAAATAAATACATGAATAGAAAGAGCTTCACCAGAGGAATTAGAAAATTATATCAGTTGCATATGGATTTTTGATCTGACAGATTCCCTTTAATTTGCAAGCTTTATAGGGGCTTTTTTCCCTGCTGGGCTTAGTTTACACTGTCACTTTAAGTTGACAGATTCCCTTTTTAACTAAGAAGGAGCTGCTGTAATGTTTAAGTTTGCATATGTTTCAATCATGAAAACTAGATCTGTACATACAGCAGAGCGTTAAAAACAGTAAAACTGTCCTAAAGCCAAAAGAAGCAGAGATGTCATTATTAGCTCTTTAGTACATAGAATCCCAGGTTTTCTTGTCCTGGAGTTTTTTCTTCTCCTGCCAGTTTTAATTCATTGTTACAGGTGCATGAAGCTTTTACAATATGAGTCACGACGTTGCTAATAGCTTATATGGGAGATAAGTGACCCTGGAAAAACATGGATATTTATACTCTTGCACAAAAGAGCCAGATTTGCTGGATGGTTTTCAATGTGATCCAGACGGTTATATTTGTAATTGAACATTGAGCAAAGTCTGAATCTAAACATTAAAAGAACAGTATAGTGATGAAAGTAAAAATAAAACACGCAATGTCTTCACTGATAAAACAAGATTTTCCACAAGTAATCTGGACAAACACGAGTTTCGCAAATGGCGCTCGCTGATGTGTGCGCTGCTGTTTATTGACATCATGACAATTGGACATAAACATGCCTGCATAAAAAATGGTTAGAGTTAATGGACTCTTTATTGCAGCCACTTAAATGGACGGCTTTATGATTCACTTGCATAGTGCAAAGAACAATCATAGGTGTAATGTCATAACGTTCCCATTCCCAAAATAATTGCATATAAGGTTTTATGAACTGGGATTGATTTCGCCCCAGGGAAAACATAGCTGCAAGCCTGGTAAATTAAAGGTGCATGTTTTGGCCAAAACACGCAAGCTCGAAACCCACGTCAAGGGTCCTCACGCTTACGAGTCCTTAACACTATATTCAAAAAAATCACTAAAAGGACGAAAATTCACCATAAACAGCCAAAAGGTCTGATACCGAATGCACTTTGCAGGACGCAGCAGACCCCAGTGATAAAGGCAGTGATAGTGACTCACCGTAGCCGGGTCTTCACGTCTCTGGGCGTTGCTTCTCCCGTCACGGTTCCACGCCCGAGGCTGTGGGGTCCGGTGGTCCAGATCAAAAGGGGGTTGTGTGAACGGATAGGGGTTAATTCTTAGTTGTCATGACGCCACCTGCGGAAATTCCGGTGATTTCACCGGCGCTGCTTTGGCCTCCGGGGGATGTACGGCAGCAAGATGGGATGCTCCCCACAGGACGAGCGGGAGTCCCCGGGGCCAGGAGCACAGCCAATTACTGTAGAGGGGTTATCACAGCTTGCATAGAACATGAGGGCTGGCCAAGCGGCGCCGTATTATGCTTTTACAGTGTAGGTCTAACTCTGACGGGATGCTGACATGCTCACTGTCGCGACCGGGCGGAGTGCCTACTTCCCCCTACTCAAGCCAATCCACGCGCTCTTCTTCCATCTCCAGTTTCCGGGTCCTGTGCATGCTACACAGGTGCATAATAATAACAATCACTCTCAACCTGCCATAACATGGAGGGGGTGATTGGTGGTACTTTATATGCACACTGATGAAGTTTCCACAGGGCGCCAGTCACACATGCAAGAATGATGCACAGTGTATGTACGCAGCTTATTGGTCACACCCATACTATTAGACCAGGTGGACTGCCCATCACTATATACCTGTACACGCACCACATAGGACAGACGCCCCAAAGGGCCCAGCTGCATCCTGCATAAAGATAAAACCGTGCAAATAAATGATGATGGATAATGTGAGGTATTGGTGGATGTATTGGCCAACACACGCAAGCTCGTAACCAACGTCAAGGTGGGTAAACAAAAGGTGCACTAATAAAATTATATCAAGGGTTAAAACTATTGCAGAATTGACATTCAAAATTTTTTATCTGATATTTAGAGATGAGTAAATCGAATTCAAGTCTATTTCCTAATTTTCATAGGTAAATCGCAGCACATTTGGACACTTTGTGATGCGATTGGCAAGGATTGCAAAGAAATTGTGCATTTGACACTTTGCTAAAGACTCAGTATTAGGTGCGGCAACGTGGGTTTTCTAAAAATGTCCTGCAGCTATCACATCACATTGTCTAGCACAGCCAATTAGAGGGGCTATCACTAGCTTGCATAGAACATGAGGGCTGGCAAAACAGTGCCATATTATGCTTTTACAGTGTAGGTCTAACTGATGGGATGCTGACATGTTCACCGCCGCGACCGGGCCGCACGCCTCCTCCCCCTTACTCAAGCCGATCCGCGTGCTCTTCTTCCGTCTCCAGTTCCCAGGTCCTGTACATGCCACACAGGTTCCCTGAGAGCACGCTTAAAGCATGTGCCCGCTAAACTCCACTGCTCTGAAAGAGCCAGGGCTCCATTACTGGAAGTGGCCCACAGCATATGGCTGAGAGGCACTAGGTATTTAAGGCGTCCTCCCACTAGGGGATGCATGTGAGCAACGTGTTAGTTTGGTTAGTTTACTGTTTACTGCTAGTTGTCAGATCCTGTCCCTCTGTGTCTATCTCCTATGCCTACATTTCTATACCTGCCATGTCCTCTATACCTGCCTTCATTTGCCGTCCAGACTCTTACAGCCGTTCTGTCTGCACCTGCCACTAGGGATGAGCGAGTCTACTTGCTACTATTTGGCTACTTGCGTATTTGGGTACTCGCTACTCGCCAAGTAAATTAGGATTACTCGGGAGTAGCAAGTACAGAGTACTTTTGCAGTGTATCAGTAGATAGATCAGTAGATACACTGCAAAAGTCCTGTAAAAGAGAAGAAAAGTGGTTACAAAATAAAAACATCGGATACTCACCTTAACCGACGGCTGCACCGGGACCGGCCGATGGACATCTATGCATGGAAAAGGACCTTTCACTCTCCCAGCAAATCAGATGGCTGGGAGAGATCTGGCAATCAGATGCCGCCACGTTACAATCACGTGATCGCAAGCGGCACCTGATTGGCCAGATCTCTCCCAGCATCTGATTGGCTGGAGTGAAAGGTCTTTTTCCATGCATAGATGTCCATCGGCCAGCCCCGGTGCACCGTCGGTAAAGGTGATATACGATTTTTTTTATTTTGTAACCACTTTTCTTCTCTTTTACAGGACTTTTGCAGTAGTACTCAGAATCGCTATACTCGCAACGAGTACCAAGTACCGGGACCTACTTGTTGCTGGTATAGCGATTCCGAATACTATGGTACTCGCTCATCCCTACCTGCCACTCCTAGAGACTGTACCTGTGTCCATCCCTACGTCACCTGCCTGCCTCAGAGATTGTACCTGTGTCTTCTCCCTATGTCACCTGTCTGCATCAGAGACTGTACCTGTGTCCCTCCCTATGTTACCTGCCTGCATCAGAGACTGTACCTGTTTCTATCCCTTAGGTCACCTGCCTGCCTTGTGAGGCATGTAATCAGTGCGGAGCAGCCCGTCTGATCTAATAGTAGGGGGTGACCAATGTGGAGCCTCTGCGACCAGGGTGGCCACATGAGGGAACTGTAGCCAGGCAAACAGGAGACGAGTGCTACACACACACTGCACGCACACCCACAAGAGCACAACACCCAACCCGGAGCCTGGGACTCTAGGCGGGCAAGGGGTGGTGGGGTTTAGAGGAAAGTGGGTGGGAAGGTAGGTGAGGTGGTAGACCAGTACAAAAGGGGGAAACAAGGAGGAGTTAGACAGTAGGCCAGTGAGTGCCGAGAGGCCAAGATCAAGTAGGCCAGAGTAGGCTGAGCAGAAAAGACCAAGTAGGCCAAAGTGAGCCAAGAAGCCAAGATCAGTGACAGAAAGTGACACTTCCCGGAAGGATAGGGCTCCCTGGAGATGCAGAATCCACAGCGACACAGATCTATGGAGAGAAAGCTCGTCCATAGCCTGCAGCCCACGGAGGCGTGAAGACAGAGACCGGACCGGTGCCACTGGGTCCGAGGAGTTTGGCAGCATTGACCGACTACAGGCAGGAAAGGTTTCCCTTGCTGTACCTGGTAGCCACACGGGTTGGAAGGAGCCAGTGATCCCTTGCAAGGCAGGGACACCTAAGCTAGGCTGGGACTAGAGTGACGGCTCTGAGGGGGACTGCAGTTACACACCAGCTCCCCAGACAAACCGGCGGGGAACACTGATTCCAAGTGAGTGTTCCTACTACACGGATTGGAGGCTCAGCAACATTATAGGACCCGGCTTGCTGCCCACACACATAGGAGGAAGCCACACAAAAGGGACCGAGTTGCCGTCATACAATCCACAAGGAAGAGCAGGAAAAAATAAGCCAGAAAGGTCACCGAGAAAGAGTGAAGAGTCTCAGGAAGACAGCCTGGCTGCAGTGGATTCAGAGTGTCCGGAGTTACCTGTGTAAAGTGACTGTGTTAAGAACTGATCTGTTGGTACTGTTTAAACTGAAGGACGTGCAAGTAAAACCCGGTGAACCCTGCTTCAGTCTCCCGTGTATGATTCCAGGTATACAGAACTTTTATTTCACCCTTTTTTCCTGTCAGGAGCAGCCCCGACCCGCGGCGGGCTCATCCACCTTGCTGCAGCATCCATCCATCCTCCTGAGAGAAGTACACTGCAGCGGTGGTCCCCTTACTGACCACAACCCGTGGGTGGCGTCATGACAAACTCCCGTCTAAATACTCCCCCTTTTACTTGTGAGAACCCAGGCCACGGTCCAAACCAAGACCGCCGTGATATCCCAAGCAGTACCCCTGTCTGGTACCGAATACCCCGTCCCAGTGGGCTCCACAACCAATAGGCTGCTCTGACACTATGCTTCACATGTACCTGTGTGGCAGAGCCCTGTGGTAACCTTGTGTCTATAAATGCCACCAGTCACTTCCCTGACAGCATGGCCGGACGCAGGTGACACAATTGCCCCCACCTGTGGGTTGTAGGTGACTGAGCACCGGTATACGGACACCTCTGTTGCCTCTCGGAGTAGCTATCAGCCTGCTGCTAGGTGCAATGATATTTACCGGGCAATATTTTGGTGAGTTGTTTTTGTGATTTTATGTCCTATTTGGTGATTCTAAAAGTGTGTGCTGAGGATCCCATCACTACCATCCCCCATCTCCCGACTACAGGAATCCCACACCCTGGCTTGGGTGCAGTGCCCCTCGTGGCGTCCTGACCGGTGGGGCACCACAGATTTCTGTCTGATGTCCTCACCATATTTGATATTTTTTATTATGTGTTTTCATGTTTAATAAAATATGAATCTTTTTATGACACTGGTTGACTCATGACTACATTCATGATAATTGGTTGTCTTTAAAATGAGAGAGCTGAAATATAAGACCGCACATTAAAAGAATGCCAATAAAAGATGTGATGTGCACGTCCAACACGTAAGATATTAAAGGGAACCTGTCACCTGTTTTAGAGTTATAAACTGTGCCCCCCCCACGTTTAACATACTGTAATTGGGGTTCCTGTAACCCCTTTATATCCCCAGCCATCCCCCTGCATAACTCATAAAACAACATTAATCTGTCCCGTGTTGTATGTAAATTACTTGTTAAGGGTCAGATGGGGTGCTGCATACTGCAGTTAAAGCTGCCCTGCTGCACACCAACACTGCCCCGCTCCATGGAAAACCTACCCCACTGAATGCCAATGAGCGGTTGACAGGGTATGGGTACTCGGATACCGGGACTGATGGCTACTTGGATGGGGGATCACGGCTGGTCGATTCCCGGTTCCATGCCCTGGATCCTCAGTGGAGGGGATGGTGGGGGGAATGATGATGCTGGTGGTGGGGGAAGGGAATGTTATCCTGACGCACCTGTGGTACCTGGTAAGTTGGATACCAGCGCTGCAGGCCGGCCGCTGAGGTGATGTGATGCAGCTTGGGTGTTACAGCTCCCCACAGGTGGAGCTCTAACTCAGGGCAGCGGATGGATGAGGGTAGTCGTAGTAGCGTCTCTGCGGTGAACGCTGTGGGCAGCAGCGGTGAAACAGGCACACACACACAATAGTCTTTGTTTCAGTACCTTTTACTGATGTCAGGTAACAGGTACAGTCCAGGAGGGTAAAAAGGTCCTCGGTGCAATTTGGGACTTTCACCTTGGAGAGTTGTGAGGCCTCCTCTGTCACTGTGGGCGGTGGTTTGGGGTAAGCTCTGCCTATAACTGAACTCGCCGCTCCTTCTCCCTCTCAGGGTGTTACTCTGTAACAGACTATGAGGACCTCCTGTGGGAACCCCTATTCTCCTGTCGGGCCCCTGGTCCTGTGCTTGGTCAGGTTTGAGTGTCTCTTAATTTGTTACTTCAGGGGGATTAGATCCTCCTTGTCCTTCCGGGCTTTTCCTGCTGCAATGGATGATTAGCAGTGTCGGACTCTGGTATCCAGGTGAGCTTCTTTAATTTCCTGCTACTCCTTCATTGGCCTCTGACCCTCTCCCTAGGGTGCAGCACAGCTGGTCAGTGTTCCCTGGTCCTGGGCCTGGCTTTATCCCAGCGACCAACTCCTTCACTGCTGCTCTCTCAACTGAAACTAACTACTAACTGGAACTAACTGACTCCTCCCCTCAGGCCTGGATCTTTTATAGGGGATCTGGCTTAAGGCAGCCAGTAGAGCTCCCCCTCTAGGTATGGGGTGGAAGGTGTTGTGTGCTGTGTGTAAATCCCTCCTTGCACCGGTGGGTGCTGTGGCAATCCCAGCAGGGGTGCCACACCAACACCACCCCATTGCATGGAAAACCCACCCCACTGTATGCCATCACCCCCTCGCTGCATGGAAAACCGACCCACTGTATGCCAACACCGCCCTGCTGCATGGAAATCTGCCCCACTATATGCCAACACAACCCAGCTAAATGGAAAACCCACCCTACTATATGCCAACACAACCCCGTTCCATGGAAAACCCGACCCACTGTATGCCAACACTGCCCTGCTGCATGGAAACTTGCCCCACTTTATGCCAGCACCGACCAGCTGCATGGAAATACCGCCCTACTATATGCCATGGAAAACCCACCCACTGTATGCCAACACCACCCCCTGCATGGAAAACCTGCCCTACTAGATGCCAACACAACCCCATTCCATGGAATACCCGCCCCACTGTATGCCAACACCACCCCACTGCATGGAAAACCCTCCCCACTGTATGCCAACACCACCCTGCTCTATAGAAAACCCTCCCCACTGTATGCCAACACCACCCCGCGGCATGGAGAACCCATCCCACTGTATGCCAACACCATACAGCTGCAAGGAAAACCCACCCCACTGTATGCCAACACCGCCCCGTTACATGGAAGACCCACCCCACTGTATGCCAACACCATCCTGCTGCATGGAAAACCCACCCCACTGTATGCCAACACCGCCCCGTTACATGGAAGACCCACCCCACTGTATGCCAACACCACCCCGCTGCATGGAGAACCCATCCCACTGTATGCCAACACCTCCCCGTTCCATGGAAAACTAGCCCTGCTGCATGGAAAACCGCCCCTCCTGAGTGAATGACAGCGACATCATTCACAAGTCTCGCACCTGCGCAGTGGAATTTTCGCAAGACTTCGGGCACTGCGCGGCTCTTCAATTGGGCACAGCGAGGCGCCACTGCGCAGGCACAAGACTTGTGAATGACGTCGGTCATTCATTCAGTTATGCATGTTTTCCATGCATCGGGACGGCTCTGACCGCAGTGTTCAGCCCCCAGCTGACCCTTAAGAATTAATTTACATACAGTATGGGAATAGATTAAAAGTTGATTTATGAGATATGCAGGGGGACGTCTGGGGAAATAAAGGTGGTACAGAGTATTAAAGGTGGTAAACAGGGTTTATAACCCCCAAAACAGGTTCACTTTAATAGCTATATCAAAAGGCATCAAGGTGTACAAAAATACACATAGAACTCCTATAAAAGAATATAAGCAGATCATATATAACACTGCCCCAATAATATTGGCAGTGTTTTGGGGACAGTGGATTCAGTTCACACCTTCTGTATAGAACTAGAATGGGTTTTTTGTGTGTAGCCTGTAATGCTTTTATCCCTTTGTTGCTCTGTTTTGGGTTTTTTTTTTGCTTTTTTTTTTTTACACCTTGATTCTTTTTTGTTTTTCATTTAATAAAACCATTCTTCTCTTACCTGTTGAACGTTCGCACCATTCCTTCTTGCAATGCGATGTTCTTCTAACAATGTGGTTTACTATTGGGCTGTGCATAATGACTTTGGTCACTGAACGTTAAGACGGACTCCTTGGATGACGGTGTCCTTTGTAGACATAAAACGTGTATCGCCTTAGAAAAAAAGAGTCCAACCAGGGGCGTAACTACAACAGGTGCAGGGGTTGCGATCGCACCCGGGCCCTGCAGCCTAGGGGGGCCCCAAAAGTCCCTTTGGCCCATAGAAAAAGACTAATATTATTAAAGATTTGCAATAATTGGGGGCCCCGTTGGAGCTTTCGCATCGGGGCCCCTGGGCCTGAAGTTACGCCACTGAGTCCAACACTCAAGTACAAGGGCCCCAGTGCAAAAGCTTCAAAGGAGGCCCCCAATTATTGCAAGTCTTTAATAGCGTTGGTCTTTTTATATAGGCCAAATGGACTTTTAGGGTCCCCAAGGTTCCAGGGCCACAATGCGATTTCAACCCTTGCACCTATTGTAGTTACGCCCCTGCCAATACTGCATACATCTACCCTATAATGACATTTTTTTCAATACGGGTGATTATGCCCTTTTTCACAAGTAATGCGCCATGGAATAAATAGCGCTATAATAATGTCAAAAAGTTGACAATAGAACGTTAGGGTATGTGCACACTTGAAGGTTTAGCAGCGGTTTAGTAGCGGAAACCGCCGGTCGGTTTCCATGAGGTTTATGTAAATTTAAGTTAATCCAAAAGCGGCTTTTGGGTTAACATATAAACCTATGGAAACCGACACCCGGTGTGCACACACCGGCGGTTTCCACATGCTCATCTGTCACTAACCCGCTGGGTTCCCAGCGGGTTAGCAAAGAATGAGCATGTTCTATAAACCGGCCGGTTCTGCAGCGGCTGCAAGCAGAATCATGTGCTGCTTCCAGCCGCTGCAGAACCGCCGCCGCTAACCCGCTGTGCACCCGCCGCACACCCGCCCGTCTCCCGCCGCACATACCCGACAGGAAGCCGGTGGACGGCTCCAGAGCTTCCTGTCGGGTCCGCCCAGCCGCCGCCGACACTAAGCCGACGTAAGTGTGCACATACCCTAAGAGATCCCGAGCAGAGCAGCATTGACTGCAAAGAAGCAGAAGATTAGGAGCTTTGATTCCATTTGTAGTGTGATATATACAGTATATTTAAGATTCCTCCTACAGATAAGTAAACACTATTGTCAGCCCTGTAGATGGGATGTCATCTGTACTGATGAATTGTTGATGGCTTCCAGTAGAGTTTGCGCTAGATGTCTTCATGAGTAATGGCTGCTCAGGACCTCCTTTATAAAGCTACGTTTGGGTCTATTGGCAATCGGGAAGGATGGCGGCATTCATTTGTACGGCAGGTTCTGAAGATGACACTGTCAATGATTTACAATTACTGAGAAGATGAAATGTGGTTTCTTCCTCTTAACACATTCAATTATAGCAACTGCACAGTCCCGAAAGAAGAACACCATAATCACTACTTGCATTGTCTCTATTGTGATGAAACAGCTGGGAGTCTCATGATTAGCAGGGTCTACATACAAGGAAAGATCGTCCTAGTCCTGGCGGATAATAAAACCGACGGTGAAGAAAGGGTTAACAATCAAAGTCGAAGAGACATCAAACTCCGGAGGACATCAGTCATAAGGTTATAGCTCTGGTTTATTAGTCAACGCGTTTCAGGACTCTATGGCCCCGTCCAATATGATTATTTCCTGAATTGTAAACTTTATCTGATGGGGAAAGTGTGAATTTTGAAGCTGGCGTTCTTTTTGACTTAATGTTCAGGGTCGTTAACCCTTCCTTCACCATTGGATTTAGACTTCATCTCTGGGGACTGCTGCAGCTGTTACAGGCTTTGGCTGGGTTCACATTGCATATTTTTTCCTGTCCGTGGGATCCTACTTTTTGTAGGACCCCACGGACAGGAAAGGACACACAGGGTGACCTATTCTGTGTCTGGGTCCGTGATTATCACGGATCCGGACACAGCGGGGCACTTTCACTTCCGCAATGTATAATATACATTGCAGAAGTGAAATATAGACTAAAAGAAAGAGTTAAAAATAAAAAATCAGTATTCTCACCTAACCGCGATCCATCACTGCCTCCAGCAAGCTCCAGGGTGCTTACAGGACCTGTGGTGACGTCACAAGCCGATCAGCTGATGGTCCATGACGCGTTAAGGGTAGCTGTGGTCATTACCCGAGACACTGCCAGGTTGTGACATCACGCAGGTTCTGTAGTACCTGAGCTGCTGAGGCAGGGTGGATCGCGGTTAGGTGAGAATACTGATTTTTTATTTTTAAGTCTTTCTTTTATTCAATATTTCACTTCTGCAATGTATATTATACATTGCAGAAGTGAAACTAGATGGTTAGGAGCAATTTTAGTGTACTGAGCATTTAGTGTACTGTATGGATCTGACAGGCTTGTCGCCGCTGTGGTGTCTAATAACCCAGGCGGCGTCACCGCTAGGTGTCTAAAAACCCCAGCGGCGATGCCTTAACAAGGGAGCATAGCAGATCCCATCGCCGTCCCCCATTTACATGGGGCGATGTGTACACATCGCCCAGAGTGGTCGACTGGTTTCAGATCGCTGCTCTGAAACCAGGCGACCACTCAAATGCGTTGCCCTCGCCCATTCACATTAGGCGACGCATTGGAGATATCGATAGGCCACGCCCCAACGTCACCTAAAAAATCGCCACCGACATCGCCAGGTATGACGGGCCCCTAAGAGTCACACACCTCCTCCTTCCTACTTTCTGCTCTGCAATGAGTCACACATCATATAGATCAGAGAAAGGCAGGACCATGTAATGATGCATAAATATTCATTCCTTGGGGAGTGGGCAGCAGAGAACTCACTGTGATTGACAGATGGAATTAACCTTTTATTTTGAAGTTTACAGAAGATAGGTGGGGAGTATAAATAATAAAAATACATGCATAGAGAGAGCTTAGAGAGCAGAATTAGAAAATGATAGCAGTTACATATGGATTTTTGACCTGACCGATTCCCTTTAAAGCACCACTCCAGCAATGAAATAAAAAAAAACACCGGTCTCTAATGTGTATACAGCTCACAGCACTCTCTAATGTGTTTACAGTCTGCAGCAGTCTCTAATGTGTATATGGCCTGCAGCAGTCTCTAATGTGTATTCAGCCCGCAGCAGTGTGTGTATATGTATGTGTGTGTTGGGGTGGAGGTGGAGCCATGGTGGAGACAGGGGAACCCCAAAATTTTGCCAGTGATGTGCCCTGAGATTCCTAGTTGTAGACCTGCCGAAAAAGTTACACAGCCAGAAGCAACTGTATGCTCCCGCACTGGTATTATCACTAATCCACAAGACAGATTAGTGATAATACTGGTGTGGGTGCATTCAGTTTTTACAATTCCGGGGGGACGGGGAATCCGGGAGGATGCAGGCTTCTACTGATCGAGATGAAGATATAACTTAATTACCTCCTCCTGCTCATCAGGACCTGTCGTCAGTATCTGCACAGTGATCATCCATCTCTTCAGTCGATGGTTACAGCTCCGTCTTGCAATCTTCCAACACTCTGTAACATATGTTCTTTTCTATTATTATTATTGGCCACATCTATTTTTTTTTTCCCACACAATAAACGTATATTCACTGTGCAGAACATATGTTGTTTATTTAAATGAAGTCATAAAAAAAGCAGATTTCTTCCAATGATTTGGGCCACGTGTGGTTGTAGGATCCAGGTAGGCCCGTGGGTACGCAACCAAGTAGCCCATTAAGCGATATACTTATCTTGGACCTGATTTCACTTATATAATATGTCATATTGACAGAATAATAAAATAAAAAGAACACAATGTCTTTTCAATAACCAAAACGCAGTCAAGAGAGAATGATTGCTGCCTGCAAAATCTTTCCATCTGTTCTTGACCTTACTACTTTACTACTTAACCTGACACATCATTCTGAGAAGCAACCTAATACTTCTGTCGGCTATTCCCGAAGAGGAAGAAGTACTCAAGAGAAATGAATAATCCTAACAGCGACACCCCCCTCACCTCTGGGTTGAAAACCTTCCTAAAAATAAAGGTACGGCTATGGGGAATAGTCGGCTAGCGCAACATGGCATTTTTACATAAAAAGTGTATCCATCTGGAATTAATGTCACATTTTTCTACATTTCCTCTTCAACTTTGATGAATAGATCTGATTCCTGTAAAAAAATTAACAGCGTCTCACCTCCGGTGTGAAGAGTAGTTCAGGGTCATCCCTAATGATACTGAACCGTGTTCTCCATCGCTGATAAATTATGGCAAATTCGGCAAATCTGTCACCGCGCCGGCTGTAACTTTGTAACTAGTGGTGACATTACAGATCTTGTAACTTCAAAAGGATAACAAATCTTAGAAAATATGACAATATAAAGTATGTGTTCATTGACATATACACTGTCATACGGCATTCTCCTTGCCTATGGCGATCGTTTCTCAACCAAGTGACAAAATGCTACCGCGCTCGGAGAATTTGTAGCTTGCCTTAACGCCCAATCATGTACTTTGTTGCTTTATCTATTGGGGTATTTAGCGGAATACATCATTTTTTTGACTTTAGTCATTTCCTCCTTATTTTCTAACTCAGTGCACCTTATGCCAGTAAGGTCCCATAAAGCCTCTGTTTTTTTTTTGCAATATATAGCATTAGTCCAGTTAATGGTGTCACATAAACTGCAGCCAATTTTCTTTTTCCGAGATTTAAAAGCCAACGGAGTCATCCCTTCTTTGTCAATCACGTCCCCTTGTCCAGGCTGCTAACTGTTTCCACTTACTCTTTAATCCTCAATAATAATCTAATTTATGTGACTGGGATGATTCCCCTGTTTACTAGATTTGCAACTGCTTGGAGCTATCCTGGATTTATGGAAATGATTTATAGATTGGATAATTTTTATTTTTTTTTGGGGGGGGGGAAATGGGATTTAATGGCTGGAATTTAATAATTTAATTTTAAAGGTTGATGTTTGTTTAATAAAATTGAATTTTTAGAGATTCGTTTATGCAAGGAACAATTAAACGGCATACCAAGATATTTTGCAATATCAATTCAAAGATGGATTTTAGAAAAAGAAAAAATTGGAGAAACTTCTGGTTTTCACTTAACTAGTGTAACGCCTCTGTAGTAGAGCACCCTAGAGTGTGGCCGAACTCCCCTGAGTGAGCTTACCTATGAGAGAAGCCCTGTATAAGGATCGTCAGGGGCAACGCTAGGGGGTCTAAGCACCACGGTGTCATGGGGTGGTGTAACGGATAGGGAGGCAAGATGGTAACATGGGCAAGGGTGTTCGGGGGAGCTAGTCTGGCCCTGGACTCAATGACTAGCCCTGTTCCCGAAGGTACCGCTGAAGGTGAGGAGGTTCAGGTCGCCACCAAATGTCAACAATGAGCCACTTGCTTAAATATACATTTTTCTTCCTAATGGTGTTTTTTTAATAGAGTTAGAGCTATGAGCAATATCAATGGATTAAAGGAAACTTGTCACATCCCTAAATGCTATTTACCAGCAGATATAAGGTTAATCTGCAGGTAAATAGTGTTTTAATGCTGTCCAGCTGGATACATTACTGAAAAAGCGGCTCATGGGAAAAAATGAACTTATTTCTTCCAAGGTGACACCGGCTTTCAGTTATTGACGCTTTCACGGAATGGTCAAAGTCACCACTGACCCCCACTGCTCCCTGTACTGTAGAGGCGGCTGTGAGCATGTACCAGGACTTTGATTGACAACAATCACTGCCAGAGATATGCTGCAGAGTGCGCTGTCAATCAAAGTGTAGGTGTTACGCTCCAGCAAGGTAATGCCTGGCGCACCACAGAGGTTACAACGGGGTTGGAAAGGGTAAGAAGGCCCTAATGGTATGGGAAGGAGACACAGGTCACTAGAGATGAGCTAATCTTTTAACCTGTGGATGTTCAGGTTCAGTGGCGCTGTTCAGGCCCCGAACTTATCAGCCATCACTGATTGGCAGTTGGTGCTCCGCCCACATACAGCCACCCATAAGCAAACCAATTCCTGGAATGGAATGGTGGGGATTTTTAATTTTCTTTAACATCCACTCTACGGCCAATAAATCTGTTTTAATTCCCAGTGCGAGTTGATCAAACACTGCAAGCGGCTTGCACTGGGCTGGGTACCAAGTGTATCGGATCAAAGTGCTGCGCGCACCTGCACTTTGAATGTATGCAAATCCCCCAAACACCAGCCCTGATCTGGTTTGCTCATCTCTTCAGGTCACCTGCTGACACTCACCTGTGTCTGTACCCTCAGCTACCTAACATCCCTATATGGGTCTTTCTGCCATCACATGCCTAGTCCCTTGCTATCCCTCCACTCACCCTGGATAGTGCAAAGGTCGCAGAGTGCACTAGACTTCACCACTGCAATAATAAGACACAGAGGAAGGAAAACAGACAGAGGTCCATAGACAAAAAAGGATAAACACCAATTCCAAAGATGCAGCCAAACACCATGGCTGCCTACAACAGGACTCCAAAAGCTTCCAGAGACTTCCTCCCTCCATGGTGATCACTTCCGAGAAGAATTCTATAATCGGCATCATGTGATGGAACATGTGACTATTGAAAGTGTTGGAGAGTGGTCACAAAACAGCTGCACCTGACATGGGAGTAACAAGGAATAACCAGCAAGGAAAGAGTCCTTAACCCTTGCTGCACCAAAAGAGAGCAAATATATTTAAAACCAAGAGTTTCACAAGGAAATGTGAACCTCAAGATACCAGACTTGTCAAGGGTCTCCCAAAGATGGGAGACACTCATGACTGTAGGGGTGTGCTTACAGTCACCACTCCCTGTGTACTAAATGGTGACTGTAGTTGCTGTTTGCACGCCCCCATGACTGAAAGCCTATATCAACCGTTAGGAAATAACTTCATTTTCTTCTTGTATTTACACTTACACTGAGTCAGCCAGGCAGCATGACTCCAAGGAGATAAAATGTTTTGGTACTGTCCCTACTCTCCTACATGATGAAGAAGAGCTGCACACTGCAGTTCTAGGATCTATAGATCACTTATAAATCAATAAAATCTACTCTGCTCCTCTGCTCTCACCCCTCCCTTCGGGGACAGAGAAATTCAGCCTCATGCTGCAGCAGTGACAGGAGGTGTGTCAGGGGTGTGGACCATAGAGGTTCCAGGATAATCTTACATTCTCGCCCTCTCACACTTCTGTATGGGCAGGGGGGCATGGCCACCATGCCCATGGTCACCGTACAATCCTGCCCCGATATACCATCCTATGTAATGTATGAACAGGGGTGTTCTCCCTTCAAATAGCATTCATGTCTCCAAGCAGATACACGCTGTGATCCTCTGCTGTACAATGATATGATATTGGATAGTGTGTGCTGCCATGTATCAGGCTAGGAGCAGAGGCAAAGCACTGCATTGATTGATTGAATTTCTCTGTCCCTGAAGGGAGGGGTGAGTGCTGAGGAGAAGATATGATTTTATTGATTTATAAGTGATTATTAGATCCTAGAACTGTAGTGTACGGCTCTGCTTCATCATGTAGGAGGGCAGGGACTGTATAATTTTTTTTTTATCTCCCCAGAGTTCCCCTTTAACCTGCAGATTAACCCTATAACTGCAGGTTAGTAGCATTCCCTTAACTTCAGGTCAGGTATCCTTAATAATGATACTGCCTGAAGTTTGCAAATCCATGTTTCAGAGGATACTAACATTTTGCAATATTTGTTGCTTTATTGTGCAAACCTATTTAATTGTAGTGAGCTTGGAACCACTTGGGATAGAAGTATGCGCCGTACCACAATATTTATTGTGATTGGCCGGGGGAGCTGGCAGCAGGGAGGTGTACCTGGCCGGAGACGGCATCCCATCGTAGGACCTGATCCACTTACACTCAATCCTGAAGCATTGTATTCAGCCAAGTAAAGCCTTGTTGTTGCTGAGCTCCAGGACAATCATGATAAATATATATTATGAGACCGCTGGCAAATACAAGCAGCATGCTTTATTAATATCCCAGGCTGTGGACGACAGATCCAACAACACCGTAAAACTGCATGAAGAATCGGGTGATAACGAACTACTGTGTTCAGTAATTAAAGGGATATTCTCACAAAATTCTACATTTCATTCCTTCAAATTGAAATGCCAGAAATGTTTGATTCCACCCTCTGGCACCATCTCCGATCCTGAACCCATGGATCGTCCAAGGCAGCCGTGTGACACACGTTATTCAGCCATACAGGATGCAGTAAGAGGAAAGGGTACAGATTTGTATGTTTTCACAGATTGTTTTCCCACAGCATGCAAACTAAGTAGTAACTTATTATTATTATTATATCTCATTTATTCCATGGCGCTTTACATGTGAAAAAGGGCATACATAGACAAGTACAATATACATGAAAGTACAATACACTGACAAGCACAGGAGAGAGGCCCTGCTCACAAGGGCTCACAGTTTACAAGGATGAAGTTGAGGAGAGAGGACCCTGCCTGTGAGGCCCACAGTTTACAAGGGATGGTGAGATACAGTAGGTGAGGAGAAAGGGCCCTGCCCATGAGGCTCACAATCTACAAGGGATGGGTGAAGATACAGTAGGTAAGAGAGGATCCTGCCCATGAGGGCTCACAATCTACAAGGGATGGGTGAAGATACAGTAGGTAAGAGAGGATCCTGCCCATGAGGGCTCACAATCTACAAGGGATGGGTGAGGATACAGTAGGTAAGAGAGGATCCTGCCCATGAGGGCTCACAATCTACAAGGGATGGGTGAGGATACAGTAGGTGAGAAGAGAGGACCCTGCCCAGGAGGATTCACAGTCTACAAAGAATGGGTGAGGATACAGTAGGTGAGGAGAGAGGACCACGAGGGCTCACAATCTACAAGGCATGGGTGATGATACAGTAGGTGAGGAGAGAGGGCCCTGCCCACAAGAGGTCAAAGTCTACAAGGGATGGGTAAGGATACAGTAGGTGAGGAGAGAGGCCCCTGCCCACAAGGGCTTACCATCTACAAAGGATGGGTGAGGATACAGTAGGAGAGGAGAGAGGACCCTGCCCACAAGGGCTCACAGTCTATAAGGGATGGGTAAGGATACAGTAGGTGAGGAGAAAGGACCCTGCCCACGAGGGTGCACAGTCTACAAGGGATGGGTGAGGATACAGTAGATGTGAAGTGAGGACACTGCCCATGAGGGCTCACAGTTTACAAGGGATGGGGAACTTATGAAGGTTTATCTGTCTCAATCATTTATGGCATATTGATAAGGTAATGCTCAACTATTTTCAGAACTCTCATAGAAGCAGAATATGCACAATAGATGCTATCGGCCCAACGATGCTTTGGCCGATTGTGGAGCCGACAGCCATCTTGGGCGGTTCTCCGAGGTCTCCATGAGCGTCATCTTTGCTGGTGGCTTATCTCCGAGAGAACTTAGTGATTTGCAATCCGAGATCGGTTGTCTGGAGCCCTCATATACATTAGGGTTATTTTCTGGATGTGCCGATATCGGCGTGCTCAGCCGACTTAAGTGTAATGTCTGTGGGGCCTTCAGTCCTGCAGATATTCTGGCGACTAGACAGAGTTGTTCTTCTTGTGTTCCAATCTCTTTAATATATGTTTGGAAACCATACGAGAGGGAGAAAGGGTTTATTGAAACAGGCAAGGTTTAGGGATATGTCTTTTGTGACCAATCTGAGGCCAAGAATTGGCTCCCTGCTGTGAATGACAGGAGCTGACACCCCAATGAGAGCTTCCATTGGCCATAAAATTCTGGTGTTCGGTAGACTAAACCCTGCCCACCCAAAACACGCACCCCCTCATTAATGTAATTGGCTAGCAGTAAGTGGGTGGGATTTAAGTAATGGTGGGTGTGGCTTCAATACCATTAACATAATTTTAAGTATGTGTTCACCTGGGGATCACAAGGTTATTCTCCTTGTGTTACAATATCTTTAATATCTGTTTGGAAACCATATGAGAGGGGGAAATGGCTTATTGAAAGGGGCAAGGTTTAGGGATATGCCTTTCGTGAATTATCCAAGACCAAAAATCGTCTCCCTGCTGTGAATGACGGGAGCTGGCACCCTAGTGAGAGCCTCCATTAGATGTGAAATTCTGGTATGGGGTGAACCCGTATTTAATGGGAATCCATTTATTAGCCAAGAGATCCAGGTATTTTTGTTGAACATTCACCAAGGGAGCAGATCATTAAAAAGAGTTGGGCTGAGAGGAGATGCTTCTGCTGAAGTCAGTTGTCTTACAGCCAGATACAAAACAGTGGGAATAAGGATGGAGAATATCTCCTATCTCCTATCTTCCAACAGAACGTTTTTGATATATTTCTTAGTTTTAACTATAATATTAGACACAGTAGAATAAAGTGGCCGGAACGTTTATTTTATTTGCATCTTCCATATTTACCATACTTTTCTGACTACAAGATAATCCATAAAATGCACCTATGTTTCAGGAGATGAAAATAGGAAAAAAATTAAAGCAAAAAATGTGGTCATGACACTTTGAAATAGGGGGCGGAACTGCTGCTGACATTGCTATGGGGGTAATGTCCCCCAATTCCATACTAATGGCTCATATCCTAGGCCCCTTCCATTTATATATGTCCTCCATCCTGGTACATGTCCTCCATCCTAGTATATATGTGCCCCATCCTGATATGTATGTCCCTAATCTTGGTAGATATGGTCCCCATCCTGGTATATATGTCCCCCATCATGGGTCCATTCTGGTATATATGCCTCTTATTAAGTCACACACATAAAAAATAATTGAATCTACTCACTTTCCATCGACTCCCCTGGTGTGCGGAGTTCTGATGCTGGCAACTGACTTCGGCGTGTAAGTGGTGCAGTGCATACCACCAGTGCCATACTCCCCCACTTATACCTGTCGACTGATCCAAAATGAATATTCACTGCTCCCCATGCTCATGATCGCCCTAGCTGCTGCAGTAAGCCAGCGACTAGAGCTACCAGTGTATCTGCTATTAAAGAAGATGAATATTCACTGCTCTCCTTTTCTATAATCCCGCCTACCTCTTGGTATCGGCTTCAGTGCTGAGACGTGTGTGGCATTATGAGTGTGGGCAGTAGTGAATATTCATTCTCCTTAATAGTGGGCAAACATGATTGCCGCAGTTGATGGCTTCCTGCAGCGGCGACCATGTTCCTGCCTTCTGTGACTCACTCCACTGCCACCGTACCCCGCCAAAGTGAGCCAAGAACATCCATACTTTCCTCATAAATATTGGACAGTGAGATGTGTCTTATTGTCCGAGAAATACGATAGATTTCTTTTGCGATATGCTACTACAGTCTTGGTGCCCAATGCGAAGTGACACCATAAGAGTCTAGTGAGAATATTAGGCAGGTAATTTCAACGTTACGGCTACCTGATGTAATGCCTAAAGGGAGTAGTGTCACATGATGACTGCTTGCAGTCCATGTGATATGCTCTGATGCAGATTAAATGTGTGTCTTTTTCCTTTGGCACATTCAGTGTTAATGTGTAGATGTAGCTGTGTGTTGCTGTGTGCAGCTCTTCAGATGGGAGGTTTTGGGTTTGTCAGGTGACCACGACCCTGGCCTCTTCCACTAGCTGATATCGCAGATAGAGTTTCATTCTGCCTTGATCGTGTGAGCTGTTAGGACGTAGTGCTGTGTGTGCAGATACCTTCCTGCTGATCCTGCCTGGAGTTTACCTTCCTTGGGGAAGTTGCTGTTTTCCAGTCTGTGGGTGGAGGTAGGGTCTATTAGCCTTAGCCTTATCAGGAGTGTGGCACCCCTATGGCAAGGAGCCACAGGGAGGTACTGCACCCCTAATAGAAGGTGTAGTGCCTCCGTAGCTTTGGATATGGAGGATCCTACAGAGTCTGCACCTAACACCCATACAACAGGCCACCTTAGTACAGGGGACCGTATATTCAGTAGGTCCCAGGGGGTGGAGCCTAGATGAGCGGGAGACGAGGAGTGACGGTTAGAAGACTAGTCAGTCAGACGGTGTAAGAGAGGAGAGAAGACGGACGCAGGGGACCCTGCGACCGTGACAGTAGGGCACCTCTTAGAGGGGCCACTCCAGGACTGGTCGGAGCCAGCTGGAGACCCAGGTCACCACCGGTACACCAAATCCGAGGCAGTTAGTTAACGGTTTATCACTAACTGCAGACCGGCAGGCTGTGGGCCCGACATAAGGGAGCCACAGCACCCATCAAGTAGTCCAACATCAGTCCCACAGCTGGGTTCACGACGCTGAGAAGTACAGAGACTTTAGGCAACAGACCCCGAAGACTAGAGACCAGACTCACGAGTGGGAGTACAGAAGGCCATCAGGGCAAAGAAGGGAAAAAGGACCAGGAGAGCCATTTTAAGGACACCTCTGACAGACTCTGAAAATCCTCCAAAATCCGCGGCTACGGCCCCCGGTTAACTCAGACTGTACCGTCTACCTATTGATCCATCTGGAACCAGTAAAGAACTATTTTAGCTGATCTGGTGTCAGGTCTCCATTCATCTGCCGCCCGGAGGGCCTCTATGGCACCACAGAGGTGAGGACTACTATTCTCCACATCCACTCCGCTGCCCTGAGGTAAACCACCCCTGTGGGGAGCTGAACTACCAAAGCTGCATTTCCATCACCTCAGCGGCCGGCCGCAGCACTGGTAATTACCAAGTACCACACCACAGGTGGCGTCACGTTACAAATCACCCATCATCATAACCCCCGCCACTGAGGGTCCAGGGCACGGAACCGGGAACCGATCAGCCATGATCCCCACTGAAAGTAACCACCTGTCCCGGTATCCGAGTACCCCCTACCCTGATGACCGACTCAAGAACATAGGGCAAGGGTGGCAACCCAAAACTCCTCACCTCCAGAGGTTCCCCTGGGAGCATGGTCATCCAGGGACCCCCAGTCTAAGGATCAGACTAGCTCCCCTGAACACCCTTAGCCCCATCTTACCATTTGCTACCTGATTCCCTTACCGCTGTACCACCTCGTGACAGTTAGACTACGAACCAAATTTTTCAACAATGAGCAGGATAACTGCTAAATATATGATCGATCTGTCAGGTACCCCGACCAATCACAAAAATCAAGGTCCCTTGTTTCCATGCTATATGAAGAACATGTGCACTATGGCACCTTTTAAAGACTCTAGGATTGACACAGAATGCTGGACTTGACTTTTTCCATCAGTCACATAGTCAATGGTTGGAGTAGTTGTACAGATGTGTGATCTCTGCTCCATTAAAGAGGGGGCGCATATTCTCATGAGCATTATGGATCTCAGCAGAGACCCTGATCAATCATACATTTATTACGTATCCTGTAAATAGGAGACAAATATTGTTTGTGTGCCAATCTCTTTAACCAGTTCTTCTTCTGACAATAGACAGTATCTTAGTAATTATCATTAAACAGGTTTTGTATTAATGACAATGGAGAGCTATCCAAGAGTTAAAGTGGGGTCGTCCAGCGGATGAGGACAGAAATCAAAATCAATGTAAAACGATCATGCGAACGGCGGTTTGTAAATTAATCATTTTCATTTATATACAGAGACTATTACATACTGTTATCTGCCTTTTAATGATTATAATAAAATATTAATTTCATCATCAAAGTAAAGTGACCAAGTGTGTTTCATCGATTTCTCGCTCATTTTATGAACACTATTGAGTCGGTGGGTAGGAATAATTATAATGGGAGTGGGCATACGAGGACAAAGGGTGTAAAAGCCTTGGATGAAGATGGGCTAATAGCAGGAATCGCAAAGATGAACGATGCTGGGCAGTCAGGAAGACATAAAATACCGGGTGATGTAAGAGACACATGCAGGACAGCTTAACACGGGCATCAAAGAGAACGACTGAAATTATAGGAAGTCAGGGCGTGCATGAAATACAATTCTGGATAATGAATGAGCGGCGCGTACGGAAATACGGATAGATGGCATAAGGGATAAAAGAAGGAAAGTCTGGTAGCACTACTTTGAAGAAACCAAACACCACTAGATTTTTGGCATTCTAAAAGCTGGAAGAAAAATGAATGGTACTATACATTTGGGAATGCCAGTAAAAATACCGGCTGGAAAGGAAATATAATGATACTTATGTGCGTATTTAGGTTGACTATAATGGTGCAGAGATGCAAAATGGCAGAGTATTGGTTTATCCAGACGTCCATACAAATCAGTCCTATCTCAGAGCCTAATTCACGGACTAACCGTAGGTCTCCCGACCAGGGCATGACAGCTCCTTATATCTCTAAGGGCCCCGTCACACCTGGCGACGGGGCTGGGGATGGTGGCGGCGACTGGCGGGTGCGCGCACGTTTTTGGCGCCCCGCCAGTGTCGCCGTCCCCCGTTTACACGGGGCGACAACTCCAGCCCCGCGCAGGCGACCGCCCGATACCGCCAACATCGCCCCTTTACATGAGGCAACGTAGGGGCAATGTGGCCCCAAGTGACGGGGGCTTAAGAGGCTGTCTTATGCACTCATAGTAACTCACATAGGAAACTTGGGTCTATCAAAGAGTAAACACACCTGACCCAACCGGATGTACAGTCTATGGTTCCTAGCTAGTGTCCCCTGCACTGGCTGACATAACCCTAACCACAGGACTAAGAGATGACAACTTGGACCTGGCTTCCCAATTGGTCATCACATGTTCCTTGTACCTCTTTAGGAACTGGGGGAAAAGGTTACAGCACTATAACCCTGAATCGGATAGGCGTGCAGAGATACCATAGAAAAAATACAGGCATTTGAAAAAAATTGTATCATGAAAACAAAGTAAAAATGTGAAGGAATACTGAAAGAAATACCTCCTAGCTAAAGAAAGCAGAAAAGAGTAGGATAGATGGAAGAAACAGCAGAGATAAATAACTCAGCTGATCACTATCTGACTGGCAGAAATCCCAAAGGCAGTATGGCTGTAACTGCAAGTAGCATCCGCAAAGAATATCACCAACAGGAAAGATCAGCCACTGGAAAGTTTAAATAGCTGCACCCGAAAGGTGATAGGGCAGACTAAATTAACAAATAGAAACAGGTGTTGTTCGAAGAGTAATGAAACAAGGACAACAGATAATAAGGACCCAGAAAGAAACAAAGCCCACTGTTGCTCAAAGGAGAAAGAAGAAAATCACACGCTTGGGTAATGAGAGCAGCAGCCAGTCCAAGCCTTATGCTCCAAGATCAGACTGATTTGTATGTCTGCATGAGCCCTAGTGCTCTTGGTCCCAGAGGAAGAACATAGCTTAATGCAAAATTCACCTGTTCAGCTAGAATCTTGGTACTCTGTAGTGGTTTTATTCGACCCTAAGGCTGTGTGCACATGGAGTCTTTCGGTTGCATTTTAAAAGCAGAAACTCTAAGTTCTTTAGGTGTTTTTAGATTTGGAGTTTCCACTAAGGTTCTGCTCCAAAAATGACTCATAACACTACATGTACACATAACTTTAAGTAGACAGGACTAAAATGGCTGTCCCATAAACAGCATCTATCACATATTTACAGGATAGGAGATTAATAAAAGGTAGGTGTCCAACGACTGGGACCCCCACTAAGCCTGATAACTAGTATCCCATGTCCCTTGTGTGAATAGAGCAGCATCGCAAATGTGTGATAACTGGTTCAATCACTTCTAAGGGTCTATAGGGACACGAATTACCTGTGCTGATTATCCCTATGTGTCTATGAGAGTGGTACTGTGCATTCATGGCCCCTGCTGCCATAAATAGTGAATTGAGCAGTATTCATGCATGCACAGTGCCGATCCATTCTCACATGGGTCATCGGCCCCATTTTCTCAGGAACAGTGGGGATCCCATTGGTGGGATTGCTATCAATCATATATCACCAAACCTATAAGCAACTATAAGACAACTGTTTTAAACCCTTCCCGCTCCACTATGAACTGTTACATCTTTGGGAGGGTGCGGGCTCAGAAGCTGAACCTGCTCCATACATGAACAGATGCCTCCAACAGCAGTGATCAGAGCAAACTCCAACTGATGCTGTTTAACCACTTACATGTCGCTGTCAGTCTCTGACAGTGGCATATAAGTCACTCAATGGCTGTGGGGAATCAGTTCCAGCACCCATCAACCTCCTGTCAGGCGATTGTGGGTGGAGGTTTGCTGTTGCAGCAGGGAGCCGTCAGCTTTTAAACCTCATTCGGACATCCATTTCTTATGTACCAGTTTTATTTGTATTTTTCACTGATAGAACAAACACCCATTATAGCTGTTCATAGGTTCTTGTTTTTTTTTTGCAGACCGTATGTAATCAAAAAAAGACAGAGAAGTGTTAGTCATCGATCACAATTAACGGTCCAGCTAAGGAGCTCTCCTGTTTTTTAGTTGGTGTCACAAGTTGGTTTTCTGAAGCATTGACAACTATTATGCTTTGAAGATTCTTGCATGCTTCCTGTTAACTTCATTGATGGTTGTGATCAGCGCAGGGAGACATACGTGTTGACACAAAGGTTAGTTTCTCTACGGTGGATTAGCAAGAGTTAATACTCTGCTTGGAAGTTTAACTCTTTTAGTTACATGCTATGGGAGAACCAGTCATATTTGCTTTCCTCCTATAAAGGCTGGCTGGACTGTTCAGGTAGTGCCAGCTATAGCTTGTCTATCCTGGTTTGGAGAGGAGTTTTTCAGACATAACAGGTGTTGCTTCCGGGTTTGATATGTGCTGTTTGGTGTATTTTTTTCCTTCCTTATTGTTGCGAAGTTTGGTTTCTTTGCCTTTCGGGATTTTCACCTTTTGTTCCCCTTTGCCATTCCTGCGTAAGTTTGGTGTGACTGTGTTTCTGTTTTCCCCTGTGTCTTGTCAGTGTTTCCTCTTGCACTTCTGCTCTTATCTTTCCCGGGTGGGAGAGGGCATTCAACTAGTATTGTTTCGCAGCATAGCAGGGTATGAAACCCAGGCGTCCCTACCATAAGGGCTAAATCAGCAAGAATAAAATCCGATCAGACCTTGGATACTTTTCAATTTTCTTTTCCTTTATTTTGCACACTTAAAATGTCAGCACCATGAGTACCGTTGATGCGTTATGACTCTTGACACAAGTCTTAGTCATAACAAGTCATAATTAAGACTCGTGCCAAGAGTCGAAACGTGTCAACGGTACCTATGATGCTGACATTTAGGTGTGCAAAATAAAGGAAAAGAAATTTGAAAAGTATCCAACGTCTGATCAGATTTTCTTCTTGTTGATTTACCCCTGATAGTGGGGACGCCTGGGTCTCGTACCCTGCCATGTTCCTAAATGATATTAATTTGATACCCCCTCCCACCCAGGAAAGATAAGAGCAGAAGTGGAAGAGGAAACACTGCCAAGACTTACAGGGGAAAACAGAAACTTGTTATGACTAAGACTTATGTCAAGAGTCGAAACGCGTCAATGGTTCCCATAATGCTGACATTTTAAGTGTGCAAAATAAAGGAAAAGAAATTTTAAACATATCCAAGGTCTGATCAGATTTTCTTCTTGCTGAATTGCTTCTAATTGCCCAGCCGACAGGCACCTGATTGGGACCAGGATCCATTATGGCTCATCCAATGATTATTTGGTGAGCGCAACCTTCTTACTTACCATCAGCGGTAATCCTGGGGTCAGGGATAACCAGTTTGAAGAACAAAGTAGGAGCTCATTGTCTCTTGCTATCCCGAAGTCACATTGTGACAGCAGGACTCATAAGATGCTCATTAATATCCTGATTAGAGATATATTTTCAAAGCAAGTTCACCAGCCTCATCAGATCTAAACGTTCTATTTAATAATGCATGCAGTTTGTATGATTAAATCTAGTGCCAAATAATCTAGCATTGTCTTCTTATACTGTAAGTATGGTTTTCTATAAATATTAGTATCTATTATTCACTTTGCTTTCCTCCTATAAAGGCTGGCTGGACTGTTGAGGTAGTGCCAGCTATAGCTTGTCGATCTTAGTTTGGAGAGGTGGAGTCTTTCAAATTAAAAGCCTCTATTTAACAATGTATGCAGTTTGTATGATGAAATCTGTTGCCAAATAAACTAGCACGACCTTCTTTTTATGCTTTTCTATAAATATTAGTATCTCATATTCACTTTGCTTTCCTCCTATAAAGGCTGGCTGGACTGTTCAGGCAGTGCCAGCTATAGCTTGTCTGTCTTGGTTTGGAGAGGTCGAGTCTTTCACGTTTAAAGTCTCTATTTAACAATGTATGCTGTTTGTATGGTGAAATCTAGTGCCAAATAAACTAGCAAAATCTTCTTTTTATGCTTTTCGATAAATATAAGTATCTCATATTCACTATATTTAGAGTTGCATAGCTCCGCCGGCCACATGGTTCAGTTGAACGTTGCTGATGTGTTCCTGGGTGTATATGTGTGTTTTGAGTTTGGCAAGGAAATGTAACATGTCACTAGCTCATGACTTATGTAGCCTGTTAGTAAGTTTCAGCCTGAACAGCTTTGCCATCTTTGGCTGCCTTCACACTTGCAGATGGATCTGCAGCGTTTTGCAGATGCATCTGCAAGTGTGAGCATGCTGACCGCGGCCCCTATGTTTATAATAGGGCGCACGCGGTGTGAAAGCTCTGATTCACTCCTATATGTGTACTGTCAGCAGGCGTATGCCTGCTGACAGATCACACACTCCCGCCCGCAGCATGGACGCTACATCTCGCGTCCACAGTGCGGACGGGAGTGTGTGATCTGTCAGCAGGCATACGCCTGCTGACAGTACACATATAGGAGTGAATGAGAGCTTTCACACCGCGTGCGCCCTATTATAAACATAGGGGCCGCGGTCAGCATGCTCACACTTGCAGATGCATCTGCAAAACGCTGCAGATCCATCTGCAAGTGTGAAGCCAGCCATAGAGAACAGATCTCGATGGCCTCGCAGACCTCTAATGTCTATGGCTTTGTCTGGCTTCCTATGGGTAGATTGGCAGAATAAAGTGGAGATATGAAGCATTTTGCTGTTGGTCTCCAGCGTACACCTTTAGGGACCTGTTTCTAAGACAACTGGTGAGTAAAAGCCTTGGAATGTTAAAGTTTGAGAGGCCTAAAGGAAATCCCGCATACCTCCTAACTGAACTCATATTTACTATATATGTATTTTTGCAAACTTTCTTGTTATACTCTTCATAAAAAGGCCAAGTACACTGCAATCTATGAAAATCGTGTACTTTTAGAAGCAGAAACGTAAAAAAAAGTTAATATTAGATTTCATTTTTTCAAAGAGAACATTGGTAAACTGAAATAGGGCCCTATTAAAGGGGTTGTCCATCATCGGTGACAATTGTTTTTATTCTTCCTTAAATGCATGTGTTTTGGGCAAAAAAAAATTTTTTTCATAATTGGGTTTCAGTAAACATATTAAACCATTTGCCCAGTGGCAGACCTTGAACCCAGGGGGCCCTGGTGCAGCCATGGAGCGGGGGGGGTGGTGCTGGCGGCTGTTGGTGAGGAGTGGGGAGTGGGGGGGTGCTGTCGGCTGTCGGTGAGGAGCAGGGGGGGGGAGGTGGTTAGGGGGGATGGCGGCCGTTCGTTTATTACTGGAGCGGCTCTCCTACCTGCTGAGCCGCACTGTGTGCATTCCTGGGAGCCATAGCACAGAGGAGAGGAGGGGCGGGATCAGGCAAGGGAAGCAGGAAGCTTCCTGCTTCCCTTGCCTAACCCTCCTATCCTCTGACATCGGATTACGGGGGTCGGCTTGGGGCCCCCCTGCAGGCTTGAGGGGCCCACTAGCCGGTCGGGGCCCTGGTGCAGCTGAACCAGCTGCACCACGGTAGGTCCGCCCCTGCATTTGCCTTCTGTAGCTTCTGTGCTGAAGTGTCTATTGTTGGCTGCATATTGTGTTAGCTAAGAAACTATCAGTCAGCCCCCAATTGAAGTTTGACATAGAGTTTGTAACTCTTTTATCTGTCTTTTTCTGAGCTCCTCTCAGCTGATTTATAAGCACAGACCACATCAAGGTTGAATGTACAAGGATTCAATGTGCCTGTAAAGCAAAATAATGCAAAATGTTTAATTGAAGCCAATGAAAATAATATTTAGTCTCAAATACATGCAATAAAGAGAACCTGTCAGTAGGGTTCATCACTATAAAGTAAAGCCATGGTCATAATGTTGCTGTGATGGTGATTACACTGATACTTGCAGTGAAGGAATCCAATCTATGGTTGGTAAATATTCATCTTGTAAAGTTTTTATTTAATGACGTCTTCTATGGAGTGGGTGTTGGGTCTTCTTTTGCTTCTTTGCCCCTCCACTTTCCTCCTGTTTCTTTCAATCCACTGTTTCCCTTTTGAAATTCTGCACTGCCGTCATCATTGCGGTGGGCGGCGCATGCGCAGTGGGATTCTGTGGCCGGTCTGCAGACCTTCATGAAAATGGTGCCATAGGCGGTGCATATGCAGACCGTGAATTCATCTCTGCGACCTCTTCACTAAGCCAAGATCTCATGCTGCGCATGCGCTGCCTCTGGCACTATTTTCTTCAAGGCCTGCAGGCCGGCCGTAGAATAACCCTGCGCATTCACCGCCCATCGCAATGATGCTGGAGGGGCGGAGTTTCAAAAAGAAAACAGAGGAGCCAGGCAGAGAGGTGGAGAAGTCAGAGATGACCCGACCCCAAGTCCTGCCCCGATGCACAGATGACATCATTAAATTAAAAATTTAGAGGAAAGTTATTCAACAACCATAGATCTGATCCTTCACAGTAGGCAACAGAGTAATCAGTATCACAACAATATTATAGCCGAAGCTTTAGGTTATAGTGATGAATCCTGCCAAAAGGTTCTATTTACGTAAAAAAAGTCCCAAACTGCACTATTTTATTTTTGTAAAATTTAGTTACAAAGGCCCCGATTCTAGGAGTCTATCTTGATGGCTATCTTTCTATGCACCAAGATTCTAGAGTAGAACATTTTGAAACATCATGATCTTGCGCAACAACATTCTTGCACTATTTTCGCTCAGCTCTGGTGGGTTGGGGCATGATGACTTTAGCTCATTGAATTCATGATAAGCAGGGACTGCAGTATTATTTCTTGCATGGCACCATGTTCTCCTAATTCATGAAGAGGCATGTGCCTCTGCATTATTCAGAAGAGTCTTACTGCAAGACATCTTCTCATTAAGATCAGCTTGAACAATGCCAATCTTTATGTTTTTGGTCCATGGTTTGAAAAGCCAACTGATAATTATAGGGAGCGACCTGATGAGTATGATGACATCCCCAATGGAGTTTTTTTCCCAAATGAACTGGAATGGCGTGGGGCGAAGCCGGTGGGTGATGTCATCAAACCCTTAAAGGGGTTTTCCCCACAAAGTTCATTTTAATCAATAGCCCTCCTGCACCATTGCACAGTCACCATCACCGTCCCAATAGACTGTTACACTAACCCTGGGGCCCCGCTCTGTCTGTGGGGAGTGATACCATCGCAGCTGAAGCACAATCTACCCCAGAGATCCCAAATCTGCAGCGTCAGCTATCCCTGGCTGAATATGTGGCGCCCCGCTAAGCAGGCATCACAGAGGGGTACTGCACCCGTAAAAGAGATGCAGGGGGATTCTAGGATGGTGGGTGGAACCCATTAAACAGCACTCCCACACTAGACTACACGGTGGGAGGTTACCTGGGAGGGAATAAACCCACCTCTAGTGGGAACAAGGAGGTCTTTTGCCCTTTTGGGTCTTTTGCCCTTTTGGCCTTCGGCTGAAGGTCGTTGACCGGGGAGGGAAAGGAAGCTGAAGGGTCTCTCGGCTGAGGGACCAGAGAGAAGGAGAGAGGGAGTAGGAGAAAGGGCTCCCAGGCGCAGAAAGTTACCGGGCACCAGAGCCCGCACCTGTGGGATACTATAGGACCACAGAGAATCCGGAATCCCGAGGAGCATCCAATTCTCCCGGGCACCTGAGTAGTCCAAAAGAGGGAACCAGGCACCGCTGAAGGAGCAGGCGGCTAGCCAGAAGTGGATTGCCCGACGGCAGCAAGGGTGAGAGAAAGAGTGGAGGTCTGGCTGATTTCAAGTCACCGGGCTTCATACAATTACTGGGAAGCAGGAAGGAACAGGCGGGAAAGAAGACACACACCAAGGGTTCCATCATACTACCTGGGATCCGCTTGCAGCCATCTGTTAGCTACCTGTGATAACATCTTATGCTGAACTGTAAACTGCAACTTCAATGTCACAAGTTTCCAGTAAAGTACCAGGAGAGAAGTGAATCCGACTCAGCTGCATTTCCTTGCGATTGACTTTGTTCCCCCTACAGGAACGCTGCCCGGAGGTTCCAGTCCTACCTGTGGAGGACTTTACCATCTCAGCCGCGATACCATCTACCTCCGTCGGACTGTGGCGGCGCTGGGTCACTTCATCAGATACTACAGGTGGCGTCATGACAAACTTTGTAAATAGTCCCCTGTAAATATTACCCCTTTTTTGAAAGATAGGCCCAGGACACGGTGTTCAGGCGCGGCCGCCATTTCTCGTGACACAGTTAACCCCTTTGCTGCCTGACACCCGAGTACCCGAAAGCCTGGGCGCAACAAATACCACAGGTGGCGTCACGAAATAGACTTCTAATTCCCCTGTAAGTAACTCCTTTACTGCACGGCTAGGGCCTTGGAGCTGGGTCACAGTCACTGTCACCTCCCCAAGACAGTCGACCGCCTGCCCTTGCGGCCATTGCATCAGCCTTTCACATGCAAGACTTTGGGATCCTCAGGATTGGTGGGGGTTCTAGCTCTCAAGCCCCCATCAATCATATATTTATTGCTTATACACTTAGAAACAATTAAGAAAGCTGAAAAATGACATTAATGTTTCCCAAATACCCTACTAGTAGGGATGAGTGAGTATACTCGTTACTATTCGGTACTCGCCGAATAGTACGGTATTCGGGCTACTCGTTACTCCGCGGGTTTCCTTGTGAATACTTGCTAGGAGTAATGAGTACAATGTAAGTCAATGGGAAATGCGAGTAATTCCTCAGTTGGACCCTATACAGCAGTCTGGGGGCTGAGGAAAAGGCTGAAATGGGTGCATGATTGTTTAAAAGCCGGCGGTAAAAAGCCACCGACTTTTAAACAATCATTCAGCCCGATCCTCTGCCTCCCATCCTAATCCTCCGCTCCCCCGCCAAGTCCCACCTCAATCCTGAGTTAGGAGCGGGCGTGGAGCGCAGCACAAGGGAGCGGGGAGCGCAGGACCCAGGCAGGGAAACCGGCGGTGAGAAAACTTCACTGCTGCCTTTCCCGTTCTGTGCTGCGCTCCACGCTCCTTGATGCCCCCTCCCCGCTCCCTGGTTCTGCACTCCCCGCCCGTTCCAGCTCATCCAGGGCCCTGGTGCGTTGGCTCACTGGGTAATAAAGGGGTTAGGGCCAGTTTTGTATTATCAGCTGGCCCTAAGCCCGAAATTCATGGGGTCATGCCACTTTTAGACATGACCGCCATTATGAGCTGGCCCTAAGCTCGAAATTCATGAGTTCATGCCAATATTAGACATGACCGCCATGAATTTCTATTAAAGTGTTAAAAAAAACACAACACAGATAAAAAAAATTTTATTGGAAAAAAAAACAAAACAACACTTAGAGACTCCATCTTTATTAAGAAAATAATCTTCAGTCCGACGTAGTCCAATCCAGTTTTGTTCTTTAGCTCAGCTACATCTCTAGTAGAGAACCTCTACAAGAGATGTAACTGAGCTGAGCGCTGGGTGGCCGTGGGAAAGTTCATGTGAGTTCATGCAGTCAAGCATGAACTCACATGAACCCTGACAGCACCACGGCTATTTCAAATGAACAGCTGATCAGCATCAGGTAATACCTCAGCTGTTAATTTGAAATAACCGGCGGGAAAGCCGGCAGTGAGAAGACTTCACCACTGGCTTTCCTGTGTGGTGCTGCGCTCTCTGCTCCCTGATGCCCCCTCCCTGATCCCCCACCGCATCCTAACTTACGATCGGGTAGGGAGTGCAGAACCAGGGAGCGGGAAGGGGGCATCAGGGAGCAAGGAGCGCAGCACAGAACGGGAAAGCCAACGGTGAAGTCTTCTCATCGCCGGCTTCCCCGCCTGGGTCCTGCGCTCCCCGATCCCTTGTGCTGCGCTCCCCGCCCGGTCCTAACTCACGATTGGGGTGGGACTCGGCGGGGTAGCGGAGGATCGAGATGGGAGGCAAAGGATCGGGCTGAATTATTGTTTAAAAGCCGGCGGCTTTTTACCGACGGCTTTTAAACAATTATGCACCCATTTCAGCCTTTTCCTCAGCCCCCACACCGCTGTATAGGGTCCAGCTGAGGAATTACTCGCAATACTCGCATTTCCCATTGACTTACATCAGACTCGCTACCCTTAATGAGTACCTGAGTATCGGGACCTACTCGTTACGAGTATAGCGAGTCCGAATATTTCACTACTCGCTCATCCCTACCTACTAGCTATTAAAAAAAGATTCTTAAGATGTTTTTCCCATGAAAAAGGTCAAGTTTAAATATCACTTTAATCAATAGATCCTGGAATAATAATAATTTCCATAACTGGATGTGTTTAAAAATGTTCCAGTGCTGAGATAATCTTACATATGTATCCCTGCTATGTACTGTGTAATGGATGTGTCTGACCGTACAGGGACATGATCTAATCACACCACGTCTCCTGTGCTGAGATAATCTTATATATGTGTCCCTGCTATGTACTGTGTAATGGATGTGTCTGACCGTACAGGGACATGGTCTGATCATACCACATCTCCTGGGCTGAGATAATCTTATATATGTGTCCCTGCTATTTACTGTGTAATGGATGTGTCTGACCGTACCGGGACATGGTCTGATCATACCACATCTCCTGGGCTGAGATAATCTTATATATGTGACCCTGCTATGTACTGTGTAATGGATGTGTCTGACCGTACAGGGACATGATCTGATCACACCACGTCTCCTGTGCTGAGATAATCTTATATATGTGTCCTTGCTATGTACTGTGTAATGGATGTGTCTGACCGTACAGGGACATGGTCTGATCATACCACATCTCCTGTGCTGAGATAATCTTATATATGTGTCCCTGCTACCGTGTTTCCCCGAAAGTAAGACACTGTCTTATATTTTTTTTTCGTCCAAAAAGACCGCCATGTCTTACTTTCGGGGGGTGTCTTATATTAGCTAAATCCCACTGCAGCCTCCCATACACACACATACACCACACACCCATACACACACACATACACCCCACACACCCATACATACCCATACACACACATAACCATACACACACACACATAGCTATACACACAAACCGTTTTTTACCGGTCTCCAGTGGCCCCCGCTCTCCGGTGGTCCCCCGTCCTCCAGCTGGCCTCCGCTCTCCAGTGGCCCCCTCCACTCTCCGGAGGCCCCCTCCACTCTCCGGTGGCCCCCCCTGCTCTCCGGAGTCCCCCCGCTCTCCTTCTTCCCACTGTAGCTGCCAAACTCCGCCCAGGTCAGGAGCCCTGCGCCAATTACAGCGCAGGAACCGTGAGCCAATCACAGCCCAGGAACCGCTAGCCAATCAGAGGCCATGCACGATGTCAGCTGGCCGCGGATTGGCTTGCGGTTCCTGGGCTGTGATTGGGTGACGGTTCCTGCGCTGTAATTGGCGCAGGGCTCCTGACCTGGGCGGAGTTTGGCAGCAACAGCGGGAATCAGGAGAGCGGGGGGCCGCTGGAGAGTGGGGGGCCACCAGAGAGTGGAGGGGGCCACCGGAGAGCGGGGGACCACCAGAGAGCGGGGGACCAGCACAGTCCTCAGGTACGCCTTACATTCGGGGGGTGCCTTATATTAGAAGGTAGGGCGCCCCCCCCCAAGCATGCCTTACTTTCGGGCGCGCCCTACTTTCGGGGAAACACGGTATGTACTGTTTAATGGATGTGTCTGACCGTACAGGGACATGGTCTGATCATACCACATCTCCTGTGCTGAGATAATCTTATATATGTGTCCCTGCTATGTATTGTGTAATGGATGTGTGACTGTACAGGGACATGGTCTGATCATACCACATCTCCTGGGCTGAGATAATCTTATATATGTGTCCCTGCTATGTACTGTGTAATGGATGTGTCTGACTGTACAGGGACATGGTCTGATCATACCACATGCACATTATTATGCACATGTGGAAATTATTATTATTCCAAGATCTATTGATTAAAATGAACTTTGTTTTCAGGAGAACCCCTTTAAGGTCTTTCCCTATACTCCACAGTTGGCTTTTTAGACTATGTTTGGATTTTGGAGTAATACTTACCTGGCCGGCCAGGGTCTGATTCATGTTTCCCAAGGTTTTGGCGGGCCTGACTCTAACAGCGGCTTCTCTTTACTGACATATACACAAGATCCGCACCTACCAGGAGGTCGCGAGTCCCATGATCTCATTCGGTGATTCACAGTGGCTGTTTTCTCCTAGATTTTAAAGAAGAAGTGACCACTGAATTGCTGAGTCTCCCTCCGCTAGGACCCTCATCACTGCCACTGTCAGACCATTCTTCATACTTGTGAATAACAGAGTAAATCAGATATAAATCCAGGACACCGGGGAGTCCTAAAAGCAGACTAAAATAAATCCTGAGCATTTGTGTGAGGAATGCTCCGATTGTTCCAGCAGGACGGCGTCCAGTTCCTTGAGTGATGATGCTGGAGGGAATCTTCTTCTCGGTCATGTATCTAGCGCTTGCCACAACTCTACGCTTTGTGGACCGCGCTGGCCATGGGACGTATTGAACATCTTTTTGAACACAGCTGCAATTAAATCTGTGCATACAAGCGTAGCACCATACTGGAGAGTCCTGTCTTAGGGTACGTTCCCACGATCCGGAGACACTGTGTCTTGGAAGTAGCAGCTCTTCTCCTACAGAGATGTGAGTGTTCTCCGCAGGATTCTGGACGCAGAGGATTTTCGCTGTGTTCTCCCACTGAGAATATTTGCGTCTGCGCAGGCATAAATTGACACGCCGCGGCTCAGAAAGTCGTGCAGCATGTACGGTTACAATGCGGAAAAAGGAACAGTGGGCATGGGATGTCTACAGTATATGTCCACCCTCTGTGCTTGTACTGTACAACGCAGTGTGTTGGACGCACCGAGAACATGATGCATCTAAAATGCTACTAATCCCGACCGAGTAACAAATCTGCAGCGTGTCAATTCTTGCAGCGTTTTCCTACCCCAGATGCAATGAAAAATGCATGGAAAAAATGCATTGGTGCTAAACGATCAGCTTATTGTGTATTGCTGTCATAAAATAAAGCCCATAATGATGTATTAAACATTATAGGGCAACGCTAGCAAGATAGGTGCAGAGTAAGAAGATAATTCAATCTAAAAAATAAGTTAAAATTGCATAAATTGAAAACACTCCAAAGCCCAATGGGTCCTTTCACATACTGACCGCATTACAAACGATCTTAATGGTCGCCACAATTTAATGTACCGTATATACTCGTGTATAAGCCGACCCGTGTATAAGCCGACCCCCCTACTTTTGCCCCCAAAACCTGGGAAAATCTATTGACTCGTGTATAAGCCGAGGGTGGACCCCAGCACAGGTATACAGGCCCCCCAGTGGTAGTATACAGCAGCCTCCCAGTGGCATATACAGGCCCCAGTAGTATATACAGCAGCCCCAGTGGTATACAGCAGCCTTCCCAGTGGTATATGCAGACCCTACCAGTATATACAGCAGCCCCAGTGGTATACAGGCCCCAGCAGTATATACAGCAGCCCCAGGGGTGTACAGCAGCCTCCGGGGGCATACAGCAGCCCCAGCAGTACACAGCAGCCCCAGCGGTACACAGCCACCCCCAGGGGTACACAGCCGCCCCCAGGGGTACACAGCCGCCCCCAGGGGTACACAGCAGCCCCCAGGGGTACACAGCCGCCCCCAGGGGTACACAGCAGCCCCCAGGGGTACACACCAGCCCCCAGGGGTATATAGCCGCCCCCAGGGGTATATAGCAGCCCCAGGGGTACACAGCCATCCCCAGGGGTATATAGCAGCCCCCAGGGGTACACAGCCATCCCCAGGGGTATATAGCCGCCCCCAGGGGTATATAGCTGCCCCCAGGGGTACACAGCTGCCCCCAGGGGTATATAGCAGCCCCCAGGGGTATATAGCCGCCCCCAGGGGTATATAGCAGCCCCCAGGGGTACACAGCCGTCCCCAGGGGTATACAGCTGCCCCCAGGGGTACACAGCTGCCCCCAGGGGTATATAGCAGCCCCCAGGGGTACACAGCTGCCCCCAGGGGTATATAGCAGCCCCCAGGGGTACACAGCCGCCCCCAGGGGTACATAGCCACCCCAGGGGTACATAGCCGCCCCCAGGGGTACATAGCCGCCCCCAGGGGTACACAGCCATCCCCAGGGGTATATAGCCGCCCCCAGGGGTATATAGCTGCCCCCAGGGGTATATAGCAGCCCCCAGGGGTATATAGCAGCCCCCAGGGGTATATAGCCGTCCCCAGGGGTATATAGCAGCCCCCAGGGGTACACAGCCGTCCCCAGGGGTATACAGCTGCCCCCAGGGGTACACAGCTGCCCCCAGGGGTATATAGCAGCCCCCAGGGGTACACAGCCGCCCCCAGGGGTATATAGCAGCCCCCAGGGGTATATAGCCGCCCCCAGGGGTATATAGCAGCCCCCAGGGGTACACAGCCGTCCCCAGGGGTATACAGCTGCCCCCAGGGGTACACAGCTGCCCCCAGGGGTATATAGCAGCCCCCAGGGGTACACAGCCGCCCCCAGGGGTATATAGCAGCCCCCAGGGGTATATAGCCGCCCCCAGGGGTACACAGCCGTCCCCAGGGGTATATAGCCGCCCCCAGGGGTATATAGCAGCCCCCAGGGGTACACAGCCATCCCCAGGGGTATACAGCTGCCCCCAGGGGTACACAGCTGCCCCCAGGGGTATATAGCAGCCCCCAGGGGTACACAGCCGCCCCCAGGGGTATATAGCAGCCCCCAGAGGTATATAGCCGCCCCCAGGGGTATATAGCAGCCCCCAGGGGTACACAGCCGTCCCCAGGGGTATACAGCTGCCCCCAGGGGTACACAGCTGCCCCCAGGGGTATATAGCAGCCCCCAGGGGTACACAGCCGCCCCCAGGGGTATATAGCAGCCCCCAGGGGTATATAGCCGCCCCCAGGGGTATATAGCAGCCCCCAGGGGTACACAGCCGTCCCCAGGGGTATACAGCTGCCCCCAGGGGTAACACAGCCGCCCCCAGGGGTATATAGCAGCCCCCAGGGGTATATAGCCACCCCCAGGGGTATATAGCAGCCCCCAGGGGTACACAGCCGTCCCCAGGGGTATACAGCTGCCCCCAGGGGTACACAGCTGCCCCCAGGGGTATATAGCCGCCCCCAGGGGTACACTGCTGCCCCCAAATGCTGGCACTCGCCCCCCTGCTGCTTAACTTACCATCCGGTATTCTGATCAGCGCTGCTCCTCGCTGGTCCCGTCTCCTCTCCGTCCTCGCGGCTTCCGGGATCCCGGCCGTCGCAGGTATGACGTCATACCTGCGACGGCCGGGGATCCCGGAAGCCGCGAGGACGGAGAGGAGACGGGACCAGCGAGGAGCAGCGCTGATCAGAATACCGGATGGTAAGATAAGCAGCGGGAGGGCCCTTACAGCAGCGGGGGGGCCCTGACACAGAGGGGGGGCGAGTGGCAGCGTTTGGGGGCCATATGCACTGCATTCCCCTGCCGCTGATTGACAGGGGGATGCAGTGCATATTTAATGAGCGGCCCCACGTGACGGGGCCGCTCATACAGCAGCCTCCCCCCGCCTCCTGCAGCCTCCACAGCCCCCACCACATCACATACCGTATATGACCCGTGTATAAGCCGAGGGGTAGACTTTTCAGCCCAATTTTTGGGCTGAAAAACTCGGCTTATACACGAGTATATACGGTATTTATTTTAAGACGTGAAAGGTATTTATCACTCATATGCAGTGGGCGAAATAAGTATTTGATCCCTTGCTGATTTTGTACGTTTGCCAACTGACAAAGACATCATCAGTCAATAATTTTAAGGGTAGGTTAATTATAACTGTGAGAGATAGACTATCAAAAATAAAATCCAGAAAATCATATTGTCTAAATTATATAAATGTATTTTGCAGAGAGAAATAAGTATATAATCCCTCTGGTAAACAAGACTTAAAACCCTTGTTGGCTGCACAGCAGTCAGACATTTCTTGTAGTTGATGATGAGGTTTGTGCATATGTTGGGAGGAATTTTGGTCCACTCCTCTTTGCAGATCATCTCTAAATCATTAAGGTTTTGAGGCTGCTGCTTGGCAACTCGAAACTTCAGCTCCCTTCATAAGTGCTCTATGCGATTAAGGTCTGGGAGTCTGGCTAGGTGTTACCCTTCGGGGGTCTGCCGCAGGGTTCCAGCGCCCTCTGCTGGAATAGCGCTGCTCTTCTCCTCCCTTTCCGGGGCTACTGCTTGAGCTATGACAATCCATCTCCAAATCAGTATCTGCTGGAGAACTGCAGGGAGCTTGCTCCTCCCCTCAGCCAATCACCATGCTTCTGTGTCCTGCCAATCAGGACTGCCCTGCTATGATATAAACTTCCTGTTTCCAGTCAGTCGGGGCCAGGGCAACTTCCTCCTTGAGGAGTTGCCATTTCTGGTCTGGTCAGGTCGCTCCTTATTTGGTTTGTTACCTGATTTCTGTGTGTTCCTTCTTACAGATTCCTGCCCAGCCGGCTCCTTGCTGACCGCCGTGTTCCTGGCCGGTTTCCTGGATCTCTTCCAAGCGGATCGCTGTCTCAAGCCTGGCTCCGGATTCCCGTGTTCCCGGTTCCCCGTTTCCGATCCTATACCCGGTTGCTGTATTGTTTCCCACGTTGCCTTGGGTCGGTTCAACACCCGTGTCCGCTTCATCGGTCCCTCCGAGGTTGGTACCGGCGGAATCCCTGTATAGGGGTTAAGCGCTCCGGGGCCTCCTTCGGTGGTGTTCTGGTGCTGTGGCCGTGTGGCCCTCCCCTGGGGCGTGGGTGTGTGTGTTTGTTAATAAACCTGTTGACTCTACTTTACTGGTCCGTCTCTCTGTCATCCCGGTATCAGCATCCGCTCTACGCGGTCCAGTGGGTCCACGTGTGGAGTCCGTCAGTAGGACGTGACACTAGGTCACTTCAATGACCTTAATGTGCTTCTTTTTGAGCCACTCCTTTGTTGCCTTGGCTGTATGTTTTGGGTCATTGTCATGCTGGAAGACCCAACCACGACCCATTTTTAATGTCCTGGCAGAGGGAAGGAGGTTGTCACTCAGGATTTTACAGTACATAGCACTATCCATTGTCCCATTGTTGCGGTGAAGTAGTCCTGTTCCCTTAGCAGAGAAACACCCCAAAACATAATGTTTCCACCACCATTCTTGACTGTGGGATGGTGTTCTTTGGGTCACAGGCAGCATTTCTCTTTCAAATGTTTTTATTAAGTTTTTCAGTAATACAAAAGGTTTGCATAAACATTTTGTGAACTTTTAGAGTATTTTAAACATTGACATAACATATTGATGCACAAATTAAATCACATGATGGTTTACATATGTAAGACGTACATCCATTACATAATCAATAAGGTGAAGAGTAGTGTGAGAAGGTATTATATGTGAGTATTATGTTGGGTGTTAGTATACAGTGTTGGCCAAAAGTATTGACACCCCTGCAATTCTGTCAGATAATACTCAGTTTCGTCCTGAAAATGATTGCAATCACAAATTCTTTGGTATTATTATCTTCATTTAATTTGTCTTCAATGAAAAAAACACAAAAAGAATTGTCCTAAAGCCAAATTGGATATAGTTCGACACCAAACATAAAAAAGGGGGTGGACAAAAGTATTGGCACTGTTAGAAAAATCATGTGCTGCTTCTCTAATTTGTGTAATTAACAGCACCTGTAACTTACCTGTGGCACATAACAGGTGTTGGCAATAACTAAATCACACTTGCAGCCAGTTGACATGGATTAAAGTTGACTTAACCTCTGTCCTGTGTCCTTGTGTGTACCACATTGAGCATGGAGAAAAGAAAGAAGACCAAAGAACTGTCTGAGGACTTGAGAAACCAAATTGTGAGGAAGCATGAGCAATCTCAAGGCTACAAGTCCATCTCCAAAGACCTGAATGTTCCTGTGTCTACCGTGCGCAGTGTCATCAAGATGTTTAAAGCCCATGGCACTGTGGCTAACCTCCCTAGATATGGACGGAAAAGAAAAATTGACAAGATATTTCAACGCAAGATTGTGCGGATGGTGGATAAAGAACCTCGACTAACATCCAAACAAGTTCCATCTGCCCTGCAGTCCGAGGGTACAACAGTGTCAACCCGTACTATCCGTCGGCGTCTGAATGAAAAGGGACTGTATGGTAGGAGACCCGGGAAGACCCCACTTCTTACCCGAGACATAAAAAAGCCAGGCTGGAGTTTGCCAAAACTTACCTGAGAAAGCCTAAAATGTTTTGGAAGAATGTTCTCTCTTTTTGGGCAAAGGCATCAACATAGAGTTTACAGGAGAAAAAAAGAGGCATTCAAAGAAAAGAACACGGTCCCTACAGTCAAACATGGCAGAGGTTCCCTGATGTTTTGGGGTTGCTTTGCTGCCTCTGGCACTGGACTGCTTGACCGTGTGCATGGCATTATGAAGTCTGAAGACTATCAACAAATTTTGCAGCATAATGTAGGGCCCAGTGTGAGAAAGCTGGGTCTCCCTCAGAGGTCATGGGTCTTCCAGCAGGACAATGACCCAAATCACACTTCAAAAAGCACTAGAAAATGGTTTGAGAGAAAGCACTGGAGACTTCTAAGGTGGCCAGCAATGAGTCCAGACCTGAATCCCATAGAACACCTGTGGAGAGATCTAAAAATGGCAGTTTGGAGAAGGCACCCTTCAAATATCAGGGACCTGGAGCAGTTTGCCAAAGAAGAATGGTCTAAAATTCCAGCAGAGCATTGTAAGAAACTCATTGATGGTTACCGGAAGCGGTTGATCGCAGTTATTTTGGCTAAAGGTTGTGCAACCAAGTATTAGGCTGAGGGTGCCAATACTTTTGTCCGGCCCATTTTTGGAGTTTTGTGTGAAATGATCAATGTTTTGCTTTTTGCTTCATTCTATTTTGTGTTTTTTCATTGAAGACAAATTAAATGAAGATAATAATACCAAAGAATTTGTGATTGCAATCATTTTCAGGAAGAAACTGAGTATTATCTGACAGAATTGCAGGGGTGTCAAGACTTTTGGCCAACACTGTATAACAAAATCGTAATTTCTATTAAACTATTTACAAAGACATGAACTCCACAGGTGACAAGTGTAGTTGTACTTCAAAGGGCTAGCTTCTGTTTTTATATGAAAGAGTGTTTATATGAAAGAGTATTTTTGACCTTCAATTACTTACCTGACTCAACCGTAACTTAGATCAGTAGCAGGTTATAGATCTAAGTGGAATTGGGAAGGGGGTAGAGCATTTCTCTTCCTTCAAACACGGCAAGTTTAGTTAGTGCAAAAAAGCAAAATTTTTGTCTCCTCTGACCACAGCACGTTCTCTCAATCACTCTCAGAATCACCAAGGTGTTCATTGGCAAACTTCAGACGGGCGTCACATGTGCCTTCTTGAGCAGTTGGACTTTGCGGGCACTGCAGGATTTTAATCCATTATGGTGTAATGTGTTAACAATGGTTTTCTTGGTGACAGTGGTCCCAGCTGCCTTGAGATCATTAACAAGTTCACTCTGTGTACTTTTAGGCTGATCTCTCACCTTCCTCATGATCCTGGATACCGCACGAGGTGATATTTTTGTATGGAGCCTCAGATCAATGTCAATTGACACTTATTTTAGATTTCTTCCATTTTCTTACTATTTCACCAGCAGTTGTCTCCTTCTCACCCAGCGTCTTACTTACGGTTTTGTAGCACATTCCAGTCTTGTGCAGGTCTAGGATCTTTTCCCTGACATCCTTAGAAAGTTCTTTGGTCTTGCCCATGTTGTAGAGGTTAGAGTCTGATGGTGGGTTTACACGCCGCGATATCGGCGTCCAACTCCGATCCAACTCCGACAAAAAGTCACGTGGTTCGTGAGTTGGACCCGATATCGTTCCTGCATTGTACTGTTTGAAGGTACAATACGATGCAGGAACGATGGTAATCCGATATCGGGGGTCGAATGAGCGTGCTATTCAACCGCCCGATATCGGATGCCTGTTGGAGCCGGATCGTTGCGTGTAAACATCCAACTCCGATGTGTACGCCGACGCTACCCATTAACTCCCATGTTACATGGTCGTTACTGGGTTAGTGGGCGTACACATCGTAGGGACGTTGTTTCCCGATATCGCAACGTGTAAACCGCCGATGCGATATCGGGAAAAGCGCACTAAAAATGTGCGCTCCCGCGCCGTTGTATAGCGATATCGGGACGATATCGCTACGTGTGACCCCACCATGACTGATTAATTGAGTGTGTGGACAGGAGTCTTTTATACAGATGACAATAGAAGACAGCTGTCTTTTATGCAGACAACAAGTTCATTAGGAGCATCCAACTGATCTCTAGGAGCCAGGACTCCTAATGGTTGGTAGGGGATCAAATACTTATTTTTTGCTGCAAAATGTAAATACATTTATATAACTTAGACAATGTGATTTTCTGGTTTTATTTTGATATTCTATGTCTCACTGTTATAATTAACCTTCCCTTAAAATGATAGACTGTTCATGTCTTTGTCAGTGGGCAAACTTACGAATCAGCAAGGGATCAAATACTTATTTCCCCCGCTGTATATATTTTAAGACGTAGAAGGTATTTATTCACTCATATATATTCCTCTTAAAAAAATGTTAATGGTTCTGGTACTTCATATATTGCTTAGCATACTAATTATTGAGGTGTGTCCCAATCTTGGGTGTTTCTATTTTGTCCTGTTTTCCGGTACCGATTCTGTATTTATATGTTGGCCTCGGTGACCAGAAAAATGCCCAAAAGAAAAGTGCCCACAGGGTTGGGGTTAGGTTTTGGGGTTTGGGTGTTAGGATTAGGTTTTAGGGTTATGGTTGCCTGTTGGCATTTGTCCTTGTGGGCATTATTCAGGGAACCATTGACCACACATTCATTGTTTCACCAATGAATAAAGACTATTTTGCATCCGAAACGCATAAGGATACACGTGTCTTTCTATTTTTAATGTCTTTTTCTAGTTTAAGTAGTCTTCATTAAAAAGGCTGCAGCTGTAGACTTTATCTAAGTCCTTTAACTAGCTGAATTATTAGCAGAAATGTTATAAATTCATCCGAGCTGTTCCTAACCTCTCTGTTCTCCTCTCCCCTTCTCTCAATGTTATTGACAGCAGGAGGGAAGGTGTTGAACACAGATCTGTAGTGGTAAAGTTAGAAAGTGTATTGCTTGGCACAGAAATCAGGCTATAGGCAAGAAGAGGACATGGAGAGGAATGTACTGTATTGGAGCTCCACTGATACATGAAAGCTAGTAAAGACAGGAGCATCTTGTGTAAACACAGAGATTACAACCATCTTGGCCCCCAGAAGAAGCCCAAGCGAAACGAACATCAGGGTCATGGTTACATGGTCTGAATACAGGGAATAATGGATGAGCACGATTATGTCATTTCAATTTATTTACCTGGTCATTATGGTTAAATTTGAACTTTCTTCTATACTGATTAATATGTAACTTATTATGCCCATCTGCATTTCCCTTCCCTTCCCTTTTATGGGTGGACTCTGCTCCATCTTTGTTCTATTTTGCATTTACTAAAAAAAAAAATTCTTTTAATATTAGTATTGGTGGATTTCTGACTTCATGTCCTCTCTGTAGGAATTAATATACAGATCACAACCTGCCTGTATTACTGTGAGAGACACTCCCATGACAGAATAAGACAGAGACACCAAATAAGACACCAAAGCACAATGCTGCAGGAGAAAAGCTGCTATCTAAGTAAGGAACTCCTTTCACCTTCGAACGCTGCATGGTGAGCGGACACAACTCATACTTCTGTCCGTTAATAAAGAAGATCATCTGCTCACCTATAAAATTCACATTATGTCTTTCACAGAGAAATGCTGCTAACATAGCAGTCAGTGGTATCCCTGTTGCATTGCAACACTGGGGTCCTGGGTTCAAATCCAACCAGGGACAACATCAGTAAGGAGTCTGTAGGTTCTCCCTGTGTTTTCATGGGTTCCTGGGATCTCTGGTTCACTTCCACATCCCAAACACATAGTGTTAGGGAATTTAGATCAAGTTCAAGTTTGGATTTCATTTCATTGAATTGGTCTGAATTAAAAATAAAAAAAAATCTGCCGTTATATACCCTATTATTATTATTTATTCATAGAGCACCATTGATTCCATGGTGCTGTACATGAGAAAGGGTTACATACAAACAAGTTAAAAATACAATGAACAAACTAACAGTGACAGACCGGTACAGAGGGGAGAGAGGACCCTGCCCTTGCGGGCTTACATTCTATATGGCAATGAGAAGGGGAACAGTAGGTTGGGTCTGCTCTGTTGGTGGCGGAGCGCCGGGTCTGATAGTAGTGGAGCACCGGGTCCGATGGTGGTGTTGTGCCAGGTCCAGTGGTGGTGGTGCACCAGGTCCAGTGGTGGTGAGGTGGCATTGTGGTCATTGCAAGCTGCAGGCTGTTCTGAAGAGATGGGTTTTCAGGTTCCATTTGAAGGTTCCGAGTGTAGGGGACAGTCGGACGTTTTGGGGTGCAAAATTCCAGAGAATGGGGGATGCTCGGGCGAAGTCTTGCAGGCGGTTAGATGAAGAACGTACAAGTGTGGAGGAAAGGAGGTGGTCTTGGGAGGATCGAAGATTACGCGTTGGATGATCGGGAGATTAGTTCAGATATGGGGGAACAGATTGTGGAAGGCTTTGCAAGTCAATGTTAGTAGTTTGAATTGGATATGCTGGGGAATTGGGAGCCAGTGGAGGGATTTGCAGAGGGGAGAAGTGGAGGAGCAGCGAGGAGAGAGGTGGATTAGTCGGGAAGCAGAGTTAAGAACAGATTGGAGAGGTGCAAGAGTGTTAGCTGGGAGGCCACAGAGGAGGAGGTTGCAGTAGTCGAGACAGGAGATGATGAGGGCATGCACTAGTAGTTTAGTAGATTGAGGGTTGAGGAAGGGACGGATTATAGAAATATTTTTGAGTTGGAGGCGGCAGGAGGTGGCAAGGGCTTGGATGTGTGTTTTAAAGGACAAGGCAGAGTCAAGGGTTACTCCAAGGCAAAAGACTTCAGGTACAGGGCAAAGTGTGATGTCATTTATTGTGATAGATAGGTCTGGTAAGGAAGGTGTGTGAGATGAAGGAAAGATGATGAGTTCGGTTTTGTCTACATTGAATTTTAGGAAGCAAGAGGAGAAGAAGGAGGATATGGCTGATAGACACTCTCTGATTCTGGACAGGAGAGAGGTGACATCTGGGCCAGAGAGGTAGATCTGAGTGTCATCAGTGTACAGTTGGTACTGGAAGCCATAGGACTTTATGAGTTGTCCCAGACCATGGGTATAGATTGAAAAAAGGAGGGGCCCCAGGGCAGAGCCTTGAGGGACCCCAACAGAGAGGGGATGGGATGAGGAGGTCGTGTGGGATTGGGAGACACTAAATGTGCGGTTGGAAAGGTAGGAGATCCGGGAGAGGGCAAGGTCAGTGATACCAATGGAAGAGATGATCTGTAATAGGAGGCAGTGGTTGCAGAGGATAAGTCAAGACGGAAGAGGACGGAGAACTCTCTGTTAGCTTTGGCCATGAGTAAGTCATTAGTAATTTTGGTCAGGGCAGTTTCAGTGGAGTGGTGGGGGCGGAAGCCGGATTGAAGGTTGTCAAAGAGAGAGTGGGAAGAGAGTAGTGTGGACATGCTTTTCAAGAAGTTTGGAAGCGAACGGGAGCAGGAATATGGGCCGGTAGCTGGATGTAGAAGTGGGGTCAAGGGATGGTTTCTTTAAGATAGGTGTAATTGTAATTCTGCTATAGCCACAGGAGGTGAAAAATGGCTTAGCTGGCAGGTGGTCATCAGCTGCAGCCCCAGGGTGTCTCAATGCCATGGTGGTTGACTTCAAGGGCCCCGTGACACTGAGCGATGCTCCAGCGATCCCAACAGCGATAACAACCTGGCCAGGATCGCTGGAGCGTCACTACATGGTCGTTGACGTGCTGTCAAACAGGCAGATCTCCTCAGCGACCAGGGACCCACCTCCACATCGCTGAAAGCGGGAGGACGCTGGTAACTATGATAAACAGCGGGTATCTAGGCAGCGCGCGCTGCCTAGATACCCGATGTTTATGATGGTTACCAGCGTCCTCCCGATTACAGGCTGCGCTAAGCAGCGAGGACGCTGGTAACTATGATAAACAGTGGGTATCTAGGCAGCGTGCGCTGCTTAGTTACCCGGTGTTTACCATGGTTACCAGCCTGTGAAGTCCTTGTTCACTGGTCTCTTGCTGTCGCATGCAGCAATGCGTGCTGAACTGCGGGGAGACCAAGGACCAAAAAATAGTCCTGAATGACGTGCAGCGATCAGCGACCTCACAGCAGGGGCCTGATCGCTGCTACATGTCACACACAGCGACGTCGCTGGGGAGGTTGCTGTTATGTCACAAAGCATAGTATAAGGGAAGGGAAAGGGGATATTGCTCACCACGGCTTCCAGAGGCTGTTAGTGCTCGAAGTAATGGCTGCTTCCCATTCACTTGAACAAATATTGAAGGAACTCCGGCACCAGACTTGTTGCAGTTAAAAGCCTAAGACTAAGGATTTTGTATCCGAAACGCGTCAGGCGTGGAGGTAGGGGGCTGCGTACCCCACTAATGCTTTTAAGGATGTCTGAATAAAGATCTGGAATTTTAACTGCAACAAGTCTGATGCCGGAGTTCCTTCAATATTTGTTATGTCACAAAACCTGTGACGTATCAGCAATCTCGCTATGTGTGACGGGGGCTTAAGAGTCGGCTCTTATCTACAGAGTCTATGAGAAGGTGATGCAGCCAGATGGCTGGAGCTGGCTGGTAGTAGGAATATGTGGTAGTAGGTGGATGCCTGGCAGGTGTAGTCAGTTGCAGGCTGATGTATGGCTCAGCAGGTGTACATAGGCACAGACACAGCACAGCAGGTGCACGCAGGTATGGCAGGTACAGGACTCTAGGACGAGACACAGGGTTAGCAGGTAAAGGCACAAGGTAACAGACACAAGGCTCAGGAATACAAGACAGGGACCTGAGAACTAGCAACGACCTAACGGACAGAACAGGTTCCTTAAACACTTCCCGAATGAGAGAAGGTGCCTTATCCCCTTAATGACTACTGTTGCATATTCGCATCATACCAGTTCAATTCATTTGCATACATATGTGGTATATTTTAGGGCTTTTTAATTCAAGCAATAAGGCGTTACATGCCCTGTGCTTTGCAGCCTATGGCTGAGAAGCACTTCCAAGTTGGGGCGCACTGGCCCCTTAAGAGTAGTGAGGATGCAGAGCGCCACCTAAGCTCACTCCTAGGAGACCTGTGCAGTGAATGCAGGACTTGGGAGTGGGAAGACACAGATGGAGAGCAGACAGATGCCGCGGGACCACTGGAGACCAGCGCTGCAGTGATAGCCGCTAGAGATATTCTCAGGATATATTCATACATTGTAGTGATATTGCATTTTTATTTTCAAAAGTTGTGGCAAAAATGCAATATGATGACTTAGTGTGAACGCAGGCTACAAAACGAGTCTGCCATTACTATTTACACTAATCATTATTATTTATTTATCAGTATCTGTTTGATCTAATGAGATCCTGGAGCGAGATCCTCTATTGTATTATATTACAGCACCTATCTCTTCTGTATACCGTTAGTGCACATCTTTCTTTTTATTGTATACTAGGAGTTTGCCGACCATGAAGTGTTAATATGAGATTAGTTTTGGGAGAAATGCAATGAGCCAAGTGGTTATCATTTCCACTTCTCTATGTGTTGTGATCTCTTATTATCAACAAGCTGTCCCTTCTTGTGTAGTAGGACGGTGCGGCTGGATCGTGCCCACACGCTGCCACCAGTCGTGCATTGTACAGAATACAAATCGGGTATTGCTCAGTGTGTTATTCCGCTGTAATCCAATTTCTCAGACTTGAGCGAGTTAGTGGCATTACTACCTCAAGAAGCTAGAAAAGATTAGTGATGTCAGCTTCCGAGCGCCCCGGCTGCACCTCGCTGTGTGCTGTAATTAGTGTTTAAACGAATCTGTTGCTCAGGATGGGCCGTACTTAGCTCGCCCTCTGCTGACCAAAGCATTACATGAAGGGGAGAGTCAAAGAAGCAGAAGATGTGCCAGTGCCCACACCAAGAAAGCCGGGCACAGGGCAAACGTCTGCACCTCTAGGGACTGGAAATGGGAATAGGTTACATTGTATAGAGTTATGCGTTATAATGTATGCTGGTATTTGTTATATGTATAAGTGTTTGTTATATCGAATAACATTTTTATTTATGTTGTTATTTGTTTTATGTATAGTGTATTGTTATATTGTATAGTTATTAGTTATATTGTATAGTGTTATTTGTTATATTGTATAGTGGTATTAGTTATATTGTATAGTGTTATTGTTATATTGTATAGTATTGTTATATTGTATAGTGTTATTTGTATATTGTATAGTGGTATTAGTTATATTGTATAGTGTTATTTGTTATATTGTATAGTGTTATTTGTTATATTGTATAGTGTTATTTGTTATATTGTATAGTGTTATTTGTTATATTGTATAGTGTTATTTGCTATATTGTATAGTGTTATTTGTTATATTGTATAGTGTTATTTGTTATATTGATATAGTGTTATTTGTATGTTATTATTGTATATGTATATTTGTTATATTGCATAGTATTGTTATATTGTATAGTGTTATTTGTTGTATTGTATAGTGTTATTTGTTATATTGCATAGTATTGTTATATTGTATAGTGTTATTTGTCATATTGTATAGTATTGCTATATTGTATATTTTGTTATATTGTATAGTATTGTTATATTGTATAGTGTTATTTCTTATATTGTATATTTTTATTTGTTATATTGTATAGTGTTGTTACATTGTATAATGTTATTTGTTATATTGTATAGTGTTTTTTTATATTGTATTTGTTATTGTATAATTTATTTGTTATATTGTATAGCAGTGGTGGGGAACTCCAGTCCTCAAAGGGCCACCAACAGGTCATGTTTTCAAGATTACCTTAGCATTGCACAGGGGTTGGGATCCTCACCAGTACAGGTGATTATATTATCACCTGTGCAATACTAAGGAAATCCTGAAAACCTGCACCATTGGCGGCCCTCAAGGACTGGAGTTCCCCACCCCTGTTGTATAGTGTTATTTGCTATATTGTATGATGTTATTTGCTATATTGTATATTTTTGTTATATTGTAGTGTTATTTGTTATATTGTATAGTATTGTTATATTGCAGTGTTGTTATATTGTATCATGTATAGTTGTTATATTGTATAGTGTTTTACTGCATAATGTTATTAGTTATATTGCATAGTATTATTTGTTATATTGTATAGTGTTATTTATTACGTTGTACAATGTTATTATGTTGTACAATGTAATTTATTATATTCTATAGTGTTATTTGTTGTATTGTGTAGTGTTATTTGCTAAGTTTTATGTTTATACTATATATATAATATATATACAGTTGTGACCAAAAGTATTGACACCCCTGCAATTCTGTCAGATAATACTCAGTTTCTTCCTGAAAATGATTGCAATCACAAATTCTTTGGTATTATTATCTTCATTTAATTTGTCTTCAATGAAAAAACACAAAAGAGAATGAAGCAAAAAGCAAAACATTCATCCTTTCACACAGAACTCCAAAAATGGGCCAGACAAAAGTATTGGCACCCTCAGCCTAATACTTGGTTGCACAACCTTTAGCCAAAATAACTGCGATCAACCGCTTCCGGTAACCATCAATGAGTTTCTTACAATGCTCCGCTGCAATTTTAGACCATTCTTCTTTGGCAAACTGCTCCAGGTCCCTGATATTTGAAGGGTGCCTTCTCCAAACTGCCATTTTTAGATCTCTCCACAGGTGTCTATGGGGTTCAGGTCTGGACTCATTGCTGGCCACCTAAGAAGTCTCCAGTGCTTTCTCTCCAACCATTTTCTAGTGCTTTTTGAAGTGTGTTTTGGGTCATTGTCCTGCTGGAAGACCCATGACCTCTGAGGGAGACCCAGCTTTCTCACACTGGGCCCTACATTATGCTGCAAAATTAGTTGGTAGTCTTCAGACTTCATAATGCCATGCACACGGTCAAGCAGTCCAGTGCCAGAGGCATCAAAGCAACCCCAAAACATCAGGGAACCTCCGCCATGTTTGACTGTAGGGACCGTGTTCTTTTCTTTGACTGCCTCTTTTTTTCTCCTGTAAACTCTATGTTGATGCCTTTGCCCAAAAAGATCTACTTTTGTCTCATCTGACCAGAGAAAATTTTTCCAAAACATTGTAGCTTTCTCAGGTAAGTTTTGGCAAACTCCAGCCTGGCTTTTTTATGTCTCGGGTAAGAAGTGGGGTCTCCGGGTATCCTACCATACAGTCCCTTTTCATTCAGACGCCGATGGATAGTACGGGTTGACACTGTTGTACCCTCGGACTGCAGGGCAGCTTGAACTTGTTTGGATGTTAGTCGAGGTTCTTTAATCTTGCGTTGAAATCTCTCGTCAATTTTACTTTTCCGTCCACATCTAGGGAGGTTAGCCACAGTGCCATGGGCTTTAAACTCTGATGACACTGTGCACGGTAGACACAGGAACATTCAAGGTCTTTGGAGATGACTTGTAGCCTTGAGATTGCTCATGCTTCCTCACAATTTGGTTTCTCAAGTCCTCAGACAGTTCTTTGGTCTTCTTTCTTTTCTCCATGCTCAATGTGGTACACACAAGGACACAGGACAGAGGTTGAGTCAACTTTAATCCATGTCAACTGGCTGCAAGTGTGATTTAGTTATTGCCAACACCTGTTAGGTGCCACAGGTAAGTTACAGGTGCTGTTAATTACACAAATTAGAGAAGCATCACATGATTTTTCTAAGGGTGCCAATACTTTTGTCCACCCCCTTTTTTATGTTTGGTGTGGAATTATATCCAATTTGGCTTTAGGGCAATTCTTTTTGTGTTTTTTTCATTGAAGACAAATTAAATGAAGATAATAATACCAAAGAATTTGTGATTGCAATCATTTTCAGGAAGAAACTGAGTATTATCTGACAGAATTGCAAGGGTGTCAATACTTTTGGCCACAACTGTATATATATAGTGTATGTAAACCTCTGGTTTTAACTGTAGGTCATTAATATTGAACGCTCGGAGAGCCCCTTTCCTTATTTACCTGCATATAGACCATAACAGAGATGGAAGGTTTAAGGAAAATCAAGGATTGTAATTCCAAGTAGAATATTAGCCTAAGGATACTTACGTCAGCATCAGAGATTTATGTAAGCATCAAATGAGTTTTGCTTTAGAACAGTAATAAAAGGAGACGTTTTTTGTACTGTAAAGTAAATAGACGTTTATGTAGATTGCGCTGTGATAATCATCAGGTTATTGTGTGGTTCTCCTCCTATGTCTCACTGGTAATAATCTGAAAGCTTTACTATTACAATAAATCTTTTTTAGCATAAATGTGAGTTTTGAAGTTGACATCTTAGAACTGGAGGGGTTTACGTTTCAGAAGCTACTGAGAAATTCCCAGGAGTCTTGTATAAAATGTTCTTGATAAGTAGAAAGAACACTAGTAACAATGTCAGCGATATCTTAAGGAGTCGGATCCAACATAATCTGGATGCAGATGTGACATTCATCTTTAAAAGTCTCATGGCAGACGACTTTACGAATGGGACCCTGGACACCGAACAAAGCCGTGACCCCACAAAGTAGGCAATTTTCTATAGTTTCTCTCATAATTGTAGCCTATATGATACCTGAATAGAGTTCAAGGTCACATAGCCAGACACAACCTATATAATACCCCTACAAAGTACCCAAATAATGTGTAACTCCCCTATAAAAACCCTAAATACTGTAATTCATTTGCCAAATAATATCAACTTACACCCATAAATAATGCAGCGCTGGGGCCCTGGGTTCAAATCCCACCAAGGAAACATCTGCAAAGAATTTGTATATTCTCCCTGGTTCCCTGAAAAATGCCCACAAGGAAAAAGGCCCACAAGGCTACCCTAACACTTAAATCTAACCCTAGCCCCTAAACCTAACGCCTAACTCTAGCCCCTAACACCTAACCCTAATGGCCACTTTACACACGGCTAACATTTCCACAGGTAACTTACTGGCTGCAGTGAAATCATGGAGACATTATTCCATTTGTACACAGCAACAAGATAGAACCATGTCTCCCATGATTTCACTGCAGCCAGTAAGTTACCTGTGGATAAGCTAGAAATGTAGCCGCGTGCAAAGTGGCCATTACACTTACGTTTAACCCTAGCCCCTAATCTACACATCCTAAATTAACAATATAACCTTCTAACACCCTAACACCTAACCCTAATATCCTAACCCTAACCCTAACCCTAAATCAACCTAAGCCTTAACCTACCTAGCCCCTAACACCTAATTCCTAAACCTAACATATAATCCTAACCCTAACACCTAACCCTAAGGTTGGTTTCACATGGCGTTCCCCTCTGCAGCGTTCTGCGGAGGGAACCACCATGTGAGCGCAGCCACCGCAAGCCCCTATCTTTATAATGGGGACGCACGGTGCTGCACTTGACTGCGCATGACCGTGTGCTCCCATTCACAGCCATATGTGATTTGTACGCAGGCGGACGCCTGCGCACAAATCACACACTCTCGTCCGCACCAGGAATGCAACATGTCACGTCCCTAGGTGCGGACGAGACTGTGTGATTTGTGCGCAGACGTCCGCCTGCGTACAAATCACATATGCAGTGAATGGGAGCACACGGTCATGCGCAGTCAAGCGCAGCACCGTGGGTCCCCATTATAAAGATAGGGGCTTGCGCTGGCTGCGCTCACATGGCGGTTCCCCTCCGCAGAGCGCTGCAGAGGGGAGCGCCAATGTGAAACCAGCCTAACACCTAACCCTAACACCAAACCCTAGCACCTAATCCTAACACCTAACTCTAACACAAAACCCCAACCCTGTGGGCATTTTTCTTTTGGCCATTTTTCTGGTCATCGTTCTCCCTGTGTTTGTGTGGGTTTCATCCGGGTTCTCTGGTTTTCTCCCACACTCCAAAGATATACTGACATGGAAAAGTGATGAGCGACCACTGAAATGCTCAAGTGCCCAGTACTCAAATCGAACAGGTTGGACACTCGAGCTTGATACCGAGTATAATGGAAGTCAATGGGAAATTTTTTTTTGTCCTGAAGATGAAATTGCTCCCTGAAATGGGTCGACATAATAAAATCACTATTTTTAATCTTTTTGGACTGCAGTATCCTTGCGGCAGCACAGCTTTAACCCTTCTCTTTCTCCACGTAGAACACGGTCTTCAGGGGTGCTGCAGTAGCCGTGTTAATGCCTTTGTGGCTTCTCACAGCTACACCAGGTGAATCTTATTTTCCACTTGTCTCCCCAGATAAGAGCCTATTGTGCTTCTATTGTCTTTTGCAGTTTTTTTTCTCCCTCCATGATTCTTGGATTTGTCATTATCAGATAGTTGGGTATCCAACAGCTGGCAGCCCCACTGAACAGGTACAGTCAGTTCTGGTACCGCTCTAAAGCTAGTTTCAGACTAGTGTTTTTGTGAATCTGAGGGGATATGGGTAAAGTCTGCATCCCCCCGTAATGATACAACTGTCTGCACCCAACTCATGGATGAGTGATGATACCGGTGTGGGAGCAGTGTCTTCCGGCTTCATACCTGTTTCTCCTGACCTGGGAACAAAAGACACACCACTAGTGGGCTTGTCATTTGGAACTGCGTTCTGGCCATGCGCAGTTCCAAAACCCGGATCCGGGTTACATAGAGCCCGATTTTAATTCATCCTGCATTGTCCATGATCTGGGGGTCACATTTTTTGACACAGAGACCAAAAATGCACCAAGTTGTGTTTTAGGTCTCAAGAAAAAAAACTGCAAAACTTGATATGCACCCACAAGAGCCTACGGCCTCATTGAAAGTCAAATGGGACAGAAAATGGATGCGGGTGCATATGGTTTCAGCTGGATTCACACTGATGGCAAAAAACGGCAGTGTGAAACCTGCCTAATATAGTTTGAATTGGATACACTGGGGAATTGGGAGCCAGTGGAGGGATTTGCAGAGGGGAGAAGTGGAGGAGCAGCGAGGAGAGAGGTGGATTAATCGGGCAGCAGAGTTAAGGACGAATTGGAGAGGTGCAAAGAGTGTTTTCCAGAGAGGCCACAGAGGAGAAGGTTGCAGTTGTCAAGACGGGAGATGATGAGGGCATGCACTAGTAGTTTAGTAGATTGAGGGATGAGGAAGGGACGGATTCTGGAAATATTTTTGAGTTGGAGGCAGCAGGAGGTGGCGAGAGCTTCAATGTGTGGTCTGAAGGACAGGGCAGAGTCAAGGGTTACTCCGAGGCAGCGGACTTCAGGTACAGGGCAAAGTGTGATATCATTTATTGTGATGAGTGAAAGATGATGAGTTCAGTTTTGTCTACATTTAGTTAAAGGAAGAGAGAGAAGAAGGCACATGACACTAAAAATCTTTGGGGAGTGTAGCACAATTAATCAAGGATAGTTACACACTATTGTAAAAGGAGAGGGTTGGGAGGGAGAGTTTTGTGGTGATTTAGCCTTTGTCTTGTTCTCAGATGATAGCAGGTCTAAGCCTATATAAGTTATGATCTTCAGGACCGAAACAAATTTCAGCCTCTAAACATATTTGAAAAACAGTGAAGGTACCTTTACACGCCGCTACAGGATGGTGGAAACAACCGGGTGCTTCACGTGCACGAGCACGCACAAACGGTTGAAAATGGTACCCGCACCACCTTTACACGCCGCAACAAGGTGCGCTACAGGTTACATCTATCTGTGGATACACCGCCGGGTGCCACAAGTTACCTTCTGTAGCTCACCTTACCTCATTTACACGCCGCTATAACAAGGTAATATGGGCGGAACAAAGGCAGCAGGGACAACACATAGGCGTGCCACAATTGTGGATTACAAGAATTCCGTACGCTGATAGGACAATGCAATAGCATCATGATTGGGCAGCCAGCGCAGGAGGCTGACTAATACATGACGCTCGAGCAATTGTGTAGTATGACTGGTCAGCTCCTTAAATATGCCGCCCTATGCAGCGTCTACCAATCGTAACGCAGGAGCTTCCACCAATGATTGCTGATGGGGCGCGGTAACCCGGAGCCTGTGTGACGCCCCAGGTAGATAGCATGGTGTCGAAACAACCCTCCTGTTCCTTATTTAGACGCCGATACAGGCCGTAACCATCGCCTTGAAATCAACCTGTTTTAGAGCAGTGCTCTGAAACAGGTGCCGCAAGTGACGGGTGGAAACAACCGTCTTTACACGCCGCTACCCTCGGGTTGATTTGGCGGTGCAAGATACATTTCTCTCATCTACCCGGTTGTTTCCACCATCCTGTAGCGGCGTGTAAAGGTACCTTAAGGAATTGAAACTCAAAATATATCAGCAAACTGCATAGCTCCATGATAAAAATGTTACTTTATTTACACAAAACTCCTTACAGGTATTGATCCCAAAGCAAACTGCAAAACTCTAGCGTCACAGTTTTTACCATAAAAGCATTAAGATGGTGAACACTTTATAAGATTTATTTAGTCATATAATTCTGGACTTAACTGTATATAGCAAAGTTCATTAGTTACGTATGTTGGAACTGTAACATGGAAAAGGTCCTTACTAGCAGTGTATGTACCAATTACCTGAATAGTCAGGCAGCATCCTGCAGCCTAAGATGGTCTGTACGGCTTAAAGGGGAACTCTGGGGAGAGAAAACATTTTAGTACAGTCCATTCCATCCTACATGATGAAAGAGAGCTGTACACTGCAGTTCTAAGATCTTTAAATCACTTATAATTCAATAAAATCATACCTGCTCCTTTGATCTCTTCCCTCTCTCATGGGACAGAGAATTGGCTTCATGCAGGAACAGAGAACAGGAGGTATGTCAGGGGCATGGATGCTGGGAGCTGCAGGGTCATCCTACATTCCAGTGAGGAGTGATGATGATGATCCATTGAAAGTTGGCGGGATAGGACAATACCATGTTCCTATGGGGAGGGGAGACCATGCAGAGCTGAATCGATCAATGTAATGATTTGCCTCTGCTTCCAGCCTCACAATAACTGTACACATTATGCATCATCATAGAGCAGAGGTTCACAGCATGCTTGGTGACATGATTGCTATTTCATGCCTGGACCCCTCTCTCACATAGGATGGTATATCAGGGACAGGATTGAATGTGCGAGCATGGGGCCGGTGGCCACGCCCCCTCCCTATACAAAAATGTGAGGGGGCTGGAATGTAGGATGATCCTACAGCCCCAAGGGTTCACAACCCCCAACATACCTCCTCCTGCTTTATGCTCTTACATGAAACTCTAAGGCTGAAAATGTTCTATTCCATGGGGGGGGGGGGGCAGAGCTGAGGAGCAGGTATGATTTTATGATTTTATTGATCTATAGGAGATCTATAGATCCTAGAACTGCAGTGTACAGCTCTGCTTCATCATGTAGCAGGGCAGGGACTGTACTAAAAAGATTTCTCTCGCTGGAGTTTCCCTTTAAGAGACTGACAACACATAAGTGCGTTGCAGAAAAGCTGAAAAACCCAGTGACAGCAAGAGTAGGTTCCAGAGCCCTGTGCTGAATCCAAGGAGGGATCAGGAACATAAATGAGGCGCCCCAGAGTCCGGGTTGCCACAATACTTAGCTTGCAAGCAAGGAAAGGTACCCACATCAGATGAAACACACACACACAACACCTTCCCAACTCCAGGCCAGAAGGGGGAGCTCTAAAATTCGAGTTCAGGGCAGGTCCCCTATAAATTCTGGTCTGGGGGCGGGGGTCAGCCAGTTCAGCTCCTAGGAGGACTGTAGAAGACATCCTACGGTCAGGAGCCGTGTCAGGCCTTCCAAGGAAACTGACTAGCCAGTGTGAGAGACCCAAGGTGAGGCTCTGAGGAAGTGGAGGAGTAGGTGTGGGGAGTTGAGCAGAGCCAGCTCGCCCCAGCACTGAGCGCAGAACGGACACCGGAATCCGAGGTCGCAAGGGACTTTATGCCCAGCAACCAACACCGGAGGGCGGGTGATTCCAAGTAGCTCGCCCACCAAAAAGGCCAGGAGACACAGCTGCATCAAAGAGGAGAGGGTCACAGCACAGCTTCTAGAAGCCAGGGCCCACAGGGGGTAGTGCAATAGGGATGCCTCAGAACTTGCCAGGTGTGGAAAACCTGAACTTGCTTCCAGGCTCCGGACTCCTAACACCACATATGAACTGTGCCCTGGATGAACCTGCTACTTACTCCATTAAAGGTAAAGGAGACTGTTACCCCTGTGTCTGTCAGTTATTTCGTACACTAAACCCTGCACCCCCAACGAACATATCACCTCCATAACTGTACAGTTGCCCTGGGGACCCCGCTCTTCCCGTGGAGAGCTAAACCAACCTCTTTGCTACTGCCATCATCCCCAGAGGACCTGACTGCAGCAGCGGCTATACCAGCGGCATCCCACGGGTGGCGTCACTGCAAACCTTTTATTTATTTTTTTTATTTTTATATTTTTCTTTTATCCCATTTTCAACTTTCCCTTTTTAACTGATTGCCTGACGAGGGGATCATGGACCGGGTCACGCCACCGTGACATCCCACAGCCCCGACGACATCGGGAGAGCCCGGTTCTGAGTACCCCATGGTCCCTGCCAGGGGCGAGTCATAAACACTTTAAAAACGTTTGTAAACCATTTTTATTTCTCAATGAAATACTTTAAAGGGGAACTCCGGGAGATCATTTTATTTTTCTGTCCTGCCCTCCTACATGATGAAGCAGAGCTGTACACTACAGTTCTAGGATCTATAGATCACTTACAAATCAATAAAATCATATCTGCTCCTCAGCTCTCACCCCTCCCTTTGGGGACAGAGAAATTCAGTCATGCATAGTGCTAAAGTTTTAGGGTACAGAAACCTACCAAGTTGATATGGGGGAGGGGAGACCATGGCAGTGCTGAATCAATCAATGTAGTGCTCTGCCTCTGCTCCTAGCAGCACGTATTATGCACTATCATATCATTTTACTGCAGAAGATCACAGCTTGTATTTATATCTGCTTGGTGACATGATTGCTTTTTGAAGGGAGAACACCCCTGTTCATACATTACATAGGATGGTATATTAAGGGCAGGATTGTAGTGTGACCATGGGGCTGGCGGCCATGTCCCTGTTCATACATAAGTATGAGGGTGTGGGAATGTAAGATAATCCTGGAGCCCCCAGGGTTCACACCCCTGGCACACCTCTTGATCTCACCAGCAACATTGGGCTGACTTTCTCTGTCAACGAAGGGAGGGGGTGAGTGCTGAGGAGCAGATACGATTTTATTGATTTATAAGTGATCTATAGATCCTAGAACTGTAGTGCCCAGCTTTGCTTCATCATGTAGGAGGGCAGGGACAGTACAAATTTTTTTATCTTCCCGAAGTTCCCCTTTAAACGACAATAAAGGGGTTTGTCATACTGACACACAATAGATCCTTGGAAGACCCCCATTGAGACTATTTGCACTATTTATATTAAAACATATTGTCTATACGGGCTCTAGGACCCATGTCATCTTTTTTCAAGTGTAATTAGTTAAAAATGGACTGGTGGAATAGACAGTACGCACTGTATATAGGAAGATACTTAGCCTCTCCTACTTACACAAAGCAATTGTATGGGTACCAGTTGTGTGGAAGGTTCTCACAATACCCGAGCCAGAAAGGCCACATTATCTGTCCCCTAATTCCAATTATTACACATTATACAGTAGTCACCGACTCAATGAGCCGACTTCAGAAGATTGCTCATGCACGAAAAGCTTCACTGTAGAGTCAGGTTTCCTTTGTACAGAATGTAAAGATTCACCGAGATATAAGAACAATTCCAAACAATAAGAGATGCTCTCTAGTTTCAAAGCATGCACTCACCTCCGAATGGTATCACTGTAATGCAAAAGGGTCGGCAAGGTAATGGGAATCTTAACCTGCAGGTTAATGGCATGGATTGGGAAGCTTTAGGCTGTCCTGTATCCTGTATGTCATTATAGCAACTTTACAAAGCGGCAAATCTGATATTAACCCTAGAAATGTACCTAATGTATTAGTAGGGTTGGGGTGTTGTTGGCACACGTGTATACACATGGTCATACCCAAAAACACACATGGCTCAATAGGGTTTGTACTCTTATCACATTATCAGCTTGCACTAATAACAGACTCCAAAAAAAGTGCAACCTGCAAGTGCCATAAAAATGACATCACAGTTACCTACAACGCCCCCAGCTACAGTGCCCCCACATCAGTGCAAATCACTTTAACTAGTTATTCACATATCTGACAGTTGTGGGAAATCCGTGAGATATGTTATAATATATCATGCCTCCTGCTGTGGGGCCATCTACACTGGGCAGGGAGATTGGTGCCTGGCACATGGCTCCTTACAGTCTACCTAGGCCACTGTGCTCTCTCCCATACAGGTTACTCAGCCGGAGTTAGTACTTCCAGAAGCTCCCTTAGGTGCCATCCGCCACATTCTCTTGACATTTAAAGGGCCAGTGCACCCTGACCTAGAAGTGTTTCTCAACCTATTGCTGAGAGGCTCTGTCCATTTAAGACATCCTCCACTTAAGGGTGCGCTCACATCTGTGGAAATGCTCTGCGAGAGCATTCACAGCCATGTTAAACAATAGTGCCATGCATAGCTGCTATTTTTAACTAATGTGCTGAGAAAAAATTCACAGCATGCTGCTTATGTCTGCAGATCTCACTGAAATTCCGCCAATGAAAGTGCATGGGTGCGATGAAAACATTACACACCATATGCATACGCGCAGCACTCTGACTGCGATTTTGGCATGGACATTTCCATGCAGTAAAATTTCAGAAAAGATAGGCAAACAGATAGATAGATAGACAGACAGACAGGCAGACAGACAGACAGACAGACAGACAGACAGATAGATAGATAGATAGATAGATAGATAGATAGATAGATAGATAGATAGATAGATAGAGCTTACCAGTCTCCTGCTGCTACTTCCGGGGCCGCCCATTAAGCAAAAACTGCGGCGAGAAAAAAAAAGCAGATTTCAGCACACCCTAAGGGAGGTGCCTGTGCAACATTTCCTATCCCTCTAGTGGCGTTGCTAGCACTCAAGTCCCATTCCCTGTCTTGTGCTACTCACTGAGCCATTGCTGCGCACCAGCCTGCACAGAGACTACTACGTTCTGCTACTGATTTAATTTTACCCTATTCCGTATTTGCCCTGAGAGTCAGCTGCCACAGCTGACCTTATGGTCCGGACGGTCCACCTCTGGACGCTTGCCCTCCTGGTGAGTGTTACAAAATGTCGGGAATTGTGTAGAAAATGGGCCCCCCTAGGGCAGTGTCCATATACAAAAGGTGACCGTGCAATGGAACTCTTCCACTTGTATAGGACTAAAATAAAAATGACTCCCATACATAATTACATTGGTTAAAATAACGCATGTCAATCAAGTCTAACACTTCCCAGCCAGTTATACATTCTCTATCACTATTTATAACCCACAATGGCACTTGTTATTAAAAAAATGATGCAGTTTTTATAAAAGCTGATAGGGTATGTGCCCATAGGACGTTTTTCCAGCAGTCCTGAACGCAGTAAAACCGATACTGGTTTCAAGGATCCTAGAGTCCTTTGCCAGGAGATTTGCTACGTTCAGGTCCTGCGTTTTTATTGCATTTTTTGTGCGTTTCACTGCGGTTGGGATGCTACGTTTTTGCCATTGTCTGCAGCAAAAATGCAGAAAAAATAGAACATGATCGATCTTTCTCATCCGAAGCAAAACCAGAGGGATTTGACACTTGTTGTCACTTGCAAAACCAATGTGTGGTCGTAGGTCGGATCGCGCTGTCACACGCTACGATGTGAATTGAGCGGTATTGCACGCGATAATTGACGCGTGTGACGTCCCCATAACAGTTCATCTATACAGATTGCATGATGGTGTGTGCTGAGCCAATTGATGGCACTGAGCTTTATAACTATGGACTAACAAGTGTAGCCGAGGTCGATCCTTGGATCCCGCCTGATAAGTATCCGGTGAAGCACAGACTTGGAGAACGGATATCTTTGGCTGCAAAAGAAGAATTAGCCATAAAGAGTAAAATAGAGGATATGAGGTTAGATTAAATCACAAGCTGGAAAGAAGTGATGAAAATTCATCAAGACAGAAAAGGTGATAAAGGCGTCTTTAATTCGACCAGATTAATATAGATAAGAGAGACGGCTGAAAAATATGCTCTGCAGGAAAATCATCTGTGTGCACGCCGGGGCACGGCCGCATGGTTAATCTCCACCAGGTGCAATAAGTCACGGAGGCGATCCAATAACCAAGATAAGGAAGAGACGTCAGGCGGAAAAGGAACTGGAGGAAATTTCATATTAATTATTAGGTAACAAAGGGCATTAATATTAAGCAGAAAAATAAACCTGAGAGGTGATACAGAAATAGCAGAACTGGAGCCAAAAGATAAGAGTTAACTTTATGTCCTTGTAGGATGTTATATAGGAGGTCCTAATCTGGGGGATAATCAACAAGGCCATTCCTTTACACTGCAGGGAAAATGTCTGGGCAGGTGGGGATCCCCCCTAGATAACAGCTGATTACTGGGCCTGAAAGATCTGGAGCTCCAGTGATCCGCTCACTTCCAGTTAATAAGGATTGTCTAACAAAGGCAAGATCTCTCCTGTGACTTAAAGGGAATTTGTCAGCAGGTTTTTGCTATATAAGATGAGGACAGCATGCTGTAAGGGTTAAAAAACAAAAAGCAACTGTGCTTCTTTTATCTGTATGTGTACCATTGTTTACTTAAACTAAAGGATTTATCATCCAGTGATTACCATTGCAGGACTAGAAAGTCAAGCGCCTGGCAATTCAACACTTCTCGGAGGCGCACATCCAGCTCACAGTTGCGTACTGCAAATGGCACAAGTCAGAGGTCTCGAAGCCAGCTCCGACACCGGCCTACCCCCTTGCCTAAGCAATCACACAGCCGTTGTTGCAGCCGGGACGACTGCATGTGTCGGTTCATTATGTGCAGTGGATATATACTGCATTTAATGAGTGGGCACATAGGGTCAAACAGCAGCTGCATCCCGGGCGAGGAGAGCTGCAAATATTCCGGCATCTGAAGTCGTGTGGATGCCCTCACACGCTGATCAGCTGCCAGAATGCGATGAGCAGGCAGTCCTGCGAGGGAGCGGAGGCAGGGTAAGTATCATCGCCTACATGGTTAAGTGTGTGGCGTGATGGGGGTCATACATACAAGGTGGGGTCCATGTACCAGGATTGATGGAGCCATGTAACAGGATGGTGAGGACATAAATACCATGTTGGGGGACATACATACCATGGTGGGCCATGTACCAGGATGGGCGGCCATACATACCAGGGTGAGTTACATGTACCAGGATGGGGGGGAATACATAATATGGTGGGGGCCATGTACCAGGATGGGCGGCCATACATACCAGGGTGAGGTACATGTACCAGGTGTAACCCCTCGGGGTCTGCTGCAGGGTTCCAGCACCCTCTGCTGGAATAGCGCCACTCAGCTCCTCACTTCCGAGGCTACTGCTTGAGCGCATGAAACGCCATCTCCAAATCAGTGTATGCTGGAGAGGCTGCAAGGATCATGCTCCTCCCCTCAGCCAATCACCAAGTCTCTGTGTCCTGCCAATCAGGACTGCCCTGCTGATATATAAGCTTCCTGTTTCCTGTCAGTCTTTGCCAGGGCAACTTCTACCTAGTGGAGTTGCTATTCCTGGTCTGGTCAGGTTGTTCCTTATTCTGCTAGATATCTGATTTCTGTGTGTTCCTTCCTGCAGATCTCCGCCCTGCCGGCTCCTTGCTGACTCCCGTGTTCTGGGCCTTCCACCTGGATCTCTTCCAAGCTGAAATTGCTGATTCAGGCCTTGCTCCGGATTCTCCGTGTCTCCGGTTCTCCGTGACCTGTCTTATACCCGGTTGCTGTGTTGTGTCCACGTTGCCTTGGGTCGGTTTAACACCCGTGTCCGCTTCATTGGTCCTTCCGAGGTTGGTACCGGCGGTATCCCTGTATAGGGATCAAGCGCTCCGGGGCCTCCTTCGGTGGTGTTCCGGTGCTGTGGCCGTGTGGCCCTCCCCTGGGGCGTGGGTTCTTGTGTTGTTAAATAAACCTGTTGACTCTACTGTACTGGTCCGTCTCTCTGTCTTCCCGGTATCAGCTTCCGCACTACGCGGTCCAGTGGGTTCACACGTAGGGTCCGTCAGTAGGACGTGACACCAGGATGGAGGGGGGAAGCTTACATACCATGATAGGGGCCTTGCATACCAGGGTGGGGGCCATGTACCAGTATGGGGCAAAGTCGTTTGTCCGGATGGGGGAGGTATACATACCATGGTGGGGCCATGTACCAGGATGATGGTAATGTACTATACGGTGGCCATACATACCAGGGTGGGGTCCATGCACCAGGATGGGGGGGCATGTACCAGAATGGAGGACCATATACACCCAAAAGGGGGACTATATATACCAGGATGTAGGCCATGTATCAGGTTGGGGGATTATATACACCAGGATGGGAGCCATATACAATGTGTGCAGAATTATTAGGCAAATGAGTATTTTGATCACATGATACTTTTTATACATGTTGTCCTTCTCCAAGCTGTATAGGCTTGAGAGCCAACTACTAATTAAGTAAATCAGGTGATGTGCATCTCTGTAATGAGGAGGGGTGTGGTGTAATGACATCAACACCCTATGTAAGGTGTGCTTAATTATTAGGCAACTTCCTTTCCTTTGGCAAAATGGGTAAAAAGAGAGATTTGACGGGCTCTGAGAAGTCCAAAAAATTGTGAGATGTCTTGCAGAGGGATGCAGCAGTCTTGATATTGCCAAACTTTTGAAGCGTGATCACCGAACAAACAAGCGTTTCATGGCAAATAGCCAACAGGGTCGCAAGAAGTGTGTTGGGCAAAAAAGGAGAAAAATAACTGCCCATGAATTGAGGAAAATCAAGCGTGAAGCTGCCAAGATGCCATTTGCCACAAGTTTTGCCATATTTCAGAACTGCAACGTTACTGGAGTATCAAAAAGCACATGGTGTGCTATACTCAGGGACATGGCCAAGGTAAGGAAGGCTGAAAAACGACCACCTTTGAACAAGAAACATAAGATAAAACGACAAGACTGGGCCAAAAAATATCTTAAGACTCATTTTTCAAAGGTTTTACGGACTGATGAAATGAGAGTGACTCTTGATGGGCCAGATGGATGGGCCAGAGGCTGGATCAGTAAAGGGCAGAGAGCTCCACTCTGACTCAGACGCCAGCAAGGTGGAGGTGGGGTACTGGTATGGCTGGGATCATCAAAGATCAACTTGTGGGACCTTTTCGGGCTGAGGATGTAGTGAAGCTCAACTCCTGGACCTACTGCCAGTTTCTGGAAGACAACTTTTTCAAATAGTGGTATAGGAAGAAGTTGGTATCTTTCAAGAAAAACATGATTTTCATGCAGGACAATGCTCCATAACATGCATCAAACTACTCTACAGCGTGGCTGGCCAGTAAAGGTCTAAAAGAAAAAAAAATAATGTCATGGCCGCCTTGTTCACCTCATCTGAACCCCATAGAGCATCTGTGGTCCCTCCTAAAATGTGAGATCTACAGGGAGGGAAAACAGTACACCTCTGGGAACAGTGTCTGGGAGGCTGTGGTGGCTGCTGCACACAATGTGGATCGTAAACAGATCAAGCAACTGACAGAATCTATGGATGGAGGCTGCTGAGTGTCATCATAAAGAAAGGTGGCTATATTGGTCACTCATTTTTGGGGGTTTTGTTTTTGCATGTCAGAAATGTTTATTTCTAAATTTTGTGCAGTTATATTGGTTTATCTGGTGAAAATAAACTAGTGAGATGAAAATATAATTGTTTTTTATTACGTTGCCTAATAATTCTGCACAGTAATAGTTACCTGCACAAACAGATATCCTCTTACATCTTACCAATGTGCATGCACACAGGGATGGTGGCAACATGTGTGTGGGAGGCAATGTGCACACTGAGTGTGACCAGGTCCAAATTTTGCACCAGGGCCTCTAGTTACACCACTGCATTATGATGTAGCAGTGGAACAGAACAATCTTTAGCTATGCAGCCTGTGTGGTGCTCAACGTCTCCTTTTAGCCCCAGATGTAAGCACTGTTTGCGCCTGGGTCTGGTTAAGTTTCTGTCGCTGCTCCCAGTGCCTCCCTGTGATTGTCTGCAGTGCTGAGGTCATGGCGACAGCACCGCGGTCAATCAGTGCACTCAGCGGCTTGTGCTGTCAACGTGATCAGATCTACTGAGCTGACTGATTGACTGCAGTGCGGTCGCTGTGACGGGAGCGCTGCAGACAATAACAGACACTGGAAGAAGTAGGGGAAGGTGAGCAAAAAACTACTTGTCACTCTTTTGTAGTCTGATGGTTAGGCCACGTGCACATGTTGAGTATTTGGTGAGTTTTTTACCTCAGGATTTGTAGTCAAAACCAGCAGTGGGTGATAAATACAGAAGTGGTGACGTGTTTCTATTATACTTTTCCTCTGATTGTTCTACTCCTGGTTTTGGCTACAAATCCTGAGGTAAAAAACTCACTAAAACATCATTGTAGGCACACAGCATAAGGCCGCATGCTCAAATTGAGTATTTGGTGACTTTTTTACCTCAGTATTTATAAGATAACACCAGAAGTGGGTGATAAATACAGTCGTGGTGATGCATTTAAGGCCACGTTCACACGTTGAGTATTTGGTGAGTATTTTACCTCAGTATTTATAAGATAACACCAGAAGTGGGTGATAAATACAGTCGTGGTGATGCATTTAAGGCAACGTTCACACGGTGAGTATTTGGTGAGTATTTTACCTCAGTATTTATAAGATAACACCAGAAGTGGGTGATAAATACAGACGTGGTGATGCATTTAAGGCCACGTTCACGCGGTGAGTATTTGGTGAGTATTTTACCTCAGTATTTATAAGATAACACCAGAAGTGGGTTAGAAATACAGACGTGGTGATGCATTTAAGGCCACGTTCACACGGTGAGTATTTGGTGAGTATTTTACCTCAGTATTTATAAGATAACACCAGAAGTGGGTGATAAATACAGTCGTGGTGATGCATTTAAGGCCACGTTCACGCGGTGAGTATTTGGTGAGTATTTTACCTCAGTATTTATAAGATAACACCAGAAGTGGGTTAGAAATACAGACGTGGTGATGCATTTAAGGCCACGTTCACACGGTGAGTATTTGGTGAGTATTTTACCTCAGTATTTATAAGATAACACCAGAAGTGGGTGATAAATACAGTCGTGGTGATGCATTTAAGGCCACGTTCACGCGGTGAGTATTTGGTGAGTATTTTACCTCAGTATTTATAAGATAACACCAGAAGTGCGTTAGAAATACAGAAGTGGTGATGCGTTTAACCCCTTAGTGACGGAGCCAATTTCCACCTTAATGACCAGACCGTTTTTTGTAATTCTGACCAGTGTAGAACACTTCAACGGATCCTAGCGATTCTGAGATTGTTTTTTCGGGGCTTCATGTTAGTGGTAAATTTAGATCGATAATTTTTGTGTTTATTGTGAAAATATAAAAAAAATTGGCAAAAATGTTGAAAATTTGACAATTTTCAAATTTGTCATTTTTATTCTGTTGAACCGGAGCGTTATGTGACAAAAAATAGTTAATAAATAACATTTCCCACATGTCTACTTTACATCAGCACAATTTTGAAAAAAAAAATTTTTTTTGGTTAGGATGTTATAAGGGTTCAAAGTTCATCAGCAATTTTTCATTTTCCAGCAAAATGTACATACCGTAACCTTTTTTTCTGTGACCACATCACATTTGAAGTCCGTTTGAGGGTGTATATGACAGAAAACACCCGAAAGTGACACCATTCCAAAAACTGCACCCCTCAAGCTACTCAAAACTACATTCAAGAAAATGATTAACCCTTCAGGTGCTTCACAGTAACTAAAGCAAAGTGGAAACAAAAAATGGACATTTTAATTTTTCCAACAAAAATGTTCTTTTAGCCTCAATTTTTTCATTTTCACATGGGCAACAGGATAAAATGCATCTTATATAATTTGTTGGGCAATTTCTCCTGAGTACACTGATACCTCATATGTGGTCATAAACCATTGTTTGGGCGCACGGCAGGGCTCAGAAGTGAAGGAGCGCAATTTGACTTTTGGAGCTAATTTACCATTCAAAAAGTCAAATGGCGCTCCTTCTCTTTCGAGCCCTGCGGTGCACCCAAACAATGGTTTATGACCACATATGAGGTATCGGTGTACTCAAGAGAAATTGGCCAACAAATTTTAGGAGGCGTTTTATCCTGTTGCCCATGTGAAAATGAAAAAATTGAGGACAAAAGAAAATTTTTGTGAAAAAAAAGTACTTTTTCATTTTTCCGGATCAATTTGTAAAGCACCAGAGGGTTCAAAGTGTTCAAAGTTCTAGATAGGTTCCTTGGGGGGTCTAGTTTCCAAAATGGGGTCACTTGTGGGAAAGCTCCAATGTTTAGGCACACAGGGGCTCTCCATACGCGACATAGTGTCCGCTAACAATTTGAATGGAAAATTAGCTCCAATTGTTAGCGACACCATATAGAAGTGTCTGCATTGCTCCCTATAGAAGTGTCTGCATTGTTGCTAAATTGTCTCATGTCCCTATAAAGAATGTGTCTGCATTGTCTCATCCTCTATAGAAGTTGATTGCCTATAGATGTCATGCATTGCTCTCTATAGAAGTGTCTGCATTGCTCCTAAAAGTGTCTGCATTGCTCCTATAGAAGTGTCTGCATTGCTCCTATAGAAGTGTCTGCATTGCTCCTATAGACATGTCTGCATTGCTCTCTATAGAAGTGTCTGCATTGCTCCTATAGAAGTGTCTGCATTGCTCCCTATAGAAGTGTCTGCATTGCTCCTATAGAAGTGTCTGCATTGCTCCCTATAGAAGTGTCTGCATTGCTCCTATAGAAGTGTCTGCATTGCTCTCTATAGAAGTGTCTGCATTGCTCCCTATAGAAGTGTCTGCATTGCTCCCTATACAAGTGTCTGCATTGCTCTCTATAGAAGTGTCTGCATTGCTCTCTATAGAAGTGTCTGCATTGCTCTCCTATAGAAGTGTCTGCATTGCTCCTATAGAAGTGTCTGCACTTGCTCTCTATAAAGTGTCTGCATTGCTCTCTATAGAAGTGTCCTGCATGCTCCTATACAAGTGTCTCGCATTGTCTCTATAGAAGTGTCTGCATGCTCCTATAAAGTGTCTGCATCTCCTATACAAGTGTCTGCATTGCCGCGTGTTCCTGATCCTCCTGCACACACTGACCTCGCTGTATCTGTAGAATTACAAGTCTCAGCAGCGAAATCAACCGGATTCCATACACGCTTCGCTTTGCGCAGTTTTGGCCTCTCTCGGCCGCCGTAGCTCCAGACGTGACGTACTCGGGGTGGGCGTGGCTGGTGTCTGGCGCCCCGTCAGTGGCCGGACGCTTCCGGTGTCGGCTGTTGCTGGCTCCTTGTTGACACTTTATTGTTCCCAGGTGGTGAACACAGAAGAATGCGGCGGCCCTGAGCCGGGACGGAGCCTCCTACCAGCAGCAGCATGTCCTCGGGCCGGCAGTCTCAGCAGCTCCCCGGGCCGGGAGGCGGGACAGGCCCGTCCTCTTCATCTTCCTCCCCGTCCAGCTCCTCTTCCTCGGCGGGGCCCCTCAGGCCGGCGGCCTCCAGTATGTCCAGGATAGGAGTGACGGGGAACGGCTCGGGGCTGACCGGGAGGGTGGTGAGCTCCGGCCCGAGGAAGAGGCCTCTGCCCACCCCGCTGTGCAACGGCCTCATCAACTCGTACGAGGACAAGAGCAACGACTTTGTGTGGTGAGATCCTGAACCCCCCCATCCCCAATGAGATGGTACAGTCATGCACTCATCCTGACCCTTCTGTGATGAGGTGGTACGGTCCAGCTGACCCTGACCCCCCCCCCCTTCCTGATGAGGTGGTATGGTCCTGCGCTGAACCCCCCCCCCCTGATGACATGGTATGGCCCCGCACTGACCCCCATCCTGATGATATGGTATGGTCCTGTGCTGGCCCCCCCCCCCCTGATAATGTGGTATGGTTGTATGCCCCCCCTCCTATGATTGAATGGTCCTGCCCCCCCCCCCTGATATATGGTATGGTCCTGCGCTGCCCCCCCCCTCCTGATGATATGGTATGGTCCTGTGCTCCCTGCCCCCCCCATACTGATGATATTGGTATGGTCCTGCGCTGCCCCCCCCCCTATGATATGGTATGGTCCTGCGCTTGCCCCCCCCATGTTGATGGTATGGTCCTGCGCTGCCCCCCCATGTTATGGTATGGTCCTGCGCTGCCCCCCCCCCCATGTTATGGTATGGTCCTGCGCTGCCCCCCCCATGTTATGGTATGGTCCTGCGCTGCCCCCCCCCCCCATGTTATGGTATGGTCCTGCGCTGCCCCCCCCCCCCCATGTTATGGTATGGTCCTGCGCTGCCCCCCCCATGTTATGGTTATGGTCCTGCGCTGTCCCCCCTGTTGTATGGTCCTGCGCTGCCCCCCCCATGATGATTCGCTCCCCCATGTATGTATGCGGCTGTCCCCCCATGTATGTATGGTCCGCGCTGTCCCCCCCCTGTATGTATGGTCCTGCGCTGTCCCCCCCATGTATGTAGGTCGCGCGTCCCCTCCCCCCCCATGATGTATGGTCGCGCTGTCCCCCCCCTATATGTTGGTCCGCGCTGTTTCCCCCCATGTATGTATGGTCCTGCCTGTCCCCCCATGATTGTTATGGTTGCGCTGTTGTTTTTTTCCCCCTGTTGTTTGGTCTCTGTCCCCAGTTGTTATGGTCTGCCTGTCATGTTAGTCCTGCCCCCCAATACCGCCCCCAGATGTTATGGGCCCATGATTGTTATGGTCGCTGTCCAGATTGTTATGGTCGCGCTGTCCCCGATGGGATGATTGTTTGTCCTGCCCCTTGTTTGTCTGCGCTGTCCCCCATTATTATGCCCTGCCCCATGATATGTTAGTCTGCTGCCCCCCTATATGTTGTCTGCGCTGCCATGATATATGGCCTCGCTGTCCCCAGATAGTATGGTCTGCCTGTCCCCCATCCGCGCGCCCCATGATATGTTTGGCCGCGCTGTCCCCCATGTATGTTATGTCTGCGCTGTCCCCCATGATATTTATGGTCCTGCTGTCCCCCCCCATGAATTTTGGTCTGGCGTCCCCTGATATGTTATGGTCGGCTGTCCATGATTGTTTGGTCTGCCTGTCCCCCCCTTACCTGCCTCCCCCCATGATTGTATGCCGCGCGTCCCCCTGATATGTTATGGTCGCCTGTCCCCCCCCCATGATATTATGGTCCTGCGCTGTCCCCCCATGATAGTTATGGTCCGCGCTGTCCCCCCCATGATATGTTATGGTCCGGCCCTCCCCCCCATATATGTTATGGTCCGCGCTGTCCCCCCCCCATATTGTATGGTCCGCGCTGTCCCCCCATGATTGTTATGGTCTGCGTGTCCCCCATGAATGTTATGGTCCTGCGCTGTCCCCCCCATGATATGTTATGGTCCGCGCTGTCCCCCCGATTGTTATGTCCGCGCTGTCCCCCCCCCATGTATTTATGTCGCGCTGTCCCCCCCATGTTTATGGTCGCTGTCCCCCCCTGATTGTTATGGTCCGCGCTGTCCCCCCCAGTATGTATGGCGCGCGCCCCCATGAAGTTATGGTCCTGCGCGTCCCCCCATGTATTTATGGTCCTGCGCTGTCCCCCCATGATATGTATGGTCTGCGCTGTCCCCCCATGATATGTAGGTCCGCGCTGTCCCCCTGTAGTTATGGTCGCGCGTCCCCCAACCCCCCCATGATATGTTATGTCCTGCGCTGCCCCCCCATGATATGTATGGTCGCGCTGCCCCCCAGATATTTATGGTTGGTCCGATTGTTTCCCCCCATGTAGTTATGGTCCTGCGCTGTCCCCCCATGATTGTTATGGTCCTGCGCTGTCCCCCATGATATGTTATGGTCTGCGTGTCCCCCCATGATTGTTTGGTCCTGGCTGTCCCCCCCATATTGTTATGGTCGCGCTGTCCCCCCATGATATGTTGGTCCGCGCTGTCCCCCCCCATGATTGTTATGGTCTGCCTGCCCCCATGATATGTTATGGTCCGCGCTGTCCCCCCCATGTTGTTATGGTCTGCGCTGTCCCCCCATGATTGTTTGTCCGCGCTGTCCCCCCCCATGTATGTTATGGTCTGCGCTGTCCCCCAGATATGTTATGGTCTGCGCTGTCCCCCCATGATATGTATGTCTGCGCTGCCCCCATGATAGTTTGTCTCCTGTCCCCCCATGATATGTATGGTCCGCGGTCCCCCTGTGTTAGGTCTGCGCTGTCCCATGATGTTTGGTGCGGTCCCCCGATATTATGGTCGCGTGTCCCCCAGATATTATGGTCCGCGTCCCCATGATTGTTATGGTCCGCTGTCCCCCAGATTAGTCCGTTCCCCAATATGCCCCCCCCCAACCCCTCCCCTGATATGTTATGGTCCGCGGTCCCCAGTTTTCCCCTGTCCCCCATTGTACCGCGCGTCCGATTGTTATGGCCTGCGCTGTCCCCTGTGTTTGGTTGCGCTGTCCCCCATGATGTTTGGTCCGCGGTCCTATGATGTTGCGCGTCCAAATTAGGTCCGCTTCCCCCCCTGATATGTTGTCGCGCTGTCCCCCTGATATTAGGTGGTTCCCCCCTAATGTTTTGTTGGTCCTGGCCTGCCCCCCCCCCTGATTATGTGTATGGTCCTGCGATGCCCCCCCCCTGATGATATGGGTATGGTCCTGCGCTGCCCCCCCTCCTGATGATATATGTATGGTCCTGCGCTGTCCCCCCCCCTCCCCCCCGATGATATGTTATGGTCGCGCTGTCCCCCCATGATTGTATGTCCTGCGCTGCCCCCCCCATGTTATGTATGGTCCTGCGCTGCCCCCCCCCCATATGATGTATGGTCCTGCGCTGCCCCCCCCCCATGTTTGTGTATGGTCCTGCGCTGCCCCCCCATGATATGTTATGGTCCTGCGCTGTCCCCCCCCCCCCCATGTTATGTGTTATGGTCCGTGCGCTGTCCCCCCCCCATGATGTGTTAGCGCTGTCCCCCCCCATTGTTATGGTTGGTCCTGCGTTGCCTCCCCCCCCATGATTATGTTATGGTCCTGCGCTGCTCCCCCCCATGTATGTTATGGTCCTGCGCTTGCCCCCCCATGATAGGTTATGGTCCTGCGCTGCCCCCCCATGTATGTTATGGTCCTACTGGTCCCCCCTGTTGTTATGTCCTGCGCTGTCCCCCCCCATGTTATGGTATGGTCCTGCGCTGTCCCCCCCCCCCCATGTATATGGTTATGGTCCTGCGCTGTTCCCCCCCCCCCCCATGTATGGTTATGGTCCCCCATATGCGCTCGTGTCCCCCCCCCCCCCCATGTTATGTATGGTCCTGCGCTGTCCCCCCCTGTATGTATGTCCTGCGCTGCCCCCCCATGTATGTATGGTATGGTCCTGCGCTGTTTCCCCCCCTCCATGTTATGGTTATGGTCCTGCGCTGTCCCCCCCCATGATTATGTTATGGTCCTGCGCTGTCCCCCCCCCATGATTTGTTATGGTCCTGCGCTGTCCCCCCCCCATGATTTGTTTGTGGTCCTGCGCTGTCCCCCCCCATGATTGTTATGGTTGCGCTGCGCTGTCCCCCCCCATGTATTGTTATGGTCCTGCGCTGTCCCCCCCCATGATTTGTTATGGTCCTGCGCTGTCCCCCATCCATGATTTGTTATGGTCCCTGCGCTGTCCCCCCCCCATGATTTGTTATGGTCCTGCGCTGTCCCCCCTCCATGATTTGTTATGGTCCTGCGCTGTCCCCCTCCATGATATGTTATGGTCCTGCGCTGTCCCCCCCCATGATATGTTATGGTCCTGCGCTGTCCCCCTCCATGATATGTTATGGTCCGGCGCTGTCCCCCTCCATGATATGTTATGGTCCGGCGCTGTCCCCCTCCATGATATGTTATGGTCCGGCGCTGTCCCCCTCCATGATATGTTATGGTCCGGCGCTGTCCCCCTCCATGATATGTTATGGTCCGGCGCTGTCCCCCTCCATGATATGTTATGGTCCGGCGCTGTCCCCCTCCATGATATGTTATGGTCCGGCGCTGTCCCTTATTCCCCCTCCCATGAGGTAGTACGACCCTGCGCTGACCCTTATTTTCCCCACCCCTGATGAGGTAGTACGACCCCGCACTGACCCTGACACGCACCCCTAATGAGGTTGTACGAACCCGTGCCGACCCTTACCCCCCTTTGATGAGTTAGTATGGCCCTGCGCTGACCCTGACACGCACTCCTAATGAGGTGGTATGGCCCTGTGCTAACCCTGACACACACCCCTCTCTTCCCGATGAGACGGTGGTGTTCTACACTGGACTAGCTGATCTGGTTGGAGAGTGAAGATGCCGATGAAGGGGCGTCTGTCTGTAGGTTTGGCCCTCCTGGGCCGTCTATATAGACAATGTAGATAGGAAGATGAATAGAATGAAGCCTTCATATCTGTAATCTGATGTCTTATTCCTGAGAAATCCACGTTTTTTTTTTTTCAATAGAGCTGTTCAGATGTATGGGCCAGATATAGATCTGCATGAGAATCTGTCTACAAAGCTTATCTTACAAGAAGCGGGTGTTACCAGTGTGAGACATGTAGATCCAGATTGCAGGCTGTCAATCATTACATTTCTCACACTAGTAACACCCCCTTTCCTGTAACGTAATCTCTGGAGGCAGATTCTCAGCTAGATCTATGGAGATCCATATAGAAATTGGCCTACATCTCCCATCGAGGTCATCCCAAACTCACAGTTCTATAGAGAAGACGCGCGTCAGTGCCAAGGAGTTCACTTGGCCAGTCAATCCATAGAATAAATGTCAGACAGTGCCTTAGTTGGTGACAAGTCTTGCTATGTCTTATGAGGTCTTGATAAAGTTCTCATGGTGAGGTTGAAACATCGCATGGCGGAATAAAGATAACAAGACTTATCACCAACTAAAGCGCTGCCTGACCTTTATTCTCTTTTGGGCTAGGTTCACATTGCATTATTGCTGTCCGTCACAACTGGAACGTTAATGGTTTCCGTTGTAAGTGACAGCAAAAGTGACATTTTGAGTCACTTTAGAGCACATACGTTTTTGATTCAAGAACATATATGCTACATGAGACAGATGATAGGATAGATGCAAGAATAACATTACTAGTATCTATCATATCATCTATTACAAATGCAATATAACGCAATGCTGCAGATTTGCACAAATTTGTAGCATCACGTTCTATTGTGTTTTTTTTTTCTAACGGACTGAAAAACACTGCAGTGCATGTTTGCCTTGACATGTCAACAAACGCATACTTGCAAATGCTGCCTATTTTGGCATTTGTTAGCATGTGTTTGTTGAAAGGAGGCGTATGCGTGTCTGTTACATTGTGTTAGTGCTGCTGTCAAACGGATCTGTTAAACGGACAGCGCACACACGCTATGAACCTAGCCTAAGCTCTGTGTCAGGCATAGACCTTAACAGCTTGTGTATGTATCTGGAATAAGACGTCCGATCATAGATTTCAAGGTATCATTTTATCCAACTTCCTATGACCTGCATGCCAATATAGTGGGGTTAATTTTACTGACAGATTCCTTTAGGTTAGAAAACTGAACCCTACTGTATCACACAGACATTTGCTCATTAGTAGACTAGTCTCAGCTCTGGAACACAACCATGCACCCACTACTTAATGTAATGATACATCACGCTATGGGCTGTGTTTAACCTCTTAACGACAGCCGTATGTCTCTAGACGTCGGCTGTCATTACCCGGTGTTTGAAGTGAGCTCCGGCGTGGAGCTCACTTCAAACCTCCCACATCTCAGCTGATCTCACTAGCTGAGATGTGGGAGAAACAGCTCCAATCGGTCCTGCCACCGATCGGCACTGTTTAACCCCTTAGATCCCGCCATCAATCTCTGAGAGCGGGATCTAAAGGAGCCGGAGCGGGCAGCGCGCACTTACCAGGCTCCAGGGGAGATCTCGCGATAGTATCGCGGGATCTCCCGTGCTGATGTCACAGTCCAGGGTCCTGGCTTGACCCTGGAACCTGTCATGGAGCATTTCCGGGTTGTGGTTGGCAGGGGCTGCCAACCACAACAGGTCCACGATTCTGACACATACAGAGGAGCTGAAGCTCCTCTGTATGTGTCAGAAGCGATCGGACTGTGCAGCTGCATGCCTCTCACAGGGGCTGTGTAAAAGTAAGAATCAATAAGCAAATAAAGTTTTTACAAAGTTGAAAAAAAAACAAAACATAAGTTTTCAAATCACCCCCTTTTCTCCCATCTATTATATAATCACGAATGGGATTTTTCTGGTCGTCATAATGGGAGACCCAGACAATGGGGTTTTGGGCTCTGCCCTCCGGAGGTCACACTAGGTACTACAAGTTTGTAGACACCGCCTCCTCCGCTTATAAACCCCCACCGTAGGAGACATCCTCAGTTTTAAACTTAGTGTGCTCGGAGGATCACGCTTTGCTTGCACTTCACTGCATTCTCACAGCTTACGTGATGGCGTATGAAGACAAGGTAAAATGGTCCCGCTCGGGACCCCGACAGCCTCCCCGCTCACCCTCTGCGGAACACGCTGGTGGAGGTACCGGAGGGCTTTTAGCCTGGACACTTCAGTGTTCTCCCGGTACGCTGTCGCGCTCCTTTCCTTTCCATCCCTCCATGGAGGCTCTGGTAAGGGGGAGCCTGGAGCCTTGCACAGCTCCGCTCCGTCCGAGGCCTCCCTAAATGGTGCTTACAGACCGGACGGAGCCAGCCCAGTCCGAGGCCTCCCTAAATGGTGCTTACACTCCGGACTGGTGCTGTACCCCCGTCCGAGGCCTCCCTAAAGGTGCTTACAGACCGGACCGGCACTGAGGCACCTGGTGTGTCTCCTGTGTGCCTGGGGGTAGTGTCTGTCACTGTGGTGTCATGACACTCAGACCGCGCGGTTACCCTCGGGTCCGCGGTTCTGGCGGTGACCCTGTGCTGGGGTCTCCCTGGCTGACCGCCCTGTGTATCACAGGGGCTGAGGCTGTAGACTGCGAGTGTTTTTATGTGTACATGCAGTCTGAGAGTGTGTGTGGTGATATTCACACTCTTTTCCCGCGCTGCGGGCTCCGGCACCTCCATTGCTGAGGCAGTCTGGAGGAGGAGGAGGCAGCCCTTATGGTGACATCACCGCTGGGCGTGTTGTGTGTTCTTCCCGCGTGTTCCTGGCTCCGCCCACATCTTCACTGTCGGCGGCCATCTTCTCCCTCACTTCCCGGCTGGGATCTGGCTGCAGCGCGTGTCTGCACTTGCAAGGGAGACCGGAACTCGCGGAGGTCACACACACACACCGCTTCCTCCTACCGCTTTACTGCGGTCGGTAAGCCACCGGGATTCCCGGTTTGTTTGTGAACTTTGGCTTATATTCCCCTCACTGTGGAGATGTCCTCAGTTGGGAAGCATGCTGCTAAGGCGGCGGTGGTCTCCATTGCCTGTGTTACATGCAACGGGACACTGGTGGAGGGGTCCTGCAATAACTGCGGACGCCCAGAGGCCCGGTCTGCTACTACTGAGTCTGCAAATCCGGGATTATACCCTGAGGTTCAGGTGATCCCAGGGCCATGGGAAACGCAGAATAAGATCAATGAATCTCTGCTATCCCAGATGTCCTCCATGTCGCAAACCCTGGAGGCACTGCATAGGAGACTGGAGAACCCAGCTACTCCTCCTAGTTACCCCCGGGTGTCTCTTACTTCTGCTGTAAGACCCCCTAAGCGAGCCCGTGAGGCTTCTCCTGAGCTCCAGACTCTCTCTGAGGAGGAGCGTTCCTCTGATGGTGAGGAAGATGATGGGGGTTCTACTCTTGGGTCTATGTCTGAACCTCCAGATGGGGTGGAGGATCTGGTGTCCTCCATCAATGAGACATTGCGTCTTGTCACTCCTCCTGAGGAGGTGACTGTACACCCCAAGGAGATATACCAATGGCTGCGGCCAGAGGCTAGACCAAGTGGCTCCTTCATGGACCACACTAATTTCGGAAGGGTGATTAAAGCTCCCAGGTTGCATCCTGGGCGGCGTTATGTCCGTAAGACTAAGGACAATCGCTTTCCCTTTCCCCAGGAGGCGCTCCAGGAATGGTCGCAGTCTCCCAAGGTGGATGCTTCCATGACTAGGATTGCTGCGCGCTCCTTGTTTTCTGCCTCTGATAGCTCCTCGTTGAAGGGTGCTACTGATAGACAGGTCGAGCAACTCGCCAAGTCTTCCTATGAGGCTGTGGGGTCTTCGTTTGCCCCTAATTTTGCCGCGGTCTGGACCCTACAAGCGATTACTATCTGTTTGGATGGTATCACTGATCTAGCTAGGTCCAGTCCAGAGGTCCTGGCTCTCACTGAGAGAGCAAGAGCCTATGCGGACTATGCCAGAACGGCATCTTTGGAAACTGCCACTCGCTCTGCTGTGGCCTCGGCCAATGCAATTGCGATCCGCAGGCTGTTGTGGCTGCGTCTTTGGGACTCAGATGCCACATCTAAGAAGATTTTACAAAATCTTCCGTTCGCTGGTGACAGGCTTTTTGGCACCGAACTGGACAAATTGATAAAGGATTCTGCTGAGTCTAAGATCCCGCAGAATAAGCCTAAGCCACGGTACACCGTGAAAAGGAACCCTAAGCAGTGGTCCTTTCGCTCCGGTTCACAGTCATCAACGGCGTCCACTCGCTCAGACCGAGGGGGCAAGCCTGCTACTCAGTGGCGTTCCAAGAGTCGTCAGAAGAAGCCGGCGGGGGCAGCGGCTGCCACCCCCAAGCCCGCCTCGACATGACTCGCTCTCTCATCCTGCCTCCCCACAGGTGGGGGGCCGCCTGTCCCGCTTTCAGGACAAGTGGCTTCTTCACATTCAGGATCAGTGGGTTCGAGACGTAGTCTCAAGAGGTTACAGGATAGAGCTGACGTCACAACCAATACACCGATTCCATCGGTCGGTTCCATCCCCAGAAAAGGCTCAGGCTTTTCACCTGGTGTTGGAGGGACTCCGCAGAGACGGAGTGGTGGTCCCTGTGCCCACGGAAGAGAGGTTCAGGGGTTTTTACTCCAACCTCTTTATTGTCCCAAAGAAGGACGGCTCTTTTCGCCCGGTGTTGGACCTCAAGTTGTTCAACCGTCACGTGTTGGTTCGGAAGTTCCGCATGGAATCCCTGCGCTCAGTGATCGCGGCTGTGTCACAGGGAGACTTCCTAGCGTCCATCGATATCAGGGACGCTTACCTTCACGTCCCCATTGCACCAGCTCATCAGCGCTGGTTGAGATTCGCAGTGGGGGAAGAGCACTTCCAATTTGTGGCACTGCCATTCGGGCTAGCCTCAGCACCACGGGTGTTCACAAAGGTGATGGCCTCCATGATGGCTCTCCTGCATGCGCAGGGACACGCCGTCATACCCTATTTGGACGACCTGTTGGTCAGGGCGCCATCGGAAGACCTTTGTCGGGTGAGCCTGGAGGTGACCATGAAGTCCCTGGAACGGTTCGGGTGGCTTATCAACATTCAAAAGTCGACCCTGGTTCCGACCCAGTCATTGACATATCTGGGCATGGACTTCCACACGGACTCGGCCCTGGTGTCCCTACCTCAAGCCAAGCAGCTTGCGATCCAATCAGGAGTGCAGAATGTCCTCCTGTCTCCACAGTCATCCCTACGGGTATTGATGAGACTGGTGGGTCGCATGGTAGCGGCGATAGAGGCGGTGCCGTTCGCACAGTTTCGCCTCCGTCCTCTCCAGCTGGAGATTCTCCGCAGATGGGACAAGAGGACGATCTCTCTGAATCGGCTGGTGACACTGTCACAACCAACCAGGGACTCTCTACAGTGGTGGCTCCAGCCACATCACCTGTCACGGGGCCGGTCCTTCCTAAAACCGTCATGGTTAGTGGTGACCACCGACGCCAGTCTGAAGGGCTGGGGGGCGGTGTTCTTGCACCACAGGGCTCAAGGCCTCTGGACTCAGTCGGAGTCGGCGTTGCAGATCAACGTGCTGGAGATCAAGGCGGTCTATCTGGCGCTACTGGCGTTTCAGAAATTCCTGTCAGGACAGCCCATTCGGGTACAGTCCGACAATGCGACGGCCGTCGCCTATATAAATCATCAGGGAGGGACCAGAAGTGCTCAGGCCCTCGCCGAAGTCCACCGCATTCTACTCTGGGTGGAGGAAAACGGCTGCCTGATCTCCGCAGTTCACATCCCAGGGGTCGAGAACTGGGAGGCCGACTATCTGAGCCGACAGGGGATGGACGCCGGAGAGTGGTACCTACATCCAGACGTCTTCCGGGACATCTGCGGCAGGTGGGGCACTCCGGACGTGGATCTGATGGCCTCACGGCTGAATCATCAGGTGCCCCAATACATGGCGAGATCTTGGGATCCCCAGTCTCTGGGGGCGGACGCCCTGATCCTGAGCTGGTCCAGCTTTCAGCTGCCATATGTGTTTCCGCCTCTGGCTCTGATTCCCAGGGTCCTGTGGAAGATCAGGACAGAATGCAGAGTGGCCATTCTAGTGGCTCCAGATTGGCCCAGGAGGTCTTGGTACCCGGACCTGTGGCAACTGTCAGGCGGACACAGGTGGGCTCTTCCAGAACGCGCAGATCTACTCGCGCAAGGCCCATTCTTCCACCTCAATTCCAGGGCCCTCAGATTGACTGCATGGCTCTTGAGGCCTGGCTGCTGACATCCAGAGGTTTCTCTCCTACAGTGGTTGCCACTATGAATCGGGCAAGGAAACCTGTTTCCAGGAAGATATACCACAGAACGTGGAAAATCTTTTTTACCTGGTGTGCCTCTGGTGGCCGCTCTCCGTGGCCTTTGTCTATCCCGACATTGTTGGCCTTCCTACAGTCGGGGTTGGAGTTGGGATTATCCCTTGGCTCTCTGAAAGGTCAAGTATCAGCACTTTCAGTGTTGTTTGACAGGCGCTTGGCGCTCCTTCCGAAGGTACGTCAATTTCTGCAGGGGGTGTCTCGGGTGGTCCCGCCCTATAGACGACCTCTGGACCCTTGGGACCTAAACATGGTCCTGGCGGCACTGCAGAAACCGCCGTTTGAGCCACTGAGAGACGTCTCTCTCTCTCGTCTGTCCCAGAAGGTGGTCTTTCTGGTGGCGATTACGTCTCTGAGACGGGTCTCAGAATTGGCTGCACTTTCGTGCAAGTCTCCCTTTCTGGTGGTTCACCAAGACAAGGTGGTGTTGCGCCCACGGCCTGAATTTCTGCCGAAGGTGGTTTCAACGTTTCACCTAAACCAGGAGATTGTTCTTCCATCATTTTGCCCCGCTCCCGTTCATCAGGTTGAGCGCGACCTCCATACTCTGGATCTCGTGAGAGCTGTACGCATTTATGTGTCCAGGACCGCCTCCTTTAGGAGTTCGGATTCCTTATTTGTCCTCACGATGGGTCGCTGTAAGGGGGCCGCGGCTTCGAAGTCGACCTTGGCCAGATGGATCAAGGCTCCCATTCAGGAGGCGTACCGGTCTTCTGGTTTGCCTCTCCCGGTGGGTTTGAAGGCACACTCTACGAGAGCTGTAGGTGCCTCCTGGGCCTTGCGACATCGAGCTTCTGCTCTACAGGTGTGTCAGGCGGCCACTTGGTCCAGCCTGCACACTTTCTCTAAGCACTATATGGTGCATGCCCATGCCTCTGCGGATGCGAGTTTGGGCAGGCGGGTTCTCCAGGCGGCGGTTGCCCACCTTTAGAGGGAACCATGTGTTATCCGTCTTGTTGAGGAACTCTTCCCGCCCTGGGGTATTGCTTTAGGACATCCCCATTGTCTGGGTCTCCCATTATGACGACCAGAAAAAAGAGAATTTTGTTTACGTACCGTAAATTCTTTTTTCTTTAGTCATCAATGGGAGACCCAGCACCCACCCAGTTGTTCCGTTGCATATTTTGCACTTGTTCTGTTCTCTGTTGAGACAGTGTTTGCCGGGTTGTTGAACCGTCTGTGCACGGCATTCTTCCCGATGTTTCGGGTGTGGTTTAATTTCTCCTCGCAGCTTATGGACTAAACTGAGGATGTCTCCTACGGTGGGGGTTTATAAGCGGAGGAGGCGGTGTCTACAAACTTGTAGTACCTAGTGTGACCTCCGGAGGGCAGAGCCCAAAACCCCATTGTCTGGGTCTCCCATTGATGACTAAAGAAAAAAGAATTTACGGTACGTAAACAAAATTCTCTTTTTTGCCCCTTTTGAGACCGCTCTCGCTGCGAGTCAGCGTGGTCATGTGGATACGAAGCATTGGCCGCGCAGCGGCCATTGCGAGCAGCTCTAAGGCGACTCGCTATGCCCGCGCAGCGGGCATGGCGAGTCGCCTTAGCAGCGCGAAGCATTGGCCGCTTCGCGGCCATTACGAGTCAGAGACTCGCTCTGCTAGAATCCCGATGCATTGTGCATCGGGCACCCATCTAGTCTATTATATAATTGCGAATGGCTTTTTTGCCCCCGGCGTGGTCAGTGGATACGCGCGAAGCATTGGCCGCGAAGCGGCCATTGCGAGTCGTGCGTGGTCATGTGGATACGCCCGAAGCATTGGCCGCGCAGCGGCCATTGCGAGCAGTTCTAAGGCGACCCGCTATGCCCGTTCAGCGGGCATGGCGAGTCGACTTAGCAGCGCGAAGCATTGGCCGCGAAGCGGCCATTGCGAGTCAGAGACTCGCCGTTCTAGAATCCCGATGCATGTGCATCGGGCTCCCAGCTAGTCCACAATAAAAGTATATATAAAAAAAAAAAAAATACACATATTTGGTATCGCCACGTTCAGAATCGCCCGATCTATCAATATAAATAATCAAATAATGAGATCCGTAAACTGCGTAGTGCAAAAAATGGTTCAAACGCCCAAATTACGTTTTTTTGGTCACTGGAACAATGCTAAAAAATGCAATAACGGGCGATCAAAACAGCGCATCCACCCAAGTATGGTATCGTTAAAAAACGTCAGCTCGAGACGCAAAAAATAAGCCGTCACCCAGCCCCAGATCCCGAAAAATGAGGACGCTATGGGTTGCAGAACATGGCGCAAAAAGTGCAATGTTTTTTTTTTTCATGCTTTTGAATTTTTTTCCACCACCTAGATACCAATAAAGGTATACATGTTTGGTATCTACAAACTCGTACTGACCCGAGGTATCACACGGTCACGTCGGTTTTACCATATAGTGAACACGGCGACTACAAAACCCAAAAAACAAACGTCTTATTGCACTTTTTTTTGCAATTTCACTGCATTTAGAATTTTTTTGCAATTTCCCTGTACACTATATGGTAAAACAAATTATTGCATCTGAAAGTACAACTCGTCCCGCAAAAAAACAAGCCGTCATATGTCTGTGTCGACAGAAAAATAAAAAAGTTATGGCTCTTGGAAGCCGAGGAGCGAAAAAACGAAGATTACAAATGACAAATTTCTTCGTCACTAAGGGGTTAAAGGTATCCAACCACCAGCATTTAAATCAATGCAGCAGGTGATGGACGCGTGCAGCATGACATTTTTTTTTCTTTTCTTTATTACTACCCTGCAGGCATGTCTTTCTGCTGTATTCCAACCCCCCCCTCCCCGGGTAAGGCTGGATTACAGGGTGGGGGTCGGTTTACAGCAGAAAGACAAGCCCATAAGGGAGGCATGAAGAAAAAAGCAGTGATGGTGGGTTTACACACACCAATTTATCTGTCCAACTTCTGACCAACTTGCTGGTTGCAGTGAAATCATGGACACATTGCTCCATTTTGTGACTGTGTACAATGGAACAATGTGTCCATGATTTCACTGCAACCAGCAAGTTGTTCAGAAGTTGGACAGATAAGTTGGTTTGTGTAAACCCACCATGACACGCGGCACATGTCAATCAGCTGCCGCACTGAATTACAGGTGGTTAAATACTGGTGGTTGGTTCCCCTTACAGGGGTTGTCTGTTGTTGAAGTATTTTTAATACAAAAAATTACACATACTTTGCAGTTTCTTGGTATTCATGCCAGTGTTGCTTGATAGCTTCATCTTTTACTTTCGAGCGGAGGACACATGCAGCAGTATCAGGAATGGTGAATATCCAGTATTTTGTTTTGTGTTTAAAAGGACACATTGGGATGATTTTCTAAATAAAGAGGTGGAGACGGCTAATGGTACTTTATCCACCTCTGGCAAAAATTATGGAATCACCTGGCTCGGAGGATGTTCATTCAATTGTTTAATGTTGTAGAAAAAAATTCAGATCACAGACATGGTACAAAACTAAAGTCATTTCAAATGGCAACTCTCTGCCTTGAAGAAACACTAAAGAAATCAAGCAAAGAAAATGTGGTAGTCAGTAAGGGTACCTTTTTTTCAGACCAAGCAGAGGGAAAAATGATGGAATCACTCAATTCTGAGGAAAAAAGTATGGAATCGCCCTGTAAATTTTAATTCCCAAAACTACCACCTGCTTATAAAAAGGAGTGATCATACCTTGGAGAGCTGTTTCAGCAAGTGGACTGACATGAATCATGGCTCCAACACGAGAGATGTCAATTGAAACAAAGGAGAAGATTATCAAACTCTTAAAGGGTAAATCATCATGCAATGTTGCAAAAATATGTTGGTTGTTCGCAGTCAGCTGTGTCTGAAATCTGGTGAAAATATAAACAACATGAGAAGGTTGTTAAAGGGAAACATACTGGAAGACCAAGGAAGACATCAAAGTGTCAAGACTGGAAACTTAAAGCAATATGTCTCCAAAACAGGAAATGCACAACAAAACAAATGAAGAACGAATGGGAGGAAACTGGAGTGAGTGTCTGTGACTGAATTGTAAGAAACCGCCTAAAGGAAATGGGATTTACATACAGAAAAGCTAAACAAAAGCCCTCATTAACACCTAAACAGAAAAAAACAAGGTTACAGTGGGCTAAGGAAAAGCAATCGTGGACTGTGGGTGATTGGATGAAAGTCATATTCAGTGATGAATCTCGAATCTGCATTGGGCAAGGTGATGATGCTGGAACTTTTGTTTGGTGTCATTCCAATGAGATTTATAAAGATGACTGCCTGAAGAGAACATACAAATATCCACAGTCATTGATGATATGGGGCTGCATGTCAGGTAAAGGCACTGGGGAGATGGCTGTCATTACATCTACAATAAATGCCCAAGTTTACATTGATATTTTGGACACTTTTCTTATCCCATAAATTGAAAAGATGTTTGGGGATGATGAAATCATTTTTTAAGATAATAAGACATCCTGCCATAGAGCAAAAACTGTGAAAACATGCCTTGAAAGAAGATACATAATGTCAATGCCATGGCCTCCAAATAGTCCGGATCTCAATCCAGTTGAAAATCTTTGGTGGAAGTTGAAGAAAAATGGTCCATGACAAGGCTCCAACCTGCAAAGCTGATCTGGCAACAGCAATCACAAAAAGTCGGAGCCAGATTGATAAAAATTACTGTTTGTCACTCATTAAGTCCATATCTGAGACTGCAAGCTGTTATAAAAGCCAGAGGTGGTGCAACAAAATATTAGCGATATATTGGAATGTTCTTTTGTTTGTTTTTCATGATTCCATAATTTTTTCCTCAGAATTGAGTGATTCCATCATTTTTTCCCTTTGCTTGGTCTGAAAGAAATTACCCTTACCGACTACCACATTTTTTATCTTGATTTCTTTGTGTTTCTGCAAGACAGAGACTTGCCATTTGAAACGACTTTAGTTTTGTGCCATGTCTGTGATCTGCTTTTTTTTCTACAACATTAAACAACTGAATGGACATCCTCCGAGTCCCGTGATTCCATAATTTTTGCCAGGGGTTGTATACCTTTACTGTCAGCTTCATAGAGATCTCTGAAGCTGTCAGTTTGGGTCCTTAGAGCTGCGGTCAGGTCAGGACTTGCGCCCCTAATATTGGCACACAGATGGCGTGTTAGGTTAGGTTCATATGTCCAGTGATCGTCCATTAGATCGGAGCCAGCACAATCCATGGTGCAAACATAACTTTTATTATCGGTTTTGACAAAAATTAATTTTTGCAGGATCCATTTTTTTTAACATTGGAGTCTATGGGAAACTGATCCGACGCCTGATTGCTATTTAGCCCCCCCTTTTTTTTCCTCTTACTGGATCAGTTTCTAGTGAAAGATAAATAGTAGTTAGATAATGGATTTGTTTCCCATTGACTCCAATGTTAAACTAATTTTTGCAGGATCCATTTTTTTTTTTTTTTTTTTCCGTTTGCACAACGGTTTGTGCTAGATCCAATGTAATGGATGGTTACTGGACGTGTGATCTCAGCCTTAGTATGTTTATATGATATTGGCTCAAGAACCAGATTTGCCTTTCCCAGATCTGTTTATTTTGCTTATTAATGAAAACCTGACCTCTTCCAATGAAATCTGTGAAACTTGCGCATTTACAGCACACTGGGTCAGGGTGTTACTGTTAATGAGCAATATCCTGTTTACGTCTCAGTGTAACAGTGACTTCTACACCCAAATCTAGACTACACATTTCTGGCATTGAAGGAGTTAAGTAACATTTTGCATTCACAAGAAATCAGGGCAGTTTACATTTTATTGTTCTCGCCCCAGATTTCAGGAAATTATTAGTGTTGGTAGTTTTTTTTTTTCTTTATTAGGGTCCCAAGATTGAAACACTTACCGTAATTCATTTAGTCGAGCAGTGTAGTGGGGAGGTGTCGGAGCTGCGGTCTCACTGTATCAATAGTAACACATTTATTAGCAGCTCGCTGGCCCCTGTTATCCCACATTGAGCTCATTGTCACCTATTCAGCCTATTTATATATAACTGTTTTGATGACAGTATTAGTGATTTTAGCCTCTGGAGCATCTGTACATTGCTGCAGCATTAAAATCAACAGGCTGCTTGTCCACTGTCCTATCGGACCACAGCTTCGGAGGTGAACCTCCCTGCATCCTGGTATAGGAGCATTCTTGCACTGCAATAGTTATTCTATTTGGCATTTGCATTTTTTTGTTTCCCAAATAACGTGGACTCGCGCACATAGGCAATCTCTCGCCAGGTTTATGCTTCCCGGTATACAATATGGATCGGGATCCCCTTATTCCAGCACTGTCACTGATGTAGTTTTGATACTCTTAGGGCCACTTTACACATACCAACTTAACTGTCCAACTTCTGACCAACTTGCTGGTTGCAGTGAAATCATGGACACATTGCTCCATTGTGTGACTGTGTACAATAGAACAATGTGTCCATGACTTCACTGCAACCAGCAAGTTGGTCATAAGTTGGACAGATAAGTTGGTGTGTGTAAAGTGGCCTTTACATCTGCTGTAGCTCTGCTACCCTTTCATGCACGATTCTGTGTACGCTGTGCCTATGCAGAAAGCTGCTAATCAGTGGTGGAGGCGGTGTTATACCTGACTCAAGAATATGGAGGAGTCGACTACACGGCAGGAGATCATCACTGACGGGACGAGGGCTGCAGCTGATAATCAGAAGTACAGGAAGGATCCCAAAAAGTGACAGGTTTTTTTCTTGGGGCTGAAAAAAGTGGTGACGAGTCTTTTAAGCTATTTTATTTTATTTATTTTTCCATTCGCCTTCCACGACAGCATTGGAGGATGTCGTCCACGCCCTATTGGGGGACAGGAACACAGAGAGGTTAAAAGCTCCTCCCCTTCCTCAGTACTCCAGTGTCTTCCTGTCCCCCTTGGGGCATGGAGAGGTTCCAGTGCTGTCAGGCCGGCAGAGGCAGCATTGGGGTGTACTTACAGCCGGGCCAGGGATGGACGTCGGGGGCGGCCTCCTCCTCCTTCTTGAGGCTCCCATGGTGGGACCATCCGGCCTTCCTGCATCCTACGGGGCAAAGCAGGCCGTGTATTGCAGCGCCGGAGGCCTGTTCAGCTCTCCGGTGTCTCCCTCCTCCAGATGCGGTCCCTGGGGCATGCATCAGAGGTTCCTGGATGGCACTTCCTGTTTAGGGCGGGGCACTTCCTGTTTTGGGCGGTGGCTCCTGTACAGACTGACAGACTGGGCGCGGCTCCAGGGAACCCAGCAGGCCTATCGCGCGCTACTGCCCGCGGCCGGTGACCAGGAGGAGGGAGGGAACAGGTGTTCCTCGTTGGGGGCACGGTACTTGTGGACATGTACCCGCCGGAAGCTACACCCAGGTAAGGCTGATCCCTGAAACATGGAGGGTGATAGGCTTCCACCTCTGCTTCTGCAGAGCCCAGCGTTCCCCCAGCTCATGTAAGTGTTTCTGGGGGTGGTCACAAGGGGTAGAGTTATTTAGGCCCTGCACTCCCACTGGGACCCCCTTCTCTTCCCTTTTTCTATAGGGAGACAAGGGCCACCTGTGAAAGGGAGCAAAAACCCGCCTAGGAAATGTGGCTGCGGCACGAACTTCCCTCTTCCTACAAAAACGTGTCGGCCATGACTGACAGTGTCAGGATGGACTCCCCATCCCTGCTTGAGGAGCTCCAATCCATTAGGGAAGAGGTGCAGGCTTCTATCACGACACTGCCGGTTTTTGCTGCAGCTTCCAGGCCTTCCCCTCCGAAAGAGAGGAAGCTCCAGGATTGTGACTCTGTGGATCTCATGGAGGCTGGCCAGAGCTCAGCATTAGAGGACGGCGAGGATGTTGCCTCTGTCCAGACACGAGAATCTGGACACTACTATTTTTCCACGGAGTCCATGGGTGAATTGGTGGACACTGTCCACAGTACCATGGGAGTAGAGGTGGTGGATCCCCCTTCTTCTGTGCTGGACTAAAATGTTCAGAGGCCTAAAGGCTAAGCGGCAGTTGGGCTTCCCTGTCCATGAGGTCATCCGGGTTCTCATCCGCCGGGAGTGGGAGTCTTCAAAACATTGGCTGCTCACCCCAGCCGAGTGGACTGGAGGGTGATGACTTTGTCTGGGAGGTCCCGAAGGTGGACATCCAGGTGGCCAAGGTAGCATATAAGACCGCGTTGCCTTTTGAAAATTCCTCCCAGTTGAAGGACCCCCTCGATCGTAAGATGGAGAGTGTCCTCAAAAACTCCTGGGAGGCGGCAGCTATGTCTTTAAAGGGGAACATTTCCTCTACATGTGTGGGGCTGCTCTGGCAGCAACCATGTAGCAGTTAATCACCTGCACCAATGCCTCGTACCCAGCCGTGGCTGTGGGTTCTATCCTAAGCTGTACATCATCCAAGGCATTATGTATAGGTGACACATGATGGCTGCAGGCTATCCCCCTGGCAGGCCCGTGCTCTGGCGACTGTGGGCCACTAGCCGTTGGGCGAGGCTTTTAACCAAGTCTCTCTTTAAGTGAATCACCCAGCTGGAAGATTTCCTCCTGCAGGGTACTCCCAGGGAGGAGCTTTTGGACTCCATTCCACTTCTGAGACGTGCTACGGGCTTCCTGACCGATGCCTCTGCTGAGTCGTTCCGCATTGGTGCCAGGTGCGCAGTGTTGGCTAACACAGCTCACGGTGCAGAGTGGCTTACTTTGTGGAATGGGTAGGTCACGTCTAAGCTCCAGCTGTGTGGCCTCCCCTTTCAAAGGTCTTTTGTCTTTGGTCCGGCATTGGATGACATCCTGGGAAAGGTGTCAGACCGGAAAATGTGTCTCCCGGAACAAAAGCCCTTTCGGAGGCTGTCCTTTTGGCCTGAGCACAGCCAACCCTCCCAGTATAAAGGGAAGGGTAAGTCTGGTCGCTGGGCCAGAAAGGGGCCAAGACCCGTAATATCTTGCTCCCCCAGCAGCGGCATCACCAGCCGCCCCCTAAACAATGCCTCCTTCCCAATTGCGGGACAGCTCCTGAGGTTTCTGCCACAGTGGCAAGCAATCTCCTCGTGCCCTTGGATCCTCTTGACCATTTGGGAGGGTCCGCACTTGGAATTCGAGAGCCAGCCCCTCCCTGTCTTCGAGTCCCCTAGCTTCCTCAGGGGCACTCTCGCACATTTTTTCTTGTCGGGTCTGCGAGACCTGTTGGATTCGGGTGTGGGGTCCCGGTTCCTCCTGGAGAGGAGGGCCAGGGGCGTTACTTCAGGTTGTTTGTGGACCTCCAGAACGAGTATTATCATGTCCCCATTCGCCCGTCCCACAAGCGCTTTCTGTGATTCGCGATCTCTGGGGCAGGCAGGACGGTCCATTATCATTTTAATGTGCTGCCCTTCGGGTTTTCGTAGGCCCCCAGAGTTTACCAAACTCATGGGGGAAGTGATAGCATTCATCCAGACCCAGGGGATATGTGTGCTTCCCTATTTAGACGACATGTTGATGGTTGCTCCTTCGGCAGTGGTTCTGCGCACACTGGTCTCCAAAACGTTGGAGATTCTTCAGTCCCTGGGGAGGGTGCCCAATCTTTGGGAATCGGAACGTGTGCCGGCAACCCGTCGTCAATTTTTGGGAGTCTTGCTGGCCTCCTCCAGACAGGCCTCGTTCCTTCCTGCGGCACATCAGCTTCTGCACTGCGTGCATCTGACCTGCTTCCGGGCAAGGATGTCGCCCTCCTTGCGGGAAGCAATATCCCTGTTAGAGGCCATGACGACCTGCATTCAGTCGGTAGCATGGGCTCAGGCTCCTTCCAGTCTGCTTCGGGAATACATACTGAGTTTCTGAGTCAGACGTGAGGATTCCTTAAACTCGCGGGTCCGGTACCCGGGGCGGATGGTCACCTCGCTTTCCTGGATGAATCCCGGACACCTTCGGACGAGGGTGGCCTGGCTGCAGGCTCCTGTGACCTCCGTTCCCACTGCTGCCAGCAATTCCGGTTGGATCGCACACAGTTCCAGTGGATTTGGAGTCGCTCGGTCAGTCGCCAGCCTTCAAACTTCCGGGAACTTCTGGCAGTGGAAGAAGTGCTTCATGCGCAGCTCACATTCTCCGGGGTCATCATGTCAAAATCCTGTCGGACAACGTGACTACGGTTGCCTTCTTGCGGTAGTCGAGGCTTACACTTGCAGGGGCTGGTAAGACTGATCTTTTCGGGGCTGTACGCCATCTTCTCTCCTCCTCGGCAGTTCATCTGAAGGGAATGGCCAATGTACAGGCAGATTTCTTGAGCCGCACAGAGGTCCACCCAGGAGAATGGTGCCTCCATCTGGATGTATTTCGCTCTCTTAAGGACAGGTGGGATGTCCCTTCGATCGACCTGTTCGCTTCGGGCTCGAATACAAAGGTGCCGCCCTTTTTCTCCCTGACTGGATCAGACCATCCTCGGGGGCTGGATGCCTTTGCCCATCCCTGGGCCTTCCGTTTGGTGTATGCATTTCCTCCGATCCCGCTACTTCCCAAGACGTTGCAATAGATTCGGGCGGAGGGGGTGTCGACTATCCTGGTGGCTCCCCTGTGGCCCAAACGGGCGTGGTACGACGCCATCCGAGACCTGGGACTGGTTAGGTTGCCCCACTGTCTCGACCTTCTGTCCCAGAGTCCTCTTTCACCCGGGCCTTCAGTGGCTCTATCTGGCGGCCTGGCTGTTGCGGCCGGGATCCTGAGGACCAAGGGTCTCTCCCAGGCAGTGATCCGCATGCTTCGGCAGGGCAGGCTGCCTGTGTTGCACGCTATTTACGGGAGGGCTGGAATCGGTTCCGGTCCTGGTATGCTCCTTCCATCCCGGCCATGCATCATCCTAATGTGGCCCAACTCTTGGGTTTTTGCAGCGTGGCTTTGATTTGGGGCTTCGGCCGAGCATTCTTTAAGTCCAGGTGTCGGCACTTGGGGCAGTTGCCAGGGATCTTGCTTCCCATTGATGGCTCAAGCGGTTTTTTACTTCTGCTTGGGGGCGGTGTCCCTGGTTCGGCCTTCTGTCCCTCCCTGGGATTTGAAGATTGTTCTCCACAGGTTTTCTCGAAGTCCCTTTGCACCCTTGTCGGCTGCATCCCATACTTCTCTCACAAGGTGGCGTTTTTGGTGGCCATCACTTCTGCTCCAGAGTTGGAGAACTGCAGGCACTCTCTGTCCGGGCTCCGTGCCTCGTGATGTCCGTTGTTCGCATTACGCTTCGGTTGCATTCGTCTATTGTTCCGAAAGTTGTTGGCTTTCCATCGGTCCCAGGTTGTGGTTCTACCTTCATTTGGTCAATCTCCTGCTAATGCGGCTGAGGCCGTGTTTCACTTCTTCGATGTTCGTCAGACTGTCCTCCACTACCTCCGAGAGACTGCTTCCTGGAGGTTAGATCAAAACCTGTTTCGTTCAGCATTTTGGGAAAAATACAGGGAAGAAGACTTCCTAGGCTACCATCGCTTCCTGGATCGCGAAGGTGATCTGTGAGGCCTACGTCGCTCTGGTCCTTGCTCCTCCGGTTGGGTTGAAGGCTCTTTCAACTCGGCTGCTTCTACGTCCTGGGTGGAGCAGGCTGGAGCTTCATCAGAGCTGATTTACAGAGTGACTACGTGGTAGTCTCTCCTCTCTTTTTCTTGCCACTATAGGTTAGATCTGTCCTTCAGTCGGGATCTGTCCTTTGGTAGGAAAGTCCTACAGGCAATAGTCCCACCCTGAGGAGTATCGGTGGTATTCCTCCAATGCTGTAGTGGAAGGCGAATGGAGAAAACTGAATTAGTCCTTACCGGTAATTCCTTTCTTGGAGCCTTCCACGACAGCATCAGTTCCCCCCCCCTTGTTGGCGTTTGATTCTGGTTTGTATCAGGTAATCCATGGCTAAGGGTGATCTTGGTAAACACTGGAGTACTGAGGAAGGGGAGGGGCTTTTAACCTCTCTGTGTTCCTGTCCCCCAATAGGGCGTGGACGACATCCTCCAATGCTGTCGTGGAAGGCTCCAAGAAAAGGAATTACCGGTAAGGACTAATTCAGTTTTTTTACAAGCAGATTCTCATTATTTATTGCTCTATGTGATACACAATTGGTGGTCGTAGATTGTCCTGGAAGCTGTATATTCATATGAATATAGTTGCATCAGCCAGCATTACCTTCATCACCTTACATTGACTCTTAGCCTCCTGCTCTGGTCGATTTGGCACTACCATGTATCTTACAGTTGCCCTTTTATGTGTATGACTGGTGGATAGCAGCTGTACACTTTGAGCAGGGTGCTCTTCTTAACTCCTTCACGACCAATTGCATATACGAACGTCCATGGCTGTGTTCCCTCCTCCAGATGCGAGCACATGCGTTGAGCTCGCATCATCCCCCCCACATGTCAGCTGATCTGATCAGCTGACGTGTAGCTAACAGCATTGATGGGATCAGCGATTGATGCTGTTAACCCTTTGGAGCATGCTGTCAACATGATTCAAAGTGCAAATCACCTCCCCTTTTGCCTATTGAAAATGAAACTAGTTTAAAAAAAAATATACGGTACGCATTTCTGAACATGGTGATATCAAATCTATCAAAATATAAAATCGGTTAATCAAATCTGCAAACTACGTAACATAAAATAAAGTCCACACGAAAAAAGTTCAGGTCACTGCAACATTGCAATAACGGGATCAAAACATTACATCTACCCAAAAATTGTAGCATTAGAAATGTCAGCTCAAGCTGCAAAAAATAAGTCATCACACAGCCCCAGACCCCGAAAAATGAGAACGCTACGAGTCACGGAAAATGGAAACAAAAGTACAATTCTTTTTCTTTAAAAGTTTCAGAATTTTTTTTTTTTTTACCAGTTACAGTAAAAGTATACATGTTTGGTATCTACAAACTCATACTAACCCGAGGCATCATAACAGCATGTCCATTTTGCCACATAGTGAATATGATGATTAAAAAATAATCCTATAACTATTGTATAATTGCACATATTTTGCAATCTCAGCGTAGTTGGGATTTTTTTTCTGTCTTCCTGTACGCTATATGGTAAAATAAATGATGTCATTCAAAAGAAGAAATCATCCTGCAAAAAGTAAGCCTTCTATATCTATATAGACAGAAAAATGAAAAGGTTATGGCTCTTGAAACAAGGGGAGGGAAAAACAGAAAATCGCCCGGGGGTGAAGGGGTTAAGAATAGGTTGTAAGAAGTCCAAGGATGTCAGTCAAAAGGATCACAGATTAGTTCTCCCCTCAACTGTCCCTTTTTTCACATGTTAGATTGACATTGATTTTCTGGTCGTCATAATGGGAGACCCAGACAATGGGGTTTAGGGCTCTGCCCTCCGGAGGTCACACTAGGTACTACAAGTTTGTAGACACCGCCTCCTCCGCTTATAAACCCCCACCGTAGGAGACATCCTCAGTTTTAAACTTAGTGTGCTCGGAGGATCACGCTTTGCTTGCACTTCACTGCATTCTCACAGCTTACGTGATGGCGTATGAAGACAAGGTAAAATGGTCCCGCTCGGGACCCCCGACAGCCTCCCCGCTCACCCTCTGCGGAACACGCTGGTGGAGGTACCGGAGGGCTTTTAGCCTGGACACTTCAGTGTTCTCCCGGTACGCTGTCGCGCTCCTTTCCTTTCCATCCCTCCATGGAGGCTCTGGTAAGGGGGAGCCTGGAGCCTTGCACAGCTCCGCTCCGTCCGAGGCCTCCCTAAATGGTGCTTACAGACCGGACGGAGCCAGCCCAGTCCGAGGCCTCCCTAAATGGTGCTTACACTCCGGACTGGTGCTGTACCCCGTCCGAGGCCTCCCTAAAGGTGCTTACAGACCGGACCGGCACTGAGGCACCTGGTGTGTCTCCTGTGTGCCTGGGGGTAGTGTCTGTCACTGTGGTGTCATGACACTCAGACCGCGCGGTTGCCCTCGGGTCCGCGGTTCTGGCGGTGACCCTGTGCTGGGGTCTCCCTGGCTGACCGCCCTGTGTATCACAGGGGCTGAGGCTGTAGACTGCGAGTGTTTTTATGTGTACATGCAGTCTGAGAGTGTGTGTGGTGATATTCACACTCTTTTCCCGCGCTGCGGGCTCCGGCACCTCCATTGCTGAGGCAGTCTGGAGGAGGAGGAGGCAGCCCTTATGGTGACATCACCGCTGGGCGTGTTGTGTGTTCTTCCCGCGTGTTCCTGGCTCCGCCCACATCTTCACTGTCGGCGGCCATCTTCTCCCTCACTTCCCGGCTGGGATCTGGCTGCAGCGCGTGTCTGCACTTGCAAGGGAGACCGGAACTCGCGGAGGTCACACACACACACCGCTTCCTCCTACCGCTTTACTGCGGTCGGTAAGCCACCGGGATTCCCGGTTTGTTTGTGAACTTTGGCTTATATTTCCCTCACTGTGGAGATGTCCTCAGTTGGGAAGCATGCTGCTAAGGCGGCGGTGGTCTCCATTGCCTGTGTTACATGCAACGGGACACTAGTGGAGGGGTCCTGCAATAACTGCGGACGCCCAGAGGCCCGGTCTGCTACTACTGAGCCTGCAAATCCGGGATTATACCCTGAGGTTCAGGTGATCCCAGGGCCATGGGAAACGCAGAATAAGATCAATGAATCTCTGCTATCCCAGATGTCCTCCATGTCGCAAACCCTGGAGGCACTGCATAGGAGACTGGAGAACCCAGCTACTCCTCCTAGTTACCCCCGGGTGTCTCTTACTTCTGCTGTAAGACCCCCTAAGCGAGCCCGTGAGGCTTCTCCTGAGCTCCAGACTCTCTCTGAGGAGGAGCGTTCCTCTGATGGTGAGGAAGATGATGGGGGTTCTACTCTTGGGTCTATGTCTGAACCTCCAGATGGGGTGGAGGATCTGGTGTCCTCCATCAATGAGACATTGCGTCTTGTCACTCCTCCTGAGGAGGTGACTGTACACCCCAAGGAGATATACCAATGGCTGCGGCCAGAGGCTAGACCAAGTGGCTCCTTCATGGACCACACTAATTTCGGAAGGGTGATTAAAGCTCCCAGGTTGCATCCTGGGCGGCGTTATGTCCGTAAAACTAAGGACAATCGCTTTCCCTTTCCCCAGGAGGCGCTCCAGGAATGGTCGCAGTCTCCCAAGGTGGATGCTTCCATGACTAGGATTGCTGCGCGCTCCTTGTTTTCTGCCTCTGATAGCTCCTCGTTGAAGGATGCTACTGATAGACAGGTCGAGCAACTCGCCAAGTCTTCCTATGAGGCTGTGGGGTCTTCGTTTGCCCCTAATTTTGCCGCGGTCTGGACCCTACAAGCGATTACTATCTGTTTGGATGGTATCACTGATCTAGCTAGGTCCAGTCCAGAGGTCCTGGCTCTCACTGAGAGAGCAAGGGCCTATGCGGACTATGCCAGGACGGCATCTTTGGAAACTGCCACTCGCTCTGCTGTGGCCTCGGCCAATGCAATTGCGATCCGCAGGCTGTTGTGGCTGCGTCTTTGGGACTCAGATGCCACATCTAAGAAGATTTTACAAAATCTTCCGTTCGCTGGTGACAGGCTTTTTGGCACCGAACTGGACAAATTGATAAAGGATTCTGCTGAGTCTAAGATCCCGCAGAATAAGCCTAAGCCACGGTACACCGTGAAAAGGAACCCTAAGCAGTGGTCCTTTCGCTCCGGTTCACAGTCATCAACGGCGTCCACTCGCTCAGACCGAGGGGGCAAGCCTGCTACTCAGTGGCGTTCCAAGAGTCGTCAGAAGAAGCCGGCGGGGGCAGCGGCTGCCACCCCCAAGCCCGCCTCGACATGACTCGCTCTCTCATCCTGCCTCCCCACAGGTGGGGGGCCGCCTGTCCCGCTTTCAGGACAAGTGGCTTCTTCACATTCAAGATCAGTGGGTTCGAGACGTAGTCTCAAGAGGTTACAGGATAGAGCTGACGTCACAACCAATACACCGATTCCATCGGTCGGTTCCATCCCCAGAAAAGGCTCAGGCTTTTCACCTGGTGTTGGAGGGACTCCGCAGAGACGGAGTGGTGGTCCCTGTGCCCACGGAAGAGAGGTTCAGGGGTTTTTACTCCAACCTCTTTATTGTCCCAAAGAAGGACGGCTCTTTTCGCCCGGTGTTGGACCTCAAGTTGTTCAACCGTCACGTGTTGGTTCGGAAGTTCCGCATGGAATCCCTGCGCTCAGTGATCGCGGCTGTGTCACAGGGAGACTTCCTAGCGTCCATCGATATCAGGGACGCTTACCTTCACGTCCCCATTGCAACAGCTCATCAGCGCTGGTTGAGATTCGCAGTGGGGGAAGAGCACTTCCAATTTGTGGCACTGCCATTCGGGCTAGCCTCAGCACCACGGGTGTTCACAAAGGTGATGGCCTCCATGATGGCTCTCCTGCATGCGCAGGGACACGCCGTCATACCCTATTTGGACGACCTGTTGGTCAGGGCGCCATCGGAAGACCTTTGTCGGGTGAGCCTGGAGGTGACCATGAAGTCCCTGGAACGGTTCGGGTGGCTTATCAACATTCAAAAGTCGACCCTGGTTCCGACCCAGTCATTGACATATCTGGGCATGGACTTCCACACGGACTCGGCCCTGGTGTCCCTACCTCAAGCCAAGCAGCTTGCGATCCAATCAGGAGTGCAGAATGTCCTCCTGTCTCCACAGTCATCCCTACGGGTATTGATGAGACTGGTGGGTCGCATGGTAGCGGCGATAGAGGCGGTGCCGTTCGCACAGTTTCGCCTCCGTCCTCTCCAGCTGGAGATTCTTCGCAGATGGGACAAGAGGACGATCTCTCTGAATCGGCTGGTGACACTGTCACAACCAACCAGGGACTCTCTACAGTGGTGGCTCCAGCCACATCACCTGTCACGGGGCCGGTCCTTCCTAAAACCGTCATGGTTAGTGGTGACCACCGACGCCAGTCTGAAGGGCTGGGGGGCGGTGTTCTTGCACCACAGGGCTCAAGGCCTCTGGACTCAGTCGGAGTCGGCGTTGCAGATCAACGTGCTGGAGATCAAGGCGGTCTATCTGGCGCTACTGGCGTTTCAGAAATTCCTGTCAGGACAGCCCATTCGGGTACAGTCCGACAATGCGACGGCCGTCGCCTATATAAATCATCAGGGAGGGACCAGAAGTGCTCAGGCCCTCGCCGAAGTCCACCGCATTCTACTCTGGGTGGAGGAAAACGGCTGCCTGATCTCCGCAGTTCACATCCCAGGGGTCGAGAACTGGGAGGCCGACTATCTGAGCCGACAGGGGATGGACGCCGGAGAGTGGTCCCTACATCCAGACGTCTTCCGGGACATCTGCGGCAGGTGGGGCACTCCGGACGTGGATCTGATGGCCTCACGGCTGAATCATCAGGTGCCCCAATACATGGCGAGATCTTGGGATCCCCAGTCTCGGGGGGCGGACGCCCTGATCCTGAGCTGGTCCAGCTTTCAGCTGCCATATGTGTTTCCGCCTCTGGCTCTGATTCCCAGGGTCCTGTGGAAGATCAGGACAGAATGCAGAGTGGCCATTCTAGTGGCTCCAGATTGGCCCAGGAGGTCTTGGTACCCGGACCTGTGGCAACTGTCAGGCGGACACAGGTGGGCTCTTCCAGAACGCGCAGATCTACTCGCGCAAGGCCCATTCTTCCACCTCAATTCCAGGGCCCTCAGATTGACTGCATGGCTCTTGAGGCCTGGCTGCTGACATCCAGAGGTTTCTCTCCTACAGTGGTTGCCACTATGAATCGGGCAAGGAAACCTGTTTCCAGGAAGATATACCACAGAACGTGGAAAATCTTTTTTACCTGGTGTGCCTCTGGTGGCCGCTCTCCGTGGCCTTTGTCTATCCCGACATTGTTGGCCTTCCTACAGTCGGGGTTGGAGTTGGGATTATCCCTTGGCTCTCTGAAAGGTCAAGTATCAGCACTTTCAGTGTTGTTTGACAGGCGCTTGGCACTCCTCCCGAAGGTACGTCAATTTCTGCAGGGGGTGTCTCGGGTGGTCCCGCCCTATAGACGACCTCTGGACCCTTGGGACCTAAACATGGTCCTGGCGGCACTGCAGAAACCGCCGTTTGAGCCACTGAGAGACGTCTCTCTCTCTCGTCTGTCCCAGAAGGTGGTCTTTCTGGTGGCGATTACGTCTCTGAGACGGGTCTCAGAATTGGCTGCACTTTCGTGCAAGTCTCCCTTTCTGGTGGTTCACCAAGACAAGGTGGTGTTGCGCCCACGGCCTGAATTTCTGCCGAAGGTGGTTTCAACGTTTCACCTAAACCAGGAGATTGTTCTTCCATCATTTTGCCCCGCTCCCGTTCATCAGGTTGAGCGCGACCTCCATACTCTGGATCTCGTGAGAGCTGTACGCATTTATGTGTCCAGGACCGCCTCCTTTAGGAGTTCGGATTCCTTATTTGTCCTCACGATGGGTCGCTGTAAGGGGGCCGCGGCTTCGAAGTCGACCTTGGCCAGATGGATCAAGGCTCCCATTCAGGAGGCGTACCGGTCTTCTGGTTTGCCTCTCCCGGTGGGTTTGAAGGCACACTCTACGAGAGCTGTAGGTGCCTCCTGGGCCTTGCGACATCGAGCTTCTGCTCTACAGGTGTGTCAGGCGGCCACTTGGTCCAGCCTGCACACTTTCTCTAAGCACTATATGGTGCATGCCCATGCCTCTGCGGATGCGAGTTTGGGCAGGCGGGTTCTCCAGGCGGCGGTTGCCCACCTTTAAAGGGAACCATGTGTTATCCGTCTTGTTGAGGAACTCTTCCCGCCCTGGGGTATTGCTTTAGGACATCCCCATTGTCTGGGTCTCCCATTATGACGACCAGAAAAAAGAGAATTTTGTTTACGTACCGTAAATTCTTTTTTCTTTAGTCATCAATGGGAGACCCAGCACCCACCCAGTTGTTCCGTTGCATATTTGCACTTGTTCTGTTCTCTGTTGAGACAGTGTTTGCCGGGTTGTTGAACCGTCTGTGCACGGCATTCTTCCCGATGTTTCGGGTGTGGTTTAATTTCTCCTCGCAGCTTATGGACTAAACTGAGGATGTCTCCTACGGTGGGGGTTTATAAGCGGAGGAGGCGGTGTCTACAAACTTGTAGTACCTAGTGTGACCTCCGGAGGGCAGAGCCCTAAACCCCATTGTCTGGGTCTCCCATTGATGACTAAAGAAAAAAGAATTTACGGTACGTAAACAAAATTCTCTTTTTTGCAATGAAATCCACATCAAAACCACCAGCATTCTGTGTTTCTGGCTTTTGAAAATCTCTGCTTGGGTTTGTTTTTTGTAATGCAACATAGGTAAATAAGTATCTCGTTTCTTCTTTCTGCAAATTCCATGCAAAAAAGCGGAGGATTATCACCATTGAATGACAGGGGAGCTGTTGTCTCTGTGCTGCTGCAGCATCTCATCCATAGGCTTAAGTCACACAAGCTTGTGCAAGGATCGTATGGTACTGCCCGAACCGGCCGGTGGCTCTTCTGACCTGAGTGTGACAGCTGCATAGAAACACATGAAGCTGTCAGGCTCTGGTCAGGTTGCCACCACTGATCCAGGCAGTGCGAGGCTGTGTGACTCCAGCCATAGAGAGATACTCAGAGTTTTGCAGTCTTTCCTCCTCTGCATGACATATTTACAGATCACCGTGTTGGATACTGGTGTGGCGTCAGTAGTAGTCCTCAGGATGCAGGAGGGGGAAATGACCGGCTGCAGAGACCTGCCATATTTGTGTACAGGAAGCCTCTATGTACTTGGGTTTCTACAAGTCCCATTGAACCAGGTCTGTGAAGTCAGTAAGCCAAACAAACATCCAACGCCTCAATTGCCCTGTATCAAACTCTAGCCAAAATGGGCACTGATTCTGACTCCACAGCATTGATATAGTGATTTGTGTAAAGATTGAAGGCCCAGTTACACACACAGATAACTGCAGAGATTGTTCGCAGATCTCTGGTTGCAGTGAAATCACAGACACATTGTTATGTTTGTACATGGCCACAAAATGGAACAATGTGTCCATGATTTCACTGCAACCAGAGATCTGCGAACAGTCTCTGCACAATTATCTGTGTGTGTAACTGGGCCTTTAGAACTTGGGGCCTTTTCACAAGTGCTGATCGCGGCAGTTGCAGTGAAAAAAACGCAACTGCCGCGGTTACCGCATAACTGCCGCACATGCGGTTCACCTGCGGCAAGCGCCATGCAATGTTCAGACAATACACCTCTTGGCATAGATACTGTTTTGCTGACTGCTTTTGTATTGTCTTTTTAACCTACTTTTGTTCTTTTTCTTTCAGCCCTATATGTTTTGACATGATCGAGGAAGCCTACATGACAAAATGTGGTCACAGCTTTTGGTAAGCAGACTTTATGCTGTTAATTAGTATATATATTTTTTTTTTATAAAGGGACTGTCCTGGAGAATTTGGGAATGGTGAAGGTCCAATATCCAGATACCCTTCCCGATCAGACCAGAACTAAGCAACGTACAGAGCGTAATCGGGCGGGCCCCCATACTAAGGTGGCCCAAAAAATTCAACTTTCTCCATGGACACCTCCTAATTTTTTATTTTTTTTTATTTTAGTCAATAATTGGAAAAGGCAACATTTCAGCATCCTATTTAGAGTAGGAGGCAGCGCTCAATGACTTACAAATCTTATGTATTTTTGTTCTTCTCCATTTGTATTTTTTGGTTTCTGCAAGTAGTTTGTAGGTTGTTTCTGTAAGTAGTTGAAGCAAACTGAAAATCTTGTTCCAAGCCAGATGACAAAAAAAAGCCGTTGTCAAAAGTGTAAGGGTGTGTGTACACTATCCGGATTAGTAGCGTTTTGGACGCAGCATGTTACCGCTGCATCCAAAACGCTGCGTTGTACAGTATAAGCATAGTGGATGGGATTTGTTGAAATCCCATGCTCACTGTGTTTCTCTTCTCTGCAGCGTTATTTCAGCTGTGTTGCTGCTTGCCGGCATTCCGCATTTCTGTAGCATGTAAATTCAATGCTGCTGAGATCTCCAGCAGGTGAATGCAGGGAAAAGCTGCACTGCACCCACCGCAGATGGTGAGTACAGGGTGGCTGCAGTCTCCCTGCGTTTACCCGCAGGTTCTCGCAGGTCTGAAGGCACTGAGTTCAAGATGCATGGCCTCCGGATCGTTAGAACATACCCTAAAACCATCAACATCCAGGGAATATTACGTTTTGAGGTCTGACCTTAACTTCGAGTAATGCCTTCAAATTTTTACCAATAGCCTTTTTCATCAATGGAAAAAAAATGGAGGGTTCCTAGACATGTATATAAAATTTGAAAGTTTGACTATGTTGTGAGCCCCCCTCCCCCCCCCCCACTGTGTTTGTGGCAGAGAGTGGCACCCGCCCACCTCCTTGTACCTTGCCAGGGTCAATGCTGTTCCTTTTTTTTTTTTTCTGGAATAGAGAATGAGCAACGGTAAGCAAGCAACTTATAAGGCTGTTATGTTCTGCTGTACATAGCTGATATCCGGCCCCCACTGGAGCATATATCACTTGATTGTTGGGAGGGGGGCTATGGGTCTATGACCCCCAGCAATCTCATTTTGATGATCTATTTGTATATTGTAATGTCCCAGACAACCCTGTAAAAACAATCTATAACTTTAGTGATGAACCTGAGTTGCATTTTTTGCTTACAGCATGTTTTGTCTCCATTGTATTCGAGGTTAACTGGATCCTTCAATATGTTCTTTTACTCCAGACTTGGTTATCTGAGTCCTATTTTACTGCAGTATTTTTAAGGAATTCTTAAATTTAAAATGTACCTGTCACCAGTTTTGGGGGTTGTAAACCCTGCCCACCACCTTTAATATGATGTGAATGGGGTTCCTCTGACCCCTTTAGATCCCCAGATGTCCCCCTGCGCCTCAGAAAACTAGTCTTATTCTGTCCCGCTTCATATGCTAATTTCTTGTTTGGGTCATATGGAGGTCTACAGATTGCGGTAAGCGCCGCCCTGCTTCATGCCAACACCACCCTCCTGAGTGTGTGCAAGTGGATGATGTTGCTACGATGCCCAAGTCTGGCGCCTGGGGAGGCGCACCTCAATTTGTTCGATTAAACAGGCAGTGATTACACTGCGCTGACGCGACACTTTGGTCTTGCATCAGCCGTACCGTGCCTAACATCTCATGCCTGCGCAGTGGAATCACTGGCTGTATAATAAGGCACAGTTAGGCGCCACTGTGCAGGTGCCCATGATATGAATATATATCCCTATATAGCTGATAGTGGTGGTGCCCATGATATGGACATATATCCCTATATAGCTGATAGGGGTGGTGCCCATGATATGGACATATATCCCTATATAGCTGATAGGGGTGGTGCCCATGATATGGACATATAGCATGTTATTATGCCCACAGGTGTGTGATAACCTACTAAGTGGGACGATTAGTCGGGGAAGTAACGCACCCTTGACTAATCAAAGTCCTAATTTGCATCTCATAAATGGTCTTTAGAAATACTTTTTCTATAGATCTGGTTATGTATGTTCCTACATAGAGGGACTGTTAGGCAGGGATTATAGTATGTGCACAGAGCTACTTACAGATCTCGGGGAACAGAGGATATGACAGGTTCCCTTTAATTCTGCTTAATATTTAGTGATACAATTAATATAAAATCATCACTGGACACAGTTTGGAGATTTGGCCCCTTCAGATTTATTCGGTTATGTTTATTGTACATTCATGAGGGTTGATGAGGAAGTTCAGGGCTTGAGATCTGACTTTATTAAGAGGAGACATCTCCATCAGTTAGGCAGGGAATATAGATATGTGCATAGGACTACTCATTGTTCGATGGAAACAGAAAACCTGACAGGTTCCCTTTAATTCTGCTCAATATTGAGTGATACAGTTAATATAAAATCATCACTGGACACAGATTTATTCGGTTCATTCATGAGGGTTGATGAGAAAGTACAATACTTGAGACGTGACTTCATTAACATCACGAAACAATCACTGATCTCGGGGAGATCAGTCAAGGGAACACTGCGGGCAGCCGGCTAAAGCGCTCAAACACAGTGAAATCCATGTTTGAGACGCCTAAACGATGCTCCACAAACTCTATTTACATATATGTATTTCCTAGGGGGCAATCCCCCTGAGAAATACAAATATGCAAATAGAGTCTGTAGAGCCTCATTTAGGAGTCTCAAACATGGGACTAACCAAAACCAACACCAAAACCAGGTATCAATCCACAGACAGCTGTGATACCAAAATCAGGTATTCAGCTAGGCAGCTGTTTCGGGGTTTTGCCCCTCATCAGTGTGGAGTATGATTCTGGCTAGGTGGGACTTAGCCTTTTTTTTTTTTTTTTTTTCTTTTTTCTTTTTTCTTTTTTTTCTCAATATTCGGTTTATTCTTGAACTCTAGTATATCTGGATATGATTCCTTCAAAATATGCCAGTGTGTCAAAATACTTTTGTTAAGAAGGGGGGAGAAGGGATGGTAGGTGTGGACGTATGCCACCCTAGGAACATCCGCTTTCTCCTTCCTTACCCTATCATTTAACAAGGTGTGTGTTGGGTAGCCCCGTTCTTTAAATCTCTGAAACATCTCTTCGTGACGCATTTTGCGGGTTGAGTCTTCTGTGACTATACGGTCTATTCTGCCAAATTGTGAAGAAGGTAGCGCTTTTTTGATATGACGCGGATGGTTACTCGAATAATGTAACAAACTATTGCGATCGGTGGGTTTCCTGTATAAGTCAGTGATAACCCTACCTTCAGGTGAAAGTAAGACCATCGTATCTAAAAAACTGATTTCACTTTTATTCCAGTTTAATGTGAATGTAAGGGAAGGTACAATACTATTCAGGTCAGTGACAAATGTTTTAAGGGATTCTAAATCGCCTTTCCATATCGTAAATATGTCGTGGGAATTGTGTGGATGACCTTGCTATTTCATCCACTTGAGCACACACACGAGGGGTAGTGTTTACATGGAGCGGGGCAGCACTGACCGCAGTCTGCAGACCCTCATATGACCGAACCGTGAAATTACCATATGGCGTGGGACAGAATAAAACTCATTTTCTGAGGTGCAGGAGACGTCTGGGGTTATAAAGAGGTTATAGGAACCTCATTTACATCATGTTAAAGGTGGTGGGCAGGGTTTACAATCCCCAAAACTGGTGACAGGCACACTTTAAAGAGTGGTATTAATGAATTTGATTTCCAATAGGTATCTCAATAGAGATAAGTGAATACATTTGCAGATTCCTGGTCACTCCAGGTCTGTATTCTGTGGCTGGTGCACTGGAGCCCTGCAGATCAACCCTCTGCCTACTGTCATCTCCAGTTTCTCTCTGGATTAGGCAGATGGCTTATGAAAACGGGATCCAGGGATTCTGGTAGGTAGGGGGCGCTCACAGTGCTTCTCTCCAGTGGTCACAGAATACTGCCCGGCTCTGACCAGGGATCTGCAAATCCATTCACTCATAATCAGTTGTAATCCGATGTGCCAGTGCTGAGAAACCACATGTAAATGAGTCTGGAAGTCCATTGGGGGTTTGCCGATACTGAGTACATGAATATGCCTCTATGCACTTATCGGCTAATCTGCATGTAGCTTCAGAGCGTGATTTCTCATGGGCATCTTCTTTTCACCATTGCACTAGCACCTATAGATCCCACAGAGCCATACCACCAGTGTCAGAAGTAAAATCTCATGGGCAGAACGACAGATTTTGTGCCGTTTCCTGAAGAGAGGTTAACGTCTGACAACACAATCTTTAAATGAGTGTTTTGTATTCAGTGTAATTAAAAAAAACAAAAAAAAAACTTGCCAATGTTTTCTTTTTATTCTTTTTCCAACCTTTAGTAAAAAAAAAAAATCATGCTGCACTCACCTTCGGGTCCACGAATGACGAGTCTCCTCTGCTTGTTCTGGAGTTGACAGTGCCGCAGCCAATTGGAGAGTTCAGCAGCTCTGAGCGGGGTCTTTTACACTAAAAATTAAGGGAGTGAATTAATTACAAAGTAACAACCCTTTTAAGACCTTGCTATCTAAAATTTGTTGGAACTGCCCCCTCGTAGGACGCCATACTCTGTTTGAAAGGAACCTTTATCTGAGAGTAGCATGATATAGGACCCGAGACCCTGATTAAAGCAATGTGACCTAAAGGGCTGCTCAGTGTAGTTTTGATAACATCACTGTTTAATCAGCTGGAGATTATCATTAGTTGACTACTTGGCCAGCTGCCAGGTAGTCCAGCATATTCACAAACTGCTAAATCTGCAGCATAGAAGACACTAATTTTATCAAAATGACAGCAAGCAGGTATGTAAGTGACTCATCGCTGGAATCAGGGTCTCTATTTCTACATTATGCTTCTCTCAGATGGAATTGCAAACACACCTGGTGACAGGTTCCCTTAAAACCTTTGAAATCACTGTGCAGAAAGTCAAAACTTTGTGCAGTTTGTAATTTTTTTTTTTGTAGCACACGTAGGTGTATATATTATTATAGCTCCTTTTATTCCATAGCGTGTTACATGTGAAAAGGGGTATACATAATAGGATAATTACCATGATCATGAACAATACAAGGTACCGACTGGTGGAGGAGAGAGGACCCTGCCTGTGAGGGCTCAGTCTACAAAGGCTGGGTGAGGGTACAGTAGGTGAGGAGAGAGGACCCTGTCCACGAGGGATCACGGTCTACAAGGGCTGGGTGAGGAGAGAGGACCCTGTCTGCGAGGCTCACAGTCTACAAAGGCTGGGTGAGGATGCAGTAGGTGAGGAGAGAGGACCCTGCCCACGAGGGCTTACAGTCTACAAGGGCTGGGTGAGGATACAGCAGGGGAGGAGAGAGGACCCTGGCCTTGAGGGCTCATTGGTGTACACTTGTATGAGACACGAGCAGACAATATACAAGGTTAATAACTGTAGGCAATGTTCTTTTCAGGTCCAAAGTTTGCAAAATTTTGTTTAGTGCCAAAGAGGGGTATTGCACCCTGCAAGCAGTATCCTATTGCTTTACAGCTCCCATCCTGGTAACAGACTAATGGTTCATAGAAGATACAGGTGCATCTCAATGAATTAGAATAGCATCAAAAAATATTTTTTTTTCAGTAATTCAATATAAAAAGTGAAACACATATATTGTACTAGATATGGGCCGGATGCGATTGCATCGGGAGGACCTCCCTGCCTCCTGTGTGTGCCTCGGTGTACCTCCCCCCGCCTCACTGATCCTGTCTGTACTATACACTTCAGACCAGGACCTTTGATGATGTCACGGTCATGTGCACCTGATCAAATGATCATGACATCATTACAGATCCTGTATGTGAGGCACAGTCAGCATGGCGGCGGGTTTGCAACGGGTCTGGCTTTCGGCAGCACCGCTGGCAGTAGTATGTGAGGGGCCACTACCGCTAGCGGATGCCATTTTCTGATCATCATAATGGGAGACCCAGACAATGGGGTTTAGGGCGCTGCCCTCCGGAGGTCACACTAGGTACTACAAGTTTGTAGCACCGCCTCCTCCGCTTATAAACCCCCACCGTAGGAGACATCCTCAGTTTTAAACTTAGTGTGCTCGGAGGATCACGCTTTGCTTGCACTTCACTGCATTCTCACAGCTTACGTGATGGCGTATGAAGACAAGGTAAAATGGTCCCGCTCGGGACCCCCGACAGCCTCCCCGCTCACCCTCTGCGGAACACGCTGGTGGAGGTACCGGAGGGTTTTTAGCCTGGACACTTCTGTGTTCTCCCGGTACGCTGTCGCGCTCCTTCCTTTCCATCCCTCCATGGAGGCTCTGGTAAGGGGGAGCCTGGAGCCTTGCACAGCTCCGCTCCGTCCGAGGCCTCCCTAAATGGTGCTTACAGACCGGACGGAGCCAGCCCAGTCCGAGGCCTCCCTAAATGGTGCTTACACTCCGGACTGGTGCTGTACCCCCGTCCGAGGCCTCCCTAAAGGTGCTTACAGACCGGACCGGCACTGAGGCACCTGGTGTGTCTCCTGTGTGCCTGGGGGTAGTGTCTGTCACTGTGGTGTCATGACACTCAGACCGCGCGGTTACCCTCGGGTCCGCGGTTCTGGCGGTGACCCTGTGCTGGGGTCTCCCTGGCTGACCGCCCTGTGTGTCACAGGGGCTGAGGCTGCAGACTGCGAGTGTTTTGATGTACATGCAGTCTGAGAGTGTGTGTGGTGATATTCACACTCTTTTCCCGCGCTGCGGGCTCCGGCACCTCCATTGCTGAGGCAGTCTGGAGGAGGAGGAGGCAGCCCTTATGGTGACATCACCGCTGGGCGTGTTGTGTGTTCTTCCCGCGTGTTCCTGGCTCCGCCCACATCTTCACTGTCGGCGGCCATCTTCTCCCTCACTTCCCGGCTGGGATCTGGCTGCAGCGCGTGTCTGCACTTGCAAGGGAGACCGGAACTCGCGGAGGTCACACACACTCACCGCTTCCTCCTACCGCTTTACTGCGGTCGGTAAGCCACCGGGATTCCCGGTTTGTTTGTGAACTTTGGCTTATATTCCCCTCACTGTGGAGATGTCCTCAGTTGGGAAGCATGCTGCTAAGGCGGCAGTGGTCACCGTTTCCTGCGCTACATGCAACGGGACACTGGTGGAGGGGTCCTGCAATAACTGCGGACGCCCAGAGGCCCGGTCTGCTACTACTGAGTCTGCAAATCCGGGATTACTCCCTGAGGTTCAGGTGATCCCAGGGCCATGGGAAACGCAGAATAAGATCAATGAATCTCTGCTGTCCCAGATGTCCTCCATGTCGCAAACCCTGGAGGCACTGCATAGGAGACTGGAGAACCCAGCTACTCCTCCTAGTTACCCCCGGGTGTCTCTTACTTCTGCTGTAAGACCCCCTAAGCGAGCCCGTGAGGCTTCTCCTGAGCTCCAGACTCTCTCTGAGGAGGAGCGTTCCTCTGATGGTGAGGAAGATGATGGGGGTTCTACTCTTGGGTCTATGTCTGAACCTCCAGATGGGGTGGAGGATCTGGTGTCCTCCATCAATGAGACATTGCGTCTTGTCACTCCTCCTGAGGAGGTGACTGTACACCCCAAGGAGATATACCAATGGCTGCGGCCAGAGGCTAGACCAAGTGGCTCCTTCATGGACCACACTAATTTCGGAAGGGTGATTAAAGCTCCCAGGTTACATCCTGGGCGGCGTTATGTCCGTAAAACTAAGGACAATCGCTTTCCCTTTCCCCAGGAGGCGCTCCAGGAATGGTCGCAGTCTCCCAAGGTGGATGCTTCCATGACTAGGATTGCTGCGCGCTCCTTGTTTTCTGCCTCTGATAGCTCCTCATTGAAGGATGCTACTGATAGACAGGTCGAGCAACTCGCCAAGTCTTCATATGAGGCTGTGGGGTCCTCGTTTGCCCCTAATTTTGCCGCAGTCTGGACCCTTCAAGCGATTACTATCTGTTTGGATGGTATCACTGATCTAGCTAGGTCCAGTCCAGAGGTTCTGGCTCTCACTGAGAGAGCAAGGGCCTATGCGGACTATGCCAGGACGGCATCTTTGGAAACTGCCACTCGCTCTGCTGTGGCCTCGGCCAATGCAATTGCGATCCGCAGGCTGTTGTGGCTGCGTCTTTGGGACTCAGATGCCACATCTAAGAAGATTTTACAAAATCTTCCGTTCGCTGGTGACAGGCTGTTTGGCACCGAACTGGACAAATTGATAAAGGATTCTGCTGAGTCTAAGATACCGCAGAATAAGCCTAAGCCACGGTACACCGTGAAAAGGAACCCTAAGCAGTGGTCCTTTCGCTCCGGTTCACAGTCATCAACGGCGTCCACTCGCTCAGACCGAGGGGGCAAGCCTGCTACTCAGTGGCGTTCCAAGAGTCGTCAGAAGAAGCCGGCGGGGGCAGCGGCTGCCACCCCCAAGCCCGCCTCGACATGACTCGCTCTCTCATCCTGCCTCCCCACAGGTGGGGGGCCGCCTGTCCCGCTTTCAGGACCAGTGGCTTCTTCACATTCAAGATCAGTGGGTTCGAGACGTAGTCTCAGGAGGTTACAGGATAGAGCTGACGTCACAACCAATACACCGATTCCATCGGTCGGTTTCATCCCCAGAAAAGGCTCAGGCTTTTCACCTGGTGTTGGAGGGACTCCGCAGAGACGGAGTGGTGGTCCCTGTGCCCACGGAAGAGAGGTTCAGGGGTTTTTACTCCAACCTCTTTATTGTCCCAAAGAAGGACGGCTCTTTTCGCCCGGTGTTGGACCTCAAGTTGTTCAACCGGCACGTGTTGGTTCGGAAGTTCCGCATGGAATCCCTGCGCTCAGTGATCGCAGCTGTGTCACAGGGAGACTTCCTAGCGTCCATCGATATCAGGGACGCTTACCTTCACGTACCCATTGCACCAGCTCATCAGCGCTGGTTGAGATTCGCAGTGGGGGAAGAGCACTTCCAATTTGTGGCACTGCCGTTCGGGCTAGCCTCAGCACCACGGGTGTTCACAAAGGTGATGGCCTCCATGATGGCTCTCCTGCATGCGCAGGGACACGCCGTCATACCCTATTTGGACGACCTGTTGGTCAGGGCGCCATCGGAAGACCTTTGTCGGGTGAGCCTGGAGGTGACCATGAAGTCCCTGGAACGGTTCGGGTGGCTTATCAACATTCAAAAGTCGACCCTGGTTCCGACCCAGTCATTGACATATCTGGGCATGGACTTCCACACGGACTCGGCCCTGGTGTCCCTACCTCACGCCAAGCAGCTTGCGATCCAATCAGGAGTGCAGAATGTCCTCCTGTCTCCACAGTCATCCCTGCGGGTATTGATGAGACTGGTGGGTCGCATGGTAGCGGCGATAGAGGCGGTGCCGTTCGCACAATTTCGCCTCCGTCCTCTCCAGCTGGAGATTCTTCGCAGATGGGACAAGAGGACGATTTCTTTGAATCGGCTGGTGACGCTGTCACAACCAACCAGGGATTCCCTACAGTGGTGGCTACAGCCACATCATCTGGCACGGGGACGGTCCTTCCTAAAACCGTCATGGTTAGTGGTGACCACCGACGCCAGTCTGAAGGGCTGGGGAGCGGTGTTCTTGCACCACAGGGCTCAAGGCCTCTGGACTCAGTCGGAGTCGGCGTTGCAGATCAACGTGCTGGAGATCAAGGCGGTCTATCTGGCGCTCCTGGCGTTTCAGAAATTCCTGTCAGGACAACCCATTCGGGTACAGTCCGACAATGCGACGGCCGTCGCCTACATAAATCATCAGGGAGGGACCAGAAGTGCTCAGGCCCTCACCGAAGTCCACCGCATTCTAGCTTGGGTGGAGGAAAACGGCTGCCTGATCTCCGCAGTTCACATCCCAGGGGTCGAGAACTGGGAGGCCGACTATCTGAGCCGACAGGGGATGGACGCCGGAGAGTGGTCCCTTCATCCAGACGTCTTCCGGGACATCTGCGGCAGATGGGGCACTCCGGACGTGGATCTGATGGCCTCACGGCTAAATCATCAGGTGCCCCAATACGTGGCGAGATCATGGGATCCTCAGTCTCTGGGGGCGGATGCCCTGATCCTGAGTTGGTCCAGCTTCCAGCTGCCATATGTGTTCCCGCCTCTAGCTCTGATTCCCAGGGTCCTGTGGAAGATCAGGATGGAATGCAGAGTAGCCATTCTAGTGGCTCCAGATTGGCCCAGGAGGTCCTGGTACCCGGACCTGTGGCAACTGTCAGGCGGACACCGATGGGCTCTTCCAGAGCGCGCAGATCTTCTCGCGCAAGGCCCATTCTTCCACCTCAATTCCAGGGCCCTCAGATTGACTGCATGGCTCTTGAGGCCTGGCTGCTGACATCCAGAGGTTTCTCTCCTACAGTGGTTGCCACTATGAATCGGGCAAGGAAACCCGTTTCCAGGAAGATATACCACAGAACGTGGAAAATCTTTTTTTACCTGGTGTGCCTCTGGTGGTCACTCACCGTGGCCGTTGTCTATCCCGACATTGTTGGCCTTCCTACAGTCGGGTTTGGAGTTGGGATTATCCCTTGGCTCTCTGAAAGGTCAAGTATCAGCACTTTCCGTGTTATTTGACAGGCGCTTGGCGCTCCTCCCGAAGGTCCGCCAATTTCTGCAGGGGGTGTCTCGGGTGGTTCCGCCCTACAGGCGGCCCCTGGACCCTTGGGATCTCAACATGGTCCTGGCGGCTCTGCAGAAACCGCCGTTTGAGCCACTGAGAGACATCTCTCTCTCTCGTCTGTCCCAGAAGGTGGTCTTTCTGGTGGCGATTACGTCTCTGAGAAGGGTCTCAGAATTGGCTGCACTTTCGTGCAAGTCACCCTTTCTGGTGGTTCACCAGGACAAGGTGGTGTTGCGCCCACGGCCTGAATTTTTGCCGAAGGTGGTTTCAACATTCCACTTGAACCAGGAGATTGTTCTCCCATCATTTTGCCCGCTCCCGTTCATCAGGTTGAGCGCGACCTCCATACTCTGGATCTCGTGAGAGCTGTACGCATTTATGTGTCCAGGACCGCCTCCTTTAGGAGTTCGGATTCCTTATTTGTCCTCACGATGGGTCGCTGTAAGGGGTCCGCGGCTTCAAAGTCGACCTTGGCCAGATGGATCAAGGCTCCCATTCAGGAGGCTTACCGGTCTTCTGGTTTGCCTATCCCGGTGGGTTTGAAGGCACACTCTACTAGAGCTGTAGGTGCCTCTTGGGCCTTGCGACATCGAGCTTCTGCTCTACAGGTGTGTCAGGCGGCCACTTGGTCCAGCCTGCACACTTTCTCTAAGCACTATATGGTGCATGCCCATGCCTCTGCGGATGCGAGTTTGGGCAGGCGGGTTCTCCAGGCGGCGGTTGCCCACCTTTAAAAGGGAACCATGTGTTATCCGTCTTGTTGAGGAACTCTTCCCGCCCTGGGGTATTGCTTTAGGACATCCCCATTGTCTGGGTCTCCCATTATGATGATCAGAAAAAAGAGAATTTTGTTTACGTACCGTAAATTCTTTTTTCTTGAATCATCAATGGGAGACCCAGCACCCACCCAGTTGTTCCGTTGCATGTTTGCATTTGATCTGTTCTCTGTTGAGACAGTGTTTCCGGGTTGTTACACCGTCTGTGCACGGCATTCTTCCCGATGTTTCGGGTGTGGTTTATTTCTCCTCGCAGCTTATGGACTAAACTGAGGATGTCTCCTACGGTGGGGGTTTATAAGCGGAGGAGGCGGTGCTACAAACTTGTAGTACCTAGTGTGACCTCCGGAGGGCAGCGCCCTAAACCCCATTGTCTGGGTCTCCCATTGATGATTCAAGAAAAAAGAATTTACGGTACGTAAACAAAATTCTCTTTATTAGCACACCTATCACTTGAGTGTGTTAATAACGGTTCCGCGACACAGTAAATTGTGGGATTTGTGGTCATCTCTTTGGAAATTGACACATGCCACTAGGAAGGTATATCATAGATGTGTTTCACTTTATGTATTGAATTACTGAAATTAACTTTTTGATATTCTAATTCATTGCGATGCAGCTGTATGTGTTCTGAGGCCATGGTGAGCACAGGGGTCGTGGCCATAGCATCTTATTAACTGTGCCGGTGTCCAGTGTTCAGGGCTGGACTCCTCATGCATTTTGTGGTCATGTCCGTGTATTTTTTGTTTTTGGGTGCTGGTTGTCTAGACCATTTATCAATAATTCTATGATAGCATCATTTTCTCTATTGATGTACCTGCCAGAAGTGTGTGCTGGTGAGAATGTCTTCTATTGTCTGATATTGGGACATTACAAGCCATGGCGTTTGGAGCAGACCTCCTACTTATAATCCTATCCTCTTCATCGTGTTCCTCTCCAAGGAGTTACACTTTTTGTTTTGTTTCCCCTTTGTCTTTGGCGATTGCTGTAGATGTGTAAACTGTGTAAATTGATAGTTGACATCACCACTAAGTATCTGGAGCTTTTTGTAAGCCGTCAATTAGCGGATTGTGTTAGGACAATTAACTTTTGTGCATAGACGCCGTTCCCCGAGCCGAGTCAGTGTTTTAATGTCGATGGAGTGCACTTGATTGTTTGCATTAAACTGGAACATTCAATTCCTCGTTTCACAACATTGACCCCCCCCACCTCCCCGATTTCATTCTCCGTTCCGTACATGTAACCCACCCTTCCTAAAGCAATTTTTTATCCTTAGATGAACTGAGAGATCCCACAGAGATGTATTGCAGACTTTGGAGTTCCAGAAATGTAATACCTCGTTTTTTTTTAGCATTGACTGCAAAGAAAGCCCCAGTAATAATCAAGTCAGTATTGTGCTGTGGCTAATACTGATCTGCAGCGAGGACCCTAAATCCTACAGCCTATATCACAAAAATGTATTGAAGCCCTTTTATTTTTAACCCCATGTGCTGAAAAAGAAGCAAAAGCAAGGTTACCTAACCAAACTACAGCCACAACCCAGACTCTTATTTGAAGGGATTGTCCAGTTTAAATTAAAAATCTTTATCCACATACTGTATTCTATTAGGACATTATGAGTTAATGGGGTGAGGATGCTCTGTCCTGGGTGAGGGTGCTCTGTTCAGAATCCCAATCTTTTGAGACTGGAAAACTTATTCAATGATTGTTTTTAACCTTGCAGGACCTGTCACATCAACTTATTGTATTAAATCAGCATTTCATAATGAAAATTAAAGAAGCACTCCTAGCAAACGTTTTATCCTCTTAAGATATTATCATCATATCATAAGGCACTTTATACTTACAATTGCTCATTTTGCCTTTCTGTCCAATAAATTCCCCATTTCTACATGGAGCAAAGTGAGTTTTGTTCCTGCATGAATCATCCCCCTCTTCAACTCCTTCCACTGCCATTGAGTTTTGCAGTGATGATTCATGCAGGGAAAAGAGACATCCTGTTTCTACATGGAGATTTGAGAGATTCAACTAGTTCGTTTTTAATCATGTGATGTCGTAGACCTAATGGAAAAGAGAAGAATTACTGGGTAGAAAGGCAAAATGAGCAATTATAAGCACACAGTGCATTATAATATGACTGTAACACATTAATCCCTTCACGACCTTAGACGTACCAGTACAATCAAGATCGCCTCCCTTTGATGTGAGATCATTCGCTGAGCTTGTATCATTCCCTGCACATGCCGGGTGATTTGATCAGCTGACATGTGCAGCTAACAGATGCAGGTGGATCAGTGATCAGTCTGCCGCTGTTAACCCCTTAGATCATACTGTCAAAGACTGACGCGTTCTTAAGTAGCTTGACGTAGATCGCATTATTCCGCTCCAGCATCGACGACCCCCATAACACAAACACAGGGCCTCAACATGTTGCCACGACAGTGAGTGGTCAGATGAGGACCCCTGAGGCTAGCATAACTCACTTCCTTTGGATGCCCACCAAACGCTGGCTTTGACAGGAGGTAATCATTTCTGCAGTGCAGAGCCACGGATCATCAGGGCTCTACCTTGCACAAGCGATTGGCCTGTGCAGTGCTGAGGCACCCTATAAGGGGACTAGTAAAAATAAAAAAATAAAATTAAAAAAATGTGATAGACCTAAAAAAAACCATCCCCCTTTAGCTCCAATAAACTAAAAATATATATTTGGTATCACAACGTTCAGAAATGCCCTATGTATCAAAATATAAAATCAGTTAATTAGATGTGTAAACTGTGTAAGGGAAATAAAAGTCCAAAAAACAAAGTAAATTTTTTCTTTTTGTTGCCGCATCGTTGCAATAAAAGGCAATAACGGGCAATCAATACATCACCTCTACCCAAAAATGGTATCATTAGAAACGTCAGCTCAAGCCGCAATATATAAGCCATCACGCAGCCCCAGATCCTGAAAAACAGACCTAAGGCATCATACCGACACGTCAGGTTTACCATATAGTGAATAATAATAATAATTTTTATTTATATAGCGCTAACATATTCCACAGCGCTTCACATTCACAATACAAAGCTCACATTTAAACAATCATAAGAAACAATTAGAAAATACAATACAATGCCAAAAACAATACAATACAAAGCATAACATAATACAATAATTGGAGCAAAAAATGGCAACCCTGCTCATAAGAGCTTACAATCTAACAATGAGGTGGGGGTGACAAGGTATAGGTGCTCATTTGCAATGAAAGTATAGTCAACTTGAGGAGATGGGGAACAGATTGGAGCAGAATAAGTGGCCACAACCCGTTATATGTGATCCACTTGAGGGGAGCGGATAGGCTATGTCTAGATGACTGACGATTTTGAGTAGAAAAAAAAACAGTAATTGCACTTTTTTTTTTGCAATTTCAGTGCATTTAGGATTTTTTTCCCCCCTTTTTCCAGTACGCTATATGGTAAAATAAATGTCATTCAAAAGTACAACTCATCCTGCAAAAAACAAGCCCTGATATGTCTGTATTTATGCAAAAATAAAAAGTTATGGCTCCTGGAAGAAGGGGAGGTAAAAACAAAAGTGCAAAAAATGGAAAAGGCATGGTTGTGAACGGGTTAGGAGGATAAAACCTTTAATGGCAGTGCTTCTTTAATAAATTGGTGAGGGCTAATGAGAGCTGTTTGAATTGCCAGCATGCAGGACTTGAGCCCCCCGTTTGAATGGCGCAGCAGTCGCCCATGTGTGCTGCTCCATCAATCATTCTCCATGGGAATTCCGGAAATTGTAAAAGATGACAGGGATTGAAGTTCCCCCTCCCCCCCTCAATTTTTGTGATTATTGCTTTTACTGTGGGGATAGACAATAACCGGAATACTCCTCTTAAAGGAAATCTGTCAGCTGGTTTTTGCTAACTCATCTCGAAGCAGCATAATATAGGCAGGAGACCCAGAATCCAGCAATGTATCCCTTAGTTTACTGGGCAGCAGTTCTGACACAAATCAGGATTTTGTAGCGTCAAGTCCAGATTGGTCACCTCCTACCATTTGCCCGAGCTCCATATAAGCCGCCTTGCCGGCCATTCGCTGAGAGCATCAAACGATCGCATTAAAGGCCACTTCACACTACGATATCTGTGAACGGTATCGTTAGCTATGTCACATGACCGCGATCCTTCCGACATCGTTAGTGCGTTGTCACACGCAAGGACATCGTTAACGATCTTAAATTTGGCAACGCGCCAGCTATTTGCAGAAGATCGTTTGTACGATTTTACAAAGCGGCAGGAATAGGAGAATTGTGAACGACATTGTTCAAAAAGCTGTCACACTGAACGATGTTGCTTTTTCAGAGAACGTTAATTGGACGACGAACGATAGATTTGAGGTCCGGATCTCAAATTTTTGATGAACGATCCAACGATTTATCATTTGGAGATCGTTCGTTTACACACTTCACACGCCGGGATCTTGTTAACGACATCGTTGAAATGTCACGGATTTGTGAACGGTCTAACGATATCGTTAGTGCGTCGTTGCGTGTAAACGAACGATGTAGGATGGAAAAATCGTTGGAACGTTCAGCAAAAATTTGAGATCCTGACCTCAAATCTATCGTTCGTCGTCCAATTAACGTCCTGGGAAGCAGCAACATCGTTCAGTGTGACGACTTTTTGAACGATGTCGTTTATAATTCTCCTACGTTCTTCTCCAAATAGCTGGCGTGTTGCCAAATTTAAGATCATTAACGATACCCTTGCATGTGACAACGCACTAACGATGTCGGAAGGATCGTGGTCACGTGACATAGCTAACGATCTCGTTCACCTATATCCTAGCTTGTGAAGCGGCCTTTAGAGGCACATGATGGCTGATTAAATCAGCTGTCATATGCTGGGAATGATTCAGGCTCGGCATGTGAGCATCAATGGTAGAGACATGACATGATCTATTTGGTGGATTGGAGAGCCGCCTGCAGCTATTAGCTAGTTAAATCCTGCGCTCAGACTCTGACAATGTTATTGGGTTAAACCCAATGTAATGACTAAAAATCGTAAATTTGCAGCTTTATTTCCGCTGTCTGTGAAGCTGTCGGGTTGCAATCGTCTCCAGCATCTTTCCCACACGGAGGGTTAAAATCCATTTCCCGGTTATAACTTAACGCTCCTGTGTTAAACATACATGTGATTCCCAAGTTTCTGAAAAGAAAAAAAAAAAAATCATCTAAAAGCAAAGCTGAGTGAAATCACATCCAGGTGTCAGTCTGGAGGCATATCTCCCATGGTGTGTGTTTATTTTTTTTCTCTTTAAAGACCTTTTTGTAAAACTAATAGCAGCTGCCTCCCTGACATTGGAGAAGTTTTATCCCTGGAATGAATCCACAATCTGTGAGAATACAGACGGGGAAAGATGTTTTTGTTTTTCTGCGGCTCATCTTAAGCCCTTTGTTACTAGCGGGGCCTCTCGGTGTTGTGGAGTAATGTGGTGTTGGCCCCGCTGCCGGTACACGGAGAGGACCTCTGATCCGACTCTGCTTACTCGCCTCTGCTCTTCCAAAAACTGTCCATTGTTCACGGCTCAATGGGACTCTGTTGTCGGCCACGCTCACACCGGGGACTTGATTAAAGTAGCAGCCGTGCGCGTCTAGATTAAGTTTTACATCTTCCCCTTGTCTTCATGAGTAACGTTCCTGCTTTACGACAGTCTGTAGTTTAGAGAGTCTGCTCAGTACATTTATTGTAAAGGGAACCTGTCATGTCCTCTTTTGTTTTAAATCGTCCCCAATGTTATTTAGATTATGCATCACTAACCTGGTACAAAAAAAAATCTATGTATCATAAAAAAAGCACCTTAGATGCTTAGGTGTTTACATTAGGTACATTCACTCCCCACATTCAGTCAATGGGGGGGCAGGTGGGTTTCTTAAGCTAGAATAAGTTACATCAGTCCACTTCAGTCATGCAGTCTTTTAAACATAGTAACGCCCCCACACATTGTAATATTTCAACATCACTGAAGGTCCTGCAGAAATTCACTTACGCTGAGCTCTGCCCATTAAGGTCACATGGTCATGACATCACAGGTCCTTCACCACCAGTTCTCCAATATTGACCCTCTGTCTGTCTCGGGGCCCACGCTGACCCCCTCTGGTCTCGGGGGGGCCCACGCTGACCCCCTCTGGTCTCGGGGGGCCCACGCTGACCCCCTCTGGTCTCGGGGGGGGCCCACGCTGACCCCCTCTGGTCTCGGGGGGGGCCCCCGCTGACCCCCTCTGGTCTCGGGGGGGGGCCCACGCTGACCCCCTCTGGTCTCGGGGGGGCCCACGCTGACCCCCTCTGGTCTCGGGGGGGGCCCACGCTGACCCCCTCTGGTCTCGGGGGGGGCCCACGCTGACCCCCTCTGGTCTCGGGGGGGGCCCACGCTGACCCCCTCTGGTCTCGGGGGGGGCCCACGCTGACCCCCTCTGGTCTCGGGGGGGGGGGGGGGCCCACGCTGACCCCCTCTGGTCTCGGGGGGGGGGGGGCCCACGCTGACCCCCTCTGGTCTCGGGGGGGGGGCCCACGCTGACCCCCTCTGGTCTCGGGGGGGGGGCCCACGCTGACCCCCTCTGGTCTCGGGGGGGGGCCCACGCTGACCCCCTCTGGTCTCGGGGGGGGCCCACGCTGACCCCCTCTGGTCTCGGGGGGGGCCCACGCTGACCCCCTCTGGTCTCGGGGGGGGGGGCCCACGCTGACCCCCTCTGGTCTCGGGGGGGGGGCCCACGCTGACCCCCTCTGGTCTCGGGGGGGGGCCCACGCTGACCCCCTCTGGTCTCGGGGGGGGGGGCCCACGCTGACCCCCTCTGGTCTCGGGGGGCCCGCACGGCTGCACCCCCTCTGGTCTCGGGGGGCCCACGCTGACCCCCTCTGGTCTCGGGGGGCCCACCTGACCCCTCTGGTCTCGGGGGGGCCCACGCTGACCCCCTCTGGTCTCGGGGGGGGCCCACGCTGACCCCCTCTGGTCTCGGGGGGGGCCCACGCTGACCCCCTCTGGTCTCGGGGGGGGGGCCCACGCTGACCCCCTCTGGTCTCGGGGGGGGGGCCCACGCTGACCCCCTCTGGTCTCGGGGGGGCCCACGCTGACCCCCTCTGGTCTCGGGGGGGGCCCACGCTGACCCCCCTGGTCTCGGGGGGGCCCACGCTGACCCCCTCTGGTCTCGGGGGGGCCCACGCTGACCCCCTCTGGTCTCGGGGGGCCCACGCTGACCCCCTCTGGTCTCGGGGGGCCCACGCTGACCCCCTCTGGTCTCGGGGGGGCCCACGCTGACCCCCACCCTCTGGTCTCGGGGGGGGCCCACGCTGACCCCCTCTGGTCTCGGGGGGGGCCCACGCTGACCCCCTCTGGTCTCTGGGGGGGGGCCCACGCTGACCCCCTCTGGTCTCGGGGGGGCACGCTGACCCTCTGGTCTGGGGGGGCCCACGCTGACCCCTCTCTGGTCTCGGGGGGGCCCACGCTGACCCCCTCTGGTCTCGGGGGGGCCTCCCACCGCTGACCCCCTCTGGGCTGACCTCTGGATAACATGCTTTATATAATCAGCTCTTTGTGTTCTTCCCGTCTGGTTTGGGACAGTTTCACTCAGCGCTGCACAGAAGAGGCCGTTCTCTTTACTCTCGTGTACCATGTACACATATTATATTATGATCCTTTCACACTCAGACACTGTATTCCTGGGGTTTCATGTTGACATTTTGGCATTTTTCTCCCTTTAAGGGTCAATACATCAGTCCTGCCATCCAGTAATGTCACCTGTTACTTATAAGCCGCTCCGTCGTCTGAGCTGACAGACAGACGGACGTCAGCACCAGCAGGAGGCTCAGTGATCGCTAATATCAGACATCTCAAATTTCTCAGAGGTATTTCATGTAGGCAAAGCTCTTTATCATCACAGCCCAGATATCCAGAGGAAAAGGCTGAATTCTCAGTAAAATTCTGCCCAAAGTGAAGACAAAAAGCTTTTGTAGTAGGAAAAAAATAAAACTGTTAGTATCCCAGCAGTGTATAGACAACTTATGTCATCAGCTGCCGTCCTGCTGGTGTGCTGCCACATGGTGCATGCTTTACACCTTTTTTGGTATTGACTGTAAAGAAACTTGGTTATCTGATATATTTTTATCCTCTGACAGCCGACAAACCATATATGTTGTGTCTCCTTACAGCTATAAATGCATCCATCAAAGCCTAGAGGACAATAACCGCTGCCCAAAGTGTAACTATGTGGTGGATAACATTGATCATCTCTACCCAAACTTTCTAGGTGAGTGGCATCCTTGGCTAGTCTTCATTTTCTTATCTGTTTTATCATTTTTTTTTTTTTTTATATATTTTGGAAGACAGCTGATTTAAAGGGGAACTCCAGGGAGATAAAAACATTTTTGTACTGTCCCTGCCCTCCTACATGATGAAGCAGAGCTGCACACTACATTATAGAATCTATAGATCGCTTATAAATCAATAAAATCAGATCTGCTCCTCAGCTCTCACCCCTCCGTTCATGTACAGAGAAATTCAGTCATGCATCGTGCTAAAGTTTCAGGTGACAGGAAACTACCAAGTTGATATGGGGGAGGGAAGACCATGGCAGTGCTAAATCAATCAATGTAGTGCTTTGCCTCTGCTCCTAGCCTGATTACATGGCAGCACACACTATACACCATCATATCATAGTACAGCAGAATATCACAGTGTGTGTTTTAACTGCTTGGTGATATGATTGCTATTTGAAGGGAGAACATCCTTATTCATACATTACATATGATGATATATCAGGGGCAGGATTGTAGTGTGACCATGGGGATAGTGGCCACGCTCTGAGTTCATACAGATGTATGAGGGGGCAGGAATGTAAGATGATCCTGGAGCCCCCAGGGTCCATTCCCCTGGCACACCTCTTGTCACTGCTGCATCATGAATCTGAATTTCTCTGCCCTGAAGGGAGGGATGAGAGCTGAGGAGCAGATATGATTTTATTCATTTGTAAGCAATCTATAGATCGTAGAACTGTAGTGTACAGCTCTGCTTCATCATGTCGGAGGGCAGGGACAGTATAAAATGTTTTTATCTCTCGGAGTTCCCGTTTGAGTTTGATTGAAGGGGTTGTTCAGTTAAAACAAGTTATTAGTTATCACCAAGATAGGTGGCAACTTGCTGATCAGTGGGTGTCTGACTGCTGGGATCTGCATCAATCAACTGAACGGAGAAGTTCAATTCCTGTTTTGGAAATTATCTCCCTTACAAAATTGTCCAAAAGCTGAGCACGTCGGCCCCGTAAGGAAAAAATGAAGCACAAGGACCCACATGCTCCCTTCTAACAGAACCCACCGATCCGCTGGATAGGTGATAACATGCTTTCACTGGACAACCCCTTAGGGGACAACCCCTTAGGGTTCACATGTTGAGTTTTTGCTGCATTTTTTTTTTTTTTTTTTTTTTTGCAGCTGTTTTTCATGTTTTATATAAATTCAAAGCTGTTTTTTTTACAGTACCAGCAAAAGCTGTGAGATTTCCGAAATCTACTGCTCACAATTGCTGCAGCACTGAGGTCCTCCCCGTTATTTACGTGCACTGCCCAGGTTCTACATAAGCAGCACTGAACACTGAGGAATCCAGCGCTGCAACCAGTAACCAGGGATTTCATGAAAATGGCTAGTTTAACAAATACATCTCTGTAATTGGGGTCTCTGCCACTCATCAGTGCTGTTTACAGATAAGGCAGCATAAACCCTCAATTCCCTTTTAAATGGGGGAAAGATGGGATCCCCTCTGAGAGGCATAGATTAGTGGAGCTAGGAGGAACCTCCTGGGTCATCTGGTCCAACCCCTGCTCAAAGCAGGATTCACTAAAACATCCCAGACAGATGTCCGTATTGGATGCAGTATCCAGATAGATCTGACCAAAGAGGAGTAGAGGGCTATAATGACTTTGCGTGATCTAGACTGTATGTTTCTGTTAATACATCACAGAACTGTTTGCCTTTTTTTGCTGCTGCATCACACTGTTGACACATGTGTAGTCTGTGATCTATTAGTATACCCAAGTCTTTTCACACATGCTGTGGTTTAGCCTTATTTCTCTGGAGGGCAATAAAAGGCTTTTTTTTTTTTTTTGTAGGACAAGTCAGTTTTAGATAATCGTGTTTTAGTTCCTTAGATACAATCCCTTGGCCTGAGCTTCTCTCTGTGATTCACCTCGTGTTTGTGTTTCTTTCAGTAAATGAACTTATTCTCAAACAAAAGCAGAGATTTGATGACAAGCGACTAAAGCTGGACCCATCGGTAAGATGTGAATAACGCCTCGCTAAATGGAAGTGACACGGGTTATCAAAAAGCAATCACACGCTGCGCGCTCCTCCAATACAGTGTAACAAGGTGCCGCATGCAGTCCTTACTTCACTCCAACAAGTAATAGTTCAAAGAAAGAAGAAATTGCCTAAACTTTTATAATGCGGCCGCAGTCTATTATCTCGCTTATTGGTCACATCCGTCCTGAAATCACAGTAACAATGCTCTGAGGAAGATGACGGCTGATACCGAGGTGTGGGGGACGGGGGATAGTCACAGCCTCACAGTCTGAGATTTTGGTCAAAAGAATTTTATGCAAAAAATAAACAAAGCCAATGTTCTACTAATTGTGAATATACTAGTTATTTGCTTTCATTGAATAGACTCATTCCTGTTTCCATCCAGAGGGCTAAACTTGCTTATTAAATGGGAACTCTGGGGGGGATAAAATTTGTTTTTGTAATGTCCCTGCTCACCTACATGATGAAGCTGAGGTGGGTACTACAGTTCTAGGATCTATAGATTGCTCATGAATCAATAAAATCAGATCTGCTTCTCAGCCCTCACCCTTCCCTTCGGGGACACAGAAATTCAGCCTCATGCTGCAGCAGTGACAGAAGGTGTGTAAGGGGTGTGGACCGTGGGGGCTCCTGGATCACCTTACATTCCTGACCCTCATTCTTTTGTATGAACAGGGGGCATGGCCGCCTGTCCCATGGTCACAGTGCAATCCTGCCCCTATATACCATCCTATGTAATGTACGAACAGGGGTGTTCTCCTTTTAAATGGCAATCATGTCACCAAGCAGATATAATTACACGCTGTGATCCTCTGCTGTACAGTGATATGACGGTGCATAATGTGTGCTGCCATGTATCAGGCTAGGAGCGGAGGGAAAGCACTGTATTGATTGATTCAGCACTACTATGATCTCCCCTCCTCCATATCAGCTTGGTAGCTTCCTGTCCCCTGAAACTTTAGCACTATGACAGAATTTCTCTGTCCCCGAAAGGAGGGGTGAGAGCTGAGCAGATCTGATTTTATTGATTTATAAACGATCTATAGATCCTAGAACTTGTAGTGTACAGCTCTGCTTCATCATGTAAGAGCGCAGGGACAATACATTTTTTATTTTTTTTAAACTTTAAAGGGTTTTCCCACACCATGAACATTTATTCATTCATTAGCATCAGCTAATAATTGCAAATAATAACAAAAGAAGGATTGGTTACTAGTTCCCCATTATTAAAAAAATTCATTACTGGTCTCTGTCCATTCAACTCCAGCCAATCACTAGCTGCACAGAATTACCTTACCTGTTGTTTGGATCCAGGAGATGTGATGTCCCCATGGGCTTAGGAAACCCTTTTTTAAATTCAACAAACTGCTATTTTGTAGTTCTCGTTTATGTGACCTCAACCTGTTAAATCATGGACAACCTTTTGAATGTCCGCACCATTAAAGGGATTGTCTGGTCTTCTGATTAAGTCTTTTACTCTGAGATGCTGTCAGCATTCAGAAGTCTTCAGAATTTACCGGCTTTGCCCGTGAGAGCAGGCCGCTGTCACTGCCCTTTGTGATTGGCATACTTGCTGGCACATGCCGACTAGACGAGCTTGGCCTTTCTCAGTTCACTTGTATTGGGAGAGGCCAAGCATGTCTAGTTGTGATGTGGCCGGAAGTTTGCAAATCCCAATCTTGTGGTCACGTGGCTGCCCGCTCTCATGGGCAATACCGGTGAATCTTAAAGGGAACCTGTCACCCCAAATCACCCTTGTAAACTGTAAATACATGTCCCTGAAGCATAACACCACAGTCCTACACATCCCTTTGTGGTGTTTTACTTCAATATGAAAGTGCACTTTAGTCGTTTGCCAACTTACAAAATCCATGGCAGTGGGGCGTTCCCAGGCCTCTTTGTCCAAGAGGCGGTTCCCCTGTGTGCCGCTGTATTACGCCCTAATGGGCGTTTGTTCAATCTTTCTAGCGCGGGCACGAATCCTAATCTCGCGCCCGTGACGTCACGGTCATGTGATGCCGTGACGCGTCAATTCAGGGCGGGCGGGGCGCTGTTGTGTGACGCGCACCCGCCGACTTCAGTAAGCGATCTGCGCATGCGCTGAAGTTGGCCAGTGCGCGTTCACAGACAGAGGCGCATGCGCAGATCGCTTACTGAAGTCGGCGGGTGCGCGTCACACAACAGCGCCCCGCCCGCCCTGAATTGACGCGTCACGGCATCACATGACCGTGACGTCACGGGCGCGAGATTAGGATTCGTGCCCGCGCTAGAAAGATTGAACAAACGCCCATTGGGGCGTAATACAGCGGCACACAGGGGAACCGCCTCTTGGACAAAGAGGCCTGGGAACGCCCCACTGCCATGGATTTTGTAAGTTGGCAAACGACTAAAGTGCACTTTCATATTGAAGTAAAACACCACAAAGGGATGTGTAGGACTGTGGTGTTTATGCTTCAGGGACATGTATTTACAGTTTACAAGGGTGATTTGGGGTGACAGGTTCCCTTTAACTGCATGCACCATGCACACTGTCAGGATTCTGATGTCTGCCGTCAGTGCAGAGCGACTGCAGACTTTCATCAGAGGACCGGATAACCACGTTAACTTTTTTTTTTAACAGATGTGCTACAGTAGTTCCTCTGTGGGATGGGATCAGGCGGACCTTCACTCGCCACACAAGCTAATGAGCCTTGAATGCCCGACGCCAGTTGACCGGTTTTCCATCCTTGGACCACTTTTGGTAGTTATTATCTGCTGCCTAACAGGATCTCCCCACAAGATTTGCTATTTTGGAGAATATATTTCACTACAATTTGTGGAAGTCATTCCGATCACTTTACTTGCTATCTTCTTGCTTCCAACACCTTATCCAGAGCTGTTCACTCACTACCTATTTATTATATCCCACCCCTGGACAGGAGCCAGTATATCAAAACTAGATGGGGCCCGATTCTTTTGTATCGGCGATTCTAGAATGTGTGCGATTTATATATTAGTCCGAGTTCTTTGTCTACTAATCACAACACCACCGATGGGGACGGGAGAGGAGGCCGCTGCTGCACGTGGGTGGCTGTGGCTTGTCAGGCTCTGCTGCTCTCCATCCTTCCCCCCCCCCCCCCCCACCCCAGTGTGCTCGCTCCTTCTTGTCTACTGAGGAGCTGCGGTGCCAGCCTGCGTTCCAGAGTGGAACGCAAATGTAAGTAAATGTAGCTGCAGAATGGGTCCACCCCATGGGTATGATGAAGTGGACCCAGGCACAAGCAGTAATGAATGCCTGCACTCCGCCAGTGACCTGGACGGCGTGTGCGCAGTCTTTTTCCCCCTCGTCACAGATATCCTGAGGGTGACGCTGTTTTCCTTGACTGATCAAGCAAACTTATGACCTTATTCCCATTCCAGTTTACCAGTCATTTACCAGTTCAACCTTAATTTACATGATGTCCTATAGATGCCGCTTTTTTCAGGACAGACTGACTGGATAGGGCTTTTTTTTATACTAGATAACTAATGATAATGACTTCACCTTTTGGTAGTCTTGGGGTGAGACCGTATGGTGCGGCTGGCAGGACGGCTGAAACTCCTAATCGCCCGCTGTAAGCCAGCGACTGCGTCATTTGTAAACAGTATCCTGGATTTTTGGCCTCATCTTGTGGTCTCGCCCTTTTAAAGGGATTGTCTGGTCTAAAATGATAATTCTGCAGTCTCTCTGTGTCTGTAGACTTGTGTATCCTTCTAGCACTCGCTCTGTGCGCTGCAAGGATTCACAGTTTCTAAATAAGGGTACAGGCAGCAATTACGCGGCATACATGCTCCTGGCCAGAGCCCCCGTCTAGTGTGAATAGTTGCACTGAAGACAAGTGTATGGAACAAGGCGGCTCCCACTCCTCGGTCGTGACAGCTTCATACATTTGTATAGAGCGAGGCCACGTCCTCTAGAAGGGGGCACTGGCTGTGAACATGTATACCACATATTTGCTCTTTGCTCTCCATTCCTGGCTTAGAAACCAGCATATCCTCGCAGCGCACAGTGCGGGTGCTGGCAGGATGGATAGGTGTGTAGTCACATCAAATCACTGCAGAATTATCAGTTGTAGACCAGACAACCCCAATTAATCACTTGGCTGGTCAGTATATTTTCACACTAAAATGACTGTATGGCAGAGAATTGCACAAGGAAAAAATGATCATACTGCATCTACCCAGCTGCAAAAACTGGTTGGAGAAGGACGAAGCTTCTTGGATGAGTAGTCAGAAGCCAGTCCATGGTGGTCTCTCCCCGCCCCCATCTCCTAGACCGACAGATCTCTCCCTTAGCAGACATAAGAGGAAACCGTGTTTTGGAGTATAACTTACAAAAATCCTATAAGGGTGGTGAAGTCAGTAATCCAAACCTCCGACTCATCAATTTCCCTGAATCTGACTGCACCAAAATGGCCACCGACTTCAACTCCACAGCCCTGGTGTGCAATCAGTAAGCCAAACCTCCGACTCCACACCCGGTACCCTATAACGCGTCCATTCTGATTCATACCACTTGTGGTTCAGGGAGTATGAATCGGAGGATGGGTTCCCTTTAATATAAATATGAAGTAGCCGTGACTATAATTAAAAGTAGCATTTGGCTCCACTAGTACATAACTGATGGTTGGCGCCGGCCGCCTTCCTTTCCTTGTGCATAATAAACCTTCGTCCGTTTCCAACAGGAATTGTTAAATTTTTCTTCTCAGCGTTGAGATTTCAGGATTGAATAGGTTGGAGAGCTCCAAAAAAAAAAAAATAATGTGCCTACCTCAGATCAACATAGGGAGCATGGCCTGACATTTACTGTTAGCCGAGAAGGCGGCTGTCATTCTGCGAAATGTGGAGGTGTTCTGTTGTAGACGGCATCAGGTTCACCTGCCAGGAAAAGTGTCTAAATGACAGATGCAAATTAAAGGCCGGATTGTCCTATAAAGTCACTAATAACTTGCGGAAGTGGCGGATTAGGGTAAAAATAAAATGTGCATCTACATCTGTGAGCAAAGAAGGTTGTTTCATCTGTGCCAACATTTTTTGTTACTGTTCTAGAACGGTCACCGATGGCAGATTTTCCAAGATCTTCTGGTTACTGATCAAGATAATCTGGATCTAGCCAATGTAAACCTGATGCTTCAACTTTTGGTGCAGAAGAAGAGGCAGCTGGAAGCAGTAAGTATAAAGGAGAAGTCGTCCTTTTCTTTTCCTCTTTTAAGGGGTTTTCCAGCAGGTAAATTTTATTTAAAAAAACAAAAAAAAACAAATTTATTTTCGTTGTGCAAAAGTATTTGCCGGACCCTGGTGTCTGGACTGTCGGTCTACCAATCAGAGGAGGTGCTGTGAATGTGGCCGGCTGTAGGAGGCTCGCCGTACAGGGTCCTGCAAATCTTGTAAGCCTGCCTTGACATCTGCGTTTGTTACACTTTCGGCAGATCAGGCAAACTTGAAATGTTGAACTTCCGGTGTGCCTGATTTGACAGAATTCTGCCTTCTTTGGGAAAACAAAAAAAAATGGATCTGGCACACTTGCGGCAGATTTGCGTTTTGCCTAATGCATTGTCTGGGGGAGATTGGACACTTGCGGCATCGGAAAAAATCTGCGCTAACTGCGGTTTTAAGACTCGCCACAAGTGCCTAATTTGCCGGATGCAGCTGAAAAGGCAAGTGTCCGGAAGTCCCATAGAGAATCCGCAAGCGTGCCAGAGCCGTTTTTTGCAAAAATTAACAAAAATCTGCTGGATTTTGAAAACCACAGATGTGCTAGCAGCCTTCGTCATCAGAATTATTTGCAAATATAAAATGCCCCCGCTGCTCCTGTTCCAAAGCCTATGAGGTCCCAAATGGTCTCCACACCTGAACCAGTCAGTCTGTGAACAGACACCAAGTACCAAAGACCCGTAATGAACTTGTAGTGGGGGAATGTGGAGATCAGTCTCACATTTATTTTAAGCTATTCTTACCTTTGAGAAAAAGAAAAGTAAGTTAGATTGGAAAATATATTTTAGCCCCTTCCCGACTTTTGACGTAGTACAATGTCATGGGTCGGGTCCCGTTGTTTGATGTGCGCTCCGGTGCGGCGCTCACCTCAAACACCCTACACCTCAGCTGATCTCATCTCATAAAGCTGAGATGTCGGACTTCCGGCACCGATCAGATCCGGGAACCGATTCATTCACTGACAGCGGGATCCAAAGCTGCCGCAGTGGGGATCACGCTGTTCCCCGCCTGCACCTGAGATCCCGCGGTAAGATCTCCGGTGCTCACGTGATAGCCCAGGGTCCTGGTGAGGACCCGGAAGCTAGCGAGGACTGTTTCCTGTCAGCAGTTGGCATGCACTGCCAACCACTGAAAGTGAAAGCAAGTGCCATGTTCCAATATACCTCAGCTCATCAGGACGAGGCACAAGCGATCAGACCCTGCAGCAGTGTGGCGCCCCACGGGGCAATGTTAAAAAAAGGAATAAATTGCAAAATGAAGTGTTTTTTTTTTTGTTTTTTTAAATATGGAAAAAAAATACAAGTTCAAATAAACACCCTTTTCCCCCATTCAAAATAAAAGTAATCAGTAATGCCCAATCTATCAAAGTATATAATCAATTAATGAAAGCCGTAAACTCCGTAACGGAAACAAAAATCCAAACGCCAAAATTATGATTTTAAGGTCTTCTGTCGGCAGGCAGATTCCTCTCCATGAGGAGAATAGCTAGTTCTCCAGACCTCGCCTCTGCCTCATACAGCCAGATCAGAATTCCCACACACTGCACTGATGAGGGGCAATCGCCCCAAAACGCAGCGTCTGCAGTTTGGGGTTCTGATCTGGCACACATCCTAAGTCATGTTAAAAGGCTTGATAAAGAGTTGATTATGACTACAAGGAATGCTACCCTTATTTCTGTATAATATATGCATTTCACTTTATGCTTTGAATTATTGAAATAAACTAACTTTTTGATATTCTAGTTTATTGAGAAGCACTTGTATATGCTTGGTGTGTTTTGTGAGATCGGGCCGTTCTCTGGTGTCGGGAGCACCTGGATGGACTGCGGATCTTGCGTAACATTCTCTAGGTGCCATAATTGTGCAGGTGTATTCCCAACAGTAGAGTAGAATTTTTTTTGTAATAGATTTTTTCCAGAAAAACACTTCTAGGTCATGTCGATCTGACATATGATAAGAGTTTGTGAGTTATGAGCTTGTCGGGCAGGCGTCCAATTTTTTGGCTTGCCTGGCTCTCGGCCATGGTACAATTCCAAATAAGTCTTTAGTGGGACCTCGACCGTTACTTGTGATCTCTCAATCACTTATTTCCAAAAAATCTCAGAGTCATTTCAAGCTTGATGCTCCTGCAATCCCTCCGTGAGGCCGGGGGCCTCACCAGTACGACTGACAGTCTACCGTGACCTCTGCTCTGAAACCCCACTGAGTTTGGAAATCAGAAATTGCTAAATATCTCCTCGTTTTTGGCATGCCACAATAATTATACCTTCTATTTATTTATATTCAAAGGGTCGTCTTGACCTGGTAAAAGCTTAAGTGCTAGTAAAAACTAACAGCGTTGTAACTTGTAACGAAAAAATCTTTCTGTTCTCAAGAAGGGAGGGGTTTTTAAATTTTATTGTTTACTGGTTATTGACCATCCCTTAAAGAGAACTAATCAGGGTTATGATATGGCTATAATGGCGCTGTTATGCTGATTTAATTATATACATTCAGTGAATAAATCATTAGACGTCTGGTTCTCAGTCTATTGGAGCGTGACTAGTGTTAGGGTCTTCGGCTCTGCCCGACCCTTCCGCTGCCTCTGGTTTCTTTATCCTCTTCCTCATTTAAATTGTACGCTGGCACCGTCCTAGCCACGGGCGGCATTTCTGCAGATTGTTCTCCTGCAGGAAATTGGCAATTGTAGCGGCACATGCCCGGATTGGCATCTCTGCTTGTGACAAAGCGGAGATCTAAATCTGCTCATGTGCTAACTTCCTGGAGACTGTCAGGTGATCAATCTCTGCAAGCACTGTCCACTGCTGGGATGGTGCCAGCGTGTGCCAAAGGCCCTTCCCACAGTCCTGCTCCGATGCATGGAGACCAAATCTTGAAATGACGAATTAAAGGAGATATACAGGATTTATCAAAGAAAAATTGTTCCAAAGCACTACAAGGCAAGTATATGCCACCTACCTGCTTGTGCCAGGCACTGTTCACTGTCAATACGGAGCACTCTGAGACCGCTTCTGTCAGAGATCTTGCCGATCAGGTAGTGGTGAGACAGCTGTCAAGCAGGAGACCAGCTATCCCACCCTTTCACAGTGTATAGCAGAAAAGAAGCCAACTCTGCTCTGCTTACCCCGCCATGCTGTCCCTGGTAGGAGGGGTCTGTGCCCGCTATGTGCCCTGGGTGAACGGAGGTGACAGACACCGGTCACAACAGGCAGGTAGATGGCAGCTACCTTCCTGTTGGTGTTTAGGCATATTTTTTTTAATTTATGAATCCCGGATAACCCCTTTTAAAGGAATCTTTCAGCGGGTTTTGCTACTTAATCTGAGAGCAGCATGGTGTGGCGAAAGGGATTCTGAATTCAATGATGTATCACATAGGTTACTGGCTGAAGCTGTTCTGTTACAATCAAAGCATTTAGTTCAAGAACACAGCAGAGATGGGAGAGCTGCCCCCGCCCACACAGGGTTGTGATTGAAGTGTCAATCACAGCAGGGGGTGTGTTGAACTGCCCTGACAAAGTAGTCTGGTAATGGTTATCACCAGATGATAAAGCTATTAGTTTACATAAGTAATAGCACACAACCTGATAAGAGAGGCACAGTTGATTTTTTTTTTTTTTATATAGAACTCTTGCCGCATGCTGTCCTTGGCTTACATAGCAAAAACCTACGGACATTCTCCTTGGAAACCAAATGTATGTATGAAATCAGAATAACAGTGCCATTATGGCCAGACCTTTAGTTTCCTATGCACAACCCTAATGACACATTCACCAAAAAGAAAGGCGCTAACGGTAGCTGGCACTGGAAGTGCACGAGTCGACTCACCACGGCCTAGAGCCCAGAGAATCAGTCACGCTGCAGTTGTAGGAGCAGTCCTTGGTGATGTAAGCCCAGCTGATGGAGGATGAATATGAAGAAAGGAGGATCAGCGGCACTTGTCTCCAGATTTCAAACAAGCTTTACTCCAGGAAAATGTGCCGCTGATTTTCTTTTCTTCTTATGAAAAGTTCCTTGTCTTTCAGAGGAGTGCAGCACTTACGAGCTCTTTGCTGTAGAGCTTGGAAGTGCTGCTCTGAAGCTGATCAGATGATTGCATGCAGCCAATTTCATTGTCCATGCAGTCCTCCGATGCAGAGACAAAGCGTTCTGTTAGCTGCATTGTATGGAGCGTATTTCAGACCAGCATCTGAAAAAATATTGGACCGTGACCCCGGCAAGCTGGTAGCCGGGAAGTAAAGAGAGTGGCGCACTCCTGAAAATCTAGATATAAACCCTTTATTTCCGTGTGAAAAGTAGTAGAAATAAATGTTTTTCTTCACTGGTTTTATTTCCATGAAGGTGACGGTGCCCCCGTTCCTGCTTCTTGGCAATTCCCCTTCAGCCTAACGAAGACAGTCTCGTGGAATTGATAAAGAAGCTCTCTGTCCCGCTTGTGTGCCGTGCCAGTAACAGAGCCTCCCTCCACAGCACACATTGTTCAGCTCCACTGCCAGGACGGCCATAAAAATATTTGGCCAAATATCACAGCAGCAAAAGGGAAAAATAATATGATCTTCAGATTAAATTTAACTTAAAGGGAAAAAGTAAGGGGGTTGACGACAGCCTTACGTTCTGTCTACTAGAGCCTGGCACAGGAGGGCTCTCTGCAGAGGGTAAAATTGGGAATAATCACGAAGTTGTGAGATGAGTGATAACTTGTGCGCGCTCTCGGCTCGTGAAGTCCGTGCTGTGACCTTTGGCCAAAACTGATAAACAGCCCTGATACTCATGGTTTACTGGCAGCCCCAGTGCTCCCTGTGTGTGTGGTTTTTTTTTTTCCTTTCTTTGTTATTCTGGTTTTTTTCTATTAACAAAGTTGTGATTTTGAAAGATTATCACATGATCTTGTCTTAATTATCAATATTCTTACATCCAGATATTCTGTATATTGTGTGTGAAAGTGTTTATGAAGCTTCCAAACACATGGTATTAGGAGAGAGAAATGGCACGCTCTGCTGCTGACTCGCCGTCATTTTTTTGACCTGGTGAATAGCAGATCTGTTCTAATCCATCACCACTCTCTTATTGATTGCTAATATTTCAACAGTCAGTTGAGCTTTTATAGACGACATGGAGAGACTTGATGTGGGGCCCACTATTAGTAATGCTGTGACTGGTATTGTAGGAAGCAATTTACTCCAAATCCTCTGGATTTAACTTTAATCCATGACATTTTTAGGTCTAAAACGTACTATTTACAAGATATAGTTGTGCAGTGAAGGAGGTGGAAACGACAAGCCCGAGAGATGAAATGGATCGTGCACTGATCAAGGCCAAGTGACTTGAGTGACAGCCGTGTCTTCATAAAGCTCAATTAAACCATGATGGCCAGGATTATATCTTGGCCAGCTCGACGACTTCTTCTCGGCCAACTCAACTTCTTCTTTTTCTCGTCGGCCAACTCGACCTCTTCTCCTTCTTGGCCAGCTTGACTTGTTCTCCTTCTTGGCCAGCTCGACTTGTTCTCCTTCTTGGCCAGCTCGACTTCTTCTCCTTCTTGGCCAGCTTGACCTCTTCTCCTTCTTGGCCAGCTCGACCTCTTCTCCTTCTTGGCCAGCTCGACCTCTTCTCCTTCTCGGCCAGCTCGACCTCTTCTCCTTCTTGGCCAGCTCGACCTCTTCTCCTTCTTGGCCAGCTCGACCTCTTCTCCTTCTTGGCCAGCTCGACCTCTTCTCCTTCTTGGCCAGCTTGACTTTTTTTCCTTCTTGGCCAGCTCGACCTCTTCTTCTTCTTGGCCAGCTCGACCTCTTCTCCTTCTTGGCCAGCTCGACCTCTTCTCCTTCTTGGCCAACTCGACCTCTTCTCCTTCTTGGCCAGCTCGACCTCTTCTCCTTCTTGGCCAGCTCGACCTCTTCTCCTTCTTGGCCAGCTTGACTTTTTTTCCTTCTTGGCCAGCTCGACCTCTTCTTCTTCTTGGCCAGCTCGACCTCTTCTCCTTCTTGGCCAGCTCGACCTCTTCTCCTTCTTGGCCAGCTCGACCTCTTCTCCTTCTTGGCCAGCTCGACCTCTTCTCCTTCTTGGCCAGCTCGACCTCTTCTCCTTCTTGGCCAGCTCGACCTCTTCTCCTTCTTGGCCAGCTCGACCTCTTCTCCTTCTTGGCCAGCTCGACCTCTTCTCCTTCTTGGCCAGCTCGACCTCTTCTCCTTCTTGGCCAGCTCGACCTCTTCTCCTTCTCGGCCAGCTCGACCTCTTCTCCTTCTCGGCCAGCTCGACCTCTTCTCCTTCTCGGCCAGCTCGACCTCTTCTCCTTCTCGGCCAGCTCGACCTCTTCTCCTTCTCGGCCAGCTCGACCTCTTCTCCTTCTCGGCCAGCTCGACCTCTTCTCCTTCTCGGCCAGCTCGACCTCTTCTCCTTCTCGGCCAGCTCGACCTCTTCTCCTTCTTGGCCAGCTCGACCTCTTCTCCTTCTTGGCCAACTCGACCTCTTCTCCTTCTTGGCCAGCTCGACCTCTTCTCCTTCTTGGCCAGCTCGACCTCTTCTCCTTCTTGGCCAGCTTGACTTTTTTTCCTTCTTGGCCAGCTCGACCTCTTCTCCTTCTTGGCCAGCTCGACCTCTTCTCCTTCTTGGCCAGCTCGACCTCTTCTCCTTCTTGGCCAGCTCGACCTCTTCTCCTTCTCTGGCCAGCTCGACCTCTTCTCCTTCTGGCCAGCTCGACCTCTTCTCCTTCTGGCCAGCTCGACCTCTTCCCTTCTTCGGCCAGCTCGACCTCTTCTCCTTCTCGGCCAGCTCGACCTCTTCTCCTTCTCGGCCAGCTCGACCTCTTCTCCTTCTCGGCCAGCTCGACCTCTTCTCCTTCTCGGCCAGCTCGACCTCTTCTCCTTCTCGGCCAGCTCGACCTCTTCTCCTTCTCGGCCAGCTCGACCTCTTCTCCTTCTCTCGGCCAGCTCGACCTCTTCTCCTTCTCGGCCAGCTCGACCTCTTCTCCTTCTCGGCCAGCTCGACCTCTTCTCCTTCTCGGCCAGCTCGACCTCTTCTCCTTCTCGGCCAGCTCGACCTCTTCTCCTTCTCGGCCAGCTCGACCTCTTCTCCTTCTCGGCCAGCTCGACCTCTTCTCCTTCTCGGCCAGCTCGACCTCCTCCTTCTCGCCAGCTCGACTCTCTCCTTCTCGGCCAGCTCGACCTCGTCTCCTTCTCGGCCAGCTCGACCTCGTCTCCTTCTCGGCCAGCTCGACCTCGTCTCCTTCTCGGCCAGCTCGACCTCGTCTCCTTCTCGGCCAGCTCGACCTCGTCTCCTTCTCGGCCAGCTCGACCTCGTCTCCTTCTCGGCCAGCTCGACCTCGTCTCCTTCTCGGCCAGCTCGACCTCGTCTCCTTCTCGGCCAGCTCGACCCTCGTCTCCTTCTCGGCCAGCTCGACCTCGTCTCCTTCTCGGCCAGCTCGACCTCGTCTCCTTCTCGGCCAGCTCGACCTCGTCTCCTTCTCGGCCAGCTCGCACCTCGTCTCCTTCTCGGCCAGCTCGACCTCGTCTCCTTCTCGGCCAGCTCGACCTCGTCTCCTTCTCGGCCAGCTCGACCTCGTCTCCTTCTCGGCCAGCTCGACCTCGTCTCCTTCTCGGCCAGCTCGACCTCGTCTCCTTCTCGGCCAGCTCGACCTCGTCTCTTCTCGGCCAGCTCGACCTCGTCTCCTTCTCGGCCAGCTCGACCTCGTCTCCTTCTCGGCCAGCTCGACCTCGTCTCCTTCTCGGCCAGCTCGACCTCGTCTCCTTCTCGGCCAGCTCGACCTCGTCTCCTTCTCGGCCAGCTCGACCTCGTCTCCTTCTCGGCCAGCTCGACCTCGTCTCCTTCTCGGCCCAGCTCGACCTCGTCTCCTTCTCGGCCAGCTCGACCTCGTGCTCCTTCTCGGCCAGCTCGACCTCGTCTCCTTCTCGGCCAGCTCGACCTCGTCTCCTTCTCGGCCAGCTCGACCTCGTCTCCTTCCCTTTTTTGAAGACTGGTAACTTTTTTGCTTTTCCCATCAGTTGAGCTGGTTGACTGCTTGTCTTTTTGCATGATGAGCCAACCTGTTTTATTGATACTATTTACCAAAAGCAGCCATTAACCAACACAAGTTCAAATGCAGGATACAGCATGATAAAGTTAAATCAGGTGCGAAATACTGATGAGACATCCACTCTCAGCCTACCATATCATATTTTTTATTGCGCAGTTTTATGCAGGATGCAGCCAGGCCCTTTGGGGCGTCTGTCCTGTGGGGTGCACTCATACAGTGCTGGCTTGCCCCCCTGATCTACTAGTATGGGCGTAACCAATAGACTGAAAGCTTGACACTGTGCACCACACGTACCTGTGTGACTGGTGCCCTATGAAAACCTTCTTTGTGTGCATGTCTAATACCAGCAATCACCCCCTCCTTGTTATGGTAGCTGATAGTGGTTGTCACATCAGTATTTTGCACCTGTGCTGCCCACGCCTTTATCATAGAGGTCGGCTGCATTATAAACTTGTGTTGGTTAATTGGGCTGTGGAGTTGGTAAGCCAAATCAGCGACTCATGACTCTGACCCTCTCATACATGGCTCATGTTTAACACGTCCATTTATCGCAGTGCAATGTGAACATCAGACTTTAATCATTATTATGATAGAATAGTTAAGATTTTTAGTTAGAACATAATGGTAAATTATAATAATAATATTCAGCACATTCTGCATTGAAATGCTGGACCCAATTGTTATATATTTTAGAGGTCGGATTCGGTCCATTTTATACAACTCAGACTCCACAGCCCTGGCTGTGTCTGGTGACTTGTTTTTAGTTTGCCCTTTTCTGTGAAAGTTGTATATATCTAACTTGCCAAACTGTTTTATCCAGGTTTTAGGAGGACCGGATCTGTAGCTGTTCTTCTGACTACTTCATTTGCTTGTGTCTGTTACGATATTTAAAACCACTTATCAGTGGTCAAATTACTAACATTTTAAAGGAGTCCCTTTTGAATGGCTCGCGCCTTGAATATAATTTATCTGACCTATCCAGAGATGGATGTGAGATCACTGCAACCCACATTCATCACACAAACTTGGTCCAGAGCTCCCCGTGTGGATGAGGTGAATATGTACAACCACTGCTGCACTCATTGTGTGTCGGAGCGGGGGTCATACGTTCTCACTACTGCTCATGGTGGGGGGTTTGGACCCCGGTTCTCACCTGTAGTTCACGCCAATGTTGTTTGTGGGACAACCCCTTTAAAAGGGAACCTGTCAGCTTGTCCTAGTCTAAGCATCCCTGTCTGAACTGATACTGACTGTCATGTTAAGTTAAAAAAATGCCTTTATAGGCTATGTTCAGACAGAGCGTTTGTCTTCCATTTTTTATTGATTCGTTTTTGGTGCATTTCTGCATTACAAATGCATCATCCGTTTGTGTTGCTTTTTTGCGGGACCCAGAGAGAGATACACACACAACACACTTACACTTTCTTACCCTCCCCGCGATCCCACAGTGAGCCCAGGATATGTTTTATTCCCGTAGGCGGCAGGACCTGTGAGTTGTTTAGGACCTTGCACTGCACCATGTGCAGGTCCTCAAGTGCCGAACAAGTCACAGGTCCTGCCGCCTTCCGGGATGTCGACCTCTCCAGTAATTTGATATTAGTGATGCAGAAAGCGAAATAGAAAAAGACCACACTAATTGATGTGCTCATTATTTTCTGGATCTGCTTTCTACACCATCTAATGGAGCAGTCAAAAACGCTGACGTCTCCACAGCAAATTGAAAATCCCATTCACTTTGCTGGCAGACGATCCATTTATGATGCAGTTTAAAAAAAAAAAAAAAAAAAAAAAAAAACCCGCAACACTGAAAACGGATCAGGAACGTCCAGTATGAACATGGCCATACACTTACATTTTCTTATGTAAATGAGTCAGTGACTAGACTGCCTGCCTTCCGTGGTTATCCTGCCCTAATTTACAAGTGCTGTCCCGTCTTGGTAGATTCTAAAATATAGCTGCTTCCAGGTATGACATGATTGCTCTTCCCTATCTAGGATAGATGGGACCGCAAATAGATGCACCCCGGTCACATAATACCTGGAAGCAGCACATACTTTTTAAGAATCTACTAAGAAGGGTCACGGCTTGTAAATTAGGGTGTGATAACTACAGGAGGGCAGGGATGGATACTGTAGGAACACCCCTTCAGACCAGTCTGAATCTCATTAACTTATGTAAAAGCATTTTTTCAACTTTAACATGATAGTATTAGCGCAGACAGGGATATTCTAAATAGGACGACTATGAAGCTGCAGGGACAGATACTGATAGCTTGGGGGCATAAACTTGCTGACAGGTTCACTTTAAGGTCAAGATTGAAACACTTTGTAGAAGATTTTTTTTTTAAAATTTTTTATATTTTTTAGCACTTTCTAGGTCAGTTTCCTTTAAAAGGGAACTCCGGCCAGATTAAAAAAAAAAATGTTGTATGGTCCTTGCCCTCCTACATGATGAAGCAGTGCTGGGCACTACAGTTCTAAGATCTATAGATCACTTCTAAATCAATAAAATCATATCTGCTCCTCAGCTCTCACACCTCCCTCAAGGGACAGAGAAATTCAGCCTCATGCTGCAGCAGTGACAAGAGATGTCAGGGGTGTGGACCCTAGGGGCTTCAGGATCATCTTACATTCCTGCCCCCTTATACTTCTGTATGAACAAGGGGCATGGCCACCAGCCCTATGATCACACTACAATCCTGTCCCTGATATATCATCCTATGTAATGTATGAACAGGGGTGTTCTCCCTTGAAATAGCAATCATGTCACCAAGCAGATATAAATTACACCGCTTTTGTAATGATATGATAGTGCACAATGTGTGCTGCCATATATCAGGCTAGGAGCAGAGGCAAAGCCTGCATTGATTGAATCAGCGCTGCCATGGTCTCCCTTCCCCCATATTCAACCTGGTAGCTTCCTGTCCCCTGAAATCTTAACACTATGCATGACTGAATTTCCCTGTCCCCGTAGGGAGTGGTAAGAGCTGAGGAGCAGATATGATTTTATTGATTTATAAGTGATCTATAGATCCTAGAACTGCAGTGTACAGCTCTGCTTTATCATGTAGGAGGGCAGGGACATGTACAAAATGTTTTATCTCCCTGACATTCCCCTTTAGTGTAGACCTGGTATTTTTTCTGCTTTTTCTTTTTTCTTAACCATTTCATATTTGCTTTTAGCTTTGATATAGCTGCAGCCATTCCCGATACTCTTATATAGGTTAACAATTGTAACTTTCCATCTTCGCAGGAATCTCACGCAGCCCAAGTTCAGATCCTGATGGAATTCCTAAAAGTGGCTCGACGGAATAAGAGAGAGGTAATTTGGGTTTAATGTTAAATGCAGACATTGTGAATTGGGCTCCATTTCCACTGAGGATTCCTGGCAGGTTGTAAAGCTACCGGCAGTCCTGAACTGCACACGGATCTCCAGCACAGCAAAGTATATTCTAATACACCGACACATCTGACGAATTCTGAGCGTCCCTTGGCATGTGGAGCGATAAAGGGCAGCCCCAGACAGACATTTAAAGCGTCATGGGTGACAGTGAGTCGGAGGCAGCAAAATGAGGATAGTCAATGTTGATCCAAGGGCTTTCCATGATTCTGATGAATGGCCTAAAAGTCCATAATAATGTTACCTATAGGAAAAAACATAATTTAGAAAATAAGAACAGAATGGGAAATGTTTTATCTCACAGAAGGGATCAGCTGTAATGTCTGTATATCTTTGGTGTCCTCCTGGACTTAGGAGATGGGTATGATATAATCTCACCACAGGAACATTGTTTTATTAAACACATCCAATTGTGAAGATTATTATCCCAAGATCTATTGATTAAAATGATCTTTGTGGTACAATCCAACATGTTAGACTAAGGCGGCCGTCACACTCATCAATA